>CM037022.1:4432707-5158115 GCA_020875875.1 Dioscorea alata | reverse complement strand
AAAGCCACCTTTGGCAGCCGCCAAGGAAAGTGCTATCTTAGAGGTTGTGTGAAGCTACTACCTCCTACTTCTGTGTATAAATAAATCCTCCTAATAATAGCTTTGAGGAGTACTTTTTGGGTTGACTTGAGTGAGGTCACACACACTTACACATTTTCTAGTTGTTGTCCTTTTTTATTCAAATTTTTAGCTAGAGCATTGATATCTTGTATGTGATGTTTTAATTTCCTCTTGCTTGTAGAATACTTCTTTTGCATACTTTTGGTAAACCAAAGGCCGAGAACTTTCAATTGTTCTTCACAAGTACTTTCATGTTTTTATTTTTGCTTGAGGACAAGCAAAAGCTTAAGTGTGGGGGAGTTTGATAAGTGCTCGTGTATAAGCTATACGAAGTATACTTTTCTTAACTTGAGCATCACTTTATTCAAATTTTATCTCTTATATGTGTGCATTTGTGTTCTTTTGTGCATGTAGGGTTGTGGAGACGAATAGAGGAGAAAAGAAGTAAGAATAGGTTATGAATGCGATTGTTGAGGGAGTTCTTGGATCGGGCAAGAAACAAGGCACAAGTTGTGTTCAAAGACATGTGAGTGTGTGCCAACCTCCAACTGAGTTCAAACTAATATGTGAATTGGAGGGGCACAAAGGTAGTCACACTCACATGCTCCGGCTTGTGCAACATTATTAAGATCTTCGTTAATGTGGTTCAATTGAAGATGCGACGTGATCTAACGCAAGATTGTGTGCCCAATTTGGCGGCGTCGATGAAGAAATGAATTTGGGAGCATTTTGGTGAAAGAATTATTTGCAGTCGAAGATGAGCGAAGTGCTGGGAGATTGACTCTCCTGGGGCTTAGTTGCGCGAGCAACAGAGTGAAGGGTTGTAGTGAATCTAGTGCTGGGGCTTAACTTAGATTAGGGCTCTTTCACCTGTACCAAAGGGTTAGGACTATACTTAGGAACAAGGTTTATCACTTGGAATCCCTAGAACATAAAGCAATCCCACGTAGTGTGAGGCTTAGGAAGAGAGACTCCCCTGGGGCTTAGTTGACAGGTCAACGAGAGTTAAGGGTCGTAGTGAAACTTAATGCCGGAGAATAATGTTGGGATTAGTCACGATTGACCTTAGGTTTGGGAGCGTGTGCTTTAGGATTTCCATGACTTATTAAATATCAATAAGGGAGTATAATACTAGTCTTGCACTAGAAGCAATAGTCCTGGGGGAAGCATTGTTCGGGTGGCCCATCTTCATATCGATTACCTCTCTTACCTCTATTGCCCTTCTTGTATTCTTTTGTTTTCTTTTATATTTATACATATTGATTTTCCTCCTTATCGACTTTCTTAATAGCTAAGTAGTGATAACACTTATTTCTGAACACTATTCTCTGTGGATACGACTACCCACTCGCCAGGGTACTTTATTACTTCGACAACCCGTGCACTTGCGGTACACACATGCGAGGGGTGTGTCAAGTGGCGTCAAGTATCCAAGCAAAGGATTTAAATACAGAGCATGTGATGGGGAGGTTGTTGGGTGATTCAGCAAAGTCATTAGCTAAGGACTCAGCAGGTAATGAGGCTAGAGAGAAGCTGAGTGGGAGAAGAAGCAAAGGATAAAAAGGGCTAATAAGAGGATGGTGGGGTTCGTGACTGATGCCAGCGTGTCCAAGCGCTTCTGAGGAGGAGGTACAACTTTAGATAAGGCTGTTGCACCTACGTGGTAGCTAGATATATGGTAGTGGAAAAGAGAAAAATCGGGAAACAAAAAAGACGAAAGCTAGGCCTACGGGTGTTCCGGTCATCGTCTCCGGCGACGGTCAGGAGGGAAGGGGTTCCCATCTTTTGTTGTTTTCTGTTTTGTTTCCTTTGGATCTAAAGCTCTCTGAGCTTATTTCCTTGTCATTTGTTTGTTTGAGAACATTGATACTATTTTGGTGTGTGGATGCTTGATTTGGATGTTTGCTCGTCTGATAGTTTAATTCCCAGAAAAAATCTGATTATCATTACTGAGTTGATTGAGATTTAAATATATTAGAAGAGATTTCAGCTGGGAGAGTGAGATCTTGTAGTGAATTCAATTGATGTGGCTGATTAGTGTTGTGAATGCAGTGAATTCATTACAGATTGCTTGTAGTTAGATGAAAACAATTTCAACATGACACTGCACTTAGATACAAACACTAAAGAACACATAGAACTTGTAACAATTTAGGCTGTATTTATATAGCCAATCAAATAGAGATTCAGTTCATTTACAAGAAATAAATTTAAAAGTAATAAATTTAAAACAGAGATTCAATTCATTTAATTTAAAAATATTACCCATTTTAAGATTTTTGAATTAAAGGAAAACCCATTTTTACTCCCTTGCCATTGTACGTGTCATGTACATACCAAAATTTTAATTTCATATATATATATATATATTAAAAGCCTCTTGACAAATGCAAAAGTAGTATTTTTGTTATTATATGATAAACATGCAACATTATCATGCGACTCACATTAATTAAAAACTTAAACATCTAGCTATGTGACTTCCCTACAACCCATTCACCATTGGCTTAGAAAAAGGAAAAAGGCCAAAAAAACTCAAGAGAATCCTAAGTGAGGCGCATCTACAACCCATTCACCAACTCATTAATTAAAAAGTCAGTAGTTTATTGGCATTCAACTTATTTTATATTTTTAATTTCTTGATTATTGTTTGGTATCTAATACACTGGGAACTTATAAAAATCAATAGCTAATGATCACACCAATCTTAATCTTGGGATTTAATTAAATATCTTTACAAATTAGCATTCACTATAAATAAATAAATCCACAGGGGCATAGAAATGCATTAATCAGGACAACCTTTTCACCAATTCATGCATGGCGAATGAGTTTTTCAACTTTCACTCATATTACCAAGGTATATTCAACAACAACAACTGATAAGTGCTCGTGTTATAGTAATGTGAAGCGTTATTATCTTGCAATGAGCATTAATTTAATCAGATTTTATCACTAAAAAGTGTGCATTTGTTTACTTTTGTGCATTGTAGGGTTGTGAAGATAAAGTGAAGGAAAGGAACGAAGTTAGATCGTGTTCACCATTGTTGGGAAGATTCTTGGACTAAGCAAGGAGCACGACATGAGTAGAGACTTGTGAGAGTGTGCCAACCTCCTTTGGAAGGGCACAAAGGCAGTCATATTCACAATAAGTCTAACTCATGCTAGCAAGGAGAACTTCACCAATTAGGAGATTTGAAGCAATCGACACGATCTACCATTGATTGTGTGCCCAATTCAACGGCCTCAATGAAGAACGACGAATCCGGGAGCGTTTCGGGGGACAATTACTGCAGCAGCACTGTAGCAAAATTCTGTAGCAAGTTACTGTTCACTGTTTGCCAAAATTCAGCATTCCAGCAACTTCACACGGGCGTGTGCAAATTCCACACGGATGTGTGAAATCCAGATTTCTGTGATTTTAAAGCCGCGATTCAACATTATAAAAGCCCGTTTTGGAGACTATTTGGGATATCTTTTGACCTATCTTTCTCCCCAACTTTTGGAGAGTACGGCTACGGTTTTGGAGAGGACTTCGTGGAAGTTTAGAGCGCGTCATCGGCATCATCACTGACGTCCGATGGCCGCACAAGACCATGGTCACACCATACGCAAGGGGGTTTTCATTGATGTCTTTACTTTGTGCTTTCTTTCATTTTTTGATGAACATGTATAGCTCCATGAGGAGCTAAACCCCCCTTGTGGGTATTCGGACTTGTAAACTCTAGGGTTATTATGTTTCTTTGACATTGTTATTATGCTTTTCCATTATTGATGAATAAAAATTGAGTTTCAGTCTAAATTTCATCTTGTTAATGATTTCCTTTAGACGTGAGGGTTGAGAACAATCTAGTTTGTTTTTTGGAGGTGTGCCAACTCCTATAGGATTAGACTATTTAATATTGAAGAGGGTTGAGAGGGTGAGTCGTGAGGTAGCGAAGCGTCCCTTTCCCCTCCGATATGGTTTCTCCCTACCTCCGTTTCCTTGATTTCTTAGCGGTCGAGATAGAGTGAAGTGCTAGGCAGATAAACTCCCCTGGGGCTTAGTTACGCAAGTAACAGAGTGAAGGGTTGAAGTGAATCCTACACACTGGGGCTTAATCTAGAATAGGGTTCTTCCACCCGGACCAAAGGGTTAGAACTACACATAGGAACAGGTTTTACCACTAGAAGTCCCTAGAACTTAAAGCAATCCCACGTAGTGTGAGGTTTAGGTAGATATACTCCCCTGGGGCTTAGTCGTGCCAGCGACAGAGTGAAGGGTTGAAGTGAATCCTAATACCGGGGCATAATGTTGGGGTTAATCACGGTTGTCCTTAGGTTTGGGACCGTGTATCTAAGGATTTTCTCGACTCAATTGACATCAATAGGAAAGTATAATAGCATCGTCTTGCACTAGAAGCATAGATCCTAGAGATAGCTTGTCCGGATACCCTATTTCATCCATTGCCAGTTTCTCTCTATTATATTTTACTTGCACTTTCTTATCTTCCATCTTTCTATTCAATTTCTTGTCTTTTATTATATTTGCTTCCATATTCACTCATCGATTCTATTCTTATCTTTCCATACTCCACATAGCTTAAATAGTGAAATCTCGTATTTTAACTCCCTATTCCCTGTGGATTCGACTACCCACTCACCGGAGTAAATTTTATTACTTCGACAAACCAGTGCACTTTCGGGGCATGTCAACAACCTAATGGATTTACCTTTAATAATTTTCACACCATAGTTGCTTTGAGTTTATAATCAACTCCACCAAAAGACCTGCTGGCAAGTATTCAAGAGTTAATGAATTCACCTTTACCTAGTAAATAAGGAAATGCAGCATGAAATCACTGGAGAGTTATTATGTAAAACCTATTGACAATTCTAGTAAGTCCAAATCAATTGATTATTGAGGATGATGCAAGTAACTTTCAGTGCTAGTAAATGTGCTCCAAAGTGAAGTGATATCAATCTGCAAAAACCAACATGTTTCTTTTCAAATATTTAAATTAGCAACATACAGGAACTAAGAACCACACACTATAACTGTGAAAATAGTGGGTAAAAAATACAGTGTAATTAATAAATAAAAGCATGAATATATAACAAATAAACACAAAACATGAACACTATTGATAGGTATAACTAAACATATAACATTAGCATTCTAAAGATATAAAATATTGAAAATTTAAATCTCACCAGTTAAAAGAGGCTAGCCACAAATATAATATGCAATGGAGGCCATTTTTTATATTACTCGAGAAATTTTTAAGAACTAAAGAGGCTAGCCACAAATATAATATGTCACAATTTCAATCTCACCAGTTAAATGCTGCTGGTCAGGATTGACTGATTAAATCTTGTGCTAACATTTATTTAGTAGTTTATATCATAGCAACAAAGAATACTGGCTTTAAGGTGAAATTTATCACTCAAAAGAGCATAGAGATTACTTCAACGAGAAGAATGTCAGCTGACAGTTATTTAAGGTGAATTATTTTATATAATATGTCGAATATTTTTTTTATTTAATAGTAACACAAGTTACACAACACAATAGTCTCTACGTAGAAAGAGATTCAGAAGATAACCACTCCATATATGTACATAAGTCCTCTCCGGTTATGATACCTAATTCAAATACTTCCTTTAACAAAAGCATTAAAAAAAAATTCACAAGTTCCAAGACTTTCACATAGCAAGTCCAATGAAACATCAGAGCTCATTATGATGGTTTGTTAGGATTGAAGGAAAGGAGGAAAATAGTAAATGAAGAAAAACAGGACCACCAAGTCGAAGAAAATACGATTAGTAAACAAACAAGAATAAAAACAAACATTTGTGAATAAAATTTCCTCCCTTTAGCCCCATTAGATTTTTCCTCAATTCATCAATATATATTTGGCAGAAATGTTAGTATTCTATTTTATTTTTTTAATATTCTGGAAAGAAGATAAAACAGAAGGAAAAAGTACTGCACAAGGAAAAACACACAATGGCCTAGATAAATTCGATTATATTGAAGTCCCATTTAGGCTACAGAATGGCCTGCACATGCATAAGAACAAGCTAAATATTTGATAAATTCGTTTCATATTTGCTAAAGACAGACATATTTACTAACAAAAGCCCCACTAGAAGGGAAAGCAAAAAATCCCATCTAATTCACACAAATTAATTCAAGAACCTCATACCTTGATTACCTGCTAATTAGCATAAACTTTCACAAATAAATTTCCATGGCTTCCAAACAAAATCAACCAAGCCATATTTTCACCCATTTTCAGATAAAAAATTATATAATTCTTCACACTAATTTCCGATCAACAACCAATCCAATCATCTTTCATCCAAACTTCATAAAACAAAACTGCATCTATTGCACATGAAATCAAGCATATCAAAACCCCCTTCGATTAAAAAAAAACCCAAGGGATCTGAGTGATCTGATTCTTGAAAAACCATCTAAACAAACAAAGACTTCCACACTCATAAAAAATAAACGCAATCAAAACCTAGCAATAGAAAACCCAAATGATCTAAGAGTGAAAACGAAGATGATTTCTCACCTTGAGGCGGAGCCGATCTAGAATCCCTCCCTGTTTTTGAAACCCTAGCGATAACTTCTTGGATGGCCCTCTTTGAGAATCAATCAATGATATATATATATATATATATATATATATATATATATATATATATATATATATATATATAATGTTTGCAAATAAAACCCTTTACTTTCTAAATATTTCATTCAATAACTTTACTCGTATTTTACTAAAAAAAACCATTTTCAATTCTTTGAACCATGTATGTAGTTTTTATATGATCTTGAAAAATAAATATGTCATATTTAACCATTTTACCAAATATTTATAATTTTAAACACACACACACACACACTCACACACACACACACACACACACACACATATATATATATATATATATATATATATATATATATATATATATATATATATATATATATGAACAGTATCATAAACAGTAGCTAAGCATGGTATTTATTAAAATACTACGAACATAGAATATAATAATTAAAATAAATAAAATAAAGGTTAAAAAAATAGGAAAATTAGAAAAACTATATGACTAGAATGAAATTATACAAGAAATTAAAAAAAAAAACTTAACATATTCTAACAAATTTATTCAATTTATTTTTTTAATTAAAGTTTTACTTATTGAATGGAATTGAATTTTGAATCTCTAATTAAGAGGAAACGGTAACAAATATCTAATTGCAGTGTTCATAAAAATTAATATTTTATTATATCAAATAAATTGAATGTTTTTAATAGAAAAAGCAGGGATTGAAGGATTTTATGTTACATAAATAATTTTTTTTATGAATTATAGACAATCAAATTGATTACTATCGATATCTTATCTGATTTATTTGGTTTGTTGAGTCTAATTGTAAATAATAAATTTGAGTCTAATTTTAGTTGGATTGAGTTTAAAAACTAATTAATTAATTATAGTGTTGTGGTTAACAAGGAGGTTGGGAAAAGAATGAAAACATAGAGGCTGGAGTAGAAGGAGACGTTGAGGTTGTTAATTATTTTATTATCTTTTGATGCAATTTTTTATTTTCCTAGGGATTAGCTATGAACTAAACATGATGGCTATCGTCCCTAATTAATCCCTGTGTAATTTTTAAGATCAACAATTTTACCTATAGAAACTAATCCCTTGCTTTATAAAAATCCTAACAAATACAAATACCCAGGGATTAGCTAAAGAAAAATAACAACGACTATTTACCTAGCTAATCCCTTGGTAATATTAATGTTGTTCAATATACCCAGGGATTAGGTAGGAACAGATAACAATGAACTTTTGGCCTAGCTAATCCCTGGGTAATTTTGAAGCTGTTCAATTTACCCAGGGATTAGCTAGCGACAAATAGCAACGAAGAATTTACCTAGCTAATCCATGGGTAATGTTAAAACTGTTCAATTTTACCCAGGGATTCGCTAGGGTATAGATACAAATGGATAATTTTTTATGGTAATTCATTGCTAAATATTCGGCTGGTAGTTCTCACGTGATTTAGCAAGGGAATAGTTGAGAAAGTTTTTTCATTGCTAATTCCCTTAGTATTTCCCTGTGTAATCCCTGGGTAATGTTTCTAACCTTTATATCTAAACATTTTTTGGGTAAATTCCGTTGGTAATTAATAGTTTTCTTGTAGTGTAATAAGCTGGATTCTTCTTCTACAAGAGTTTAACCTAGAAATTTGGGACAAGAAGGGTTCAGAAAACTTGATGGATGACTCATTCCAGTATCCTTTTTAGTTCTCAAATTACCTTGTAGGATGACTCATTCCTTCACATTTCTCTTACCAACAACAAAAGAAATTCTTTCCGGATGTTAAGCATTATTTTTGGGAGAATCCTTTCCTTTATAAACTTTGTGCTAACCTAGTCATGTGACGTCATGTATCACATTTAGAAGGATGGGAAATTTTGAAACATTGTCATCCAGAAGTAGTTGGAGGTTATTTCAGCGCAAATCGTACAACTGAGAAGGTGTTAGAAGGGGGATTCTATTAGCAGACACTTTTCGTAGATGCCTAGAAATTTCTTGAAACCTGTAATTTATGCTAGTGAAATGGAAACTTATCCAAATTAGATGGAATGTGACAAACCCCTATTTAGTTATGTGAAGTATTTGATGTTTCGAGAATAGATTTCATGGGACCATTCCCAAATTCAAATGGGAACAAATATGTGCTAGTGGCTGTTGATTGTGTTTCAAAATGGGTTGAAGCACAGGCACTGTCTTCCAAAGATGCTAGAGTGGTAGTCAAATTTGATGAAACTTTTCTCTCTGTTTGGCACTATAAGGGCGATCATTAATGAGTGGGGAACACACTTTCGCAACACCCAATTTGAAAAAGTGATGAAGAAATATGGTGTAAATCGTCGTATAGCCATAGCCTATCACTCTCAAACCAGTGGTCAGGTCAAAGTTACTAATCAACAATGAAAAAGGATACTTGAAAAGATTGTGCATCACAACAGACATGATTGGTTAGAAAGATTAGATGATGGGCCTACCGAACAACCTACAAAACTGTTGGGATCGACAAGGGTCTATGAGCATGCTAGAAGCAAAATATGCACAGCGGATAACAAACAAAACTAGCATGGACCCTAGCATGCAATGGAAGCGAATAAAGATATAAAAATCTAAAATAAATAAATAAATACAATTCCAAGGGTGAAGTAAAAAATGGGACTGCATATACACGACTCCCCTCTACTCTCACACACACAAGCCGGAAACAATCTGGTATGGATTGCTAGTATCCAACGATAACTCTTATCGAGAAATACGAATAGCAATTAAAATTAGGTCTCAAAAACCTAATCGTAAACATGTGTAAGGAATTGTAAATCCAAAACCGACACTCGGCGAATGTTTCACATGTGAGAATCTTTTGAGAAAAATTCCACAACCATTATGAACTAATCTCAAAAGGCTCTCACTCCAGCGATCTTCATTGATAAAGAAATATCAATGAAAAAGTCGCACTGTGAACTAACATACATGAATAAACAAGAAATATCAAAAGGGTGTCGACCTATACCTTTGCTGGAGCAAAGTAATGGCAATCCGGATGGAGAATACTTTCTCCAAAAAGGGGGGAAAAGGCGGACAACACCTTTGTGAAGGATGACGGCGACCAACAATTGGACCCGACGGCGGCCTCGGCTTAGACCGACCGGCGGCGGCGGCGTCCTCTTGGCTAGGGCGGACCGCCGGTCTCCTTGAGGGAGAGAGGGAAAGGAAAGATTAGGGTTAGGGTTTTCTCTAATACACATGCATTTATAAAACCCTAAAACCAATCCCAATGCAATATCAACAATTTATTCCACGTATTGGATCTTCCCTCTTATTGGATATTAATCATATTAGATCCAATAAGCTAACACATAATTTCTAATTAAGTCCCTCAATTTTAAGTTATCTCATAACTCAATCCTTACACATTCGCGGTTAGACCAAATCAACTCTTGATTTATCTAAACTCCATTTAGCTATTCAACTCATTAGATTGAGTCCGGATTTCACCGCTTTTACGTGTGTGATCCTGTAGGCCTGTTTTAAAATCGGCAATGGGATTTTAACCTCATTAAGACCCATAAGTCACAAATGCCGTCTAGCATGGCAATGTGACTACCCGAATTAAAACGGAGGTCTTCTAGGTAATCAACTAACCTCGTAACCTTATCTGATTCCTTTGCCAATTGAATATCTCGATCAACATAGGGCATGGAGCTTAGTCACCCTTATTTATTTGTCGATCGATTTCTTGATCCTCGGTGAACTGACTAGGTCAAATAAATGATAACCCTTACCATTTCACTTGGGCGTGGCCACGCACTACTCAGTTTCACTGATCAAGTGCTCGGTGATATTCTCTCTTCTCAGAGAGTGTGACACGACCCCTTGCATGTATCGTGCAAGTGCACAGGTTATCGAACTAATAAAATACCCTGGTGAGTGGGTAGTCGTATCCACAGGGAATAGTTTTCAGAAACAAGCGTTATCACTATTTTAGCTATAAATGGAATCGATGATAAGAGAATTCAATATATATATATATATATATATATATATATATATATATATATATATATATATATATATATATATATATATATATAAGAAAGTAAAAGAGTGCAAAAAACAAAAATAATAAAGGTAGGAGAGGTAATCGATGTAAAGATCGGGTACCCGGACAAGTTACCCCTAGGACTAATGCTTCTAGTGCAAGACTATGCTATTATAATTTTCCTATTGATGTTAATTGAGTCGAGGATATCCTTAAATACATGATCCCTAACCTAAGGTCAATCGTGGCTAACCCCAACACTATGCCCCGGCATTAGAATTCACTACGACCCTTGACTCTCGTTGACCTGTCAACTAAGCCCCAGGGGAGTCTATCTTCCTAAGCCTCACACTATGTGGGATTGCTTTAAGCTCTATGGATTCCTAGTGATTAAACCTGTTCCTATGTATAGTTCTAACCCTTTGGTCCAGGTGGAAGAACCCTAGTCTAAATGAAGCCCCAGTGCTTAGGATTCAAGTCAACCCTTCACTCTGTTGCTCGCGCAATTAAGCCCTAGGGGAGTTCCTCTCCTGCACTTCACTCTATCTCAACCGCTAATAAATCAAGGAATATGGAGGTAGGGAGAAATCACACCGGAGGGGAAAGGGGACGCTTCGCTACCTCACCACTCACCCTCTCAACCCTCTTCAATCTTAAGTAGTCTAACCCTATAGGAGTTGTCACACTTCCAAAAGATAACCTAGATTGTTCTCAACCCTAGTGTCACGTCTAAGGGAAAACAATTGCAAAAGATAATTAAGATTGAAACTCAAATTTATTCATCAATAATGGAAAAACATAATATCAATGTCATAGAAACATAATAATCCTAGGGTTTACAAGTCCAAATACCCACTAGGGTTTAGCTCTCCATGGAGCAATACAAAATCAATAAAGAGTTTAAGAACATATGCATGAAAACCATAAAGAAAACCCCCTTGTAGATCGTATCGATGGTCTTGTGGAGCCGCACGTCTTCTCCATCGAATTCCTTGTCAAGCCTAGGGCACACCTCGCCAAATTGATGCCCACGAAAGCTCCCCCAATAGTTATCTTCCAATAGATGTTGATGCCGATGCCGTATAATCGCCTCCAAAGACCTCCAAGAACCTCTCCAAACCCTAGCAGAAAGCCCCCCAAAAGCTAGGCAAGAGATAGAAGGGGAGGGTCCTGTGGAAATTCCACACGGCATAGGCTGAAATCAGGTTGAAATCGGAGTTCCACACGCCCCTGTGGAAATTCCACACGGCCCTGTGGAAAATCAGAATTTCCACACGCCCGTGTCTTAATTCCACACGGCCGTGTGGAAATTCTCTTTTGCTAATTTTTGGCAGGCTATGAACAGTAGCTTGCTACAGTGTTTTCCTACAGTTCTGCTACAGTGCTTCACCGAAATGCTCCCGAATTCATCGTTCTTCATCAAGGCCGTTGAATTGGACACACAATCAATGGTAAATCACCTCACATCTTCACTTGAAACACATTGACGAAGCTCTTGATAATGTTGCACAAGTCGGAACATGTGAGTGTGACTGCCTTTGTGTCCTCGAAATCACGTATTCACTCAACCCCAATTGGAGATTGGCACACACTCACATGTCTTTGACCACAACTTGTGCCTTGTTCCTTAACCGGTCTAAGAACTCCCTCAACAATCGTGTTTATGACCTATTCTTGCTCCTTCTTTAAATCTTCTCCACAACCCTACAATGCACAAAAGAACACAAATACACACTAATTAGTGATTAAATCTGAGAAAAGCAACGCTCAATATAAGACAATAATACTTCGTATTACTATAGCACAAGCACTTATCAGAGTGGCAATCCCCTCGTATCGCAAATGTTACTCGCTATGAATCTCGATGCGCCCAATCATACCCACACTTGTCACTCTGTTACGAATGACGTTAGGCATATGTCAAAGTACACCAACATTCATCCAAGCTCCATAGCGACCTTGAGTCTAAGGATTCGGTATAAGCGTTACACAAGAACCACTTATGACTTTACAACCATGTAGTGATCTCGTGAGCGGATTGATCTAGACACGCTGTTCACTAACAGGTGTCTATGTCTATTGATTAACATCATATGTCCTATAATCCGTAAAACATGATCATCACACAATAGGCATACTAGTCTTAGTTTACTAACATTCCCATGACAGTAATTAACTAGGGATGTTTAGAAAGTTATTCCTTTACGCACCAAGGTTTTACTGCCCGAATCACGTATCCGGCAACTTGTGTGGAACAAACTATCAGGGATAGTTCTATCCAAGCATACATGCACAGAAATGCAGTAAAATAAAATAAGCCAGGTTTTATTTAAAATAAACATATAACTAATAAAGGTTCAGATCAACGCATTGGGGCTAGGGCTAACACTAACAATCTCCCAGTAGCACTAGTCCCGATCGGGCATAGCCCTAAGAACCATTGATCTCATGTGATGGTCATGTTTCGCCTTAACCAACTGCTTAGTCAGTGGGTCAGCTACGTTGTCTTCTCCAACTATCTTGCACACCTTCACATCTCCTCTATCGACGATCTATCGGATGAGATGGAATCGCCTGAGTATGTGTTTGGACTTCTGATGTGATCGGGGCTCCTTAGCCTGTGCGCTGGCCCCGTTGTTGTCACAATAGAGGCTAACTGGATCTAGGCTTGATGGAACAATGCCTAACCCAAATAAGAACCTCCGAAGCCAAACAGCCTCCTTAGCAGCATCTGAAGTTGCTATGTACTCAGATTCTGTAGTAGAATCAACGATAGTGTCTTGTTTTGAGCTTTTCCAACTAACAACACCTCCGTTTAAGTAGAACACATAACCTGATTGTGATTTGCAATCATCTGCACTTGTTTGAAATGCAGCATCGGTGTAACCAGTTACAACGAGCTCATTCTGACCACTATACACCAAGAAATAATCCTAAGTTCTTCGCAAGTACTTTAGGATATTCTTGACAGTAGTCCAATGGTTTTCACCTGGATCCTGTTGGAACCTGCTCGTCATACTCAGTGCATGAGCAACATCCAATCTAGTACATAACATGGCATACATGATAGATCCTATTGCAGAAACATAAGGAATCCTACTCATGTATTCCCTCTGTTCTTTGGTTTTAGGACATTCCCCTTTACTAAGAACTACTCCCTGAGACAAGGGTAGGAACCTTTCTTGGAGTTAGACATGCTGAATCTCTTCAACACCTTGTCTATGTATCTAGATTGACTTAGTCCAAGAAGCCATTGCGATCTATCTCTATTGATCTTTATCCCTAGGATAGTTTCGGCTTCACCTAAGTCTTTCATTAAGAAACACTTACCCAACCATTTCTTAACACTTAATAATGTTGGGATGTCATTCCCAATGAGTAGAATGTCATCGACATATAACACTAAGAAGATGACTATGCTCCCACTAGTCCTCTTGTACACACAAGGCTCATCTTCATTTTTGATAAAATCAAACTCTTTGACTGTCTGATCAAATCAAAGATTCCAGCTTCGGGATGCTTGCTTGAGTCCATAAATGGATCTCTGGAGCTTGCAAACCTTTGTAGGATTCTGTTGGTCGACAAAACCCTCAGGCTGTGTCATGTACACGTCCTCGAGAAGGTTTCTGTTAAGGAAAGCCGTTTTGACGTCCATTTGCCATATCTCATAGTCATAATATGCGACTATGGCAAGTAGAATCCTAATGTGTTTGAGAAATTTGGAAAGAGTGCTGATAAGATGTAAGGAGACAAATCTTATGCTAAACTGGGAGAAATGTCATTTCATGGTTCGAGAAGGCATTGTTCTCGGACACAAGATTTCCCATTTGGGTATGGAGGTGGACAAGGCAAAAATCGAAGTCATAGAGAAACTTCCTCCCCAAATGAATGTCAAGGGAATTCGGAGTTTCCTGGGACATGCAGGTTTCTATAGACAGTTCATCAAGGATTTCTCGAAGATCACTCAACCGTTGACTAAACTTCTCAAAAAAGATGCTTCGTTTGATTTTGGGGAAGATTGTGCGACAGCTTTTAATGTGCTAAAAGAAAAACTAGTTCAAGCTCCAATCTTGATTACCCCTAACTGGAACGAACCTTTTGAGCTCATGTGCGATGCTAGTGATTATACTGTAGGAGTAGTTCTGGGACAAAGGAAGGGCAAGCAATTCCAACCCATCTATTATGCGAGCAAGACTCTCACAGATGCACAAGAGAATTATACTACTACAGAGAAAGAATTATTAGCAGTAGTGTTTGCTATCGATAAGTTCAGGCCATATCTTATCTTGTCAAAGGTCATTGTGTTTATAGATCATTCAGCTATCCGTTACCTCATGAACAAAGTCGATGCAAAACCGAGATTGATCCGTTGGATATTACTCTTACAAGAGTTTGACATGGAGATAAAGGATAAAAAAGGAACTGAAAATGTAGTGGCGGATCATTTATCGCGGTTAGAGGGGAGCATTGGGCAAGATCTATCAAGTAAGGAGATCAATGACTTCTTCCCAGAAGAACACTTACGTTCAATTCAGGAATTAACATCATCAGGTGATACACCATGGTTCGCAGATTTTGCTAATTACTTGTCAGGAAAAGTCCTCAAGCCAGGGCTCACATTCCAACAAAAGAAAAAGTTCTTTAGCGATTTGAAGAACTATTTCTTGGACGACCCATTCCTTTTCCGCATCTGTGCAGATCATATTGTTCGGAGATGCGTTTCTAGGGAGGAAGGATGGGATATCCTTACACATTGTCATTCAGGACCAGTTGGGGGCCATTATGCATCAAGTAGAACCGCGGAAAAAGTTTTAGCAGCAGGGTTCTATTGGCCAACCCTCTTTCACGATGCACACCAGTTTGTTCTTCGATGCGACAATTGTCAGAGGTCAGGGAATTTGTCTCGGCGGGATGAGATGCCTTAGAATCCTATGCAATTTTGTGAGGTATTCGATGTTTGGGGCATTGATTTCATGGGGCCGTTTCCAAGGTCTAACGGGAACCAATACATATTAGTGGCAGTTGATTATGTCTCCAAATGGGTTGAAGCACAAGCATTGCCGAGTAATGATGCTAGAACTGTGGTGAAATTCTTAAAGAGGTTGTTCACTCGGTTTGGAACTCCGCGAATCATCATTAGTGATCGAGGAACCCACTTTTGCAATACCCAATTAGAAAAGGTATTGAAACGATACGGGGTACGTCACCGCCTTGCCACTCCATATCATCCCCAGACTAGTGGTCAAGTAGAAGTCACTAATAGAGAACTCAAGCGGATTTTGGCGAAGTCTGTGGAACAAGGGAAGCGGGACTGGTCGGAACGGTTGGACGACACACTCTGGGCCCATCGCACAGCATACAAGACGCCCATAGGAACTACTCTGTATAATCTAGTTTACGGGAAGTCATGTCATTTACCCGTGGAACTTGAACATAAAGCATATTGGGCAATCAAAGCAATGAACTTCGATTTGAGAAGAGCGGGTGAACAAAGACTGCTTCATCTTAATGAGCTCGATGAATGGAGGTTGAAAGCATATGAGAATGCTAGAATTTACAAGGAGAAGATTCGAAAATAGCATGACAAACATATCAAATTACCTAAAGAGTTCAAAGTCGGTGATCAAGTTCTACTATTCAATTCCCTGTTGCGACTCTTCCCCGGAAAACTAAAGACTAGATGGTTTGGCCCATACACAGTCACTCTAGTATAACCCCACGGTGCAATTGAGATTACTCACCCAGAGAAGGGCACGTTCAAAGTAAACGGACACCGGCTGAAGCCATACTTTGGCGGCAAGGTTTGTAATGATGATAAAGAGATATTCTTTCTTCAACCTATATAAGGTAAGGCAGGTACGTCAAGCTAAGTGACGTTAAACAAGCGCTTCTTGGGAGGAAACCCAAGGGTTTTACAGCTTTTCTAGAATCTAGTTTAGTTTTAGAATGAATAAAAGTCTTAGTATTGGTGTCCTAAATTTTTAGTGCTTATGCTGCGATTTTATTGTGGATTGTTGATGTTTTCGTGTGCCTAAACGATAATTGATGAAGATTTAGCTTGTTGAGCATGTTTTCCATGATACCTGGTCATGTTTTGATAGTTTTCACAGGCTCTAAGCATCTTAGTTATGTTTCTGAATTTTTCTATAAGTCTGTGAATTTTTCTAAGTAAAGCAGAGAAAACACACGGCCGTGTGGAAATTCCACACGGGCGTGTGTTACCAAATCAAAGCTCAACCAGTGAGGACACAGGGGCGTGTGTGTGCCCCTGTGAACAACCTCAGAAGGGCACACGGCCGTGTGGAAATTCCACACGGCCGTGTGACATCTCGCAGAACTTCAACTCTTTTTCCAAAGAATGCACAGGGGTGTGTGGGTGCCCCTGTGAGTGCCACTGTGCTAAGGTATACGGCCATGTGGAAATTCCACACGGCCGTATGAAACCCTGCAAAGAAAATCCTTCTCCCCGAGAATACACAGGGGTGTGTGTGTGCCCCTGTGGGAGAACTTGTGAAAGGCACACGCCCGTGTGGATTATTCACACAGCCGTGTGGAATACTTAGCATTTCTCGGGCGAGTCAGAGAGGCCACAGGGGCGTGTGGGTGCCCCTGTGGCCGGCTTTGTGTTCTTGGCCAGGTTTGGCACACGGCGGTGTGAAATTTTTCAGAAACCTCCGAATTTTCCCGAGAATCCACAGGGGCGTGTACCAGTCCCTGTGGAGTCCCCTATGAAGGAACACGGCCTTGTGGATCTATCACACGGCCGTGTGAGGTAGTTCAGAGTGACCAGAGTGCACACAGGGACGTGTGATTGGCCCCTGTGAACCCTAATTTCATAAGCACACGGCCGTGTAACATGTTCACACGGCAGTGTGATTTCCCAGAACTTCAAAAAGCTAAAGGTTTTCTTTTGGAATTCACTCGTATCTCTTTCCTTTTCACTAAAAAGGAAAAACACTCTCCGATCCCCTCTTTCACTTTCCCAACCGTTTCATACATTCATTGAGGTTTCTTTTCGAGTTTTCCGACCGATTACGAATTTTTCCCCATCTACACCGTCGGTGAGAATGACAAACCCTTCTTCTTTATTAATCCGAATTCAGATCGTTCATGATGAGTATTTTGGCTGTTTCACATGATTAACCTGGATTACCAATGAGTTTACAAGTTTTTTTTAAGCGAATTTTTTTGTGTGTGTGAATAGAAAGTTTGATTCTACAACCCTGCAGCCGTGTCCGCCCGATAATCCACACGGGCATATAGAATTTTCACACGGCCGTGTGGATCATATCAGGGCGAATTATTATACCCAAATGATTGACTTCCTTTTACAACTCTTTTCAGGAATGGCACCTAGGAAAGAAACTAATAAAAGGGCATGAGAACATTCTCCAGAATCAATCGACTTCGTCATATTTGAACACCGAGAAATATATAGAAGATTGGCGAAACTCAAGATCAGACAATCTCGGTATCTGGACATAGATTGTTTAAGACCAGCTAATTGGGGTAATGATATGGCAGACGAGATTAAAGAGCTTGTTGCAAGTGGGAAGTTGGAAGAACTTACTATCTATTTGAGATCCAGTGAACCGTCTACTTACTTTGGATGTGCTCTCATCATTCAAGTTTGACAAAACAAGTAGGGAATTGACAAGTGCCAATTCTATACAGTTTCAGGCATTTGGGCATGAGTACAATATGTCAGTGACACAGTTTTCCATTTATATGGGGTTATACAATGAGGCGTTCACTAAGACAGAGGAGTACAAGAGCCTTCCAACTGACTATCCCGGCAGTTTAACTCCTCAAGGAGCTTACAGAGTATTGTGTGGACAAGGGAACTATGAGCCAAGTGTATCAAAAGCTACGTGTCTATCATGACTGGCTTATAGATACATTCATGCCATTCTAAGTAGGCCAATAAACGGCCGGGGCAATAATACAAGGGTCCTTAGTCGACAAGAGCTCCTTTACTTACATTCAATGGTACAGAAGGAGCCGCTCCATCTTGAATATATACTAGCCGAATCCATGCGTCATCAAAGTCAATACCCCAGGCTTGGAACGATCTTTTCAGGGCCATACATCACAAGACTTATGAAGGGGATGGGTCTGCGGACAGCAATCAGAGGGATAGAAAAGACGGTCACACCTTCACCAATTAATTTAGAAATGTTGAGGCAGATGGGCATGGCCAGGAGACGTTACCAACAGTATGTGCTGAACTGGCCTGATGCCTTTCTACATGAGGGGACACAGGTAATGATAGAGCCACCTCCAGCGGACACAGGGGCCGAGGCACCACCCACAGCACTGGAGCCACCTCCAGTGCGTATTTTCTCTCCTTCTCGAGGCCAGGACAGGTTCAAGCGCCTCGAGAGCGTAGTGGGGTTGCTACAGACAGAGTTGGCCGAGATGAGGGCCGCATAGGCAGCAGGGTTTGCCGAGTTGAGGGCAGCTCAGGCATCACAGTTCACTCACTTATCAGCACAGCTTGCCACAGTTATACAGTTGTTTGAGCGATCTTTGGTGCGACCCCGACGGGTCCCTTCACCGACTCCACCTCCGTCTCCATCAGCATCAGATCCACCAGCACTAGCAGCACCAGAGGACCCACAGCAGGACACCGACGCTGAGGCGTCATAGTTTTATTTTAGGTTATTTTACGTCTGTTGCATTTTTATTTACTTATTATGTTGGACTTGTAGTACCCAGAAAGACTCTCCTTCTGGGGTTTGCTTTTATTTGTCTCGAGTTGTATTTCATCTTCATATCTTTATATACTCGAGTTTTATTTTGGTTTTTCTTGAGCTATACTGAACCCTTGCGGTATGTATGCAGATGGTCTTGGATGGAAGGAATTTGAGGAATAGTCATAGGCACAATCATGGGACTGTGTATGCTCCACAAAACCATTGAGACTCAACTCTCAATGAACCTAGCCCCATCAAACGCAACATTGCACACACCTTTACTTGTGCGTTCAATTGCTTATGCTCATGTAGCCTATGGCGGTTCACCTTAGTTGTAACATTTGTATTCTTAGAGTCTATGAGAGTTTTTAACATTGTATCCTATCATGCTCTAGTTTTTACTTGAATTTTTAGGGAATTTTTGCTCAATTACACCCTATTGCACTACTCACTCTTGAAATCTTTTGAAAACTCAATCTTGAAGTTTTCAAGGACAAGTTTATCATCGTTCTTAGTTTTACTTTGGAAAATGCATATAAAAAGATAAATATATATATATATATATATAATAAAAATAAATAAAAAAAGAGAAATAATCTGAGTTTGTGAATAGTTGTTTTCTTTTATGTATGCATTTGGGGTGGAAAGAGCTACCACCCATGAAGTATGAAGCTACTCTCATAAGTCGAATACAAGTTATGCCCCAATGAGAGAAAGAGCTATCTCATGGGATGCGTGAAAGCTACTACCCCGGTAAAAGAGCTACCTCATCGAAAGAGTGAAAGCACCTTTGGCGGCCACCTAGGAAATGGCTACCTTCGAGGATGTGTGAAGCTACTACTTCCTCTCTTATTTTTTGTATATAAATAAGTCCTTTTGAATAAGAGTTTGAGGAGTACTCGTTGGTTCTCTTGAGTGAATTCGCACACACTTACACGTTTTCAAGTTGTTATCCTTTTTGATTCGTGTTTTTAGCTAGAGTAATGATAAACTTATGCAAGGAACAAGGCACGAACTTGGACTTGTGAGTATGTGCCAACCTCCTTTGGAGGGGCACAAAGGCAGTCACATTCACAACAAGTCTAACTCGTGTAGCCTAGGAGAACTTCACTAAGAAAGAGACTTGAAGCAATCGGCACGATCTACCATTGATTGTGTGCCCAATTCAATGGCCTCAATGAAGAACAACGTATTTGGGAGCGTTTTGGCGGGGGTACTGTAGCAGCACTGTAGCTTGTTAATGTAGTAATTCACTGTAGCAAGTTACTGTGCATTTCTGCCGAAGATTAGGTTTCCAGAGAATTCACACGGGCGTGTGGAATTAACACACGGCCGTGTGAATTATTTTCCAGCAAGCCAGAGAGACAGAAACTTCACATGGGCGTGTGGAAATTTCACACGGCCGTGTGAAGCCCCGATAACTTCAAATTTAAAGCCGCACTCAGCCTATTTAAAGAGGGATTTGGAGATCTTTCTGACCTATCTTTCTCTCGAACTTCTGGGGGAGTGCGGCTAGGGTTTCAGAGAGGACTTTGTGGAGGATTGGAGCGCGCCATCGGCATCGTCATCGACGTCCGACGGCAGCACAAGACCACGGCCACATCATACGCGAGGGGGTTTTCATTGATGTTCTTATGTTACAATTTATTTTACACTTTGATGAACATGTATAGCTCCATGAGGAGCTAAACCCCTCGTGGGTATTCGGACTTGTAAAACCCTAGGATCATTATGTTTCTATGACATTGTTATTATGCTTTTCCATTATTGATGAATAAATTCGAGTTTCAGTTTTAATTATCTTTTGCTATTGTTCTTCCTTAGCCGTGACACTAGGGTTGAGAACGATTTAGGTTATACTTTGGAGGTGTGACAACTCCTATACGATTAGACTACTTAAGACTAAAGAGGGTTGAGAGGGAGAGTTGTGAGGTAGCAATGTACCCCTTTCCCTTCTGGTGAGATTTCTCCCTACCTCCGTTTCCTTGGATTAATTAGCGGTCGAGATATTGTTTTAGGGCTCAATCTAGACTAGGGTTCTTCCACCTGGACCAAAGGGTTAGAACTACATAGAGGAACAGGTTTTATCACTAGGAATCCCTAGAGCTTAAAGCACTCCCACGTAGTGTTAGGGTTAGGAAGATAGACTCCCCTGGGGCTTAGTTGACAGGTCAACGAGAGTCAAGGGTTGCAGTGAATCCTAATACCGGGACATAATGTTGGGGTTAGTCACGGTTGACCTTAAGTTTTGGGACCGTGAGTTTAAGGATATCCTCGACTCAATTAACATCAATAGGAAAGTATAATAGCATAGTCTTGCACTCGAAGCATAAGTCCTAGAGGTAGCTTGTCCGGATACCCTATTTCATCCATTGCTAGTCTTCTCTTTTAACTTCTACTTGCTTTTCTCTTGTCTTCCATATCTCTATTTACTTTCTTATCTTTTATTCTAATTGCTTCCATAAATTCACTCATCACTCCGATTATTTCTTTTCGTACACCGCATAACTAAATAGTGAATTCTTGTGTTCTAAATCCCAATTACCTGTGGATTCGACTACCCACTCACCAGGGTAATTTTATTATTTCGACAAGGCCGTTCACTTGCGGTACACACGCAAAAGGTCGTGTCAGTGATCTCGTGAGCGGATCGATCCATACACGCTGTTCACTAACACGTGTCTATGTCTATTGATTGACATCACATGTCCTATAATCCGTAAAACATGATAATCACACAATAGGCATACTAGTCTTAGTTTACTAACATTCCCATGACAGTAATTAACTAGGGATGTTTAAAAAGTTGTTCCTTTACGCACCAAGGATTTACTGTCCGAATCACGTATCTGACAACTTGTGCGGAACAAACTCTCAGGGATAGTTCTATCCAAGCATACATGCACAGAAATGCAGTAAGATAAAACAAGACAGGTTTTATTAAAAATAAACATATAACTAATAAAGGTTCAGATCAACGCATTGGGGCTAGGGCTAACACTAACAAAAACTTCCACAGGCACCCACCTTATCGGCTATTTTATGGCAAGGCTTGTCACCTACCTGTTGAGCCTAGGCATCAAGCTTATTGGGCAATTAAACAGCTGAACTTCGATGTAGGAGATGCATAACTCAAAGAGAAATTTAAGTTAAATGAATTAGAGAAGCACAGACAAAATGCTTTTGAGAATGCACTATTATACAAGGAAAAGACAACGAGGATCAATGATAACCACATCAAAAGTGGCAAGCACTTTCAAGTTAGAGAACAAGTTCTTCTGTTCAATTCGAGGTTGAAGATAATTCCCAGAAAACTCAAGTCCCATTGGTCTGTGTCACGCCTAGACACATGTCCGGGCATGCAACAATCGCTGCAGAACTTTCAAGCAGGGGACATAAATCTTCCCAAACCCAAAGCCCTACAAGGTTTGTTAGTAACCTAATCTCAAACAATTTATAAAACACTCAAAAATAAATTTTAAATAAGATAACTAAGTGAAAACATATAAGTATTTACAATTTAATATTGTACAACAATATAAAAGGAATAAATACTTTTCTGAAAAAAATCTACAAAACAACAGCCCTAGTGGATCCGTCCTATAACTGACCATACACCACTAGTCTCAAGCTCAACAACCTTAGGGTCCTATAGTTGGAAAAGATGAAAAAAGAGAGGCTGAGCAACTTGATTACTCAGTGAGTGGGGTGAGGCCAACTAAAAATCTCACAAATACCAACAAATATAGAAAAAGGGTTATTTATACTTTCCAAAATGGTAGTGTAAATCACAATACCGTTGAATGAACATAGTAAAATAAAAGTAGGGTAGGATACAATATAAATGTATGAATATACACATAATATTTCAATGTAAAACTTTGCAAACAGACTATGCAATTACTTCTCAATAAAATCTTTGGAAAACACAGCTCAAAATGAGTTTGTAAATACCATTCCAATAATAAAACATAAAATGATCTCCCACTAAGAATGTCAAAAAAGAGTAATATGCACAAATCATAGCATTATCATAAAATAGGCTGATCAAAGTAGAATTTTTGTCAAGTAAACATCATTAATCCAATAAATTCTTGCAAATAGAGTTTCATAAAAAAAATTATGCCAAAAAACATCAATTTAATGGATAGCCTTAAGAAACCCTCCAACTCTAACCATATCCATGGCTAGATCTGGAGCTGCCAAGATACGGGTATCTTGGTGTTGGCCGTTGGGGAGCCCGTGTGGTGACTCCTGACAACCTAACTATACACTCCTTTCAAGTCCTCTACGCTCCTTCTTCCGAAAGGATGGTACCTCAACCACCCCAACTAGGTCAGCCCGTGGATACTCTTTTACTGCAGTAAGTACTAGAGCTCAGCTCCATGTCACCATCAAAACCACCATATCTAGAACATCAAGACCGTAGCCCACCACTTTTGTGGATATGTTTAGGACCTATACGTGCTCAAATAATACAATCCATGTATATTACATAAAAGAGTCCTTTTCCAGGACAAATATTTACACATCGGGAAAGAGAGCTATAACACAAGAGCACTTGCCAAAAACAAGATATTTGCACAAAGTTTCATAATTCTTTTCAATCCCAATAACAACATAGTCATAAACATTTGCATTTCAGAAATGAAATCCATTTCTCACATTCCAATACATATTCGAGGAAAGAAGGTTTTGTAAATCTAAGTAATGCACTCTCGCAAGCATTGCAATGAATTCACTTAAGATCAAAATAACAATTTCATCAATCATAAATGATTTTTAGATTATATAACAATGATAGAAGTCAAAATGATAAATTTGAAAGCATGAAACTATCAACATCTTACACGGGATATGAATAATATTTCGAAAGCTTGAACAAAACAAAACATGCTATATATTGTAGCATTTCACATAGAAATCAACAAGGAAATATAAAAATAGTTTCAAGGAACATGATAAAATACATTGAGTAAAACAAAGTGACAAATGGGAGTAGCTTTATCCTTCCACAACAACATAAGTCTAGTCAAGTTAAATCATCAATTATAATGAAATAGCCTATAATTATTCTCACAAACTTGAAAAGATTAAACCAAAGGATTATAATCAAGATTCAAACTACCAAATCAACTTCATTAAAGAAATCTTTAAATACACATCATGACTCAACTAATCCCCTCATCCCTTGCAATTAAAATCACTCAAAATCATTATATAAATTCACAACAAGTATTCTCTCACCAAGATCTACAACTTCTTCTATCAAAATCAAATAACTTCTTGAGACCAAAATAATTTCACATTTAAATATAAATAATACATCGTCTCTTATAAAATTCAACATTTACTTTTTCATGGTTTAAACGGATAGATTTGTATAATAAAACTCAGTATTAAATCACCTTAACATTATAGAATCCCTACCAATCCAAGATTTAACTCCGGAACAAAAATTGAAAATATATGAGTCGGTGCTATATTGATGATACAGTGTTTCTGGATTCATGCGGCTTGTGTGGTTGTCCACATACACCTAATTAATCCTCGATTTCATTATTTACTCCTCCAAATGATCTCAAAAGTTTTTGTGGAGTACGTAACCCAATCATATGCATAAAGTTCTATGAAATTCCTCTTAAATCAGCGAATCCATTAAGGTACACACTCCGACATCTTAGTTTTCCTCAAATACTTGTAACTTGTAACTTGACCAAATTTCTTTACTCAAACTACTAAATTTAGTCATGGATTTTCTTGCATTTAATTATCTTTATAACCCATAAATTATTCTAAATCATACTTCCTCCAATGCAAGCGTACACATTTCCATCTTCCGCCATTATAAATCCATTAACAAAGTCACCAATACATTCCTCTATTTCCTTCACATATACATCCTAATAAACACAAGCCCCACAACTTCCCTACAACTAAAGCTTTGCCAACATAAGTAAAGTATACAAGCTCAATCACCCAAAAATTTAGGCTTAAATCCCTTAGTATTATTATCTCATCATTATTAACATTTCTTAATGACTTAATCCTCTCCAACTTGCACATCTCCATCACCTTCTTCTATAATTTATACCACCATACATAATAACAAATTCCTCTAGCCACACCTTTACTTCACTAATATCTTCTTTTATCATCATTTCTCACACTTAATCGATCATTGTTCACATTAAATACTCAAGAGCATTTCATCAAACATCTTACATGCAATGACTAACTTTCCACAAATCACTTCAAGCATAATACATGAACACAACCCATTTATATAAGCCATTCTTCAAGTATTTTTGTTCTACCCAAAATGGAAAATCACCCCATTTAATACATGAGATCCACATAATCATCATGACATAAATAACAACCAATCTAACTCCCAAAAGCTTTAAATTTAAAAAAATAAATAAATAAAGTTGACAACATGTATAGAGTTTATTATACAAACAAGGTGAACTTATGGCAAATAAATTAACAGTGAGGTAAAAATATACATGACGAAACTATGGATGTCAAATAAATCATCAACTAAATTCAATCTTCCAATTAAACATGATATGAATTCCAACAAGACAAAAACCAAGCTTGGACCATGATCATTCCAAATCCACAACAATTGAAGCAAATGAAGTCATGAAAGCTTAAGGAGATAAATAAAGGTTTGGTTAGCCCACTCACCTTGCTCCTTACCTCCTTCTCACTTCCATAGATCTAGGAAAACAAAAGAGAGGGGATGAAGATCAACCTAGGGTTAAGATCAACAAAATAAGCAAGGAAATAATTTTAACCTAAAGAAAATTAAAGGAATTGTTTACCTTTAATCGTTCGAATATCGGGTGAGGATGAATGAAGGAGAAGCTAGGGTTCTTATCTCAAGGATGAAGGTGAAATGGAAAGGAAAATCTGACATTTTAAACAAGTTCTCAAGATGCTACAGTAACTTTGCTATAGTACCAACTAAAACCTACAGTAACTAGCTGAAAATGTACAACAACAAACAAGTGAAAGCTATAGTGTCAGACTGGTTATAACAGTTTGGACCTTATACAGTCACTTAAACCTTTCCTCATGGAGCCGTTGAGATTTCTCACCCCACCAAGGGGACTTTCAAGGTCAATGGGCATCGACTGAAACCTTATGCTTTCTGAGAGGAACCTACACCACCGACAACACTTAACGCAATCTTACTTAGTGAAACTCCTTGATGGGCATATACGTCAAGTTAGTGACGTTAAACAAGTGCTTCTTAGGAGGCAACCCAAGTCTTCGTTATTTTTAGTTTTATTGCTTTCGTTCATTCTGTGTCAATTTGATTCATGGCTGTGCATTTCTTCTATCTTTTGATTGTTTGGGAAAACGATTTTTCTTCGGCATTTGTTTTGTTGTAGCAAGCATTCGAGCTTTTGTGGTTTAAAATGGTAAAAAAAAAGGGGGGGGGGGGGGGGGGGGGGAGAAAGACTTATCTCAAAATGTTTCATGCTGTGCATGGGTAGAGCATGCCCCTACTTACACCATGATTATCTCTGTCTCAGTATTATAAAGAATTCAATTATAAGCCCAGGCCAAGCATGACCGTGCTTTCCATTTAACACAATTTCAGCAATCTTTGCACGGTCATGCTTCTCTTCCTGATTTTTGGGGAGTTTTTCCCGAGATAATCACAGGGAGGAAACACGGGGAAAGCACGACCATGCTTAACACACACAGTTGCCCTAACTTGAACACGTGAGCAAGACCATGTTGAGGGCATGCTCAAGTGTGACTGATCAACTTCCCTCGTCCTTCTTTAAAACATCAGTCACTGACGGTCACTTTTATTTGCCCTCACCTTTTTCATTTCACCCCCTCCCCCTTTCCCTTCCAGTCATTTTCCTTTTGATGCCTGCATTTTTCTCGTTGTTCCTTTGTTGTTTTCCCTCTTCCTCCTCCTATCCTTACTTTTAATTCTGGTGAGTGCCATTGTCTGATTTTGAAGATTTATTTTATTCCACTTTTGTTCGGCCCATGCATTGTTTTTCTATCATCGTGTTTCTTGAGTTGATTTTAATTGTGCTATTTTTTTCTCAGAGGATTTGTTTGAATGCTGGTTGTTTTGATATCTTAAGGAAGATGACCACTCCCGAAGCACGATTATGCTTCCAAGTGAGCACGATCGTGCTCATTCATTTCCTTGTGTTGCGAAGTGAGGAGAGCATGCACTTGTTAATTTGCTAAGCATGATCATGCTCTCCTTGATTTCCTTACAACTAGTCTAATTTAAATCACTATTTTTGGAGGTAATGGATGGGCATCGGGTAATTTATCATCGCACTCAACTCTAAGAGGCAGCTCTTGATGAGATTCGTGTAAGGCTCACTTCACCAATTCAGCATGATAGATTGAACAGACTTTCTAAACACTGATTCAGGATACTACGCACCATTGACTGGGTTACCTTGCAGGTGTGTAATCTTATCGAGGATGTAGAGCAGCTTTTAGCAGTCCACTTTCAATTTCTTCGGCAAGAACACCACTTGAGATACATAGAATTTGCACTCTATATGGGTCGTTATTTCCAGGAGTTCACCACAACTGATCAGTACAGATATCTTGCTTCTTTTCCCGTTTATGGGGAACCTGAAACTCAGAGTTGGAGGCAATTGAGTGTCGGCAGTGGCCACTTTACACCAAGTGTCTCTAAGGCTTCGACTCTTAGGTTTCCTTCACTACATTTCATTCACTCTCTGCTTAGTGGTACAATTACAGGTAGAAGTGGTAGCACCGGCACTATCAAAGGGCAGGAGCTGTCCTACCTTCTTAGCATGATAGATAACTGCCCCTATCATCTTGGATTTATTCTTGCTAAGTCCTGTCATCATCAAGCCACTGACCTTGGAGCAAGTACTATATTTGCAGGGCCATACATCACACATTTTCTTAAGGGAATTGGCCGATCTGACTATTTGAATCGATTGACTCTCGTGGGTGTATATAATCCTATCTCTCTTCGCAATCTAAAAAAATTAGGTATACCTATGGCAAACACTTCCACAGCGTATCATTCCATCGCATACACATTGATAGGGGCCCAAAAGTGCATGGGTTGTCGAAATAATAAAGCACCCCGGTGAGAGGGAAGTCGAATCCACAGGGAGTAGTGATTAGAGACAAGGGTAATTGCTACTTAGCTAGTGCGATACGATGGTGGTGAGAAGAATCAATATGTGTGCAAGAGAGTGAAAGAGAAATATGAAAGAAAAGAGAGTGCAAGCAAAGAGTAAAGAGAGGAACAATCAATGTAAAATGGGGTACCCGGACAAGCTCCGCCTAGCACTAATGTTATAGTGCAAGACTATATATTATACTCCCTTATTGATGTTTAATGAGTCATGGAAATCATTAAACACATGGTTCAAAACCTAAGGTCAACCTTGACTAGCTCCAACAGTATGTCCCGGCATTAGGTTTCACTACAACCCTTCACTCTGTTGATTTCTCAACTAAGCCTCAGGGGAGTCCATCATCCTAAACCTCACACTACGTGGAATTGCTTGATATTCTAGGGATTCCAAGTGATAGACCCTATCCCTAAGTATAGTTCTAACCCTTTGGTCTGGGTGAAAGAACCCTAATGTAAGTTAAGCCCCAGCACTAGGATTCACTACAACCCTTCACTTTGTTGCTCACGTAACTAATCCCCAGGAGAGTTCATCTATTAGCACTTCACTCTACTTTGATTGCAAAGAACTCTAGAAACACGGAGGTAGGGAAAATCATGCCAAAGGGGAAAATGGACGTTTCGCTACCTCACGACTCACCCTCTCAATCCTCTCCAATCTCGAGTAGTCTAATCCTATAAAAGTTGTCACGCCTTCAAAGGATAACCTAAATGATTCTCAACCCTTGTGTCACAGCTAAGGAAAAATCAATTATAATTAACATGCAAGATTGGAACTCAATTAAAAGCATCGATTAAGAAAGCATAATAAAAGTAATAGAAACAATGTCATCCTAGGGTTTACAAGTCTGAATACCCACAAGGGGTTTAGCTTTCCATGGAGCTATACAAAATCATCAATGTATATGAATCAACAAGAATAACAAACATAGATGAAAACCACTTATGTTCCGTGGCGATGGTCTTGTGAGGTCGCTCCATTCTCTCCACCAAGCCCCGTGTCAAGCCTAAGGCATATCTCACCGGATCGGTGCCAACGAAAGCTTCCCCAACAGCTATCTTCCAACGAACATCGATGTTGATACCGAAGACTTGCTCCAAACCTCCACAAAATCCTCTCCAAACCCTAACCACAAACCCTCAAGAAGTTGGGGAAAAGATGGGTTGAAAAGTCCTTTAGAAAATCTGAGTCGCGGCTTTAAATAGGCTAAAATTGGGTATCCACATGGCCGTGTGGAATTTCCACACGCCTGTGTGGATTCTCGGGAATCAAATTTCTGGCGCGTAGTGAACAGTAAAATTCACAGTAAATTACTGTAGTGATTTGCTACAGTTCTTCATCGAGGCCGATGAATTGGGCACACAACTAGCGGTAGATCATGTCGTTTGCTTCATTTCTCTTTATTGACGAAGTTCTTCAATGCTACATGAGCTAGACTCTTATGAGTGTGACTACCCTTGTGCCCCTCTAATGGAGGTTGGAACACACCCACAAGTCTAGAACTCGTGCCTTATTCCTTGCTTGATCCAAGAACTCCTCAACAATGGTGAACATAACCTAATTTTTCTCTTTCTTCTCTAAATCTTCTCCACAACCCTACATGCATAAAAGAACACAAATACACACCAATTAATGATAAAATCTGATAAAAGTAACTCTCCATATAAAAAAATAACACTTCGTATTATTTAAATACGAGCACTTATGACACGCCCAGAAAGTGCACGGATTTGTCGAAATAATAAAATTTAGCCCTGGTGAGTGGGTAGTCGAATCCACAGGGAATAGGGAGTTAAAATATGAGATTTCACTATTTAAGCTATGTGGAGTATGGAAAGATAAGAATAGAATCGATGAGTGAATATGGTAGCAAATATAATAAAAGACAAGAAATTGAATAGAAAGATGGAAGATAAGAAAGTGCAAGTAAAAGAGAATAGAGAGAAACTGGCAATGGATGAAATAGGGTATCTGGACAAGCTACCTCTAGGATCTATGCTTCTAGTGCAAGACGACGCTATTATACTTTCCTATTGATGTCAATTGAGTCGAGAAAATTCTTAGATACATGGTCCCAAACCTAAGGACAGCCGTGACTGATAAGTGCTCGTGTAATAGTAATGCGAAGTGTTATTATCTTGCAATGAGCATTAATTTAATCAGATTTTATCACTAAAAAGTGTGCAATTGTTTACTTTTGTGCATTGTAGGGTTGTGAAGATAAAATGAAGGAAAGGAACGAAGTTAGGTCGTGTTTGGCATTGTTGGGAAGATTTTCGGACCAAGCAAGGAGCAATGCATGAGCATAGACTTGTGAGTGTGTGCCAACCTCCTTTGGAGGGGCACAAAGGCAGTCACATTCACAATAAGTCTAACTCATGCCAACAATGAGAACTTTACCAATTAGGTGATTCGAAGCAATCGACACTATCTACCGTTGATTGTGTGCCCAATTCAACAGCCTCGATGAAGAACGACGAATCCGGGAGCGTTTCGGCACAATTACTGTAGCAGTACTGCAGCAAAATAACGTAGCAAAAACACTGTAGCAAGTTACTGTTCATAGTCGGCCGAAATATCAGAATTCCAGAAACTTCACACGGGCGTGTGGAAGTTCCACACGGCCGTGTGAAATCCCGTTTTCAGCAAATTTAAAGCCGCGACTCCACATTATAAAAGCCCGATTTGGAGACTTTTTGAGGGATTTTTTGACCTATTCTTCTCCTCAACTTCTGGGAGTGCGGCTAGGGTTTTGGAGAGGACTTCGTGGAGGTTTAAAGCGCGTCATCGGCATCGTCATCGACGTCCGGCGGCCGCACAAGACCACGGCCACACCATACGCAAGGGGGTTTCATCTATGTCTTTACTTTGTGTTTTATTTCATGCATTGATGAACATGTATAGCTCCATGAGGAGCTAAACCCCTTGTGGGTATTCGGACTTGTAAATTCTAGGGTTATCATGTTTCTTTGACATTGTTATTATGCTTTTCCATTATTGATGAATAAGAATTGAGTTTCAATATTGATTTTATTTTGCTATTGTTTTCCCTTAGATGTGACACTAGGGTTGAGAGCAATCTAGGTTTTCCTTTGGAGGTGTGACAACTCCTATAGGATTAGACTATTCAAGATTAAAGAGGGTTGAGAGGGAGAGTTGTGAGGTAGCGATGTACCCCTTTCCCTTCCGGTGTTATTTCTCCCTACCTCCGTTTCCTTGATTTATTAGCGGTCAAGATAGAGTGAAGTGCTAGGTAGATAAACTCTCCTGGGGCTTAGTTACGGGAGTAACAGAGTGAAGGGTTGAAGTGAATCCTATGCACTGGGCTTAATCTAGACTAGGATTCTTCCTCCTGGACCAAAGGGTTAGAACTACACATAGGAACAGGTTTAATCACTAGGAATCCCTAGAACTTAATGCAATCCCACGTAGTGTGAAGGGTCCCCTGGGACTTAATCATACGAGCGATAGAGTGAAGGGTTGTTGTGAATCCTAATACCGGGGCATAATGTTGGGGTTAGTTACGGTTGATCTTAGGTTTGGGACCGTGAGTCTAAGGATTTCCTCGACTCAATTAGCATCAATAGGAAGGTATCATAGCATAGTCTTGCACTAGAAGCATAGATCCTAGAGGTAACTTGTCCGGATACCCCACTTCATTCATTGTTAAATCCTCCTTAATTTCTTTTTCTTGCACTCTCTAATCTTTCACCTCTCTCTATTTAATTTTCTGTCTTTTAGTGTAGTTGTTCTCACAATTCACACACGAATCGATTATTACTTTTCCGTACTTCGCATAGTTTTAATAGTGAAATCTCATACTCTAACTCCCTATTCCCTGTGGATTCGACTACCCTCTCACCGGGGTAACTTTTATTACTTCGACAAACCCGTGCACTTTTGGGGATCCTGTCAAAGTTTTTGGCGCCGCTGCCGGGGAATAGGCGTTTTAGATATTTGTTTTTCACTATTTTAGCTATTCACTTCACTTTCTATTCCATATTTTCTTTATCTATCATTGTTCTTACTTTTCTTTCCTTTGCTTTGGTTTCATGTTATGACCCGTGGGAACCCTTCGATTCTTGTTGAAGGAGACCCGGACATTGGAAAAAGAGCACATCGCAAGGAAAAAAACCCGTGCAAGAAGCTTCGAATCAAGCCGATATTGAAATAGAAGGGCACAGGAGCGTGTGTGTGCCCCGGTGAACAATCTCAGAAGGTTCACACGGCCGTGTGGAAATTCCACACTTCCGTGTGAAATCTCGCAGAACTTCAACTCTTTTCCAGAGAGTCCACAGGGGCGTGGGGGTGCCCCTGTGAGTGGCACTGTGCCAAGGAACACGGCCGTGTGAAACTCTGCAGAGAAAACCCTTCTTCCCGAGAATACACAGGGGCGTGTGTGTACCCCTGTGGGAGAGCTTGTGAAAGGCACAAGGCCGTGTGGATGATTCACACGCTCGTGTGAAATACTTAGCTTTTCTCGGGCGAGTCAGAGAGGCCACAGGGGCGTGTGGGTGCCCCTGTGGCCGGCCTTGTGTTCTTGGCCAGGTTGGGCACACGGCCGTGTGAAATTTTTCGGAGACCTTCTGTGTTTTTCCGAGAATCCACAGGCCCGTGTGGGTGCCCCTGTGGATCCCCCTATGAAGGCACACGGCCGTGTGGGGTAGTTCAGAGAGCAACCAGAGTGCACATAGGGGCGTGTGTTGGCCCCTGTGAACCATAATTTCAGAGGCACACGGCCGTGTGGAATTTCCACACGGCCGTGTGAATTCCCAGAACTTCAAAAGCCGCGCGTTTTCATTTAGATTTCACTCATGCCTCTTGATTCTTCCACTCTAAACTCTTCTCCTACCCGCTCTACTCCTTCCCCGACGTTCTACGAGCTTTTTGAAGGATTTTTACGAGTTTTTCCGGCCGATTTCCTTAGTTTTCACTTCACACCGTCGGTAAGCTCTCCCTTCCTCTTTTCTTCGTCAATTCTCAATTTAATTCGTTCTTTTTGATGATTTCGCCTATATTGAATGATTAATGAGTATGCGAGTATGTTTAGGAAAGAATTAGAATGAATTAGATTGTAAATTTTGGATTTTGAGACCCACGGCCGTGGGCTCTATCCGCTTGAAGCTCCACACGGGTGTGTGGAATTTCCACACGGCCGTGTGGATTTCTGCAGATTGTGTTTCTTAACTATTTTTGATCGATTTTCTTTTCAATCTCGCAGATATGTCTTCCAGGCCTAGGAAATCAGTAGGGAAGAGGCCACGTGAGTCCACACCCCCTCATGTAGAGCCACACTTCGCTTTGGACAGACGAGATACACAGACTTGAGCGCAGTGAGAGCTATCCAGGGAGGGATAGCATTGCAGATGAGATCAGTGAGCTGCTCACGGTCGGCAGTTGGGACAGATTACTATCGATCAGAAACCCAGCGATCCGACCACTCGCTCTAGAGGTCCTCTCGACATTCGAGTTTGATCGAGGGTACCAGAGTTTTACTAACAACACCACTATCCAGTTCCGGGTCCTCGGTCAACATTTCACCTTGAGCATGACCCAATTCTCAATGCGGATGGGGCTATACAACGAGGCGTATACCGAGACAGAGGAGTACGCATTACTCCCCACAGACTATCCTGGCACCTTGACCCCCCAGCGAGCTTACAGTCGATTATGTGGTTAGGGCCAGTACGAGCCTGGGGTCTCCAAGGCCACTTGCTTGATCAGGGCAGCTCACAGATACATCCACGCCGTACTGAGCAGATCAGTGAGTGGCAGAGGGGACAGTACAGGGGTGCTGAGCCGCCAGGAGTTGTTATACCTACACTCGATGGTGGAGAGCGAGCCACTCCACCTGGGGCACATTGTGGCCGAGTACATCCGCCACCAGGGCCAGTACCCCAGGGTAGGAGTTATCTTTGCAGGCCCCTACATCACACGCTTGATTATTGGATTGGGGCTTAGAGACGGAGTGCGAGGGGCTGAGAAGACCAGTGTACCGACTCCTCTGGGCACAGATACACTGAGGATGATGGGGATGATCCGCAGAGCAGGATCAGGGACATATACATGTATCATCCCCCAGGCAGATCAGGTAGAGGGGCCCCAGGCAGCATTGGAGCCACCTCTAGGGGACACAGAGATCGAGGTACCACCCACCGCGCCAGAGCCACCTCCGGTGCGTATCTTCTCGCCTTCCCGAGGCCAGGATCGACTGGAGTGCCTCGAGAGCGCAGTGGGGGTGCTACAGACAGAGGTGGCTGAGGTCAGGGCCACACAGGTAGCACAACATACAGAGGTCATGGCTCGATTACACAGCATACAGCAGTTACTCAAGCGAGCCATGACTTCACCATTCGTGGTCCGACCCCGAGCTTCCACTCCTCCACTGCCAGCATCACCAGCACCAGTAGTAGCAGATCCACCATCACCGACAGAGCCTCCAGCAGCACCAGAGGCTTCTATTCAGGACACTTACGCTGAGGCGTCTTAGATTTTATTTTTATTTGATTTTCATTCTTGTATTTTTTATTTTATTTTGGACTTGTATTACTCAGAAAGGACTCTCCTTCTGAGTTTATCTTTTATTTAGCTTTTCTTTTATCTCGAGTTGTATTTCATTTTCATATTTTATATACTCGAGTTTTTATTGAGCTATACTGAACCCTTGTGTATGTGTGCGCAGATGGTCTTGGATGAAAGGAATCTAAGGAATAGTCATAAACACGGTCATGAGACCGTGTGTGCTTCACAACCCATTGAGACTCAATTCTCAATGCACCTAGCTCCATCAAATGCAGCACTTGGAGTTCAGGGGAGTAATGTTTCAATTGCCTACTTCCACACTAATTATTTTACAATTCTTAATTTTTAATTGTGCTTGCATGCGTACATTGGGGACAATGTACATCTTAAGTGTGGGGGGGAGTTCACATTGCACACACCTTTACTTATGCGTTCAATTGCTTATGCTCATGTAGCCTATGGCGGTTCACCTTAGTTGCAACGGTTGTATTCTTATCGTTTAGGAGAATTTTTAACATTGTGTCTGATAAGTGCTTGTGTTATAGTAATACGAAGTATTATTATCTTACATTGAGCATTACTTTTCTCAGATTTAATCACTAATTAGTGTGTATTTGTGTTCTTTTGTGCATTGAAGGGTTGTGGACAAGATTTAGAGAAAAAGAAGCAAGAATAAGTTATGTTCGCCATTGTTGAGGAGTTCTCGGACCAAGCAAGGAACAAGGCACGAGTCTAGACTTGTGGGTGTGTGCCAACCTGCATTGGAGGGGCACAAGGGCAGTCACACTCACAAAAGTCTATAACTCATGTGGCATTGGAGAACTTCGTCAATGAAGAGAAATGAAGTAATCGATATAATCTACCATTGATTGTGTGTCCAATTCAACGGCCTCGATGAAGAACGATAAATTCGGGAGCATTCCGACAAATTACGTAGCAGCACTGTAGTTTTGTTACTGTAGCAAACACTGTAGCAAGATACTGTTCACTTTCTGCCGAAATTCAGAATTACAGAGAGTTCACAAGGGCGTGTGGAAATTCCACACGGCCGTACCGAAATTCATTTCCACACGGCCGTGTGGAATTAAGACATGGGCGTGTGGAATTCCTGGCCGTGTGGAAAATCCACAGGGGCGTGTGGAACTCCGATTTCAGCCCGATTTTAGCCTATAAATAGCCCGTTTTCAGATCTATATAGGGACCCTCCCCTTCTACTTCTTGCCTATCTTTTGGGGGCTTTCGGCTAGGGTTTGGAGAGGTTCTTGGAGGTCTTTGGAGGCGATTATACTTCATCGACATCGACATCCTTTGGAAGAAAGCTATTGGGGGAGCTTTCGTCGGCATCAATTCGGTGAGGTGTGCCCTAGGCTTAACAAGGGATTCGTGGAGAAGACTAGGCGGCTCCACAAGACCATCGATACGATCTACAAGGGGGTTTTCTTTATGGTTTTATTGCATATGTTCTTAATCTCTTTATTGATTTTGTATTGCTCCATGGAGAGCTAAACCCTAGTGGGTATTAGGACTTGTAAACCCTAGGATGATATTGCTTCTATGACTTTTATTATGCTTCCTTTATTGATGAATTTAATTGAGTTTCAATTTTAATTATCTTTTGCTATTGTTTTTCCCTTAGCCGTGACACTAGGGTTGAGAGCAATTTAGGTTACCCTTTGGAGGTGTGACAACTCCTATGAGGATAGACTACTTAAGATTGAAGAGGGTTGAGAGGGAGAGTTGTGAGGTAGCGATGTACCCCTTTCCCCTCCAGTGTGATTTCTCCCTACCTCCGTTTCCATGATTTATTAGCGGTCGAGATAGAGTGAAGTGCTAGGTGATAAGTGTCTAAATGTATGTGTTTTAACATACATATTTTGTTCACTTAGCATGTGTTTTTATATGAATGGATGCCCGTTTTATGCTTAATTGAGCATTATTTATGTTGTAGGGCATGGAGGAGCCATGAGGAACATGATAATACGATTTGGGCGAAAAAAGGATGAAGAATCAAGGTGCTGGAGTACTGCAGCATGCGGGGCCGTATAAGGGGCCGTGAGCACCAAAAGACAGGGATTTTCAACTAGCTCTCACGGCCCCCTATCCACCCCGGGATCCATTCATCCACCCCGGGATGCACCCCCACATGAGACAGGTTTTGCCCTATTTTTGCCTATCTATCCACCCCGGGATGGATCTATCCACCCCGGGATCCTGCGGGAGTTTATATAGAGGTTTTTAGGGCACACAAAAGAGAACTTCTTGGCCGTCATCTAAAGGAAAGAAACGAAGAAATCTTTGAGGAGACGACGATTTGGAGCCAAGGAAGGGGGCAAGAACATCATTTTTAAAAGGGGAGAAGCTTCACCATCAAGGAGGCAAGGATCCAAGTCAAGGGAAGCGTCATTCGGCATCTCTTGGACGGGGGAAAGCGTCATTTGGCCGGACCTCCACCTCCTCCTTCACCATTTCATCTAGGGAGTGTCATTTATGAGCTTTTTAAGTGATTTACTTTGTATTCTTGTTGTTACTTGCTTGATGGCACACTAGACCCCCAAGGCCACCGGATGTTGGTGAACCTTGGGGGGTTCATCATGTATTTTGGATGATCTTTACTTAATTGCAAGCTTGGTTTGGTTTAAGATTTAGTTCATTGTGCTTTATGTCTAGAACTACCATATGGAGAGATCCGTAGTTCTTTCTTGAATTATACACGTAGACGTGACCTACTCACGTGTATTAGGTCATTAATGAATTAAAAGGGGTTACTTGTATTGGCACACCGAGAAATTGGGTGTCGATAGCCCTCCGAGCTTTAAGGATAGACTAGGGTTTAGTGTATCCTTATTTTGGGATCTCCTTATACTTAATGCAATCGTAGGGTTGTTGGTTAGGAAGAGATTCCAACCAATATCCGTATGGGATTAGGGTTCAATCGCCGAGAAATTGGGGTTGATCTAATCTTGAGATCCTTCGGTCTAAATCAACCAAGCTACCTTTCATCCTTCATCCATGTATCATGATGACCCCTCAAGGGGATCCACATCCATAGGCCTTTACTCTTCATTGTAGCACTTGCAACCATATTATATGCTTTTAAATTTGTCTAATTACATCGTATTTATTTCTTTGCTTCAAAAGAACGTACATCAATGCTTGTTTGGTTAGGTTAGATAATAGGCGATGGAGGAGTAAGAGTAGCTCCTTAGCCCCGTGGAATACGACCCTTGTGCTTTTGTGCAAGGTATTACTTGGCGACCCGTGCGCTTGCGGATCGATTCAATCAAGTTTTTGGCGCCGCTGCCGGGGAAATCTAAGGAATTCTGAGAAACTTCTAGCCTATTGCTCTAGCCATTCATTTATTTATTTATTTTTTTTTTTTTTTTTTTTTATTTCCTTTTGTTTTTGTTTCTTTTGAGCTTAACTTATTTTATCTTTCTTGATCTTGCAAGGCACCGTCCATGGCAAACCTAAACTATACACAAGGAAATGAATCGATTTTGAATGAGATTTGGCGGGAGTGGTTACCACCTAAACATCACTTGTCACACATTCAGGATAATTCTTTCTGCAGATTCAGGCCATGGGAAGGCTCAACCCTAGAAAACAAGAGTGACACATTGAAGACACTATTCACAGAATACATGAACAACGGGGTGGTTTCACAAAATGAGGATGATAACTTCTCTACTGAGTTGCTGCTTCGAAAATTGAAAGGAATAGACGAACCCCGGCCAAGTCGGATGGTCAAATTTGTTGAGGATCAGAGAGATACACAAGAATGCATTATGCAACATGTGTTTGGCATAAATGATAGCTCGGATGAGGGTTCGGAGTCAGAAGAGCAGGAGAATGCAGTTCAGCATGATGGACTGGGAAATAAAAGCTTAAGACCGTCAACAGAAGAAGCACCTGAATTAGAGCTGAAAGAGTTGCCTGGGCACCTCGAGTATGCTTTCCTTGGAGAAGGAACACAACTTCCAGTTATCATTGCTGCAAATCTAACAGTTGAACAGAAAAAGAGCTTAGTGAATGTGTTAAAGAAACATAAGAAAGCAATTGCGTGGAAGATAGCCGACATAAAGGGAATAAATCCATCCTTTTGCACTCACAAAATTCTGATGGAAGAAAATCACAAACCCTCAGTATTACCTCAAAGAAGACTCAATCCAAATATGAAAGAAGTGGTCAGGGCTGAGGTCATAAAGCTCCTTGATGCAGGCATCATCTACCCAATATCTGACAGTGAGTGGGTTAGTCCAGTGCAAGTGGTCCCTAAGAAAGGAGGGATGACCGTGATCACCAATGAGAAAAATGAGTTGATTCCAACCCGAACTGTCACTGGGTGGCGTGTCTGCATTGACTACAGAAAATTGAATGATGCCACTCGGAAAGACCATTTCCCGCTACCATTCATTGACCAGATGCTGGAGCGACTAGCAGGGCACTCCTACTACTGCTTCTTGGATGGGTTTTCTGGGTACTTTCAAATCCCCATTGCGCCGGAGGATCAGGAAAAGACCACATTCACATGTCCTTATGGGACGTTTGCCTATCGCCGTATGCCTTTTGGACTTTGCAATGCCCCTGCTACTTTTCAGAGGTGCATGATGGCAATCTTTGAAGACATGGTGGAAGACTTCATGGAGGTGTTTATGGATGACTTTTCCGTCTTCGGAGACACATTTGATTGTTGCCTCAAAAATCTTGAGCGGGTTCTTGTTAGATGTGAGGAAACTAATCTTGTGCTTAGTTGGGAGAAATGCCACTTCATGGTACAAGAAGGGATAGTCTTGGGTCACAAAATCTCAAAGGATGGGATTGAGGTAGATAAGGCGAAGATCTCTGTCATAGAAAAGCTACCTCCCCCAAATTCAGTGAAAGCCATTAGAAGTTTTCTGGGACATGCAGGCTTCTATAGAAGATTCATCAAAGACTTCTCAAAAATTGCTAGACCCCTAACAAAGTTGTTGGAAAAAGATGTCCCATTCGAGTTTGGTGATGACTGCATGATAGCATTTCTTACACTCAAGAAGATGCTAGTTCAAGCTCCTATTGTGGTAGCTCCGGATTGGAATTCCCCATTTGAACTGATGTGTGATGCAAGTGATTTTGCAGTGGGTGCGGTTCTTGGGCAACGCCGAGACAAACATTTCCACCCTATCTATTATGCGAGCAAAACCTTAACTGGAGCTCAGGAGAATTACACCACAACTGAAAAAGAACTACTTGCCGTGGTGTTCGCATTTGATAAATTCCGTTCCTACCTAGTTCTGTCCAGAGTTGTAGTGTACACAGATCATTCAGCCTTGAGATACCTGCTCAGTAAGTCAGACGCCAAGCCAAGGCTGATTAGATGGGTGTTGCTCCTTCAGGAGTTTGATCTAGAAATCAAGGATAAGCGTGGGGCAGAAAATCTGGCAGCTGATCACTTATCCCGCTTAGAGAACCCCAGTAGGGAAACTATAACTGAGAGAGAGATCAATGATTCATTCCCTGAAGAGCACTTGTACAACATTCAAGTTATGGAAGAGAATGAGCCGCCTTGGTTTGCCGATTTTGCCAACTATTTGGTTGGAGGGGTTATCCCAAAGTGGTTCACCTATCAACAACGGAAGAAATTTTTTTCGGACGCCAAGCACTACATATGGGAAGATCCCTACTTATTCCGAACTTGTGCCGATCAAGTTGCTCGAAGATGTGTATCCCGACCGGAGGGCCTTAGCATCTTGAAACATTGTCATTCAGGGCCTACTGGAGGCCACTATAATGCGAACCGGACTGCAAAGAAGATCCTTGACGCAGGTTTCTATTGGCCATCATTATTTCAAGATACCCAAAAATTCATACAATCTTGCGATCGTTGTCAACGGGTTGGCAACATATCTCGTAGGGATGAGATGCCCCAGAATTGGAATCAAGCTTGTGAAGTCTTTGACGTCTGGGGGATTGACTTTATGGGACCATTTCCTAGCTCCCATGGGTTTAAGTTCATCCTTGTGGCAGTAGACTATGTATCCAAATGGGTGGAAGCACAAGCCTTGCAAACAAGTGATGCTAGGGTGGTGGTAAAATTTTTGAAGAAACTGTTCTCCAGGTTTGGCACACCACGCGCAATCATCAGTGACAGAGGCACACACTTCTGCAATGCCCAATTCACAAAAATCTTGAAGCGATATGGTGTACACCACAAAATGGCGACACCCTATCACCCACAAACTAGTGGGCAGGTAGAAGTGTCCAATCGAGACTTAAAGCGAATACTTGAGAAAATGGTGAGTCAAAACCGAAGAGACTGGGCGGAACATTTGGATGACGCTCTCTGGGCTTACAGAACTGCATACAAAACTCCTATAGGGGCTACTCCTTATAGGCTAGTTTATGGGAAAGCATGCCACTTACCAGTTGAACTTGAACACAAAGCTTATTGGGCAATTAAATTTCTAAATCTTGATTTTACTCTTGCAGGAAGCAAGAGGAAGCTACAACTGAATGAGTTGGATGAATGGCGTTTTAATGCATATGAGAATTCAAAGCTCTACAAAGAAAAAGTGAAGGAGTACCATGACCGGCACATCAAACATCCAAAACAATTTCAAGAAGGAGACCAAGTGTTACTTTTCAATTCTAGGTTGAGACTGTTTCCCGGAAAGCTAAAATCGCGTTGGTCGGGCCCATACACTGTTACTCAAGTCTTCCCGCATGGAGCAGTGGAGGTCACTCACCCAGAAAAAGGTACTTTCAAGGTGAATGGACAGAGACTGAAATGCTACTTCAACAATAACGATTCAATGGGCACCGGGGGTCACTTCAAACTCTTCGAACCCCCTTGAGGTAAGAATGAAGGTACGTCAGGCTCGTGACGTTAAACAAGCGCTTCTTGGGAGGCAACCCAAGTGTTCGGGGGTTTTTAAATTCAATTTTCATATTTTAGTTGTTCATATCTACTTTGCATTGTGCTAGTTTCCTTATCTGTTGTGCATTTGAATAAGTCCATCCTCAAAATCTTTGCTCTCATCATATGTGTTGTTTTATATTTTTCCTTGTTGTGCCTACTTGCTATATTGTCAATTCATGAGTTTATTCGAGTCCTTTGCGTATTTCTTCCGAGTAGGAGGTGTTTTGGATCATGTTATTACTTTCCCGGAGAGTTTGAGATTGCGTTGAGACCCAAAACAAGCTTCCCCAGGTCCTCACGGCCCTGAAGGAGCCGTGAGGGAGGCCGTGAGCTAATCTCCAGTGAAAATACACTAGAGCTCACGGCCCCCCTCACGGCCGTATGGGGGGCCGTGAGAGCTTGGCAAGGGAATTTTTCATGTGGGCTGGGGGTTTGTACTAGCCTTCACGGCCCCTCTCACGGCCGTGAGGGGGGGCCGTGAGGCTCGGCCTAGCATCTTAAACCTCCCCCATTATTTGGCCCTTTAAGTCTTCTTCTCCATTCCCCTTTCATCTCCACCATTTCCCCTCCCCTCTTTCCATCATTTCTCAACCAAATTTCTCCATTTTTCGTTCTAGATCACCTCCTAGACATTTTGTGACATCGATCTAGTGATTTACCAAGAGCTTCAAGCAAGTTCCACCAAGGATTCACCGGTAAGCTTTTTGATGCCCTAGATTTCTCTTTCTCATTTTCTCTTGAGTTCATGGAGCTTTTTGGTGGATAAATTCATGCTTTTATCATGTGTTGATGGTGTGATTGTTGTTTGTTCAATTTCCATTGAATTTTTGTAAAAATTTTTCGATTTTCATGATGGTAATGAAATGCTACACCATGAATAGTGTCCATACGGCCCCCTATACGGCCGTATGGACCCTATTCATGGCCATTACTCATTTGTTTCTTGCTTCTTGTGTTCTTTTTGGTGTTGTATTGGATTGGTTTAGGCTTGATGAAGATCTTATGTGTTGTAGGGATGCCAAACATCAAGAGGGTTGTTTCAAAACGTCCACGAGCTTCAACACAAAATCCCGAGGAACCTACGTTCATGCACCCTCTTCACATGGCACATTACGAGGACTTTCGCCAGTTTACCATCTCTGCTCGCGGTTCATCTTCGCGGACTGGCACCGCCTCCTGCACCGACACACTTGTCCCACCTGTTATCGACGAGCCGTTTCATCCTTGAGCATGGACACTTTTCTTTCTCTTTTAGCAGCATGTTGTTTCTTTTATTGTTGTTTTCTTTATTTTCTGCACGTGTGTTTGTTTGTTTTGAATAAGTTGGGAAGGGTTATACCCTGGACAACACTTTGTAGAACTATGGTTGCTTTTATTTAGTGGTGTGTTTGACCGCTCCCTAGTATTAATCTTTCCTGTTTTATTTTTTTTGGAATGATGGTTTTGCCCTTGCGCTTTGCAGGGCATTGAAGGGAATTTGGTGAGCATCTCCACATTTTGTGGGAGCCGGACCCGACATGTAAAGCTCGCCGTACACTTTTGTCGGGTCACACTTCGCCATTCTTACCAAATAAACCGGGGAAGTTCGTTTTCACCCTCCTCCTTTGTTATTATTGTGTATATTGCCTCTATTTTTATGATTAGTGTACATTGAGGGCAATGTACAACACTAGGTGTGGGGATGGGTGTATCTACATGTATTAGGTCAACTTTACATGCTAGTGTCATCAATGATGGCTTGTTACTTTCTTGTGAGATTCTTCAAGTGTGAATTAATGTTTGATGTGAGTTACATTTTTTTCTTGTTGTGCTCTATTGAATCCTGTTTCACCTCTAGTATTGTTCTGTGCACTGAGTCTTTTGTTGATGCCCTGGGAATAGCCTGCTTGACTTTCTTAACTCTCTTGTATGCCTAACACACAATTTTGAGTACTTAGCCTTAGACTACTAAGTGCTATCCTTCAATGAACTCTTAAGAACTTCTAAGTCTTGTTGAACTAATCCTAGGTTTGTTACTTGTAGTGCAGTCTAAAGGTTTGATCTAGGGTATGTAAAAAAAAAAAAAAAAAAAAAAAAAAAAAAAGAGTCTATGTCAGTATTCCTCTGCTAATGAAGCATGAATGCGTCTATGTAGACTGTAATCGAGTAGTTGGGTGACTCTTGTGCCTAACCAGCATGTGCATCCTCCAGAAAGATTTTTTGTGCAGTCTACGTTAGGCGGACTCAAAAAAAAAAAAAAAAAAAAAAAAAAAAAAAAAATGTTTATACATATAAATAAAAATAACCCTAGTGATCACTTAGACTGCCTATTTGAGTTTGTGAGTAGAAATGGGATTTAGTTTCAAGTTGTAGAATTAGAAGGATCTTAATTGTTCATTGGAGTGGCACTTAGCATTTTAAGACTTGGTACTCTGTACTTGTGGAGTGATTAGCATATAGAGCTGTACTGATTGAAGTCATAGGGCTAGACCATGTCAGGGCAAATGAGATGAAAGATTCACTTACACTGTACAGACACATAAGAGGTGAGACAGGATCTGTTTATTGTACGTATTGACTGTAACTCGACATCTGTATATCATTATTCTATACTTGTATAATCTCGTATTTGTTTGAGCCGGAGATGTACATTTAGCCACTTATCATTCCCTTTGTTTTTCATGATTTGTTTGCTTGGGGACAAGCAAACGCTTAGGTGTGGGGATGTTTGATAAGTGTCTAAATGTATGTGTTTTAACATACATATTTTGTTCACTTAGCATGTGTTTTTATATGAATGGATGCCCGTTTTATGCTTAATTGAGCATTATTTATGTTGTAGGGCATGGAGGAGCCATGAGGAACATGATAATACGATTTGGGCGAAAAAAGGATGAAGAATCAAGGTGCTGGAGTACTGCAGCATGCGGGGCCGTATAAGGGGCCGTGAGCACCAAAAGACAGGGATTTTCAACTAGCTCTCACGGCCCCCTATCCACCCCGGGATCCATTCATCCACCCCGGGATGCACCCCCACATGAGACAGGTTTTGCCCTATTTTTGCCTATCTATCCACCCCGGGATGGATCTATCCACCCCGGGATCCTGCGGGAGTTTATATAGAGGTTTTTAGGGCACACAAAAGAGAACTTCTTGGCCGTCATCTAAAGGAAAGAAACGAAGAAATCTTTGAGGAGACGACGATTTGGAGCCAAGGAAGGGGGCAAGAACATCATTTTTAAAAGGGGAGAAGCTTCACCATCAAGGAGGCAAGGATCCAAGTCAAGGGAAGCGTCATTCGGCATCTCTTGGACGGGGGAAAGCGTCATTTGGCCGGACCTCCACCTCCTCCTTCACCATTTCATCTAGGGAGTGTCATTTATGAGCTTTTTAAGTGATTTACTTTGTATTCTTGTTGTTACTTGCTTGATGGCACACTAGACCCCCAAGGCCACCGGATGTTGGTGAACCTTGGGGGGTTCATCATGTATTTTGGATGATCTTTACTTAATTGCAAGCTTGGTTTGGTTTAAGATTTAGTTCATTGTGCTTTATGTCTAGAACTACCATATGGAGAGATCCGTAGTTCTTTCTTGAATTATACACGTAGACGTGACCTACTCACGTGTATTAGGTCATTAATGAATTAAAAGGGGTTACTTGTATTGGCACACCGAGAAATTGGGTGTCGATAGCCCTCCGAGCTTTAAGGATAGACTAGGGTTTAGTGTATCCTTATTTTGGGATCTCCTTATACTTAATGCAATCGTAGGGTTGTTGGTTAGGAAGAGATTCCAACCAATATCCGTATGGGATTAGGGTTCAATCGCCGAGAAATTGGGGTTGATCTAATCTTGAGATCCTTCGGTCTAAATCAACCAAGCTACCTTTCATCCTTCATCCATGTATCATGATGACCCCTCAAGGGGATCCACATCCATAGGCCTTTACTCTTCATTGTAGCACTTGCAACCATATTATATGCTTTTAAATTTGTCTAATTACATCGTATTTATTTCTTTGCTTCAAAAGAACGTACATCAATGCTTGTTTGGTTAGGTTAGATAATAGGCGATGGAGGAGTAAGAGTAGCTCCTTAGCCCCGTGGAATACGACCCTTGTGCTTTTGTGCAAGGTATTACTTGGCGACCCGTGCGCTTGCGGATCGATTCAATCACTAGGTAGATAAACTCCCCTGGGGCTTAGTTGCGCAAGCAACAGAGTGAAGGGTTGAAGTGAATCCTATGCACTGGGGCTTAATTTAGACTAGAGTTCTTCCACCTGGACCAAAGGGTTAGAACTACATATAGAAACAGGTTTTATCACTAGGAATCCCTAGAGCGTAAAGCAATCCCACGTAGTGTTAGGTTTAGGAAGATAGACTCCCCTGGGGCTTAGTTGACAGGTCAACGAGAGTCAAGGGTCGTAGTGAATCCTAATGCCGGGACATAATGTTGGGGTTAGTCACGGTTGACCTTAGGTTTGGGACAGTGTGTTTAAGGATATTCTCAACTCAATAAGCATCAATTGTAGAGCATAATACAAGTTTTGCACTAGAAGCATTAGTCCTAAGGGGGAGCTTTGTCCGGGTACCCCATCGTTATATCGATTACCTCTCCTACCCTCATTATTCTTCTTGCACTCTTTTATTTTCTTTTACATCTATACATATATACTTTTCTCATTATTGATTCCCATCATAGCTAAATAGCGATAATACTTGTTTCTGAACACTATTCCCTGTGGATACGACTACCCACTCACCAGGGTATTTTATTACTTCGACAACCCGTGCACTTGCGGGGTACACACACAGGGATCTTGTCAAAGTTTTTGGCGCCATTGCCGGGGAGTAGGCGTTTTGGAGACATTTGTACTTTGCTATTTTAGCTATTCATCATTCATTCTATTTCACCTTTTCTTATTCTTCCGTCATTCTTATTTGCTTTCTTTTGTTTTGTCATACTTTTTCTTGCAAGTAGCCTAAATAGAGATTGATGCAATCATTGAGCTATATTCTCAAGTTGAAGCTCTCAGTACAAGGCTTGATAGAATTATTGCTTCACAACAACAAAGTAATCCATGTTACAGCTCATATCATCCAAATGAGAGGAGCTACCAAAATTTTTTATGGAATAACGATGGACAACATTGGGAAGCACCTCAAGAGCAATTTCAAAAGGATGAGGTACTTGAAGAGGATAAGCCTCAGTGGAAAAAAGCGCTAGATAACTTTTTTAAAGCATCCGATGCCTCTTGCCAAAGTATGGAAGCCACGCGAAAGTGTCATGAAGCCTCCTATAACAACCTTGAGCATCAATTAGGATGGATACTTGACACACTCTCCAAGGAAAATGAAGTGTTTGAGCAAGCAATGCAAGTTCCTTGTAGAGATGAGGTGGTAGTGAACGATAATGAACAAATAGGGCAGAGCGAGTACGTTGCTGTAGAAATTGATGAGGAAAAGGAAGAAAATCATTTGGAGAATTGGGATTGCTTTAATGAAGAAGGTGCTTGTGAGCAAGGAAAGTTTCAAGGGGATTTGCTAGTGTCATGTTCCTTTCCAGATGAAAATACACAAGAAGAAGCAAACCCTAAGGTAATGGAGCAAGCATCTCTCTTTGGGATTGATCAACTCACAAAAAGCAAGAAAGAGATTTTGGGAAGGAAAAAAGATGTGGATAGGATATTTAAACCATCCAATGACCCACCTATGCTAAGCTTGGACAATTCCCAACCCAAATTGTTTCCTTGGAGGCCAAAAGTAAGATGGTTGGACCCTCCAACAAATACTCCACTCCGGCAAGTAGATTTTTGGTTTAAAGGAAGTAGCTATGCAAGTTCTTATTGGAAGGAACACACTCCACACTCTTTTCAAGCCGCCTTGAGGTAAGAAAGAGGTACGTCAAGCTTAGTGACGTTAAACAAGCGCTTCATGGGAGGCAACCCAAGTTTTTATTGCTTTTCTAGGCTTTAGTTTAGTTTTAGTATGAATAATTGCTTAGTGTTGGTGTTTTAATTTTATTATGCATGTGCTGTGATTTCTCATGGATTATTGGTGTTGTAGTGTGCCTAATTGTGAGTGGCGAAGTTTTGGGTCGTTTGAGTGTGTTTTCATGGATCTCTGGTCGTGTTTTTATAGTTTATACAGGCTCTAAGTGTTATGAATGTGTTTCTGAAATTTTCTACAGAGCCTGTGATTTTTCTAAGTCATCCAGAGAAAACACATGGCCGTGTGGAATTTTCACACGGCCGTGTGAACCATCTCAGAACTCATTCCGAGTGCCACAGGGGCGTGTTGATGCCCCTATGAGCGACCAGTGAAGGGCACACGACCGTGTGGAATTTCCACACGGCCGTGTGAAATTCTGCAGAACTTCAACTCTCATTCCAGAGAGTCCACAGGGGCGTGTGGATGCCCCTGTGAGTGCCCATGTGTTACGGCACACGGCCGTGTGGATGTCTCACACGGTCGTGTGAAACTCTGCAGAGTTTCCCTTGCATCTCGAGAAAACACAGGGGCGTGTGGCCGCCCCTGTGAGAGGTCCTATGAAACGCACACGACAGTGTGGATTTTCACACGGCCGTGTGGAACACTTAGAATTTTTCGGGATATCCAGTGAGGCCAAAGGGGCGTGTGGGTGCCCCTGTGGCCGGCCTTGTGCTTGGCCAGGTTGGGCACACGGCCGTGTGTGTGCGTTCAGAGTCAAACAGAGGAAACACAGGGGGGTGTGACTGCCCCTGTGAACCCTACTAGTGGAGGCACACGGCCGTGTGGATGCACAAAACACAAAAGGCTGTGGTTTCTTTTAAAAATCTATTTGTGCCTTTTCGATTCTAAATGCCTCCACACTCAAGGAATGTTTCCTCCCATCTTCCCAACCCTCTCTTCGTCCTTTTAAGGAGTTTTTAAGTCATTTTCCGGCCATATTCGAAGTTTTTGATTTACATTTTGTCGGCAAGCATCTTTTCTCCTTTTCTTCGTCAATCTTTTCTTTCTTTTTCAGCACCAGGATCACTATCAACAACAGCAACAACATCGGCACCAGTAGAAGATGACACCGACGCTTGAGGCGCTTCTAGTTTTATATTTCTTTTGTTTTATTTTACTTTTATTGAGCTTCACTGAACCCCCTTGTGTATGCGTGCAGATGGTCTTGGATGTAAGGAAATTGAGGAATAGTCATAGACACGGTCATGGGAACGTGTGTGCTCCACAACCCATTGAGACTTAACTCTCAATGAAACTAGCTCCATCAAACGCAACACTTGGAGTTCAGGGGAGTAATGTTTCAATTGCCCACTTCCACACTAATTGTTTTAATTGCTATATGTTTTATTGTGTTTGCATGCGTACATTGAGGACAATGTACATCTTAAGTGTAGGGGGGAGTTCACATTGCACACACCTTTACTTGTGCATTCAGTTGCTCATGCACATGTAGCCTATGGCGGTTCACCTTAGTTGCAACGTTTGTATTCTTAGAGTTTAGGAGAATTTTTAACATTGTATCCTATCATGCTCTAGTTTCTACTTGAATTTTAGGGAATTTTTTGCTCGATTATCTTATATTGCACAACTCACTCTTGGAATCTTTTGGAAACTCAATCTTGAAGTTTTTAAGGACAAGTTTATCATCATTCTTAGTTTTACTTTGGAAAATGCATATAAAAGAAAAAAATTGAAAAAGATGAAAAAAAAAGAAAAAAAAAATATATGGAAAAGAAAAAAGAAAATGAGTTTGTGAATATTTGCTTAATTTTATTTATGCATTTGGGGTGGAAAGAGCTACCACCTACGAAGTATGTAGCTACTCTCATAAGTCGGATACAAGTTATGCCCTAATGAGAGAAAGAGCTATCTCATGGGATGCGTGAAAGCTACTACCCAGGTAGAAAGAGCTACCTCCTCGAAAGTGTGAAAGCCACCTTTGGCGGCCGCCTAGGAAAGGGCTACCTTCAAGGATGTGTGAAGCTACTACTTCCTTCTCTCTTTAGTTTTATTATTGTACATAAATAAGTCCTCTCTAACAAAAGTTTGAGGAGTACTTGTTGGTTCTCTTGAGTGAAATCGCACACACTAACACATTTTCGAGTTTTTATCCTTTTTGATTCGAGTTTTTAGCTAGAGCAATGATAACCTTATGCATTATTTTGATTTCCCCTTACTTGTAGAATGCTTCTTTTGTATACTTTTGGTGAACCTAAGGCCGAGCACTTTCAATTGTTCTTCCCAAGTACTTTCACATTTTATTTTTGCTTGAGGACAAGCAAAAGCTTAAGTGTGGGGTAGTTTGATAAGTGCTTGTGTTATAGTAATACGAAGTATTATTATCTCACGTTGAGCATTACTTTTCTCAGATTTAATCACTAATTAGTGTGTATTTGTGTTCTTTTGTGCATTGAAGGGTTGTGGAGAAGATTTAGAGAAAAAGAAGCAAGAATAGGTTATGTTCGCCATTGTTGAGGAGTTCTCGGACCAAGCAAGGAACAAGGCACGAGTCTAGACTTGTGGGTATGCGCCAAACTCCATTGGAGAGGCACAAGGGCAGTCACACTCACAAAAGTCTATAACTCGTGTGGCATTGGAGAACTTCGCCAATGAAGAGAAATGAAGTAATCGATATAATCTACCATTGATTGTGTGTCCAATTCAACGGCCTCGATGAAGAACGATAAATTCGGGAGCATTTCGACAAATTACCGTAGCAGCACTGTAGTTTGTTACTGTAGCAAGCTACTGTTTACTTTATGCCGAAATTTAGAATTACAGAGAGTTCACAAGGGCATGTGGAAATTCCACACGGCCGCGTACTGTAGCAAAAATAATGTAGCAATAACACTGTTTACAGTCTACCGAAAATCATTTCCACACGGCCGTGTGGAATTAAAACACGGGCGTGTGGAATTCCTGGCCGTGTGGAAAATCCACAGGGGCGTGTGGAACTCCGATTTCAGACCGATTTCAGCCTATAAATAGCCCGTTTTCAGATCTATATAGGGACCCTCCCCTTCTACTTCTTGCCTATCTTTTGGGGGGCTTTCGGCTAGGGTTTGGAGAGGTTCTTGGAGGTCTTTGGAGGCGATTATACTTCATCGACATCGACATCCTTTGGAAGAAAGCTATTGGGGGAGCTTTCGTTGGCATCGATTCGGCGAGGTGTGCCCTAGGCTTGACAAGGGATTCGTGGAGAAGACTAGGCGGCTCCACAAGACCATCGATACGATCTACAAGGGGGTTTTTCTTTATGGTTTTCTTGCATATGTTCTTAATCTCTTTATTGATTTTGTATTGCTCCATGGAGAGCTAAACCCTAGTGGGTATTAGGACTTGTAAACCCTAGGATGATATTGCTTCTATGACTTTTATTATGCTTCCTTTATTGATGAATTTAATTGAGTTTCAATTTTAATTATCTTTTGCTATTGTTTTTCCCTTAGCCGTGACACTAGGGTTGAGAGCAATTTAGGTTACCCTTTGGAGGTGTGACAACTCCTATAGGGATAGACTACTTAAGATTGAAGAGGGTTGAGAGGAAGAGTTGTGAGGTAGCGATGTACCCCTTTCCCCTCCAGTGTGATTTCTCCCTACCTCCGTTTCCATGATTTATTAGCGGTCGAGATAGAGTGAAGTGCTAGGTAGATAAACTCCCCTGGGGCTTAGTTGCGCAAGCAACAGAGTGAAGGGTTGAAGTGAATCCTATGCACTGGGGCTTAATTTAGACTAGGGTTCTTCTACCTCGACCAAAGGTTTAGAACTACATATAGGAACAGGTTTTATCACTAGGAACCCCTAGAGCGTAAAGCAATCGCACGTAGTGTTAGGTTTAGGAAGATAAACTCCCCTGGGGCTTAGTTGACAGGTCAACGAGAGTCAAGGGTCATAGTGAATCCTAATGCCGGGACATAATGTTGGGGTTAGTCACGGTTGACTTTAGGTTTGGGATCGTGTGTTTAAGGATATCCTCGACTCAATAGGCATCAATTGTAGAGCATAATACAAGTTTTGCACTAGAAGCATTTGTCCTAAGGGGTAGCTTTGTCCGGGTACCGCATCGTTATATCGATTACCTCTCCTACCCTCATTATTCTTCTTGCACTCTTTTATTTTCTTTTACATCTATACATATATACTTTTCTCATTATCGATTCCCATCATAGCTAAATAGCGATAATACTTGTTTCTGAACACTATTCCCTGTGTATACGACTACCTACTCACCAGGGTATTTTATTACTTCGACAACCTGTGCACTTGCGGGGTACACACGCAAGGGGTGTGTCAGTGTCCTATCATGCTCTAGTTTCTACTTGAATTTTAGGAATTTTTTGCTCGATATTCTCATATTGCACAACTTACTCTTAGAATCTTTTGGAAACTCAATCTTGAAGTTTTTAAATACAAGTTTATCGTCATTCATAGTTTTACTTTGGAAAATGCATAAAAAAAATGATGAAAAAAAATATGGAAAAGAGAAAAGAAAAAAAAAGTATATGAGTTTGTAAATATTAGCTTTGATTTAATTATGCATTTGGGGTGGAAAGAGCTACCGCCTATGAAGTATGTAGCTACTCTCATAAGTCGGATACAAGTTATGCCCTAATGAGAGAAAGAGCTATCTCATGAGATGCGTGAAAGCTACTACCCCGGTAGAAAGAGCTACCTCCTCGAAAGTGTTAAAGCCACCTTTGGCGGCCGCCTAGGAGAGGGCTACCTTGAAGGATGTGTGAAGCTACTAATTCCTCCCCTATTTTTGTTTTTGTATATAAATAAGTCCTTTCTAACCAAAGTTTGAGGAGTACTCGTTGGTTCTCTCGAGTGAGATTGCACACACTAACACATTTTCGAGTTTTCATCCTTTTTGATTCGAGTTTTTAGCTAGAGCAATGGTAACCTTATGCAATGTTTTGATTTCCCCTTACTTGTAGAATGCTTCTTTTGCATACTTTTGGTGAACCTAAGGCCAAGCACTTTCAATTGTTCTTCCCAAGTACTTTCACATTCTATTTTTGCTTGAGGACAAGCAAAAGCTTAAGTGTGGGGGGATTTGATAAGTGCTCGTGTTATAGTAATGCGAAGTGTTATTATCTTGCAATGAGCATTAATTTAATCAGATTTTATCACTAAAAAGTGTGCAATTGTTTACTTTTGTGCATTGTAGGGTTGTGAAGATAAAATGAAGGAAAGGAACGAAGTTAGGTCGTGTTTGGCATTGTTGGGAAGATTTTTGTACCAAGCAAGGAGCAAGGCGTGAGCATAGACTTGTGAGTATGTGCCAACCTCCTTTGGAGGGGCACAAAGGCAGTCACATTCACAATAAGTCTAACTCATGCCAACAATGAGAACTTTACCAATTAGGCGATTCGAAGCAATCGGCACTATCTATCGTTGATTGTGTGCCCAATTTAACGGCCTCGATGAAGAACGACGAATCCCGGAGCATTTCGGCACAATACTGTAGCAGTACTGCTGTAAAATACCATAGCAAAACACTATAGCAAGTTACTGTTCACAGTCGGCCGAAAATCAGAATTCCAGAAACTTCACACGGGCGTGTGGAAATTCCACATGGCCGTGTGAAATCCCGTTTTCAGCAAATTTAAATCGACGACTCCACATTATAAAAGCCTGATTTGGAGACTTTTTGAGGGATCTTTTGACCTATTCTTCTCCCCAACTTTTGGGAGTACGGCTAGGGTTTTGGAGAGGACTTCGTGGAGGTTTAGAGCGCGTCATCGGCATCATCACCGACGTCCGGCGGCCGCACAAGACCACGGCCACACCATACGCAAGGGGGTTTTCATCTATGTCTTTACTTTGTGTTTTATTTCATACGTTGATGAACATGTATAGCTCCATGAGGAGCTAAACCCCTGGTGGGTATTCGGACTTGTAAATTCTAGGGTTATCTGATTCTTTGACATTGTTATAATGCTTTTCCATTATTGATGAATAAGAATTGAGTTTCAATCTTGATTTTATTTTGCTATTGTTTTCCCTTAGATGTGACACTAGGGTTGAGAGTAATCTAGGTTTTCCTTTGGAGGTGTGACAACTCCTATAGGATTACACTATTCAAGATTGAAGAAGGTTGAGAGGGAGAGTTGTGAGGTAGTGATGTACCCCTTTCCCTTCCGGTGTGATTTCTCCCTACCTCCGTTTCCTTGATTTATTAGCGGTCAAGATAAAGTGCAGTGCTAGGTAGATAAACTCCCCTGGGGCTTAGTTACGCGAGTAACAGAGTGAAGGGTTGAAGTGAATCCTATGCACTGGGCTTAATCTAGACTAGTGTTCTTCCTCCTGGACCAAAGGGTTAGAACTACACATAGGAACAGGTTTAATCACTAGGAATCCCTAGAACTTAATGCAATCCCACGTAGTGTGAGGTTTAGGTAGATGTACTCCCCTGGGACTTAATCATGCGAGCGATAGAGTGAAGGGTTGTTGTGAATCCTAATACCGGGGCATAATGTTGGGGTTAGTCACGGTTGACCTTAGGTTTGGGACCGTGAGTCTAAGGATTTCCTTGACTCAATTAGCATCAATAGGAAGGTATAATAGCATAGTCTTGCACTAGAAGCATAGATCCTAGAGGTAACTTGTCCGGGTACCCCACTTCATTCATTGTTAAATCCTCCTTAATCTCCGTTTTCTTGTACTCTCTAATCTTTCACCTCTCTCTATTTAATTTCCTGTCTTTTAGTATAGTTGTTCTCATAATTCACACACGAATCGATTATTACTTTTCCGTACTTCGCATAGTTTTAATAGTGAAATCTCATACTCTAACTCCCTATTCCCTGTGGATTCGACTACCCTCTTACCGGGGTAACTTTTATTACTTCGACAAACCCTTGTACTTTCGGGGATCCTGTCAGTGACTAACCCCAACATTATGCCTTGGTATTAGGATTCACGTCAACCCTTTACTCTGTCGGTGGCACGACTAAACCCCAGGGGAGCATATCTACCTAAACCTCACACTACGTGGGATTGCTTTAAGTTCTAGGGACTCCTAGTGGTAAAACCTGTTCCTATGTGTAGTTCTAACCCTTTAGTCCAGGTGGAAGAACCCTAGTCTAGATTAAGCCCTAGTGCGTAGGATTCACTTCAACCCTTCACTCTGTTATTTGCGTAACTAAGACCTAGGGGAGTTTATCTACCTAGCACTTCACTCTATCTCGACCGCTAAGAAATCAAGGAAACGGAGATAGGGAGAAACCACATCGGAGGGGAAAGGGGACGCTTCGCTACCTCACGACTCACCCTCTCAACCCTCTTCAATCTTAAATAGTCTAATCCTATAGGAGTTGTCACACCTCCAAAGGACAACCTAGATTGTTCTCAACCCTAGTGTCACATCTAAAGGAAACATTAACAAGATGAAATTAAGATCGAAACTCAAATTTTATTCATCAATAATGGAAAAGCATAATAACAATGTCAAAGAAACATAATAGCCCTAAAGTTTACAAGTCCGAATACCCACAAGGGGTTTAGCTCCTCATGTTCATCAAAATATGAGAGAAAGAACAAAGTAAAGACATCAATGAAAACCCCCTTGCGTATGGTGTGGCCGTGGTCTTGTGCGGCCGCTGGACATCGGTGACGATGCCGATGACACGCTCTAAAACTCCATGAAGTCCTTTCCAAAACCCTAGCCGCCCTCCAGAAGTTGAGGAGAAAGATAGGTCAAAAGATATCCTCAATAGTCTCCAAAACGGGCTTTTATAATGTTGAGTCATGGCTTTAAAATTGCAGAAATCGGGATTTCACACGGCCATGTGGAATTTCCTCACGCTCGTGTGAAGTTGCTGGAATGCTGAATTTTGGCACACATTAAACAGTAACTTGCTACAGTACTTGCTACAATGCTGCTACAATAATTGTCCCGAAACGCTCCCAAATTCGTCGTTCTTCATTGAGGCCGTTGAATTGGGCACACAATCAACGGTAGATCGTGTCGATTGCTTCAAATCTCCTAATTGGTGAAGTTCTCCTTGCTAGCATGAGTTAGACTTATTGTGAATGTGACTGCCTTTGTGCCCTCCAAAGGAAGTTGGCACACACTCACAAGTCTCTACTCATGCCGTGCTCCTTGCTTAGTCCAAGAATCTTCCCAACAATGGCGAACAGGATCTAACTTCGTTCCTTTCCTTCACTTTATCCTCACAACCCTACAATGCACAAAAGTAAACAAATGCACACTTTTTAGTGATAAAATCTGATTAAATTAATGCTCATTGCGAGATAATAACGCTTCGCATTACTATAACACAAGCACTTATCAAATCCCCCCACACTTAAGCTTTTGCTTGTCCTCAAGCAAAATAGAACGTGAAAGTACTTGGGAAAAACAATTGAAAGTGCTCGGCCTTAGGCTCACCCAAAGTATGCAAAAGAGGCATTCTATAAGTATGGGGAAATCAAAACATTGCATAAGGTTACCAATGCTCTAGCTAAAAACTCGAATCAAAAAGGATAAAAACTCGAAAATGTGCTAGTGTGTGCGATTTCACTCAAGAGAACCAACGAGTACTCCTCAAACTTTTGTTAGAAATGACTTATTTATATACAAAAACAAAAATAAAAAGGAAAGGAAGTAGTAGCTTCACACATCCTTGAAGGTAGCCCTTTCCTAGGCGGCCGCCAAAGGTGGCTTTCACTCTTTCGAGGAGGTAGCTCTTTCTACCGGGGTAGTAGCTTTCACGAATCCCATGAGATAGTTTTTCTCTCATTAGGGCATAATTTGTATCCGACTTATGAGAGTAGCTACATACTTCATAGGTGGTAGCTCTTTCTACCCCAAATGCATACATAAAACAAAGCAAATATTCACAAAGTCATATGTATTTTTTTTATATGCATTTTCCAAAGTAAAACTAAGAAAGATGATAAACTTGTCCTTCAAAACTTCAAGATTGAGTTTCCAAAATATTCCAAGAGTGAGTTGTGCAATATGAGATAATCGAGCAAAAATTCCCTAAAATTCAAGTAGAAACTAGAGCATGATAGGATACAATGTTAAAAATTCTCCTAAACTCTAAGAATACAACCGTTGCAACTGAGGTGAACCGCCATAGGTTACATGAGCATAAGCAATTGAACGCACAAGTAAAGGTGTGTGCAATGTGAACTCCCCCCCACACTTAAGATGTACATTGTCCCCAATGTACGCATGCAACCACAATACACGGGAAAAAAATTGTAAAACAATTATTGTGGAAGTAGGCAATTGAAACATTACTCCCTTGAACTCCAAGTGTTGCGTTTGATGGAGCTAGGTGCATTGACAGTTGAGTCCCAATGGGTTGTGAAGCACACACGGTCTCATGACCGTGCTTATGACTATTCCTTAGATTCCTTTCATCCAAGACCATCTGCGCGCACACACACACAAGGGTTCAGTATAGCTCAATAAAAACTCGAGTATATATAAAGATAAAGCAATAAATACAACTCGAGATAAAAGAGAAAACAAAATAAGGGATATAATCAGAAGGAAGATCCTTTCTTAGTGCTACAAGTCCAAAATAGAATGAAAAGTACAAAAAAAGAAAATCAAAAGCAAGTAAAAACGAAAACTATGACGCCTCAGCGTCGGTGTCCTGTGCAGTACCCTCTGGTGCTGCTGGAGCTGGTGCTGGTGGATCTGCTGCTGCGGGAGCTAGAGAAGGCAGTGGTGGAGTAGGGGCCCGAGGCTGGAGCACAAATGGTGATGACACGGCCTGCTCAAGTAAACACTGAATGGTATCAAGCCGTGCCATCGTCTCAGTATGCTGTGCTGTCTTTGTGGCCCTGACCTCGGCCACCTATGTCTGCAGGACCCCTACTGCGCTCTCGAGGCGCTCCAATCGATCCTGGCCTCAAGAGGGAGAGAAAATGCGCACCGGAGGTGGCTCCGATGCTGTGGATGGTGCCTATGCCTTTGTGTCTGCTGGGGTGGCTCTAGTGCTGCCTGTGACCCCTCGGTCTGGTCTGGCTGGGGTATGATCCATGCGTAAGTCCCTGATCCAGCTCTACGGATCATACCCATAAGTCTCAGTGTCTCTGTGCCTAAAGGAGCTGGTAGCATCGTCTTCTCGGCCTCCCGAACTCTGTCTTTGAGACCCATCCTGATCTGGAGTCTCGTGATGTAAGGTCCCGAGAAAATCACTCCAACCCTAGGATATTGGCCCTGATTGCACGAATACTTTTCTAGGATGTGGCCTAGGTGGAGTGGTACGCTCTGAGCCATAGAAAATAGATAGAGAAGCTCCTATCGACTCAAAACTCCAGTGCTATCACCTCGGCCACTCACTGATCTACTCAAAATGGCGTGAACAAATCTGTAGGCCGGGTGGGATAGGCAGGTAGCCTTTGAGACCCCCGGCTCATACTGACCCTCTCCGCACAACTCCTTGTAGGCTCTCTATGGAGTAAGATCGCCCGGATAATCAGTGTGGAGGCCCTCGTACTCCTCCGTCTGTGTATAAGTCTCATCATATAACCCCATCTGGATCAAAAACTGAGTCAGGCTGAGGCTAAAATGTTGTCCCAATACTCTGAACTGAATCATGTCAGGAGCAGTGAAGTCCCCGTATGATCTGTCAAACTCGAACGAGGTTAAGAACTCAAGTGTCACCGCTAGAATAGCTAGATTTTTGATAGTCAGTAACCTCTGCCAACTACCTACTGAAAGTAACTCATTGACCTTGTCTGCGACATCATCACCCTCTTGTATCCCTCTAACTGTACTCAAGTCCGGGTATCGTGACTGTCCAAACCTAAGTGTCGATAAACGCTTAAAACGGGTCTGATGCTCGGGTATATTGAACTCGGGCTCCTCTGTAGGGGGTGATGGCTCTCGAGAACGCTTGCCAGCCGATTTCTTAGACCTAGAAGACATAGCTGTGAGATTGAAAAAGAAAACGGTAAAAAATCAGTTCAAAAACTCAATCTGCAGAAATCCACACGGCCGTGTGGAAATTCCACCCTCCCGTGTGGAGCTTCTGGCGAACAGAGCATCACGGCCGTGAGCTAAAAATCCAAAATTTACAACTAAATTCGTTCTAAATTCATTGTAAATACGTTCGCATACACTTAAAGCATTCAATCTAAGCGAAATCATCCAAAAGAACGAATCAAATCGAGAATTAATGAAGAAAAAGGGCTTGAAGTTCTTACCGACGGAGTGGATGAAGAAAACCTCAAAATTGGCCAGAAAACTTCAAAGAAAACCTCAAAGAACGTCGGAAACAGTCGGTGAAGTGAAAGAGAGGGTCGGAGAGTGTTTTGGAGTGGAAAATGAAAGAGGCATGAGTGAATTCTAAAAGAAAACACACGGCTTTTGAAGTTCTAGAAATTCACACGGCCGTGTGCCTCTAAAATTAGGGTTCACAGGGGCTCACACACGCCCCTGTGTGCACTCGGGTTTCACTCTAGACTACCCCTCACGACCGTGTGAGAATTCCACATGGCCGTGTGCCTTCACAGGAGGGATCTACAAGGGCTGGTACACAGCCCTGTGGATTCACGGGAAAACACAGAAGGTCTTTGAAAAATATCACACGGCCGTGTGGGAATTCCACACGGCCGTGTGCCCAACTTGACCAAGAACACATGGACGGCCATAGGGGCACCCACACGCCCTTGTGGCCTCCCTGACTTGCCCGAGACACCCTAAGTATTCCACACGGCTGTGTGAAATATCCACACGGCCGTGTGCCTTTCGCAAGCTCTTCCATAGGGGCACACACATGCCCCTGTGTATTCTCAGGATGAATGGGTTGTCTCTGCAGAGTTTCACACGGCCGTGTGGAATTTCCAAACGGCCGTGTGCTTTAACACAGTGGCACCCCCCACACCCCTGTGGACTCTCTGGAAAAGAGTTTAAGTTCTGCGAGATTTCACACGGCCGTTTGGAAATTCCACACGGTCGTGTGCCCCGTCTGAGGTTGTTCACAGGGGCATGGACACGCCCCTGTGCCCTTACTGGTTGAGCCCTAATTTGTAACACACACCCGTGTGGAAATTCCACACGGCGGTGTGTTTTCTCTGGTTTACTTAGAAAAATTCACAGACTTACAGAAAAATTCAGAAACATAAATACGATGCTTGGAGCCTGTGAAAACTATCAAAACACGACCAAAGACCATAGAAAACATGCTCAACCAGCTTAAACTTCTTCAATTATCGTTTAGGCACACGAAAACATCATTAATTCACAAGAAAAACACAGCATAAGCACATGAAATTCAGGACACCAAACCTAAGACTTTTATTCATCCTAAAACTAAACTAAGTCCTAGAAAAACTGTAAAAGCTTGGGTTGGCTCCCAAGAAGCGCTTGTTTAATATCACTTAGCTTGACGTACTTGATCTTACCTTACGGAGGTTCATGAATAGAAGTTGCCCTCTTCCCTACAACCTGAAAGCATGCATTACATAATCTTTATAGAGTAGAGGGAGAGTTGTCGAATTTGTTATCACAAAAGGGTGAAACACCCTTACTCCGTGAATGCTCATCCCCCTTCTTGTTGGGGTTCTTCTTGTGGCGTCTTTTCGACCTCTTCATCCTCCGAAGCATCTTCTTTATACGCTCCCTTTCCATCTTGATGTCTATCTTGACTGGACCAAGCGAAAGCACTTCTTCTCTTTCGATCTCCACGTCTTGGTTCGGCCATCCTTCATATGGATCCGGGTTTAACATTTCCTGCACATATTCATCAATACACTCATCAGTAGCGTCAAGATAATATAGTGTCGTCAAAATCAAGAGAATGTCTCATGGCTTCGGCGAGGCGATAGGTGAGCTTGTCATCTCCAACTCTAAGTGTGAGCTCTCCACCGTCCATGTCTATTAAAGCCTTGGAAGTGAGCAAGAACGGCCTCCCAAGAATCATCGGTACTTTGACATCCTCATCCATATCAAGCACAACAAAGTCCACCGGAAAGATGTACTTGTCTACCTTCACCAACACATCTTCCACAATCCCCCTCGAATGCCTTACCGATTGATCCGCAAGTTGAAGTGTCATCCGAGTTGGTCTAGGTTCACCCAAACCTAGCTTTTGGAAGAATGTGTAGGGCATGACGTTGATACTTGCCCCGGAATCGGCCAATGCCATCTCTTCACCCAAGTTGCCGATATTACATGGTATTATGAAACTCCCGGGATCTTTCTTCTTGCTTGGCATGTTCTTTTGAAATATGGCCGAGCAATTTGCATCAAGGATCACAGATGCACTCTCCTCCAATTTCCTCTTGTTGGTCAAGAGGTCCTTTAGGAACTGTGCGTACTTGGGCATTTGGGCCAATGCCTCCACGAATGGTATGTTGATGTGCAATTGTTTGAAGATACCTAGAAATTTCTTGTATTGCTCATTGTCTTGGTCATTCTTCAATCGTGAAGGGTAGGGGATCCTCGGCTTGTAGGGTGGTGGTGCCACCTCTTTCTCCTTTGGTGCTTCTCCCCCTACTTCTTCAACTTCGGGTGCTTCTTTTGTCTTCTCTAGAGGGAGATTTCTCTCAACCTCTTTCCCACTCCTCAAGGTGATTGCCTTTAGTTGCTCCCTTGGATTAGTCTCCGTATTGCTAGGCAAGCTACCTTGAGGCCTTTCTGCCAATGTCTTCGCAATTTGCCCCACTTGATTTTCCAAATTATGTAGGGAGGCGGTGTGATTGTGAAGAGTAGCATCCACCGACTGAAACCTAGCGTCCAATGAAGAAACAAACCGTGTGAGTGCTCTCTTAAGGTCAGTCATCTTTCCTTCTAGCCCGGTCACTCGGCTTTTTAGATTCAGAGCTTGTTGACTTTGAAATCCTGGTGGTGCACTATTTTTCTATTGTGATTGCCCTTGATTGCTCCAAGAGAAATTTGGGTGGTTCTTCCATCTCGGGTTATATGTTCCACTGTACGGGTTGCCTTGGCCTTGTCCTCTATAAGAATTTCCAACAAAATCAGCTTGCTCCACCGCACTAGTGCCTCCAGTAGCAATAGGACAATCACTTGAAGCATGTCCTCCCCCACAACCGTTACAAGTAGTGATGGCCGCAACTCTTGGTGAAGCTAGTGCATCTAGCTTCTTACTTAATGATTCCACTTGTGCTGCCAAAGATGTAACCGCATCAACCTCATGAATTCCGGCAACCTTCTTTCTGTCCCTTGAGTTCCATTGGTAGCTATTCATAGCCATCTCCTCTACAAGGTGCCAGGCTTCACCGGGAGTCTTGCTTCCTAGAGTTCCTCCAGCCGCCGCATCTAAGAATTGCTTGGTACTCGCATTCAACCATTTATAGAAGGTGTGAATGATCATCCACTCGGGAAATCCATGTTGCGGGCACTTGCGAAGGAGCTCCTTGAACCTATCCCATGTCTCGAATAGAGACTCCAATTCCATTTGCACAAAGGATGATATCTCATTCCGGAGCCTTGCTGACTTTCCCGGCGGAAAGTATCAAGCCAAGAATGCCTCGGCCATCTCCTCCCACGTAGTGATGGATGCTCTCGATAATGAATGAAGCCAATGTCTTGCTTTTCCCTTTAATGAAAATGGGAAGGCTCTCAAACGAATCGCGTCGTTCGTCACTCCATTAATCTTCAACATGTCGCACACTTCAAGGAAATTCTCTATATGACTATTGGGATCTTCATCGGCCAACCCATTAATTTGTGCGGACTGTTGCAACATCTGAATGAACGACAGCTTCAACTCAAAATTCATTACCGTAATTGGGGGGCTCACAATGCTCGATTGGGTCCCCATGACTGCGGGTCTAGCAAAATCGGACAATGTCCTCTGCTGTTCATTCTGTTCTGCCATTGTTTCTGACCCTTCTGTCTCAATATCGGCTTGATTGGAAGCTTCTTGCGCAGATTCTTTACCCTTGCGATGTGTTCTTCTTCTAATGTTCGGATCTCCTTCAATAAGAATCGAAGGGTTCCCGCGGGTCATAACCTGAAGCCAAAACAAAGGAAAGAAAAATAAGAACAATGATAGATAAAGAAAGTGTGAAATAGAAAGTGAAGTGAATAGCTAAGGGCTTATTTGGCATTGTTGCCAATTTCTGTTTTTTGTTTTCAATTTCATATTTTGGAAACAAAACTGAGAAAACATGTTTGGCAGCTCGATTTTGTTTTCAGAAATTTTGGCAACAATTCTCATGTTTTCAAAAAAACAGAAAACAATAATTTTATGTTTTCAACTATTTTGGAAACATTTTCAAAACTCTTCCTCTCACAGTAAAACCCTTCCTCTTCTCCTCCTTTCTCTCTCTCTCTCTCTCTATTTAATTTTTAATTTTTATTTTTGTAAAAAATATAATTTTTTTTACAAATTAACAATAATAATTTAAAAAATATATATTTTTAAAAAAATATTTATAAAAATTTATTATTTTGGCTTGATATTTTACAAATTAGTTTATATAATATAAAAAATTATATTTTTAGGAATTATTTGTGAAAATAATTGTTTGACCCTTGATTTTGATAAACTATGATATAATATAATATAATATAATAATAATTTATGTTGTTAATTTTATTTAATAATATAATCAAGTAAACTAATGTGAAAAATAAAGTTTTATAAAAAAATTAAAAATATGGATACAAAAAATTAATAATATAATAATTTTATACTAACCAAACATGTTTTTGTTTATAGCTTTTTAAAATAGAAAATAGTTAGTGTATCCAAACAAGTTTTTTTTTTCAAAAAATTGAAAATAAAACGAAAACAAAGCAAAAACAAAACAAAAGCAAAACAAAAACAAAAAACAAGAAAACAAAAATGATGCCAAACAACCCCTAAAATAGTGAAAAAAACAAGTATCAGAAATACGCCTACTCCCCGGCAACGGCGCCAAAAACTTTGACACGCCCGAAAGTGTACGGGTTTGTCAAAGTAATAAAATTTACCGCGGTGAGTGGGTAGTCGAATCCATAGGGAATAGGGAGTTAAAATAAGAGATTTCACTATTTAAGCTATGTGGAGTATGGAAAGATAAGAATAGAATCGATGAGTGAATATGAAAGCAAATATAATAAAAGACAAGAAATTGAATAGAAAGATGGAAGATAAGAAAGTGCAAGTAAAAGAGAATAGAGAGAAACTGGCAATGGATGAAATAGGGTATCCGGACAAGCTACCTCTAGGATCTATGCTTCTAGTGCAAGACGATGCTATTATACTTTCCTATTGATGTCAATTGAGTCGAGGAAATACTTAGATACATGGTCCCAAACCTAAGGACAACCTTGACTAACCCCAACATTATGCCCCGGTATTAGGTTTCACTTCAACCCTTTACTCTGTCGCTGGCACGACTAAGCCCAGGGGAGTATATCTACCTAAACCTCACATTACGTGGGACTGCTTTAACTTCTAGGGACTCCTAGTGGTAAAACCTGTTCCTATGTGTAGTTCTAACCGTTTGGTCCAGGTGGAAGAACCCTAGTCTAGATTAAGCCCCAGTGCGTAGGATTCAGTTCAACCCTTCACTCTGTTATTTGCGTAACTAAGCCCTAGGGGAGTTTATCTACCTAGCACTTCACTCTATCTCGACCGCTAAGAAATCAAGGAAACGGAGATAGGGAGAAACCACATCGGAGGGGAAAGGGGACGCTTCGCTACCTCACTACTCACCCTCTCGATCCTTTTCAATCTTAAATAGTCTAATCCTATAGGAGTTGTCACACCTCCAAAGGATAACCTAGATTGTTCTCCACATGGCCGTGTGAAATTAAGATCGAAACTCAATTTTTATTCATTAATAATGGAAAAGCATAATAACAATGTCAAAGAAACATAATAGCCCTAGAGTTTACAAGTCCGAATACCCACAAGGGGTTTAGCTCCTCATGGAGCTATACATGTTCATCAAAATATGAGAGAAAGAACAAAGTAAAGACATCAATGAAAACCCCCTTGCGTATGGTGTGGCCGTGGTCTTGTGCAGCCACCGGACGTCGGTGACGATGTCGATGACGCGCTCTAAACCTCCACGAAGTCCTCTCCAAAACCTTAGTCGTCCTCTAGAATTTGGGGAGAAAGATAGGTCAAAAGATATCCCCAATAGTCTCCAAAACGGGTTTTATAATGTTGAGTCACGGCTTTAAAATCGCAGAAATCGGGATTTCACACGGCCATGTGGAATTTCCACACGCCCGTGTGAAGTTGCTGGAATGCTGAATTTCGGCAAACAGTACTTGTCCCGAAACGCTCCCGAATTCATCATTCTTCATTGAGGCCATTGAATTGGGCACACAATCAATGGTAGATCGTGCCGATTGCTTCAAATCTCCTAATTGGTGAAGTTCTCTTTGCTAGCATGAGTTAGACTTATTGTGAATGTGGCTGCCTTTGTGCCCTTCCAAAGGAGGTTGGCACACACTCACAAGTCTCTACTCATGTCGTGCTCCTTGCTTAGTCCAAGAATCTTCCCAACAATGGCGAACACGATCTAACTTCATTCCTTTCCTTCACTTTATCTTCACAACCCTACAATGCACAAAAGTAAACAAATGCACACATTTTAGTGATAAAATATTATTAAATTAATGCTCATTGCAAGATAATAACGCTTCGGATTACTATAACACGAGCACTTATCAACTTATCACACACTGACCTTGGCTTTACCTCCTATTACTATTGCTCCTGTTTTTCCTCATGCCACTGCCGCTCACCCCAGACCCGCACAATCAGCATGCAATATCTCTGACTGCTCTTCTCAAGTCACTTGTTTTATATCCACATTCAAGTGGCTACAGAGTGGTGTGACTAGAATTGTAGAACATCTGGGGATCCATCTCTCTCCTGAGCTACCCTCCCTTGTACGATCACCACCTCAAGAGAGAGCTTCCACTAACAGGATTGAGGACTCGGGCTCTCATTCTTATGGCGCTAGCTAGGTCCTCTCCTCTCACTGAGAGTGCCCCATTCTGATCTTTTGTTCAGCAGCTTATTTTTTTATGTTTCAGCATTTAGAGTTGTATTTTCTTTTCTGTATTATTGGACTTGCTTCAGTTCAGTTAGTAAGGGGAGTCCCTTACTAAACTAACATTTTGGTTTGTTTACTTTTTGTTTTTTTATGCATTTTAAGTTCTTTATTTTTGTTATTATTGTATGAAGCTACTACCCACCTTGTTTAGTTGAAATAAGGTCCAGTTTTTCTTGGTTGATTCCTCGAGATCATGGGGCACTCAATTTAGGGTTTGCACACACACAACATTTTTGAAGTAAGAGTATAGCCTTTTATTGAGCATTCTTGTTTTACATCTAACCCTGTTGTTCCCTCTATGCTTAAGAATTTTCTATTCTCTTGAGATCAGAAGTGATGCACTCATCTTTTCTTTTATTGAGTGCATAACTTGACGTGCTTGATTTACGTAGATGCTTGTGTTAAACTTGATGTGTGTGGATTGTCATAGTTGTGATTGCCTAGCAATGTTGCAAAATTTGACGTGTATGAAGCCCGTAGTTACAATTGTAGCCCTTGACGTATTTAAAAGCCGTAGATGCAACGAAGCTTTTGTACACCCACAAGGATCTTAGAATGTACCATGGTAGGCACTAAATTCAAGTCAATATCTCAAACACATAACAATGAAGTCCCTATGGTTCGACAATCCTACGCCTTAGGGGGTACCACTCTATTACTTGTAACGATCCTTGCACTTGCGGAGAGTACATCACTGCTATTTTTGAATCAAAACTCTAGTTGGAATGTGTCCTATTTAAAAAAAAAAACCCTAATCGTATGTTTCCTCTTTGAAATGTCACCTATCTATCAATCATAACCCTAACCTATGTTTTCTTTTGGAAATGTCTGCTATATTTTCAATCAAAACCCTAATCCTATTATTTCCTTTCGAAATGTCTCATATCTTTCAATCAAAACCAGAATCCTTAGTTTTGAAAAAAGGGGCACAATTCTTAAAGAAAATATTATGAATCCTATCGCTCAATGAAAACCGGAATCCTACATTTTCTTTTCAAAATGTCCCATATTTTTCAATCAAAACCCTAATCCTTTCTTTTGTTTTCAAAATATCAGCTATTTTTGAAACAAAACCCTAATCATATATTTTCTTATAGTACTATCTCCTATTTTTCAATCAGAACCTAATCCTATGTGTCTTTTCGTAATGTCTCATATTTTTTCAATCAAAACCCTAATCTATGTTTTTTATTTCGCAATGGGGCCTATTTTCAATCAATACCTTAATTATATGATTTCTTTTCGGAATGCCTTCTATTTTTTAATCAAAGCAATAATTCTTTGTTTTCTTTTAGTAATGTTTCATATTTTTTAATCAAGACCCTAATCCTATGTGTTTCTTTTCAAAATGGCTCCTATTTTTGAATCAAAACCCTAATCCAATGTTTTTTTTTTTTTTGCAAATGTCCCCTATTTTTTGGTTTTTAATCAAAACCCCAATTCTATATTTTCTTATATTAATGTCTCCTATTTTTAAATCAAACCCCTTATCCTATGTTTTCTTTTCAAAATTTGTCATACTTTTCAATCAAAACACTAATCCTATATTTTCTTTTCAGAATGTCTACTATTTTTTAATCAAAACTTTAATCCTATGTTTTGAGACATTCCAAAAAGAAACAAAAGATTAGTATTTTGATTCAAAACTGAAAAAATAGGACAAATTTTGAAACGAAAACAAAGGATTAGTGTTTTGATTAAAAAATATGAGACATTATGAAAAGAAAACATAGGATTAGGATTATGATTTTTATTCAAAAATAGGAGGCATTTTGTAAGGAAAACATATGATTAGTGTTTTGATTGAAACATAGGAGAAAATACGAAAAGAAAACATAGGAATAGAGTTTTGATTCAAATATAATAGATATTCCAAAAAGAAAACATAGTATTATGATTTTTAATAAAAAATAGGAGACATTAAAAATTTGCAAACATTCCCAAAAGAAAGCATAAGATTAGGTTCTTGATTCAAAATAGGATGCATTTCAAAAAGAAAACATAGGATTATGATGTTAATTAAAAAATATGAGGCATTACAAAAAGAAACCATAGAATTAGGTTTTTGATTCAATTATACTAGGCATTTGAAAAAAATATAGGATTTGGATTTTAATTGAAAATTAGGAGACATTACTATAAAAAAAACATAGGATTATGGGTTTGAATGAATAATAGGAAGCACTACTACAAGGAAACATAAGATTAGGGTTTTGATTTTAAAAATAGAAGGCATTCCTAAATGAAAACATACTAAAAACCAAAAAATAGTGGTTATTTTTATTTAAAAATAGTATTTTTTTATTTAAATATAGTAGCAATTCCAAAAAGAAAACATAGGATTAGGGTTTTCATTGAAAAATAGATGACATTCCTATGAGAAAACATAAGATTAGGTTTTGATTAAAAACTGATAAATAGTAGACATTAAGAAAAGAAAAAGCAGAGGATTCAGATTTTGTTTGCAAACTAGGAGACATTCTGAAAAGAAAACATGCAATTAGGGTTTTGATTCAAATATAGTTGCCATTTCGAAAAGAAAACATAGGGTTTTGATTCAAAATTAGCAGGCATTTCGAAAAGAAAACATAGGATTAGTGTTATGATTGAAAATAGAAGACATTAATATAAAAAAAAACATAGGATTAGGGTTTTGATTAAAAAGAAAAAAAAAGGGGACATTTCCAAAAAAACATAGGATTAGCGTTTTGATTAAAAAATAGAAGACATTCCGAAAGAAAAACATAGAATTATTGTTTTGATTCAAGAAAAGCAGACATTACCAAAAGAAACATAGGATTAGGGTTTTGATTAAAAAAATGAGAAATTCCGAAAAGAAAATGTAGAATTTGGGTTTTGATTGAAAGATAGGATTGGTAATGTTTTCTTTAGAAATGTCCCTTTTTGGTCAAAAATATGAGACATTTTGAAACTTTTCATATTGTCTCATATATTTCAATAACATTTCCAAAAGAAAACATATGATTAGAGTTTTGATTGAAAAAATAGCAAACATTCCGAAAAGAAAACATAGGTCAAGGTTTTGATTGAAAAATAGAAGACATTCCAAAAAGAAAACATAGGGTTAGGGTTTTGAATAAAAAATAGGACCCATTTTGATTAGGGTTTTGATTAAAAAATAGAAGGCATTCCAAAACAAAAGATAGGGGATATAGCAAAAGAAAAGAAAACATATGATTAGTGTTTTGATTCAAAATATTGGATTAGGAAAATAAAACATAGGATTCAGGTTTTGATTCAAAACCAAAAATATAAGATTTGGGTTTTGATTGAAAAATATGAGACATTATGAACAGAAAACATAGGATTATTGTTTTGATTAAAAAGTAGGATACATTCCCAAAAGAAAACATAAGATTAGGGTTTTGATTAAAAAATAGAGGCATTCCGAAAAGAAGACATTGGATTATGGTTTTGATTGAAAAATAGGAGATATTAAGATAAGAAAACATAGGATTAGGGTTTTGACTAAAAAATAGCAGTCATTCCCAAAAGAAAACATAGTATTAGGGTTTTGATTTAAAAATAGAAGCCACTCCAAAACAAAAAATATAGGACTAGGGTTTTGATTGAAAAATAAGAGACACTATTAAAAGAAATCATAGGATTATTGTTTTGATTCAAAAATTGTAGACAATCGCAAAAGAAAACATAAGATTACGATTTTGATTGAAAAATAGGAGACATCACTATCATAAAAGAAACTTAGGATTATGGTTTTGAATAAAAAAAAGGAGTTGTTACTATTTTTTAATAGGACTAAGGATTAGGGTTTTGACTTAAAAAATAGGAGACATTTCAAACTATGATTCGGAATGTCTCATATTTTTGCAAACAATACATAGGATTAGGGTTTTCAATCCTATGTTTTTGAATAAAAAATATAATATTGTTTTGGACGTTGAAAAAAAACATAGAACTATTGTTTTGATCTAAATATTGTATGCATTCAGAAAAGAAAAATAGAATTAGAGTTTTGATAAAAAATAGTAGGTATTCATAAAAATTGAAATCTATAAAAATATCTTTTCGCAATGTCTCATATTTTTAATCAAAAATAGCATACATTCCAAAAAGAAAATATAGTATTTGTGTTTTGATTGAAAAATAGGAGACATTACTATAAGAAAATATAGGATAAAATTTTGATTAAAAAAAGGAGGCATTCCAAAAAATACTTAGGATTAGGGTTCTGATTGAATAATATAAGACATTCTGGAAATAAAACACAGGATTGGAGTTTTGAATAAAAATAGTAGACGTTCCCAAAAGAAAACGTAGAATTAGGGTTTTATTTGAAAAAGGGGACATTACTATAAGAAAACAAATGATTAGAGTTTGCATTGAAAATCTAAAAAATAGGGGACATTTCCAAAAAGAAAACTTAAGATTAGAGTTTTTATTAGAAAACATCAGACTACGGTTTGGTTTTAAACATAGCTGACATTCTGAAAAGAAATAAGGGATTAGGTGTTTGATTTAAAAATAGTATCCATTCAAAAAAGAAAAAAGATGATTAGGGGTTTACAATTTTGATTCAAAATAGATAAATAACAGACACGAAGAAAAGAAAACATAGTATTAGAGTTTTGATTGAAAGATAGGAGACATTACGAAAAGAAAACATTGGATTACTTATTTAATCCAAGAATAGGTGTCATTCCTAAAAGAAAACATAGGATTATTGTTAGGGAATGTCTACTATTTTTGAATGAAAACCCTAATCGGAATGTGTCCTATTTTTCAATCGAAACTCTAATCCAATCTTTTCTTTTCAAAATGTCTCCTATATTTCAATCAAAATCATAACATATGTTTTCTTTTGGGAATGTCTGCTATTTTTCAATCAAAAACCTAATACAATGTTTTCTTTTCGAAATACCTTCTATCTTTCAATCAAAACTCAAATGCTATGTTTTTTTTTTTAAAAGGAGACATATCCAAAAGAATAAATTACTAATCTTATCTTTCAATCAAAACCTAAATACATTGTTTTCTTATAGTAATGTCTCATATTTTTCAATCAACCCCCAAATCCTATGTTTTCATTTGGGAATGTTTGTTATTTTTGGATCAAAACAATAATCCTATTTGTTCTTTTCGTAATATCTCATATACTTCAATCAATACCATAATCCTATATTTTTTTTTTTTGAATGGCTCATATTTTTTTTTTTATCAAAAATCTAATCTTATGTTTGTTTTGGAATGCCTTCTATTTTTGAATCAAAAATCTAATCTTATGTTTCCTTTTGAAATGCCCCCTATGTTTTGGTTTTTAATCAAAACCCTCATCCTATGTTTTCCTATAGTAATGTCTCGTATTTTTCAATTAAAACCATAATCATATGTTTTCCTTTCGTAATGTCTCATATTTTTCAATTAAAAAAATAATCATATGTAGGAGACATTCCAAAAAGAAAACATAAGTTAGGGCTTTCATTGAAAAATATGAGACATTACTATAAGAAAATATACGATTAGTGTTTTGATTAAAAACTAAAAAAAAGGGGGCATTTCCAAAAGAAAACATAGGATCAGAGTTTTGATTTAAAAATAGCAGACATTTAAAAAAGAAAACATACAATTAGGGTATTGATTCAAAAAAAGCAGAAATTTCGAAACAAAAGAAAGGATTAGGTTTTTAAATAAAAAAATATCATCCATTCCGAAGAGAAAATATAGGATTAGGTTTTGATTTAAAAATAGGAGATATTACTATAACAAAACATATGATTAGCAGGTATTCGAAAAAAAAAAATATAGGATAAGTGTTTTGATTAAAAATTATGAGATATTCCAAAAAGAAAACTCTATTTTTGAAAGATAGGATTAGGGTTTTGATTGAAAATTGATAAATAGGAGACATTAATAAAAGAAAACAAAGGATTCCGCCTTTGATTGAATGATTGGCGACATTCCGAAAAGAAACATACGATTCAGGTTTTGATTGAAAAATATGAGACATTATTATTAGAAAACAAAGAATTAGGATTTTGATTCAAAAAAAGGAGACGTTCCGAAAAGATAAGAGGCATTCTGAAAGGAAAACTTCGGATTATGTTTTTAGAATATCTCTAATCCAAAAATAAAATATTGGATTAGGGTTTTGATTGAAACATATGAGACATTCCAAAAAGAAAACATAGGTAGAGATTCCGAGAAGTAAAGATAGGATTTGGGTTTTAATTAAAAATAATAATACATTTAGAAAAGAAAACATTAGATTTTGGTTTTGATTCAAAACTGATAAATGGGAGAAATTAAGAAAAAAAAACATAGGATTTAACTTTTGATTGAAGGATAGGACACATTTTAAAAAAAAATATTGGATTACTGTTTTGATTGAAAAATAGGAGACATTACTATAGGGAAACATGTGATTAGGGTTCTAACTAAAAAATAGTAGATATTGTGAAATGAAAACATATGATTAGTTTTTTTTATTCAAAAATAGGAGGAATTCCAAAAAGAAAACAGAGGATTAGGATTTTGACTCCAAAATCGGAGGCATTACGAAAATAATTAGCGTTTTGATTGAAAAATAGTAGTCATTAAGAAAAGAAAGCATATGATTCGGATTTTTATTCAAAAATAGTAGACATTAATAAAAGAAAACATAGGATTCGCATTTTGATTGCAAGACAGGAGACATTATTATAAGAAAAGATATGATTAGGTTTTTGACTAAAAAATAGTAGACATTCCGAAAAAAAAAAACATAGGGTTGGGACTTGGATTCAAAACTAATAAATAGTGGACATTTCCAAAAGAAAAGATAGAATTTTTGTTTTGATTCAAATATAAGATAAGGGTTTTGATTAAAATATAGTATGTATTTAAAAAAACACTTAGGATTAGGGTTTTGTTTAAAAAAATATGGCACCTATAAGAAAACCCTAGTTTTGGATGATAGGATTCGAGTTTTAATTGGAAATTGATAAATAGGAGACATTAAAAAAGACAAAGGATTTGGGTTTTGATTGAAATATAAAAGGCATTCCGAAAAGAAACAATACGATTAGGGTTTTGATTCAAATATAGTAGGAATTCCAAAAAGAAAACAAAATATTAGTTTTTTGATTAAAAAATATGAGACATTACTATAGGAAAACATAGGATTAGGGTTTTTGATTAAAAAATAGTAGACATTTGCAAAAGAAAACATAAGATTAAGATTTTGATAAAAAAAGCAGACATTCCGAAAAGAAAAGAAAGGTTTACGGTTATGATTCAAACATAGAACACAGTCCGAATAGATAGGAGGTATTCCAAAATGAAAACTTAGGATTAGAGTTTCGGAATATCTCTTAATACGAAAAGAAAACATAGAATTAGGGTTTTGATTGAAAAATATAAGATATTACGAAAAGAAGACATAGGCAGATATTCCCAAAACAAAAGATAGGATTAGGGTTTTGATTCAAAAAAATGAAAACATATGATTAGGGTTTTGATTCAAAACTGAAAATTATGAGATATTAAGAAAAGAAAAAATAAGATTCGGGTTTTGATTGAAAGATAATAGACATTGCGAAATAAAACATAGGGTTAGTGTTTTTGATTCAAATATAGAAGGCAATCCGATAGGAAAACATAGTATTAAGGTTTTGATTAAAAATAGGAGACATTACTATAAGAAAACATATGATTAGTTTTTTTTATTCAAAACTAGTAGACATTGTGAAAAGAAAACATAGGATTAGTATTTTGATTCAAAAATAGGACGCATTCAAAAAAGAAAACATAGGATTAGGGATTTGATTAAAAAACCAGAGGCATTGCGAAAAGAAAACGTAACATTATGGTTTTGATTAAAAAAAAAAGTGGACATTAAGAAAAAAAAAAAGATTCGGGGTTTGATTGAAAAGTAGTAGTCTTTAAGAAAAGAAAACATAGGATTCGAGTTTTGATTGAAAGATATGAGACATTACTATAAGAAAATATATGATCAGATTTTGATTCAAAAATTGTAGGCACTCCGAAAGTAAATATTGCTTCGGGTTTTCATAACTTGATGTGTTTGATTTGCACAGTTATTTAGGTAAAACTTGGTGTGTGGATTGCCTTAGTTGTGGTTTCTTTGTGTGCTTGCGAAATTCGATGTGTATGAAACCCACAATTACCTTAGCAAAACTTGGTGTATTTGATAACCATAGAATGTACCCGGTAGGCATTAACGGTAGGTTAGCATACAATAACTCATAGGAATCGTCCTAGGGTATTGCTCTCTTGTTGTTGAAACATAGGATTAGGGTTTTGATTAAAAAATAGGAGGCATTCCTAAATGAAAACATAAATGTTGCGAAAAGAAAATATAGAATTAGTGTTCTGATTAAAAAATAGGAGACATTAAAAAAAACATAGAATTAGTATTTTGATTGAAAACTTATAAACATTCTGAAAAGAAAACATATGAAGGTTTTTGATAGAAAATAAAAAAAAAAGAGATATTCTGAAAAGAAAACATATTATTACGCTTTTGTTTGAAAAATAAGAGGCATTTAGGGAAGAAACAATCGGATTAGGGTTTTGATTAACAAAAAAGTAGACGTTACGAAAGGGAAACATATGATTGGTGTTTTGATTCAAAAATAAAAATAGAGACATTCTGAAAAGAAAATATAGTATTATTTTTTTTATTGAAAAATATGAGACATTGTGAAAACAAAAAATTGGATTAGTATTTTGATTGAAAAATATGAGATATTCCGATAACAAAACAAAGGATTAATATTTTGATTAAAAGCTGAAAAATAGGAGGCACTTCATAAAGAAAACATAGGATTAGGCTTTTGATTAAAAAATAGGAGACATTCCAAAATGAAAACTTATTATTAGTATTTTCATTAAAAAATAAGAGACATTCTGAAAAGAAAACATGAGATTAGGGTTTTGATTCAAAACTAGAAAAATAAGAGACATTCCAAAAACCAAACAAACGATTAGTATTTTGATTCAAAATTGAAAATAGGGTGATATTCCGAAAAGAAAACATAGGTTTATCGTTTTGATTGAAAAATACGAGATATAGCAAAAAGAAACAAAGGATTAGGGTTTTTGACTCAAACCAAATAAATAGGAGACATTTCAAAAGAAAACATAGGATTAAGGTTTTGATTTAAAATAGTAAACATTACGAAAAGAAAAATATAAGATTAGAGTTTTGATTAAAAGATAAAAGATATCAAAAAAGAAAACATAAAATTAGGTTTAGATTGAAAATAGAAAAATAGTAGACATTCCAAAAAGAAAATATAGGATTAGGGTTTTGATTCAAAAATAGGAGACATTCCGAAAAGTAAACATAGGATTATGGTTTTGATTCAAAACAGAAAATTAAGAGACATTCCGAAAAGAAAACATTGGCTTAAAGTTTTGATTCGAAAATAGAAGACAATCATAAAAGAAGACATAATCAATGTGAAAAGTAAACATAGGATTAGTTTCGTTATTAAAAAATAGTATACTTTCCAAAAAGGAAACATAGAATTACTGTTTTGATTGAAAACTAGGAGTCATTATGAAAAAACATAGGATTAGGTTTCTGATAGAAAATCAGAAAATAGGAGACATTTCAAAAAAAAAAAAAAAAAAGATAGGATTAGGCTTTTGATTGAAAAATAGGTGGCATTCAGAATAGAAAACATAGTATTAGGGTTTTTATTAAAAAAATAGTATACATTCTGAAAGGAAAAACATATGATTAGGGTTTTGGTTCAAAAATGAAAAATAGGAGGCATTTCGAAAAGAAAACACAGGATTAGGTTTTTTATTAAAAAATAGGAGACATTCCGAAAAGTAAACATGGGAGTAGGGCTTTTATTCAAAAATAGGCGACATTCCCAGAGAAAACATTGGAATAGTATTTTGATTGAAAAATACGAGACATCCCGATAAGAAAAATAGGATTAGGATTTTGATTAAAAAGCAAAAAATGAGATATTCTAAAAGAAAAAATAGAATTATGGTTTTGCTTAAAAAATTCGAGACATTCCAAATGTAAAACGTAGGATTAGTGTTTTGATAAATAAATAAAAAATAGGAGTCATTGCGTAAAGAAAACATGAGATTAGGGTTTTGATTCAAAACTAAAAAATTAGGAGACATTCCAAAAAGAAAAAAATAGAAGTAGGGTTTTATTTCAAAACTGATATATAGGAGACATCTCGAAAAACAAACATCGGATTAGTGTTTTGATTTAAAATTGAAAATAAGTAGATATTCCGAAAAAAAACATAAGATTATGGTTTTGATTGAAAAATACAAGTCATTGCCAAAAGAAAACACATGATTATTGTTTTGATTCAAACCAAATAAATATGTAGCAGTCCAAAAAGAAAACATAGGATTAAGGATTTGATAAAAAAAAAGACATAAAAAAAGAAAACATAAAATTAGGCTTTCGATTGAAAACAAAAATATAATAGACATTATGAAAAGAAAAATAAGTTTATGGTTTTGATTAAAAAATAGAAGACATTTTGAAAAGTAAACATATTATTAGGGTTTTGATTCAAAATAAATAAATAAATAAATAAATAAATAAATAAATAAATAAATAAATAGGAGACATTATGAAAAGAAAATATAGAATTAGATTTTTTTTTCATTCAAAACTGAAAAATCTTAGACATTCTAAAAAGAAAATATAAGATTAGGGTTTTGATTCAAGCAAGAAAATATGAGACATAACATAAAGAACACAAAGGATTAGTGTTTTGATTCAAAATTGAAAGATAGAAGACATTACAAAATGAAAAACAAAGGATTATGGTTTTCTTTCAAAACCATAAAATAGGAGACATTAGGAGACATTACCAAAAGAAAACATAAGATTAGGTTTTTTATTAAAAAAATAGGAGACATTTTGAAAAGAAAAGATAGGATTACGGTATTGATTCAAAACCAAAAAATAAAAGACAATTGGAAAAGAAAACATAAGATTACTATTTTGATTAAAAAATAGGATACATTCCTAAAAGAAAACATAAGACTAGTTTTTTTATTCAAAAATAGGAGACATTCGAAAAAGAAAACAAAGGATTTTTGTTTTTATTCAAAAATAGAAGTATTCCAAAAAGTAAACATAGGATTAGGGTTTTGATTCAAAAATAGGAGGCATTGGAAAAAAGAAAACATAGGAATAGTTTTTTTATTCAAAAACGAAAAATAGGAGACATTCCGAAACACAAATGTGGGATTATGGTTTTTATTAAAAAAATATGAGATATTACGAAAAGAAAACATATGATTAGGGTTTTGAATAAAAAATAAAAGACATTCCAAAAAGAAAACATATTATTAGTGTTTTCATTAAAAAAAAATATGAGATATTCTGAAAAGAAAACATTGAATTAGGTTTTGATTAAAAACTGAAAAATAGGAGATATTTCAAACAGAAGATATATGATTAGGGTTTTGAATAAAAAATATGAAACATTCCTAGAAGAAAACCTAGAATTATGTTTTTCATTCAAAACCAAATAATCGGTAACATTTCGAAAAGAAAACATAGGATTACGGTTTTGATTCAAACCCGAAAAATAGGAGACATTCCGAAAAGAAAACATAAGATTAGGGTTTTGATTGAAAACTTGGAGACATTTCGAAAAGAAAACATAGGATTATTGTTTTAATTCAAAAATAGGAGACATCTGTTAAACAAACCATAGGACTAGGTTTTTATTCAAAACCAAGAAATAGGGCATTTCTAAAAGAAAACATAGAATTAGTGTTTTGATTCAAAAATAGAAGACATTCCGAAAAGAAAACATAGGATTAGGGTTTTATTATGAAAATAGGAGACATTATAAAATGAAAACAAAGGATTTGGGTTTTGATTAAAAAATAGGAGATATTCAGAAAACAAAAAAACAAAGATTAGATTTTTTTTTATTCAAAACCGAGAAATATGATACATTCCAAAATAAACCATGGTATTAGGGTTTTGATTGGAAAATAGAAGACATTCCGAAAAGAAAATATATGATTAGGTTTTTGACCAAAACCCCAAAAATAGGAGGCATTCCGAGATGAAAATATAGGATTAGAGTTTTGATTTAAAAATAGGAGACATTCCAAAAGTAAAACATAGGATAAGGTTTTTTATTAAAAACAATAGGAGACATTATGAAAAGAAAACATAGAATTTGCATTTTGGTTCAAAAATAGAAGACATTTAGAAGAGAAAACATAGAATTAGCTTTTTCAATTCAAAAATGAAAAATAAGAGACATTCTAAAAAGAAAACATAGCATTGGTATTTTAATTTGAATATAGGAGATATTCTTAAAAGAAAACATAGCACTAGAATTTTGGTGCAAAACCAAAAAATAGGAGACATTCAAAAATGAAAACATAGTGTTAGGGTTTTGATTCAAAAATTGGAGACATTTCGAAAATAAAACATAGGATAAGGTTTTTGATTTAGAACAAAAAAAATAGGTGGCATTTCGAAAGCAATACATAGGATTAGGCTTTTGATTAAAAAATAGAAGACATTCAGAAAGAAAACATAGGATTAGGGCTTTGATTCAAAACCGAAAAATAGGTGACATTCCAAAAAAAATTGGATTAATGTTTTGATTGGAAAACAGGAGACATTCTGAAAAGAAAATATAGGATTATGGTTTCATTAAAAAATAGGAGACATTCCTAAAAGAAAACATATGATTAGAGTTTTGTTCGAAACAAAAAAATAGGAGACATTCCGGAAAAAAAAAACATATGATTAAGGTTTTGATTGAAAAATATGAGACATTCAGAAAAGAAAACATTTGATTAGGGTTTTAAATAAAAAATATGAGACATTATGAAAAGAAAACATAGGATTAGGGTTTTATTCAAAATAGACAAATTGGAGACATTCCAAAAAGAAAACATAGGATTACCTTTTTGATTAAAAAATAGGACACATTGTGGGAAAAAAAAACATAGGATAGGGTTCTTTGTTCAAACCTGAGAAATAGGAGACATTTTGAGAAAAAAAAAACATAGGATCAGAGTTTTGATGGTGAAATTGGAGACATTACGAAAAGAAAAGTTTGGATTAAGGTTTTGATTCAAAATGGAAAAATATAAGACATACTGTAAAGAAAACATAAGATTATGGCCTTTAATAAAAAATATGATAGATTTTGAAAAGAATATATAGGATTACGGTTTTGATTCAAAATAAAAAAATTGAATACATTCTGAAAATAAAAAACATAGGATTCGGGGTTCGATTGAAAAATAAGTGTCATTCAAAAAAGAAAACGTAGGATTAGGATTTTGATTAAAAAATAGGAGCCAAAAAATAGGAGACATTCTAAAAAGAATATACATGATTAGGGTTTTGATAGAAAAATAGGAGATATTACGAAAAAAACATATGATTAGGGTTTTGACTCAAAAATGATAAAAAAAAAACAAAGGATCAGATGTTTTATTCAAAAATAGAGAGATTACAAAAATAAAACATTGGATTAGTATTTTGATTGAAAAATACAAAACATTCTGATAAGAAAACATAACAATAGGGTTTTGATTAAAAATCAAAAGATAGGAGATATTTCAAAAAGAATACATAGGATTAGGGTTTTGATTAAAAAATAGGAGATATCTAGAAAGGAAAATATAGGATTAGTATTTTGATTAAAAAATAGGAGACATTACGAAAAGAAAACATGGGATTAGGTTTTTGATTCAAAAATAGTATTTGGATTTTTTTATTGAAAAATTGGTGACATTGCTAAAAGAAAAGATTGGGTTAGGGTTTTGATTCAAATATGATGAATAGGAGATATGCCGAAAAGAAAACATAGGATTAGGGTTTCAATTCAAAAATAATTGACATTCCAAAATGAAATGATAGGATTAGAATTTTGATTCAAAACTGATAAATAGGATGCATTTCGAAAAGAAAACATACAATTTGGGCTTTGATTAGAAAGTAGGAGACAATACAAAATAAAAACATAGGATTATAGTTTTGATTCAAAAATTCAAGACATTACGAAAATAAAACATGGGATTAGGGTTTTCATTGCAATGCGAAAAATAGGACATATTCCAAAAAGAAAACATAGTATTATGGCTTTGATACAAAAATAGGAAACAAAAGAAACATAGAATTATGATTTTGATTAAAAAATAAGAGACATTCCAAAAAGAAAATATTGGACTAGAGTTTTGATTAAAATAAAAAAAATAGGAGATATTACAAAAATAAAACATAGGATTAGGGTTTTGATTGAAAAATATGAGACGTTAGGAATGGAAGACATAGGATTAGGTTTTTGATTCAAAACCGAAAAATAGAAGATGTTTAAAAAAGAAAAATATAGGATTGGAGTTTTGATTTAAAAATAGGAGACATTCCGAAAATAAAACATATGACTGTGTTTTTTATTAAAAAAAATAGGAGACATTCCAAATAAAAAAAACATAGCTTCAAAACAAAAAAAAAAAGGTGACATTCCGAAAAACAAACATAGTATTTAGGTTTTGATTCAAAACCGAAAAATAAGAGACATTCTAAAAAAAAGATTAGGGTTTTGATTAAAAAATAGAAGACATTCTTGAAAGAAAACTTAGAATTATGTTTTTGAGTGAAAAGCGAAAATTAGGAAATATTTTGGAAATAAAACTTAGGATTAGGGTTTTGATTAAAAAATATGAGACATTCCAAAAAAGAAAACATGGATTAGGGTTTTGACTCAAAACCAAAAAAATTGGAAACATTAAGAAAAGAATACATAGGATTAGGGTTTTGATAAAAAAACTATAAGTCATTCCGAAATAAAAACAAAGGATTAGGCTTTTGAAAGAAAAGCAAAAAGTAGGAGTCTTTCCAAAAAGAAAACATAGGATTTGGCTTTGATTGGAAAATATTAGTCATTTTGAAAAGAAAATATAGGATTTGGGTTTTGAGTAAAAAATAGGGGAGATTCTGAAAAAAAAAAATAGAATTAGGTTTTTGATTTAAAACCGAAAAATAGGCGACATTCTTAAAAGAAAATATATTATTAAGTTTTTTATTCAGAAATAGGAGATATTCTGAAAAGAAAACATAGGATTTTGGTTTTGATTCAAAATAGAAAAATTGGAGACATTAAAAAAAAAATATAGCATTTGGATTTTGATTCAAAACCAAAAAATAGGGGATATTGCGAAAAGGAAAACTTAGGATTAGGTTTTCGATTGAAAAGCGAAAATTATTAGACATTAAAATAAGAAAACGTAGGATTAGCATTTTGAATGAAAAATTGGAGACATTAAAAAAAGTATACATTAGATTAAGGTTTTGATTAAAAAATAAGAGACATTTTTAAATGAAAACATAGCATTAGTGTTTTGATTCAAAACCTAAAAATAGGAGACATTCCGAAAAGAAAACGTAGGTTTAGAGTTTGGATTAAAAAATAGGAGACTTTCCTTAAAGAAAACATAGGATTAGTGTTTTGATTGAAAAATAGAAGACATTCCAAAAAGAAAACATTATATTAGGGATTTGATTCAAAACCGATAAATGGGAGACATTCTGAAAAGTAAAGATAGGATTAGGGTTTTGATTCTAATGCGAAAAATAGGAGACATTCTAAAAAAATAAAACATAGGATTAAGGTTCTGATTAAAAAATACAAGACATTCTAAAAGGAAGACATATGATTAGGATTTTGATTCAAAACCGATAAATAGAAGGAATTCCAAAAAGAAAACATAGCATTATGGTTTGATTATAAAATAGGAGACATTCTTAAAGAAAACATATGATTAGGGTTTTGATTGAAAAATAGGAGATATTCCGGAACACAGAGTTGATTTCCTCGAAACAAGAAACGATCCTATAGTAAGAAATATGTCCATTTCGCATCATGAACATCTAGTAGAACATTTGAAAAATATGTGTCAGTCGCAAACAAGTCACGAAAAGAATCAAAACCTTTTACCTTAACTCGCAACATAACCAGAAGGTTGCTCCTCATACTGAGCGCATCCTCAACGCTGTTGGACACCCCTGCCTTATTCATCATGATAAAGGCAACTTCATCTAGAAAGTTTACCCACTTGCCATAATGAGAGGATACCTTGTCATGTTGATGTATATGTCATAGAGCGGTGTGATCAGTGTCAAGATGAACTCTCGGTGAATCAAATAATGCCTTCAACGTTTGATAGCCTGAACCACATCATAAAATTTGACATCGTAACTGCTGTAGTTCAAATGTTCTCCCAACAACTTCTCACTAAAAAATGAAACTTATTACCCTTGCATGGTTAACATAGCCCCAATTCCCACCTTAGATGCGTCGGTATGCAACTCAAATGCGTTGGTGAAGTCAAGTAGTACCAAGATAGGGACGGTGGTCAAGCGCTCCTTCATCAAATGGAATGCAGCCTCGGCTTTCTCTTTCCATGCAAACTTGTTACCCTTCATGTACTAGGTGAGCTGTGCCATAATGCTACTGAAGTACGAGATGAACCACCTATTAAAAAAAGGGAGGCCATGAAACTCCTCACCTCGGTGATGTTTGTGGGAGTCAGCCATTATTGCACCGCCATGATCTTGGCTTTATCACCTATATTCCTTCTCCTAAAATGACATAGACGAGAAATAATACCTTGGGTTTGAAGAAAACACATTTCTTTCTTGCCACGTAAAACTAGTTAGATCGAAGAATGGTGAGGACACTCCAAACATATACAAGGTGCTTCTCATGGTTCTGGCTATAAATGAGGATGTCGTTGAAGTACAAGACCACGAACTTGCTAATGAATGGATGCAGAAGTTGATTCATGACCCACATAAATGTGCTGGGGGCATTTGAAAGCCTGAATGGCATAACCATCCATTCGTACTACCCCTCACGCACCTTGAACGTGGTTTTCCACTCGTCCCTAAGTTGTACACATATATGGTGATACCCGTTCTTCAGATCTAGGCACATGAATATTATAGCACCGCTAGTTTGGTTAAGCAAATCATCCAAATGAGGCATAGAGAACCGGTATCTAATGATAATTTTGTTGATTGACTAGCTACACACATGCGCTAGGTGTCATCCTTCTTCGGCGTCAACAAGGTTGGGACTGCACCTTCGCACACACACATGCTCCCACAGATGCTTCTTCGGCGTCATCCTTCTTTGGCTACACACACATATGCTCTCATGGAGGCTTACCAGCAATCTAATCATGAAATCCAATTAAAATCTAATCTGGAAGTGTGCGACATGCTCAAGATTTAAGGAGTTACGGATGATGCTACCAAATTAAGGGCCTTCCCATTTCCTTGAAGGAGAGAGAGAAATAGTGGTTGCATTCATTGTCTAGAGCATCGATCACTACTTGGGAGGAGATAGTGGAAGCTTTCCTAGCCTGATTTTTCCCTCCTAGAAAATCTGCGAAGCTCAGGAATAAAATATCCTCTTTTGTGAAAATGGAATTGGAGTCTTTTTTTGAGACATGGGATTGGTTCAAGGATCTCCTACGGAAATGTCCTCAGCATGGGTTCCCCGAGTGGATGATTATCCATACTTTTTATAATGGTTTGAACCCAAGCATGAAGCAATTACTTGATGCTACAGTAGGAGGTACCTTAGGCAGTAAAACCCCCGAAGAAGCCCGATAGCTTATTGAAGAGATGGTTATGAACAGTTATCTGTGGAATACACGAGACAAGAAGAAGGTAGCCTAATTTCATGAGATTGATGTAGTGACATCATTAGCAGCCCAGGTTGACTCTTTCAGTAAGAAGTTAGACACTCTAACTTCTCCTAGAGTGGTGGCAGTGATGAGTTGCACTAGGTGTGGGGGTGGACATGCTTCAACTGATTTCCAGATTGTTATTAGTAGTACAACTTCAATGGAATAGCTAGATTTTGTAGGGAACATAATGAGAGGTCAAGGAAATCAGTATAGCAATACCTACAATCTGGGGTGGAGGAATCAACAAAACCTATCTTGGAGTAATCAGGGGCAACAAAAGACTACTGCGCCACCGGGTTTCCAACAACAAGCCCCAAATATAGAGAACAAAGTTTCAGGGTTGGAAAACCGGATGACTGATATGTAGAAGGCTTTGACCAAGTTTATTCAATCTTCAAACACAAGATTTCATTCGGTTGAAGCCACACTTCGTAATCATATTGCATCTTTACATAACTTGGAGAACCAAGTTGGTCAAATTGCGAAATCACTTTTGGAAAGACCTCAAGGCAGTTTGCCTAGCAACATAGAGAAAAATGCAAGAGAACATATGAAGGTGATCACTTTGAGAAGTGGTCGTGAAGATGAGAGTAAGCTTCCTACTGAAAAGGCAATGGTTGAGTTATCCAAAGAGGTGGAGGTTGAGGAAAGAGCTAAAGAGAAGGAGGTGGCACCCCCACCTTATAAGCCAAGAATTCCTTATCCTTCAAGGCTAAAGAATGACCAAAATGATAAGGAATACAAGAAGTTTCTTTGTCTATTAAAGCAGTTGCACATCAACATCCCATTTGTCGAGCCATTGTCTCAAATGCCTCGCTATGCAAAGTTCCTTAAAGACCTCTTGACCAACAAGAGGAAGATGGAGTAGAGTGCATTTGTGATCCTAGATGCTTTATGCTCGGTGGTGTTGCAAAAGAATATGTCGAACAAGAAGAAAGATCCCGGTAGCTTCATCATGCTATGCGACATTCTCTTGATTTTGATGACACTTAGTATTTTCTTGACACTACTGATGAGTTAATTGATGATTATGTGTAGGAAATGTTATGTCCGAACTTGTTGGAGGGGTAGCTAAATCATGAAAATGGAGAATGAAGAAATTACATTGCTTGGTCTAGAGGACAAAGTGCAACCTACTACGGGAGTAGTGAAGAGGATGTTCCAAAAGCTCAAGAGGACAAGGGACTTCACAAGAAGCACCACAATGCTAGTGGAGATGAGCATTCACAAAGTAATGGTGACAAACCCTTGTGTGGTAACTGACAGGGGGCCGAAAGTGCACGGGTTGACACAGTAATAATAGTACCCCGGTGAGAGGGTAGTCGAATTCACAGGGAGTAGGGATCAAAAACATAAGCGTTTGCTAATTAGCTAGTGTGATGTATGGAGAGTGAAAACAGAATCAGTGTGTGTATGGAAAAGTAATTAAAAGAAACAAGAGATAAAAGAGAAGTATGGAAGACAGGAGAATGCACGCAAAAAGTGAGAGAAGGACAATCAATGAGTGAAATAGGCTACCCGGACAAGCTACCCCTAGGATTAATGCTTCTAATGCAAGACAATGCTATTATACTATCTCATTGATGTTTAATGAGTCAAGGATATCCTTAAATACATGGTCCCAAACCTAAGATCAACCGTGACTAATCCCAATCATTATGCCCCAGCATTAGGTTTCACTACGACCCTTAACTTTTGTTGACCTGTCAACTAATTCCCAGGGGAGTCCATCTTCCTAAGCCTCACACTATGCGGGATTGCTTTAAGTTCTAGGGATTCCTAATGAAAGACCCTATTCCTATGTATAGCTCTAACCCTTTGGTCCAACTGAAAAAAACCCTAGTCTCAATTAAGCCCCAGCACTAGGATTCATTACAATCCTTCACTCTGTTGCTTGTGCAAATAAGCCCCAGGGAGTTCATCTCCTAGCACTTAGCTCTATCTTGACCGCTAAGAACTCATGGAACATGGAGGTAGGAAAAATTACACCGGAGCGGAAAGGGGACGTTTCGCTACCTCACAACTAATCCTCTCGACCCTCTCCAATCTCAAATAATCTAACCTTATAAGAGTTGTCACACCTCCAAAGGATAACCTAGACGATTCTCAACCCTAGTGTCACAGCTAAGGGAAAATCAATACAATATACAATTAAGATTGGAACTCCATTAAATTCATCGATAAAGAAAGCATAATAGCATTTCATAAAAACATAATCATTCTGTGGTTTACAAGTCCGAATACCCACAAGGGGTTTAGCTCCTCATGGGCTATACAAATCCATCAATGTATATGAATGAATACAAATCGAAAACATAGATTAAAACCCCCTTGTATAGTGTGGCCGTGGTCTTGTACGGCCATCGGGCTTTGATGTCGATGCCGATTGCGCGCTCCAATTCTCCACAAAGTCCTCTCCAAACCCTAGCCTTGACCCTCCAGAAGATAGGCGAGAAGATCTAGAAAATGTCCAAAAAAGGCCTTTAAATAGTGTTGAGTCGCGAGCCCCGCCATTAGGTTTCACTACGACCCTTAACTCTTGTTAACCTATCAACTAAGTCCCAGCGGAGCCCATCTTCCTATACCTCACACTATGTGGAATTGCATTACGTTTTGGGGATTCCAAGTGATAGACCCTGTTCCTAAGTGTAGCTTTAACCCTTTGGTCCAAGTGAAAGAACCCTAGTCTTAGTTAAGCCACGACACTAGGATTCACGACAACCCTTCACTCTGTTGCTCCCGCAACTTAGCCCCAGGGGAGTTCATCTCCTAGCACTTCACTCTACCATGACTGCTAAGAACTCTTGGAACACGGAGGTAGGAAAAATCACACAGAAGGACAAAGGAGACGTTTCGCTATCTCACGATTCACCCTCTTAACCCTCTCCAATCTCGAGTAGTCTAACCCTATAGGAGTTGTCACACCTCCAAAGGATAATCTAGATGATTCTTAACCCTAGTGTCACGGCTAAGGGAAAATCAATATAATAAGCAATCAAGATTGGAACTCAATTAAAAGCATCAATTAAGAAAGTATAATAAAAGTCATAGAAACAATGTCATCTTAGGGTTTACAAGTCCGAATACCCACAAGGGGTTTAGCTCTCCATGGAGCTATACAAATCAATCAATGTATAAGAATAAACAAGAATTGAAAACATAGATGAAACCCCCTTGTGTTGCATGGCGATGGTCTTCTGAGGTCGCTCTATCCTCTCTACCAAGCTCCTTGTCAAGCCTAGGGCACACCTCGCTAGATTGATGCCGACGAAAGCTCCCCTAATAACTATCTTCCGACGGGCTTCGATGTCGATGCCGAGAACTCGCTCTAATCAACGGTAGATCATGGCGATTGCTTCCTTTCTCCTCATTGGCGAAGTTCTCCTATGCTACACATGTTAGACTTTTGTGAATGTCACTGCCTTTGTGCCCCTCCATAGGAGGTTGGCACACACCAACAAGTCTAGAGTCGTGCCTTGTTCCTTGCTAGGTCCAAGAACTCCTCAACAACAGCGAACATGACCTAACTTTTCTCTTCCTTCACTAAGTTTACTCCATAATCCAACAATGCACAAAAGAACACAAATGTACCACAATTAATGATAAAATCTGAGAAAAGTAATGCTCAATGTAAGACAATAACACTTTATATTACTATAACATGAGCACTTATCAAACTCCCCATAATTAATCTTTTGCTTGTCCTCAAGCAAAAATAAAACATAAAAGTACTTGGGAAGAACAATTGAAAGTGCTCGGCTTTAGGTTCACCGTAAGTGTGCAAAAGAAGCATTCTGCAAGTAAAGGGAAATCAAAACATTGCATAAAGGTATCATTTCTCTAGCTAAAAACTTTAATAAAAAAGGACAACAACACGAAAATGTGTAAGTGTGTGCGAACTTACTCAAGATAACCAAAAAAGTACTCCTCAAACTCTTGTTAAAAGGACTTATTTATATACAAAAGTAGGGAGGTAGTAGGTTCAACCAACCTCTAAGGTAGCTCTTTCCTAAGTGGCCGCCAAAGGCGGCATTCACACTTTCGAGGAGGTAGCTCTTTCTACCGGGGTAGTATCTTTCACACATCCTATAAGATAACTCTCTCTCATTAGGGCATAACTTCTATCCTACTTATGAGAATAGCTATATACTTCATAGGAGGTAGCTCTTTCCACCCCAATTGGAAAATTAAAAGTAAACAAATATTTACAAGCTCAGAAGTCTTTTTTAAAACAAACTTAAAGACTCAACTAAAATGATAATAATTAGTCCTTAAACATCGAGCTTGAGTTTCCAAAAGATTTCAAAAGTGAGTGCTGCAATATGAGATCATCAAGCAAAAATTCCCTAAAATTCAAGTAGAAACTAGAACATGATGAGATACAATGTTAAAAAAAATTCTCCTAAACTCTAAGAATACAACTATTGCAACTAAGGTGAACCGCCACGGGCTACATGAGCATAAGCAATTGAATGCACAAGTAAAGGTGTGTGCAATGTGAACTTCCCCCACCCCTACCCACACTTAAGATGTACCTTGTCCCCAATGTACGCATGTAAGAACAATAAAAAGTATAGCAACTAAAACAATTAATGTGGGAGTAGGCAACTGAAACATTATTCCCTTGAACTCTAAGTGTTGCGTTCGATGGAGCTATGTTCATTGAGAGTTGAGTCTCAATGGGTTGTGGAGCACACACGGTCCAAAGACAGTGTCTATGACTATTCCTCAAATTCCAAACATCCAAGACCATCTGCACACATACACAAGTGGTTCAGTGTAGCTCAAGAAAAACCAAAATAAATCGAATATATAAGATAAAGCAATGAAATACAACTTGAGAAAATGATAAATACAAACGAAAATAAACTCAGAAGGAATATCCTTTTTGAGTACTACACATCTAAAATACGAAATAAAAGTACAAAATAAAAGAAAAAATGAAATCAACTATGACGACTCAGCGTCGGTGTCCTGAGCAATAGCCTTTGGTGCTATTGTAGGCTCTGCTAGAGCTGGTGGATCGGCCAGTGATGATGCTAGTAAAGGTGACGCAGGGGAGGCTCGAGGCTGTACGATGAAAGGTGAGGTCATGGCCTGCTTGAGTAACTGACGAAGGTTGTGGAACTGGGCCATGACCTCCGTATGCTGCGTAGCCTGTGTAGCCCTAACATTGGCCACCTTTGTCTGTAATACCTCCACAGCACTCTCGAAGCGCTCTAGTCTGTCCTGTCCTCGAGAAGGCAAAAATATGCGCACTGGAGGTGGCCCTAATGCTGGCTGCGAGCCCCAGGCCTCGTCTCCCTCTGTTGGCTCTAGTGGGGACCTATTCATCTCATAACACTTATACTATTTTCTGACCATGCCCATCTGTCTCAACATCTCCAAACTAATGGGGGTGGGTATGACTGTCTTCTCGATCCCCCTAATCGCCTCCCGGAGGCCTATCCCTTTAATAAGTCTCGTAACGTATTGCCCTGAAAAGATGGCCCCAAGCCGAGGGTACTGGCCCTTATGACATATGTATTCTGCAAGAATATGACCGAGGTGGAGCAGCTCGCTCTGTACCATCGAATGAAGATAAAGGAGCTCATGCCGACTCAAGACTCCTGTACTGTCACCACGGTCGTTCAATGATCTACTCAGAATGACGTGAATATACCTATAGGTCGGCCGTGATAGACAAGTAGCCTTCGATATCCCTGGCTCGTATTACCCCTGTCTGCATAACACTCGGTAGGTTCCCTGAGGGGTCAAACTGGCGGGGTAATAGGTCGGAAGGCTCTCGTACTTGATAAATGCTTGTGTTATAGTACCGTGAAGCGTTATTATCTTACAATGAGTATATCATTTATCAGATTTTATCACTAAATTGTATGCATTTGTGTACTATTGTGCATTGTAGGCTTGTGGAGCTAATTTGGAGAAAAGGAACGAAGTTAGATCGTGTTCGCCATTGTTGGGGAGTTTTCGGACCAAGCAAGGAACAAGGCACGAGATGAGACTTGTTGTGTGCCAACCTCCTTTGGAAGGGCACAAAGGCAGTCACATTCACAACAAGTCTAACTCGTGTGGCTTAGGAGAACTTCACCAAGAAGGAGACTTGAAGCAATCGGCACGATCTACCATTGATTGTGTGCCCAAATCAATGGCCTCGATGAAGAACAACGGATTCAGGGAGCGCTTCGGCAAGTACTGTAGGAAAACACTGTAGCATGTTACTGTTCACTCCTGCCGAAAATCAGCATTCCAGAGAGTTCACACGGGCGTGTGGAAATTCCACACGGCCGTGTGAAGCCCCGATAAGTCTGATTTTAAAGCTGTGACTCAACATTATAAAAGCCCGATTTGGAGACTTTTTACACATCTTTTGACCTAACTTTCTCCCCAACTTCTGGAGAGGGCGGCTAGAGTTTCGGAGAGGACTTTGTGGAGGTTCAGAGTGCGTTATCAGCATCATCACCGACGTCCGGCAGCCACACAAGACCACGGCCACATCATACTCAAGGGGGTTTTCATCAATGCTTTCAATTCGTGCTTTCTTTTATATTTTGATGAACATGCATAGCTCCATGAGGAGCTAAACCCCTCGTGGGTATTCGGACTTGTAAACCCTAGGATTATTATGTTTCTATCACATTGTTATTATGCTTTTCCATTATTAATGAATAAATTCGAGTTTCAATTTTAATTATCTTTTGCAATTGTTTTTCCCTTAGCCGTGACACTAGGGTTGAGAACAATCTAGGTTGTCCTTTGGAGGTGTGACAATTTCTATAGGATTAGACTACTTAAGATTGAAGAGGGTTGAGAGGATGAGTCATGAGGTAGCGAAACGTCCTCTTTCCCTCCGTTGTGATTTCTCCCTACCTCCGTATTCCTTGATTTCTTAGCGGTCGAGATAGAGTGAGGTGCTAGGTAGATAAACTCTCCTGGGGCATAGTTGGGAGAGCAACAAAGTGAAGGGTTGACGTGAATCCTAAGCACTGGGGCTTAATCTAGACTAGGGTTCTTCCACCTGGACCAAAGAGCTAGAACTATACATAGGAACAGGTTTTATCACTAGGAATCCCTAGAGCTTAAAGCAGTCCCACGTAGTGTGAGGCTTAGGCAGATATACTCCCCTGGGCCTTAGTTGCGTAAGCAACAAAGTGAAGGGTTGACGTGAATCCTAATGCCGAGGCATAGTGTTGGGGTTAGTCATGGTTGATCTTAGGTTTGGGACCGTAAATTTAAGGACATCCTCGACTCAATTAACATCAATAGAAAAGTATAATAGCATAGTCTTGCACTAGAAGCATAAGTCCTAGAGGTAGCTTGTCCGGATACCCTATTTCATCCATTGCTAGTCCTTCTCTATTCACTTCTACTTGCACTTTCTTGTCTTCCATCTCTCTAGTTAATTTCTTGCCTTTTATTATATTTTCTTCCATATTGACTCATCAATTCTATTATCATTTTTCATACACCGCATAGCTAAATAGTGAAATCTTGTGTTTTAAATCCCTATTCCCTGTGGATTCGACTACTCACTCGCCAGGGTAAATTTATTACTTCGATAAACCTGTGCACTTGCGGGATACACGCAAAGGGTCGTGTTAGTACTCTACTATCTCAATAAAGGCTTCTTCGTATAAACCCATACGTATTGAGAACTACGTCACTGACATACTGTAACAGTGCCCAAAAGTTCTAAACTCTATAATGTCGGCACTCATCAAATCTTGTGATATGTCAAACTCGAAAGACGCGAGCACCTCCAAAGTAAGAGAGCAGTTAGCTGGCTCTTGAATAGACAACAAACATTTCCAACTCCCCATTACTATAAGCTCTTCCACCTCGTCCGCCATATCGTCACTCCACTCAACTGTCCTTAAACAGCTTAAGTCTATGTATCGAGACTGTCCGAACTTAAGCTTCGCCAACCTCTCATATCTTGACTGGTGCTTGGGTGTGGCAAAATCTATCTGCTCTATAGAGGGCTCCAGGGGTCTCTTACCGGTCACTTGCTTCGGCCTAGGTGCCATTCCTGCAAAAATTTAAAAAGAATTGATCAAACAATCATTAAAGCTCATTCTGCAGGAATCCACACGGCCGTGTGGACATTCTACATGCCCATGTGGATCATCGGGGCGTAGCAAAGACACGGCCGCGATGCCAAAATCTTATACAAATCGCTCCCAATCGCTTTGAAACTTTCCATAAACTAATTTACTACAGTGATTTCCCGATTTCATTTTCTTTATCTAGGCCGTTGAATTGGGCACACAATCAACGGTAGATCATGTAGATTGCTTCTTTTCTCCTCATCGACGAAGTTCTCCAATGCTACACGGGCTAGACTTTTATGAGTGTGACTGTCTTTATGCTCATCGATGAAGTTCTCTCGTGCCTTGTTCCTTGCTTGGTCCAAGAACTCCTCAACAACGGCGAACATGAACTAATTTTGGTCTTTCTTCTCTAAATCTACTCCACAACCCTACATGCACAAAAGAACACAAATACACACTAATCATTGATAAAATCTGAGAAAAGTAATGCTTCATGTAAGAAAATAACACTTCGTATTACTTAAACATGAGCACTTATCAAAGAGCCTTTTCATCTACCAAACCCCCTATTATGTAAGAGACAACGAATCCCTCGGGATGTTTTTTCCTTCTTAAGGAGCTTATTACAAATCAACGCCGAATACTCTTCACTGAGTGTCACTGAAGGCACATCTTCCAGTTTACTCTTATTCATGAGTAGATCTTTCAAGAACTTAGTATACCTTAGCAGGTGAGCAAGAGCTTTAACAAATGGGACATTAATATGTAGAGTCTTGAACATGTCGAGGAATTTTCTGTACTGCTCCTCCTGCTGATCCTTCCTTACTTTCACAGGGTAAGGGAGCTTTAGTTGGTACTCGGGTAGTGCACTCTTCTCCTTACTCTATTCCACTACTTTTTCTTCCAACTTGGTCAGGGACTAAAGGTTAATGTTAATTGTGGGTCTAACTTTCTTCAATTCGCGCTCCTTTGCAGCAGGGCTTGGAAGTTGTTTTCCACTCCTCAAAGTGACACCCTTTAGGGATTCCTTCGGGTTTACCACTGTGTTGCTCGGGAGTGACCCTGGGAGTCTTTCCCCTATCAGTTTGGACATTTGGCAATTTAGTGCTCAAGATTCCTCACTGTAGCATTAGTGTTCCTCATCATCTCCTCATGACCCAAGAAGCGAGTTTCAGTACTCTTAATGAATCTGGCCATCAAACTAGTGAGTTTATTAGAAGGTTCTAAGGATTAAGAGGATGGCGGTTATTGTGCACTCTGAGGCGGAGGATTATGCTATTGTTGTTGTGCCACCTGCCCTTGTCCTAATTGGCTCCATGAAAAATTTGCATGGTTCATCCATCCAGCATTGTATGTGTTACTGCACAGGTTATTCTGATAGTGACGATTCTATCAAACAAAATCAAATTGTTCCATCTACCCTGCACCTGTATTAGAAGAGGAAGGAAGCCTGGCTCACTCGAAGGTCCCCAATTATCACAAGGAAGACTAGGACCTGAATAGTGGAGATAGATTGCATGGTATCCAACCACTTGGTGATTGCTTCAACTTGTGCTACAATGGTAGTAATGGCGTCCACTTGATAAATGCCAGCTACCTTCACCGGTCTGTTTCTTTCAGAGCTCCATTAGTAACCATTATTTGTCATTTTTTCAATTAGAGTATACGCCACACTTAGTTGCTTATTGCAGAGAGAGCCACCAGAGGCTGCGTCAAGCATCTGCCTGGTAGCGTTGCTCAGTCCATTATAAAAAATTTGGATTTGCATCCATTCAACAATACCATACTGTGGACAATTTTTTTAGCATATCCTTGTACCTTTCCCAAGTGTCGTACAAGGATTCTGACTCCAATTGCCTAGAAGAGGAGATATCACTCCTCAACTTAGTAATCTGAGCTGGAGGATAGTATCTTGCAACAAAAGTTTTGAAACTTGCTTTCATGTTGTAAGAGACCCTGATGGCAAGGAACTTAGCCACTGTTTTTCCATTCCTCGCAATGTAAACGGAAAGAGTCTCAGGCAAATAGCATCCTCAGACACATTGCTCGCCTAGTAAGTATCGTAGATTTCCATGAAGTTCCTGAGGTGCTCGTACGGGTCTTCATCTTGTAATCCATCAAACTGAAACATTGGCTGCACCAATTGGATGAAATTTGGCTTCGATTCAAAATTATTTGCTGTAACAAGAGGACGAGCTATGGTTGACAGTACTCCCTTAAGATTTGACCATGTAAAATCGGATATACTTTGTTGTTGATTTTCAACTATCTCTTCTTCTTATTGGCCTACTTCCACACTAATTTACACTGACCCTGTCTCACTCAAATTGATCTGTCTGATACTTCTTCAGAAGTTCCTTTCAACTTTTGGATCAAGGATCACCAGTGGAAAAGAAGTGTTTCCACGAGTCATACAAATGTGCCTAAGCACACAGAATAGAACAATGTAAGCTCAAAAGAATATAAAGAATAAAAATGAGTCTAATGCTAAAAATGATAAACACAAAAAGAAGAAAACAAATATTCACAAGTATAGACAATATCAACAAACTAAAACACCATAATTGAAATTTTCCTAAAAGTTGCCAATCCCCAGTAACGACGCCAAAAACTTGAAGTGCTCTCCGCAAGTATACGGATCACACATAAGTAGTAAAGTGATACCCTGTAAGGGGTAGGGTTGTTGAATCACAGGGACTAGACTTAAAGTATTAATCTCTCCTCTGATCTCTAGTTAAGCAAAGATTGAGTTGAAGTGATGAACAGAAAAAAAATAGGAAAATGGGAATAATAGGGTGATAGGTTAGGCAGACTAGGATCGTGACTTCAACGACAAGAGAGCAATGTCCCGGGATAATTCCTATGAGCTATAGTATGCCGATTTGCTTCCAATGCCTACCAGGTACATTCTAGGATTTTATTGTGTGCTCAAGAGCAAAGTTGCATCTATGGTTCACTAATACACAAAGTTTTGCTAGGATAACTGTGGGTTTCATACACATCAAGTTTTGTAATCACATAAGGCAACTACAACTATGGCACTTCACACACCAAGTTTTACCCTAGCAACTATGCAAAGCAAACACATCAAGTTATGCAAACACAAGATTAAACAAAAGAATTATAAAGAACTCCGTAGACATTAGAAACAAATAGTCAAAGCATACAAAGCATCAGAGTTCAATATCCCAGGGCACCGTGGACGGTTAGCCCATTGACACGACCTTTTGCGTGTGTACCGCAAGTGCACGGCCCTGTCGAAGTAATAAAATTACCCTGGTGAGTGGGTAGTCTAATCCACAGGGAATAGGGATTTAGAACACAAGAATTCGCTATTTAGTTATACGGTGTACGAAAAGTAATAATCGGAGTGATGAGTGAATTTATGGAAGGAATTAGAATAAAAGACAAGAAAGTAAATAGCGAGATGAAAGACAAGAGAAAGGCAAGTAGAAGTTAAAAGAGAAAGACTAGCAATAGGTGAGATAGGGTATCTGGACAAGCTACCTCTAGGACTTATGCTTCTAGTGCAAGACTATGCTATTATACTCTCCTATTGATGTTAATTGAGTCGAGGATATCCTTAAACTCACGGTCCCAAAACTTAAGGTCAACCGTGACTAACCCCAACACTATGTCCCGGTATTAGGATTCACTACGACCCTTGACTCTTGTTGACCTGTCAACTAAGCCCCAGGGGAGTCTATCTTCCTAACCCTAACACTACGTGGGATTGCCTTAAGCTCTAGGGATTCCTAGTGATAAAACCTGTTCCTCTATGTAGTTCTAACCCTTTGGTCCAGGTGGAAGAACCCTAGTCTAGATTGAGCCCTAACACTCTATCTAGACCGCCAATTAACCAAGGAAACGGAGGTAGGGAGAAATCACACCGGAAGGGAAAGGGGTACATCGCTACCTCACAACTCTCCCTCTCAATCCTCTTCAATCTTACGGAGTCTAACCCTATAGGAGTTGTCACACCTCCAAAGGATAACCTAGATTGCTCTCAAACTTAGTGTCACGGCTAACGGAAAAACAATAGCACAAGATAATTAAAATTGAAACTCGAATTTATTCATCAATAATGGAAAAGTAGAATAACAATGTCATAGAAACATAATAATCCTAGGGTTTTACAAGTCCGAATACCCACGAGGGGTTTAGCTCCTCATGGAGCTATACATGTTCACCAAAATATGAAAGAAAGAACAAAATAAAATCATCGATGAAAACCCCCTTTGCGTATGATGTGGCCGTGGTCATGTACGGCCGTTGAACGTCGGTGACGATGCCGATGGCCCGCTCCAATCCTCCACAATGTCCTCTCCGAAACCCTAACCGAAACCTCTCGAAGTTAGGGAGAAAGATAGGTCAAAAGATTGGTTGAAGCTCTCCCAAAAAGTCTCCAAATCGGTCTTTTATAATGCTGAGTGCGGCTTTAATTTTAGACTTATCGGGACTTCACACGGCCGTGTGGAATTAACACACGGGCGTGTGAAGTTTCTGTCTTCCTGAAAAATTAATTCACATGGCCATGTGGAATTTCCACACGCCCGTGTGAAGTCTCTGGCTCATTGGGAATTAATTCACACGGCCGTGTGAATTCTCTGGAAACTAGCTTTTCGGCAGAAAGTGAACAGTGTATTGCTACAGTAACAAGCTTCAATGCTGCTACAGTACTCGCCGAAACACCCCTAAATCCATCGTTTTTCATTGAGGCCATCAAATTGGGCACACAATCGATGGTAGATCGCACCGATTGCTTCATGTCTTCTTCTTGGTGAAGTTCTCCTAAGCTACACGAGTTAGACTTGTTGTGAATGTGACTGCCTTTGTGCCCCTCCAAAAGAGGTTGGCACACACTCACAAGTCTAGGCTCGTGCCTTGTTCCTTGCTTGGTACGAAAACCTCCCAACAATGGCGAACACGATCTAACTTCGTTCTTTTTCTACAAATTAGCTCCACAAACCTACAATGCATAAGAGTACACAAATGCACACTATTTAGCGATAAAATCTGATAAAAGAGGTGCTCATAGTAAGATAATAACGCTTCGCGTCACTATAACACAAGCACTTATCACCCATCATGGAAGTGTATAACAAGGAAGAAGAAGATACAGTACAGAAGAAAAAAGACATGACTCCCTTCTTCTAAAAATATTCTTCCATGTTGTAGTTCCTTGATGCTAATACCACTTCTCTTGTATCTCTAACTCATCAATGGTCCCCTAGAAGGTGTGGTGAAGCTTGATCTTCGCTCTCATCAACGTCCTCTTGGTGGAGAGTGAAATCCCCGAACAAAGATAAGCGTGAAACCCTAGAAGCTGGAGTTAAAAAGGCTGATTTCGAGCTTGACACGATAGTGCTTAGGCCATACTTCTCTTCGAGATTTCTAAGTGAGATGGTTGAGTGAATGCCTGGGATAATCATGGGGAGAAACACGGGTATGCTTCTTCCATGTTGCTCTTGTGCACAACCGTGCTGAGGGCAGCATGACCGCATTTCTCCTGATGGGAAGTAGTTATCTTTAGGCTGAAATAATTAGTGGAAGAAGCACGGGTGTGCTTAACCCGTCCTTGGCCTGAGAGCACCCCCCATGCTCGAATGATTACTAGGTCAACTCCAGGCTAAGATAATAAGGGGAATAGAGCACGCTTGTGCTCTGCCTATGCTTCACTTGAACACTTAGCAGAATCATCATTCTTTACTCAAATGGTCCCCAATTTCACTCCACATTGCTTCGAGCCTTGATAAGTGCTCGTGTTATAGTAATGCAAAGCATTATTATCTTGCAATGAGCATTAATTTAATCAGATTTTATCACTAAAAAGTGTGCATTTGTTTACTTTTGTGCATTGCAAGGTTGTGAAGATAAAGTGAAGGAAAGGAACGAAGTTAGATCGTGTTCGCCATTGTTGGGAAGATTCTTGGACTAAGCAAGGAGCATGGCATGAGTAGAGACTTGTGAGTGTGTGCCAACCTCCTTTGGAGGGGCACAAAGGCAGTCACATTCACAATAAGTCTAACTCATGCTAACAAGGAGAACTTCACCAATTAGGAGATTTGAAGCAATCGGCATGATCTAATGTTGATTGTTTGCCCAATTCAACGGCCTCAATGAAGAACGATGAATTCGAGAGCGTTTCGGGATAGTACTGTAGCAAGCCGTGTGAATTAATTTTCTATAGCAATCTAGTGTTCATCTTCGGCCGAAATTCAGAATTCCAGAGAATTCACTCGGGCGTGTGGAAATTCCACACAGCCGTGTGAATTAATTTTGTAGCAAGCCAGAAACTTCACACGCCCATATGGAAATTCCACACGGCCGTGTTAAGTCCCGATAAGTCCGATTTTTAAAGCGGCACTCAACAATATAAAAAGCGATTTTGGAGACTTTTAAGATATCTTTTAACCTATCTTTCTCCCCAACTTCTGGACAGTGTGGCTAGGGTTTTGGAGAGGATTTCGTGGAGGTTTAGAGCAAGTCATTGGCATCGTCACCGACGTCCGTCGGCCGTACAAGACCACGGCCACACCATACACTAGGGGGTTTTCATCGATGTCTTTAATTTGTGCTTTCTTTCATATTTTGATTAACATGTATAGCTCCATGAGGAGATAAACCCCTTGTGGGTATTCAGACTTGTAAACTCTAAAGTTATTATGTTTCTTTGACATTGTTATTATGCTTTTTCCATTATTGATGAATAAAAATTGAGTTTCGATCTTAATTTCATCTTGTTAATGTTTTCCTTTAGATGTGACACTAGGGTTGAGAACAATCTAGGTTGTCCTTTGGTGGTGTGACAACTCCTATAGGATTAGACTATGTACGATTGAAGAGGGTTGAGAGTGTGAGTCGAGAGGTAGCGAAGCGTCCCCTTTCCCTTCCGATGTGGTTTCTCCCTACCTCCGTTTCCTTGATTTCTTAGCGGTCGAGATAGAGTGAAGTGCTAGGTAGATAAACTCCCCTGGGGCTTAGTTACGCAAGTAACAGAGTGAAGGGTTGAAGTGAATCCTACGTACTGGGGCTTAATCTAGACTAGGGTTCTTCCACCTGGACCAAAGGGTTAGAACTACACATAGGAACAGGTTTGACCACTAGGAGTCCCTAGAACTTAAAGCAATCCTATGTAGTGTGAGGTTTAGGTAGATATACTCCCTTGGGGCTTAGTCGTGCCAGCGATAGAGTGAAGGGTTGACGTGAATCCTAATACCGGGGCATAATGTTGGGGTTAGTCACAGTTGTCCTTAGGTTTGGGACCGTGTATCTAAGGATTTCCTTGACTTAATTGACATCAATAAGAAAGTATAATAGCATCGTCTTGCACTAGAAGCATAGATCCTAGAGGTAGCTTGTCCGGATACCCTATTTCATCCATTGCCAGTTTCTCTCTATTCTCTTTTACTTGCACTTTCTTATCTTCCATCTTTCTATTCCATTTCTTGTCTTTTAATATATTTGCTTCCATATTCACTCATCGATTCTATTCTCATCTTTCCATACTAGACATAGCTTAAATAGTGAAATCTAATATTTTAAACTCGCTATTCCTTGTGGATTCGACTACCTACTCACCAAGGAAAATTTTATTACTTCGACAAACCCATGCACTTGCGGGATACACGCAAGGGGTCGTGTCAAGTTTTTGGCGCCGTTGCCAGAGAATAGGCATTTTAGATATTTGTTTTTCACTATTTTAGTTATTCACTTCACTTTCTATTTCACACTTTCTTTATCTATCATTGTTCTTATTTTTCTTTCCTTTGCTTTAGCTTCAGGTTATGACCCGTGGGAATCCTTCGATTCTTGTTGAAGGAGATCCTGACATTGGATGAAGAACACATCGCAAGGGTAAAGAACCTGCGCAAGAAGCTTCTAATCAAGCCGATATTGAGACAGAAGGGTCAGAAACAATGGCAGAACATTGTCCGACTTTGCTGGACCTGCAGTCATGGGGACCCAATCGAGCATTGTGAGGCCCCCAATTACGACAATGAATTTTGAGTTAAAGCCGTCATTTATTCAGTTGTTGCAACAGTCCACACAATTTAATGGGTTCGCCGATGAAGATCCCAACAGTCATATAGAGAATTTCCTTGAAGTGTGAGACATGTTGAAGATTAATGGAGTGGCGAACGACGTGATTCGTTTGAGAGCCTTCCCATTTTCATTAAAGGGAAAAGCAAGGCATTGGCTTCATTCATTACCGAGAGCATCCATCACTACGTGGGAAGAGATGACCGACGCATTCTTGGCTAGATACTTTCCGCCGGGAAAGTCAGCAAGGCTCCGGAATGAGATATCATCCTTTATGCAAATGGAATTGGAGTCTCTATTCAAGACATGGGATAGGTTCAAGGAGCTCCTTCACAAGTGCCCACAACATGGATTCCCCGAGTGGATGATGATTCACACTTTCTATAACGGGTTAAATCCGAGTACCAAGCAACTCTTAGATGCGGCGGTTGGAGGAACTCTAGGAAGCAAGACTCCCAGTGAACCCGGCACCTTGTAGAGGAGATGACTATGAATAGTTATCAATGGAACTCAAGGGACAGGAAAAAGATGGCCGGAATTCATGAGGTTGATACGGTTACATCTTTGGCGGCACAAGTGGAATCTTTCAGTAAGAAGCTAGATGCACTAGCTTCACCAAGATTTGTGGCCATCACTACTTGTAACGATTGTGGGGGAGGACATGCTTCGAGTGATTGTCCTATTGCTATTGGAGGCACTAGTACGGTGGAGCAGGCTGATTTTGTTGGAAATTCTTATAGAGGACAAGGCCAAGGCAACCCGTACAGTGGAACATATAACCTGGGGTGGAAGAACCATCCGAATTTCTCTTGAAACAATCAAGGACAGTCACAATAGAAAAATAGTGCACCACCAGGATTTCAAAGTCAACAAGCTCCGAATTTAGAAAGCCGAGTGACCGGGCTAGAAGGAAAGATGACCGACCTTGAGAGAGCACTCACGGTTTGTTTCTTCATAATGCTAGATTTCAGTCGGTGGAGGCTACTCTATGTAATCACACCGCCTTCCTACATAATTTGGAAAATCAAGTGGGGCAAATTGCGAAGCATTGGCGGAAAGGCCTCAAGGTAGCTTACCTAGCAATATGGAAACTAATCCAAGGGAGCAACTAAAGGCAATCACCTTGAGGAGTGGGAAAGAGGTTGAGAGAAATCTCCTTCTAGAGAAGACAAAAGAAGCACCCGAAGTTGAAGAAGTAGGGGGAGAAGCACCAAAAGAGAAAGAGGTGGCACCACCACCCTACAAACCAAGGATCCCCTACCCTTCAAGGTTGAAGAATGACCAAGATAATAAGCAATACAAGAAATTTCTGGGTATCTTCAAACAATTGCACATCAACATACCATTCGCGGAAGCATTAGCCCAAATGCCCAAGTACGCAAAGTTCCTGAAGGACCTCTTAACCAATAAGAGGAAGTTAAAGGAGAGTGCAGCTGTAGTTCTTGATGTTAATTGCTTGACCGTCTTATAAAAGAACATGACGAGTAAGAGAAAAGATCCCGGGAGTTTCATCATACCTTGCAACATCGGCAATTTGGGTGAAGAGATGACATTGGCCGATTCGGGGGCAAGCATCAATGTCATGCCTTATACCTTCTTCCAAAAGCTAGGCTTGGGTGAGCCTAGACCCACTCGTTTGACACTTCAACTCGCGGATCGATCGGTGAGGCATCCGAGGGGAATTGTGGAAGATGTCTTGGTAAAAGTAAACAAGCACATCTTTCTGGTGGACTTTGTTGTGCTTGATGTGGATGAGGATGTCAAAGTATCGCTGATTCTTGGGAGGCCGTTCTTGCGCACTTCCAAGGCTTTGATAGACATGGACGGTGGAGAGCTCACACTTAGAGTTTTAGATGACAAGCTTACCTATCTCGATTTTGACGACATTCTTTATTATCTTGATGCTACTGATGAGTGTATTGATGAATATGTGCAGGAAATGTTAAACCCGGATCCATATGAAGGATGGCCGGACCAAGACTTGGAGATCGAAAAAGAAGAGGTACTTTCGCTTGGTTCAGTCAAGACAGATATCAAGATGGAGAGCGAGCATATGAAGAAGATGCTTCGGAGGATGAAGAGGTTGAAAAGATGCCACAAGAAGAACCCCAACAAGAAGGGGGATGAGCATTCAAGGAGTAAGGGTGTTTCACCATTCTGTGGTAACAAATTCGACAACTCTCCCTCTACTCTACAAAGATTATGTAATGCATGCTTTCGGGTTGTAGGGAAGAGGGCAACTTCTATTCATGAACCTCCATAAGGTAAGATCAGGTACGTCAAGCTAAGTAACATTAAACAAGCACTTTTTGGGAGGCAACCCAAGGTTTTACAGTATTTCTAGGACTTAGCTTAGTTTAGGTTGAATAAGAGTCTTAGTTTTGGTGTCCTGAAGTTTTAATGCATGTACTGTGATTTTTATTGTGGATTGTTGACGTTTTCGTGTGCTTAGATGATTATTGATGAAGTTTGAGTTGGTTGAGCATATTTTCCATGGTATCTGGTCGTGTTTTGATGGTTTTCACAGGCTCCAAACATCGTATTTGTGTTTCTGAATTTTTGTGAGAGTCTGTAAATTTTTCTAAGTAAACCAGAGAAAACACACGGCCTTGTGGAAATTCCACACGGGCGTGTGTCACCACTTAGGGCTCAGCCAGAGAGGGCACAGGGGCGTGTCCATGACCTTGTGAACAACCTCAGAAGGGGCGCACGGCCGTGTGAAATCTCGCAGAACTTATACTCTTTTCCAGAGAGTCCACGGGGGCGTGTGGGTGCCCCTGTGAGTGCCACTGTGCTTAGGCACACGGCCGTGTGAAACTCTGCAGAGACAACCCTTCTTCCCGAGAATACACAGGGACATGTGTGCGCCCCTGTGGGAGAGCTTGTGAAAGGCACACGGGCGTGTGGATTATTCACACGGCCATGTGGAATACTTAGGGTTTCTTGGGCAAGTCAGAGAGACCACAGGGGTGTGTGGGTGCCCCTGTGGCCGGCCTTGTGTTCTTGGCAAGGTTGGGCACACGGCTGTGTGATATTTTTCAGAGACCTTCTGTGTTTTCCCGTGAATCCACAGGGCCGTGTACTAGCCCCTGTGGAGCCCCCTGTGAAGGCACACGGCCATGTGGGGTAGTCCAGAGTGTGAACTGTGTGCATGATGAGCGAGCGCGCGACTAGCTACAGAGCTAGCACGCGACTCCCCGGCCGCAAGTGCACGGGTCATCAAGTAATAACCTCACAAAGAGGGTCGTATTCCCTAGGGCCCGAGATCTACTATTACTTCATTTTGAGAGTCACTTTCTAGTCGATCGAAACAAGGTTGAAGCAATATTAAAATAATAACTGGGGAAGGCCTCGGGCGAGGATTCCCCAGGGAGGAGACTAAATACGAAAGACCATGATAATTATAAAACTAGGGTTGGCTTGGTTTTGGTCCGCTAGACTCAGATGTCGACTACCCCGAAACCTCCGTAGTGTAGCCCTAATCCAGTACGGGTTTCTCTATCCAGAAAAGACCCCTACGATGTCAATGAGAACAAGGAGTCTTGATTAGGGTTAATCTAATGCACACTCTCGGCTAAATTAACCCTAAACGCGCGGAAGGCTATTAGCACCCGGAATCTCAGGAGTATTAATACATGAATCCCTCTTTAACTCATCAAGTGACCTAATACAAGCTAGCATCCCGCCAAACAAGTATTATTCAAAATCAATTCTACGGAATCCATCCATTGTAGAATGAGCAACAAGATAATGAATTAAAACCAAACAATCAAACCAACACATTCATTCAAAACAATATAAAGGTCATTCATACAAAGTCTCCTCCCAAGGTTCACCGGGAGCCCGGTGGCCTTGGGAGGTTTAGTTCGACATCACAAAATTAAGGAGCTCATCATACAAAGATTCCATCAAACAAAAACAAGAAAAACTCCCTCAAAGATGTCGGCTAGGGTTGATGGTGTAGCTTGTCGGATTCGCACCGTCGAGCCCTATGAAGCTTCTTCACGTCTTCCCCTTCTTCTCTCCTTCAAATCTGCCCAAAAATCCCTCCAAATCCCTCCAAAGATGATGAGAATGGTGTGTGGTGGAGTGGAGGCCGGGTAGAGAACAACCTTTTCCAAAAACCCTGAAGAATCCCTATATAATCCCGAGAGCATACGGGCAGTGTGCGGGCCGCACATGCGTCCGCACGCTCTTCTGGCCACCCCGTGCGGCCTGGTGTGCGGGCTGCACACTAGGCCGCACAGCTCACTGGCCAGGGTGTGCGGCCACTGTGCGGGCCGCATAGTGGCCGCACATGGCCGAGAGAAACGGCTCCATGTATGGTGTGTCGGCTTCCGGGGTGCTCGAAGTCTTCATTTCTTCTTCAATCTTCCCCGAAACGACACGAATATGGTTCGATCACGCGCACTTGGTCCTCGAAACCCTAAAACGAAAATAAAAACATCAAGTGCGCAAAATGTCATTGAAAATACACATAAGTTGCATGAAAGTACAAGAACATCATCGCTAAAGCATGATGTATTTAGGCACTTATCAGTGCACACAGGGGTGTGTGATGGCCCCTGGAATTCAACAACATCTATCGTAGATATAAGGCAAAGAAGCACAATGATACATAGCGGAAGTAATAACAACAACGACGACCGCAATATGGAGAAAATGTAGAGGTTCACAAATGCACAGGGAAACAACACTAACAACAGTAGAAAATGCTGACACACAAGAGTTTAAGAGTTGCTTAGATACAAAACCATACAACAGGGTTCTCTACAAGCTTGTGGATCTAGGACATAATAGAATGCTCATGAAAAAATAGCATACATGAAGTGAAAAGGAAAAACAGAAGATCAAATGGTAACAGATAGTTAGCACGCTACCACGCCACTGCACCTACTACCTGTAACAGTGTTGGAGGAAGAAAAAGGGGTAAGTAACTAACATTACTCAGTGATAGGAGGTTAGCACAACTCTAATAGAAATATACCAAAATATAATAAACATAAAAATTCAATTATTTTACTAACAAGATACTAGCTTAGAGCATGAATTTTAAATACAACAAACTTTAATACAGTAGTATAAAAAGATAGAGTCAAGTAACCATTTTACCTAAAATAGGGTCTTAAAACTTCAAAACCACAAAACACCTAACTTAGGGTTTCTAATAGATGAAAACAAGCTAATCATGAAACTAATCTTTCATCATAAAACATATAAACCAAACTAGTTCCAAAATATAGTTATAACAAACTAAATAACATGAGTTTCGAAATGAGTAATTATAATACTAGTACCAAATCGAATTTATGGGAGACTGGCCCCCTAAGAGAGACAACTGGGCTTCGCCTAGTCACCACCAATTCGAGATGACACTACAAATAAACTCAATGGAAATAAATCTCAAACCTAGCATAAAGCAACACCCAACACTCACCCAACATAAAGTGGTCTAGAAACCTCTCCAAGTCTTCACCGTAGATGCGGCTAGGATCAAAGCCATCAAAGTACAAGTGCTCGTGTTAAAGTAATACGAAGTATTATTTTCTTACATTGAGCATTACTTTTCTCAGATTTTATCATTAATTGTTGTGCATTTGTGTTCTTTTGTGCATGTAGGGTTATGGAGCAAATTTAGAGAAGAAAAGGCAAAATTAGATCATCTTCACCATTGTTGGGGAGTTCTTGGACCAAGCATGGAACAAGACACGAGTCACGACTTGTGGGTGTGTGGCAATCTCCATTAGAGGGGCATAAAGGCAGTCGCACTCATAAAAGTCTAACCAGTGTAGCATTGGGGAACTTCATCAATGAGAAGAAATGAAGCAATCGACATGATCTATCATTGATTGTGTGCCCAATTCAACGGCCTCGATGAAGAACATGAAATCGAGAACATTTTATGCGTGAGTACCGTAGCATCCACTGCAGCAATTATTGTAGCAGTTTACTGTTCACTGCACGCCAGAAATTCAATTCCAAAGAATCCACACGGGCGTGTGGATGCCCGATTTCAGCCGATTTCACAGACGCGACTCAGCACTATAAATAGGACTTTTTCAGGATTTTTTAAGGATGTTTTTCCCCAACTTCTAGAGGCTCGCGGCTAGGGTTTGGAGAGGATTTTGTGGAGGTTTCGAGCATGTCTACGGCATCGACATCGAAGCTCGTTGGAAGATAGCTATTGGGGGAGCTTTCCTCGGCACTGATCCGGCGAGGTGTGCCTTAGGCTTGACGAAGGGCTTGGTTGAGAGACGGAGCAGCCACACAAGACCATCGCCACACATCATAAGGGGCTTTCATCTATGTTTACTATTCTTGTTTATTCATACTTATTGATGGATTTGTATAGCTCCATGGAGAGCTAAACCCCTTGTGGGTATTCGGACTTGTAAACCCTAGGATGACATTATTTCTATGACTTTTATTATGCTTTCTTAATTGATGCTTTTAATTGAGTTCCAATCTTGATTGCTTATTGTATTAATTTTCCCTTAGCCGTGACACTATGGTTGAGAATCATCTAGGTTATCCTTTGGAGGTGTGACAACTCCTATACGATTCGACTACTCGAGATTGGAGAGGGTCAAGAGGGTTAGTTGTAAGGTAGCGAAACGTTCCCTTTCATCTCCAGTGTGATTTTTCCTACCTCCGTATTCCAAGAGATCTTAGCGGTCAAAGTAGAGCAAAGTGCTAGGAGATGAACTCCACTGAGGCTTAGTTGCGCGAGGAACAGAGTGAAGGGTTATAGTGAATTCTAGTGCTGGGGCTTAACTGAGACTAGGGTTCTTTCACCTAGACCAAAGGGTTAGAACTATACTTAGGGACAGGGTTTTTCACTTGGAATCCCTAGAACTTAAAGCAATTCCACGTAGTGTGAGGCTTAGGAAGATGAACTCCCCTGGGGCTTAGTTTAAAGATCAACAGAGTTAAGGGTCATAGTGAAACCTAATGCAGTGTATAGTGTTGGGATTAGTCACGGTTGACCTTAGGTTTGGCACCGTGTGCTTAAGGATGTCCACGACTCATTAAACATCAATAGGAGAGCATAATACATTATCTTGCACTAGAACATTAGTCCTAGGGGGAGCTTGTTTGGGTACCCGTTTTTATATTGATTATCCCTCTCTTTAATCTTTGCTTGCGCTCTCCTGTCTTTCATATTTCTCTTTTACTCTCTTGCATGCACATTGATTTCTTCTCTCTTCACTCGCATTTCACACTAGCTAAGTAGCAATTTCTTGTGTCTCTAATCCCTACTCCCTGTGGATTCGACTACCCTCTCACTGGGGTACTTTATTACTGCGACACTTTCGGGCCCTTTAAAAGTTTTTGGCGCCGTTGCCGGGGAGTAGGCGTTTTAGAAACATTTGTACTTTGTTATTTTAGCTATTCATCATTCATTCTATTTCACTCTTACTTTTTCTTCCATCATTCTTATTTGTTTTCTTTTCTTTTGTCTTATTTTTCTTGCAAGGAGCCTAAATGAAGATTGATCCAGTCATTCAGCTATATTTTCAAGTTGAAGCTCTCAGTAAAAGGTTGATAGAATTATTGCTTCACAACAACAGAGCAATCCATGCTACAGTACTTATCATCCAAATGAAGGGAGCTACCCAAACTTCTTATGGAATAATGATGGATAACATTGGAAAGCACCTCAAGTGCAATTTCAAAAGGATGAGATACTAGAAAAGGATGCACCTCAGTTGAAAAAAGTGCTAGCTAGCTTTATTGAAGCATCAGATGCCTCTTGCCAAAGTATGGAAGCCACATGAAAATGTCATGCAGCCTCCTATAACAACCTTGAGCATCAATTAGGATGGATACTTGACACACTCTCCAAGGAACATGAAGTATTTGACCAAGCAACGCAAGTTCCTTGTAGAGATGATGTGGTAGTGAATGATAATGAAGAAATGGGGCAGACCGAGTACGTTGCTATAGAAATTGAAGAGGAAAAAGAATAACAACATTTGAAGAATTGGGATTGCTTGAATGAAGATTGTGCTTGTGAGCAAGAAAATTTTCAAGGGGATTTGCTAGTGTCATGTTAATTCCAAGATGAAAATACACAAGAAGAAGCAAACCCTAAGGTAATGGAGCAAGCATCTCTCTTTGGGATTGATCAACTCACAAAAAGCGAGAAAGAGATTTTGGGAAGAGAAAAGGATGTGGATAGGATATTTAAATCATCCAATGAACCACCTATGCTAAGTTTGGACAATTCCTAACCCAAATTGTTTCCTTGGAGGCTATAGGTAAGATCATTGGACTCTCCAACAAATACTCCACCTCAACAAGTAGATTTTTGGTTTAAAGGAAGTAGCTATGAAATTTCTTGTCGGGAAAAACACACTCTTTCCAAGCTTCCATAAGGTAAGAAAAAGGTACGTCAAGCTTGATAATGTTAAACAAGCGCTTCTTAGGAGGCAACCCAAGTTGTTATTGCTTTTCTAGGCTTTATTTTAGTTTTAGCATGAATAATTGCCTAGTGTCAGTGTTTTCATTTTATTATGCGTGTGAAGTGATTTTCTCATGGATTCTTCATGTCTTAGTGTGCCTAATTGTGATTGTCGAAGTTTTGGGTCATTTGAGTGTGTTTTCATGGATCTCTGGTCGAATTTTTATCGTATATGCAGGCACTGAATGTTGTATTTGAGTTTCTGAAATTTTCTGCAGAACGTGGAAATTTTTCTAAGCCACAGAGAGAAGACATACGGCCGTGTGGAATTTCCACACGGGCGTGTGTCACCGTTCAGAGCTCATCCTGAGAAGACACAAGGGCTTGCGACTGCCCCTGTGAACGACCTTATGAATGGCACACGGCCGTGTGGAATTTCCACATGGGCGTGTGGATCTCTGCAAAGCTACAACTCTCCATCCCGAGAGTCACAGGGGTCGTGTGAGTGCCCTTGTGAGTGCCCATGTGTATATCACACGGCCGTGTGGAATTTCTACATTGCCATGTGGAAAAACTTGACACGACCCCTTGCGTGTATCCCGCAAGTGCACGGGTTTGTCGAAGTAATAAATTTACCTTGGTGAGAAGGTAGTCGAATCCACAGGGAATAGGGAGATAGAATATAAGGTTTCACTAATTAAGCTATGCAGAATACGGAGAACGATAATAAGATTGATGAGTGAAAATAATGCAAAGCAATAAACTAAATAGAGAGATGGAAGAAAGAAGTGCAAGTAGGAAAATCGAGAAGGACTAACAATGAGTAAAGGGGGGTATCCGGACAAGCTACCTCTAGGGTCTATGTTTCAAGTGCAAGACTATAATATTATGCTCTCCTATTAATGTCAATTGAGTCGAGGATATCCTAAGACTCACGGTCCCAAACCTAAGGACAACCGTGACTAACTCCAACACTATGCCCCGGTATTAGGATTCACAACACCCTTCACTCTGTCACCTAGATGACTAAGCCCCATGGGAGTCCATCTGCCTAAACCTCACACTATGTGGAGTTGCATTATGCTCTAGGGATTCCTAGTGATTAAACCTGTTCCTATACGTAATTCTAACCCTTTGGTCCAGGTGGAAGAATCCTAGTCTAGATTGAGCCCCAGCAAATAGGATTCACTGCAACCCTCCACTCTATTACTTGCGTAACTAAGCCCTAGGGGAGTTTATCTACCTAATGCTTCACTCTATTTCGACCGCTATTAAATCAAGGAATCGGAGGTAGGGAGAAATCACATCGAAGGGGAAAGGGGTACATTGCTACCTCACAACTCTCCCTCTCAACCCTCGTTAATCTTGAGTAGTCTAATCCTATAGGAGTTGTCACACCTCCAAAGGAAAGCCTAGATTGCTCTCAACCCTAATGTCACGTTTAAGGGAAAACAATATGAAAGGATAATCAAGATTAAAAACTCAATTTTATTCATCAATGATGGAAAGCATAATAATCAATGTCAAAGAAACATAAGAAACCCTAAAGTTTACAAGTCCGAATACCCCACGAGGGGTTTAGCTCCTCATAGAGCTATACATGTTCATCAACGTGAGAAATAAAGCATAAAACATAGACATCAATGAAAAACCCCCTCGAATTAGTGTGGCCGTGGTCTTGTGCAAACGTCGAACCTCGAAATCGATGCCGACGACGCGCTAGAACCTCCACGAAACCCTCTCCGAAACCCTAGCCGCACTCCAGAAAGTTGGGGAAAAGATCGGTCAAAAGATATCCCTCCAAAGGTTGCAAAAATCCCCTTTTATATTGTTGAATCGCGGCTTTAAAATTGGACTTATCGGGGGCTTCACACGGCCGTGTGGAATTTCCACACGCCCGTGTGAAGCTTCTGTCTCGGCTGAAAAATTAATTTCACACGGCCGTGTGGAATTTCCACACGCCCGTGTGTCTTCACTGGATGGCTGAAATTGCAAAACACACGGCCGTGTGGAATTTCCACACGCCCGTGTGACTTCTCTGTCTGGCTGGAAAATGGCTCACACGGCAGTGTGGAATTTCCACACGCCCGTGTGACTTCTCTGGAACACTAATCTTCAGCTGAACAGGCTTGGTAACTTGCCGAAATGCCTCCCGGGTCCATTGTTCTTCATCGAGGCCATTACTTGGGCACACAAGCAACGGTAGGTCGCGCTGATTGCTTCAAGTCTTCTTCTTTCGCGAGATTCTCCTAAGTAACACGGATTGGACTTGTTGTGAATGTGACTGCCTTTGTGCCCATCCAAAAGAGGTTGGCACACATCCACAAGTCCAAATACGTGCTTCGTTCCTTGCTTGGTCCGAGAACATCCCAACATTGGCGAACGCGACCTAATTTCATTCTTCTTCTCCAATTAGGCTCCACAATACCTTCAATGCACAAAAGAACACAAATGCACACATTTAGTGATAAAACCTGATAAAAGGTATGCTTAATGTAAGATAATAGCGCTTCGCGATACTATAACACAAGCACTTATCAGTTCTGCAGAACAAGATCTTCATCCAGAGGCTCACAAAGGATGTGTGAGTGCCCCTATGGGTAATCGTATATGACACACCCCTTGCGTGTGTGTACCGCAAGTGCACGGGTTGTCGAAGTAATAATTATACCCGGTGAGTAGGGTAGTCGAATCCACAGGGAACAGGGCTACTAGTACTAACTTCTTCTCTGCAATCTAGCCTAACGACGAATGTGATTTTGTGGTGATCTAGTGTGCATAGAAATTAATACCAGAGATGAATAGGCAAAGGGTAAATAAAGGGAGATCTCAATCAATGAAGATGAGATACCCGGGCAATGCTCCCCCTAGGCTCTATCATGAAGTGCAAGACTAACTAAATGCTTCTAACCGAGTTCTATGAGTCGAGGTAATCCAAGAATAATCGGTCCCTGCCTCCAGGCCACCGATACTAGTCCCCTACAAGGTCCCGGCGGAGAAATCGCTCAATCTCAACACCTCACACCCCATATGACCGCAATGAGTTCTAGGGATACCTAAGAGTGAAACCGATTCCTAAAATTAGATCTAACCCTACTTCTAGGCGGAAGATCCCTAACCCCCTACAAAGGTCCCGGCGGAGAAATCTATCAATCTCACACCTCACACCCCATATGGTTGCATAAAACTTAGGGAATACGGAGATAGGAAACACTCAATCGGAAGGGAAAGGGGACACTCCTCTATCTCAAGACTCACCCTCTAAACCCTCTTTAATCTTGTATGTTCTAATCCCTAATGGAGACCTCTCTCTCACCAAGGAAACAAATCAAACATACCAAACAACCATACGAATCAATAAGGCATGCAAGCAATGATTAAACAAGATTAAAACTCAAATAAACTCGGACTTAAAAGAAAGCATAAAGAAAGTTAATACATGAATCGAAACCTAGGGTTCACATGCCCAAGTATCTACTAGGGTTTAGCCCTCCATGGGGCTTATTACAAAGCAAAACATAACACAATGAAAAGCAATGTAAACCAAGGAAGTAAACCCCCTTGAAGTCGTGATGATGGCCTTGATGGGTCGCTCAACGTCTTGAAAGATCCTTCTCCGAAGCTAGGTCGCCAATGACTCCCTCGATGCTATGACGGAGGAAAGAACTATCAAAGTTGGTGAATAACGGCCCTCCAATTCGGCAAAGACCTCCTCCTCAAACCCTAGCCGCTTTCTCTCAAAAGCCACACAAAAGATACCAAAAGAATCGGCAAAAAGGGCTATTTATAAGCCTGAAATGCGTCAGTCACGTGCCTCCACGCGACCACGTGAGATCCCACGCGGTCGCGTGAACAGTAATTTCTGCTACAGTACTGCTGCAGTGAAATGCACAGTGTTTTTGCTACGGTACTCTTCATAAACGCGATCCAAACTCTCTCATCTTGAGGCTACATGGTCGGGCACACGTCCATGTAGTGAGTTATAAGACTTCTCCTCCTTCGAATCATCATTTGAGAGATTTAACTATCTTTACACAAGTTGGGACATGAAGGTGTGACTGCCTTTGTGCCCTTCCATCACATAAATCATCTTGAATTCTTCAGGAAGTTGGCACACACCCTCATGTGCATGATCCCCTCTTGTGCCTTGACATTTGTGTTGTATAAAAGCTCCCAGCAATACGTCTTTATAACCCATCTTTGCTTCCTTTTCTTCCTTTAACACTTCCACAACCTAATTGCATAAAAGAACACCAAAATACACTTAATGAGATATAATCAATGGTAAAATGATGCTCAATGTATGTAAAACAAGTAGGTAAAACATGTATACTCAAGCACTTATCAGTATACATGGCACACGGCCGTGTGGAATTTCCACACGGTCGTGTGGAACACTTAAATGATTTTCTTAAGATCTAGAGAGGCCACAGAGGCGCGTGGGTACCCCTGTGGGCGGCCTTGTGTTGGCCAAGTTAGGCACACGGCCGTGTGGATGTTCTGAGAAGCAAAATAGAGGAAACACAGGGGCGTGTGACTGCCCCTGTGAACCCTAATAGTGGAGGCACACGGTCGTGCAGAATTTCCACACGGCCATGTGGATGCGCAAAACACAATAGGTTGTAATTTCTTTTTAAAACCTTTTTGCGCCTTTTCAATTCTAAATGCCTCCATACTCAAGGTATGCTTCCTCCCGTCTTCCCAACCATCTCTTCCTATATTTAAGGAGGTTTTAAGTTATTTTCTGGCCATATTCGAAGTTTTTGATTTCCATTTCGTTGGTAAGCATCTTTTCTCTTTTTTCTTCATCAATCTTTTTTTTTCTTTTTCAACACCAGGATCACCATCAACAGCAACAATAGCATCACCACCAGTAGCAAATGACACCGATGATTAAGGCATTTTTAGCTTTATGTTTCTTTTGTTTTATTTTACTTTTGTTGAGCTTCACTGAACCCGCTTATGTATACGTGCAGATGGTCTTGGATATTTGGAATTTGAGGAATAGTCATAAGCATGGTCATGGGACCGTGTGTGCTCCACAACCCATTGAGACTCAACTCTCAATAAACATAGCTCCATCGAACGCAACACTTGGAGTTCAGAGGAGTAATGTTTCAATTGCCCACTCCCACATTAATTGTTTTAATTACTATACTTTTTGTTGTGCTTGCATGCGTACATTGGGGACAATGTACATCTTAAGTGTGGGGGGGAGTTCACATTGCACACACATTTACTTGTGCGTTCAATTGCTTATGCTCATGTAGCCTATGGCGGTTCACCTTAGTTGCAATGGTTGTATTCTTAGACTCTAGGAGAACTTTTAACATTGTATCTCATCATGCTCTAGTTTTTACTTGAATTTTAGCGAATTCTTGCTCGATTATCTCATATTGCACTACTCACTCTTGAAATCTTTTGGAAACTCAAGATCTATGTTTAAGGACTAGTTTATCATCATTTGAGTTGAGTTTCTAAGTTTTAGTTTTGTTGAAAAAAAATTGTGAGTGACACACCCCTTGCGTGTGTACCCCGCAAGTGCACGGGTTGTCGAAGTAATAAAAATACCCTGGTGAGTGGGTAGTCGTATCCACAGGGAATAGTGTTCAGAAACAAGTGTTATCGCTATTTAGCTATGAAAGAAGTCGATGATGAAAGAAGTATATATATATATATATATATATAATGTAAAAGAAAATAAAAGAGTGCAAGAAGAATAATGAGGGTAGGAGAGGTAATCGATATAAAGATGGGGTACCCGGACAAAGCTCCCCCTAAGACTAATGCTTCTAGTGCAAGACTAGTATTATACCCTCTAATTGATGTCTAATTGAGTCGAGGATATCCTTAAACACACGGTCCCAAACCTAAGGTCAACCGTGACTAACCCTAACACTATGCCCCGGCATTAGGATTCACTACGACTCTTCACTCTCGTTGACCTGTCAACTAAGCCCTATAGGAGTATATCTACCTAAGCCTCACACTACGTAGGATTGCATTAAGTTCTAGGGACTCCTAGTGGTAAAACCTGTTCCTATGTGTAGTTCTAACCCTTTGGTCCAGGTGGAAGAACCCTAGTCTAGATTAAGCCCTAGTGCGTAGGATTCACTTCAACCCTTCACTCTGTTACTCGCGTAACTAAGCCCCAGGGGAGTTTATCTACCTAGCACTTCACTCTATCTCGACCGCTAATGAATCAAGGAAACGGAGGTAGGGAGAAACCACACCGGAGGGGAAAGGGGTACATCGCTACCTCACAACTCTCCCTTTCAACCCTCTCCAACCTTGTGTAGTCTAATCCTATAGAGGTTGTCACACCCTTAAAGGATAACCTAATAGATTCTCAACCCTAGTGTCACGGCTAAGGGAAAATCTCATACAATCGGCATGCAAGATTGGAACTCAATAATAGAACTTAAATTAAGAAAGCATAATAAAAGTCATAGAACCAATATCATCCTAGGGTTTACAAGTCCGAATACCCACTAGGGTTTAGCTCTCCATGGAGCAATACAAAGTCAATAAATAGTTTAAGAACATATGCATGAAAAACATAAAGAAAACCCCCTTGTAGATCGTATCGATGATCTTGTGTAGTCGCGTGTCTTCTCCAACGAATCCCTTGTCAAGCCTAAGGCACACCTCGACGAATCGATGCCGATGAGAGCTTCCCCAATAGCTTTCTTCCAAAGGATGTCGATGTCGATGCCGTTTAATCGCCTCTAAAGACCTCCAAGAACCTCTCCAAACCCTAGCCGAAAGCCCCCTAAAAGATATCCAAGTGATAGAAGGGGAGGGTCCCCAAATAGATCTGAAAACGGGCTATTTATAGGCTGAAATCGGGCTGAAATCGGAGTTCCACACGCCCATGAAAAAATTCCACACGGCCCTATGAAAAACCAGGAATTCCACACGCCCGTGTCTTAATTCCACACGGCCGTGTGGAAATTCTGAAATCGTGATTTTTTGGCACTGTGAACAGTAACTTTGCTACATTGCTTTTGCTATAGTACACGGCCGTGTGGAATTTCCACACGCCCGTGTGAAGTTTCTGGCTTGCTGGAAAATTAATTCACACGGCCATGTCTTAATTCCACACGGCCGTGTGAACTCTCTGAAATCCTGATTTTCGGCAACAGTGAACAGTAGTTCGCTACAGCACTTCCGCTACAGTATTTTGCTACAGTAACTGCTACAGTACCTAGCCGAAATGCTCCCGAATTCATCTTTCTTCATCGAGGCCATTGAATTGGGCACACAATCAATGGTAGATTATGTGGATTACTTCATTTCTCTTCTTTGACGAAATTCTCCAATGCTACACGAGTTAGATTTTTGTGAATGTGACTGCCCTTATGCCCCTCCAATGGAGGTTGGCACACACCCACAAGTCTAGACTCATGCCTTGTTCCTTGCCTTGTCCGAGAACTTCTCAACAATGGCGAACATAACCTATTCTTGCTTCTTTTTCTCTAAATCTTCTCCACAACCCTTCAATGCATAAAAGAACACAAATACACACTAATTAGTGATAAAATCTGATTAAATTAATGCTTATTGCAAGATAATAACGCTTCGCATTACTATAATACGAGCACTTATCAGTGAGCTTGTAAATATTTGTTAGTTTTATTTGTGCGTTTAGGGTGGAAAGAGCTACCTCCTAGGAAGTATGTAGCTACTCTCATAACTCAGATACAAGTTATGCCTTAATGAGAGAAAGAGCTATCTCATGGGATGCGTGAAAGCTACTACCCCGGTAGAAAGAGCTACCACCTCGAAAGTGTGAAAGCCACCTTTGACGACCGCCTAGGAAAGAGCTACCTTAGAGGATGTGTGAAGCTACAACCTTCCTACTTTTGTACATAAATAAGTCCTTTTAATAAGAGCTTTGAGGAGTTCTTTTTTGGTTAACTTGAGTGAGTTCACACACACTTACACATTTTCAAGTTGTTGTCCTTTTTTCTTCAAGTTTTTAGCTAGAGCAATGATACCTTTATGCAATGTTTTGATTTCCTCATACTTGTAGAATGCTTCTTTTGCATACTTTTGGTGAACCTAAACCCGAGCACTTTCAATTGTTCTTCCCAAATACTTTCATGTTTTATTTTTGCTTGAGGACAAGAAAAAGCTTAAGGGTGGGGGAGTTTGATAAGTTCTTGCGTTAAAGTAATTCGAAGTATTATTTTCTTACATTGAGCATTACTTTTCTCAGATTTTATCATTAATTGTTGTGCATTTGTGTTCTTTTGTGCATGTAGGGTTGTGGAGCAAATTTAGAGAAGAAAGAGCAAAATTAGGTCATGTTCGCCGTTGTTGGGAGTTCTTGGACCAAGCAAGGAATAAGGCACGAGTCTAGACTTGTGGGTGTGTGCCAACCTCCATTGAAAAGGCACAAAAGCAGACACAAGAACTTCATCAACGAGGAGAAATGAAGCAATCGACATGATCTATCATTGATTGTGTGTCCAATTTAACGGCCTCAATGAAGAACATGAAATCGGGAACATTTTATGCATGATACTGTAGCAATACTGTAGCAGTTTACTATTTACTGCGATCCAGAAATTCAATTCCGGAGAATCCAGAAGGGCGTGTGGATGCCAGATTTCAGCCGATTTCACAGACGGGACTCAACTGTTTAAATATGACTTTTTTGGGATTTTTCAACTATCTTTTTCCCCAACTTCGGGAGGCTCGCGGCTAGGGTTTGGAGAGGATTTTGTGGAGGTTTAGAGCGCGTCTACGGCATCAACATCGAAGACCGTTGGAGGATAATTTTTTGGGGAGCTTTCGTTATCATCGATCCTACGAGGTGTGCCCTAGGCTTGACGATGGGCTTGGTGGAGAGACGAAGCAGCCACACAAGACCATAGCCCCGCATCACAAGGGTGTTTCATCTATGTTTACTATTCTTATTTATTCATACACATTGATGGATTTGTATAGCTCCATGGAGAGCTAAACTCATTATGGGTATTCGGACTTCTAAACCCTAGGATGACATTGTTTCTATGACTTTTATTATCCTTTCTTAATTGATGCTTTTAATTGAGTTCCAATCTTGATTACTTATTCTATTGATTTTCCCTTAGCTGTGACACTAGGGTTGAGAATCATCTAGAATATCCTTTGGAGGTGTGACAACTCCTATACAATTAGACTACTCGAGATTGGAGAGGGTCGTGAGGGTGAGTCGTGAGGTAGCGAAACATCCCCTTTCCACTCTGGTGTGATTTTCCCTACCTCCGTGTTCCAAGACTTCTTAGCGGTCGAAGTAGAGCAAAGTGCTAGGAGATGAACTTCCCTGAGGCTTAGTTGCGCGAGCAACAAAGTGAAGGATTGTAGTGAATTCTAGTTCTGGGGCTTAACTGAGACTAGGGTTCTTTCACATAGACCAAAGGGTTAGAACTAAACTTAGGGACAGGGTCCTTCACTTGGAATCCTTAGAATATAGTGTGAGGCTTAGGAAGATGGACTCCCTTGGGGCTTAGTTTAGAGATCAACAGAGTAAAGGGTCGTAGTGAAACCTAATGCTGATGCATAGTATTGGGATTAGTCACGGTTGACCTTAGATTTGGGACCGTGTACTTAAGGATGTCTACAACTCATTAAACATCAGTAGCAAGTACTGTAACAAAAATATTATAGCAAGTTACTGTTCATTGTTTGTCGAAAATCAGCATTGCAGTAACTTCACACGGGCGTGTGAAAATTCCACATGGCCGTGTGAAATCCTGATTCAGCCGAATTTAAGCCGCGACTCAATGTTATAAAAACCCAATTAGGAGACTTTTTACACATCTTTTTGCCAATCTTTTCTTGCAACTTCTGGAGGGTTGCGGCTAGGGTTTGGAGAGGACTTTTGTGGAGGATCGAAACGCGTCATCAGGATTGTCAAAATCGACGTCCGGCGGCAGCACAAGAACACGACCATACCATACACAAGGGGGTTTTCATCGATGCTTTCAATTTGTTTTCACTTTTATATTTTGATGAATTGTATAGCTCCATGAGATGCTAAACCCTTTGTGGGTATTTGGACTTGTAAACCCTAAAATCATTATGTTTCTATGACATTGTTATTATGCTTTTCCATTATTGATGAATAAATTCGAGTTTCAATCTTATTTGCTTCTTGTAATTGTTTTCCCTTAGCCGTGACACTAGGGTTGACAACAATCTAGATTATCCTTTGGAGGTGTGACAACTCCTATAGGGTTAGACTACTTAAGATTGAAAAGGGTTGAGAGAGTGAGTCGTGGGTAGCGAAACGTCCCCTTTCCCCTCCGATGTGATTCTCCCTACCTCCATGTTCCATGATTTTTTAGCGGTCAAGATAGAGTGAAGTGCTAGGAGATAAACTCCCCTAGGGCTTAGTTGCACGAACAATAGAGTGAAGGGTTGAAGTGAATCTTAGTGCTGGGGCTTAATTTAGACTAGGGTTCTTTCACCTGGACCAAAGGGTTAGAACTATACTTAGGAACAAGGTTTATTACTAGGAATCCCTAGAATTTAAAGCTATCCCACATAGTATGAGGATTAGGAAGACAGACTCCCCTAGGGCTTAGTTGACAAGTTAACGAGAGTCAAGGGTCGTAGTGAAAACCTAATGCCGGGGCATAGTGTTGGGGTTAGTCACGGTTGACCTTAGGTTTGGGACCGTGTGTTTAACGATATCCTCGACTTAATTAACATCAATAGGAAAGTATAATAGCATCGTCTTGTACTAGAAGCATAAGTCTTAGGGGTAGCTTGTCCGGGTACCTAACTTTAATCATTGCTTGTCCTTTTCTATTTACTCCTACTTGCACTCTCTAACCTTCCATCTTTGTATTTTAATTCTTGTTCTTTATAATTTCTTTCACACTCACCGTACACCTCTTAGCTAAATAGTGAAATCTCGCATCTTAAATCCCTATTCCCTGTGGATACGACTACTGACACGACCTTTTGCGTGCGTACCGCAAGTGCACGGCCTTGTCGAAGTAATAAAAGTTACCCCGGTGAGTGGGTAGTCGAATCCACAGGGAATAGGGATTTAAAATACGAGAAGTTGTTATTGAGTCGTGTGATATACGAAAAGAAACAATGATCGGAGTGATGAGTGAATTTATGGGAACTAGAGTAGATGCAAAGCAAATAAATCGAAAGATGAAAGAGAGAAAAGTGCAAGCAACGAGTAAAAAGAGAGAGACTAGTAATAAGTGAAAATAGGGTATCCGGACAAGTTACCTCTAGGGCTTATGCTTCTAGTGTAAGACTATGCTATTATACCTTCCTATTGATGTTAATTGAGTCGAGGAAAATCCTGAAACACACGGTCCCAAATCTAAGGTCAACCGTGGCTAACCGCAACACTATGTCCCGGCAATAAGATTCACGTCAACCCTTCACTCTGTTGATTGCTCAACTAAGCCCCAGGGGAGTATTTCTACCTAAGCCTAACACAACGTGGGATTGCTTTAAGCTCTAGGGACTCCTAGTGATAAAACCTGTTCCTATGTGTGATAGTTCTAACCCTTTGGTCCAGGAGGAAGAACCATTGTCTAAATTAAGCCCCAGTGCGTAGGATTCACGTCACCCCAAAACCTTGGGGGAGTTTGTCTACCTAGCACTTCACTCTATTTCGACCTCTAATGACTCAAGGAATCGGAGGTAGGGAGAAATCACAACGGAAGGGAAAGGGGTACGGTGCTACCTCACAACTCTCCCTCTCAACCCTCTTCAATTTTAAGTAGTCTAATCCTATAGGAGTTGTCACACCTCCAAAGGATAACCTAGATTGTTCTCAATCCTTAGTGTCACGGCTAAGAGAAAACAATAGCACAAGAAATCTAAAATTGAAACTCGAATTTATTCATCAATTAATGGAAAAGCATAATAACAATGTCAAAGAAACATAATTATCCTAGAGTTTTACAAGTCCGAATACCCACGAGGGGTTTAGCTCCTCATGGAGCTATACATGTTTATCAATTTATGAAAGAAAGAACAAACTAAAGACATCAATGAAAACCCCCTCGCGTATGGTGTGGCCGTGGTCTTGTGCGGCCGTCGAACGTCGGTGACGATGCCGATGACGCGCTCCAATCCTCCACAAAGTCCTCTCCGAAACACTAGCCGCCCTCTCCAAAAGTTGGGGAGAAAGACAGGTCAAAAGATTCTTCAAAAAGTCTCCAAATCGGCTTTAAATAGGCTGAGTGTGGCTTTAAATTTGAAGTTATCGGGAATTCACACGGCCGTGTGGAATTTCCACACGCCCGTGTGAAGTTTCTGTCTTTCCTGAAAATTACTTCACACGGCCGTGTGTTAATTCCACACACCGTGTGAAGTTTCTGGCTTGCTTGAAAATCAATCCACACGGAAGTGTGTTAATTCCACACGCCCGTGTGACGTCTCTGGTTTGCTGGAAAATTAGTTCACACGGCCGTGTGGTAATTCCACACGCCCGTGTGAATTCTCTGGAACCTTGACTCTTCGGCAGAAGTGCACAGTAACTTGCTACAATGATTCGCTACAGTAACAAGCTACCGTGTTGCTACAGTAACTCTCCGAAATGCTCCCGAATATGTTGTTTCTTCATCAAGGCCATTGAATTGGGCACACAATCAATGGTAGATCGTGCCTATTGCTTCGAGTCTCCTTCTTGGTGAAGTTTTCCTAAGCTACACGAGTTAGACTTGTTGTGAATGTGACTGCCTTTGTGCGCCTCCAAAGGAGGTTGGCACACACTCACAAGTCTAACCTCGTGCCTTGTTCCTTGCTTGGTCTGAAAACCTCCCAACAACGGCGAACACGACCTAACTTCGTTCTTCTTTTCCAACATAGCTCCACGAAACCTACAATGCTCAAGAATACACAAATGCACACTATTTAGTGATAAAATCTGATAAAAGTATGTTCATTTGTAAGATAATAACGCTTCGCGTTACTACAACACAAGCACTTATCAAATCCCCCCACACTTAAGCTTTTGCTTGTCCTCAAGCAAAATAGAACGTGAAAGTACTTGGGAAGAACAATTGAAAGTGCTCGGCCTTAGGTTCACCAAAAGTATGCAAAAGAAGCATTCTACAAGTAAGGGGAAATCAAAACATTGCATAAGGTTATCATTGCTCTAGCTAAAAACTCGAATCAAAAAGGAAGACGAACTCGAAAATGTGTAGTGTGTGTGAACTCACTCAAGACAACCAACGAGTACTCCTCAAACTTTTGTTAACAAGGACTTATTTATATACGAAAAGCAAGAAAGAAAGTAGTAGCTTCACACAACCTCGAAGGTAGCCCTTTCCTAGGCGGCCGCCAAAGGTGGCTTTCACACTTTCGAGGAGGTAGCTCTTTCTACCGGGGTAGTAGCTTTCACGCATCCCATGAGATAGCTCTTTCTCTCATTAGGGCATAACTTGTATCCGACTTATGAGAGTAGCTACATACTTCATAAGTGGTAGCTCTTTCCACCCCAAATGCATAAAACAAAGCAAATATTCACAAAGTCATATATATATATATATTTTTTTTTCTTTTCTTTTTCTCTTTTCCATATATATATATTTTATATGCATTTTCCAAAGTAAAACTAAGAACGATGATAAACTTGTCCTTAAAAACTTCAAGATTGAGTTTCCAAAAGATTCCAAGAGTAAGTTGTGCAATATGAGAATATCGAGCAAAAAATTCCTAAAATTCAAGTAGAAACTAGAGCATGATAGGATACAATGTTAAAAATTCTCCTAAACTATAAGAATACAACCGTTGCAACTAAGGTGAACCACCATAGGCTACATGAACATGATCAATTGACCGCACAAGTAAAGGTGTGTGTAATGTGAATTCTCCCCCCCACACTTAAGATGTACATTGTCCCCAATGTACGCATGCAAGCATTATAACCAATAAAACAATGAAGAACAATTAGTGTGGAAGTTGCAATTGAAACATTACTCCCCTGAACTCCAAGTGTTGCGTTTGATGGAGCTAGGTCATTGAGAGTTGAGTCTCAATGGTTTGTGGAGCACACACGGTCCAATGACCGTGCCTATGACAATTCCTCAATTTCCTTAAATCCAAGACCATCTGCACACATACGCAAGGGTTCAGTATAGCTCAAAATAAAGCTCGAGTATATAAAGATATGATAATGAAGTACAACTCGAGACAAAACAAATAAAAACATACCCAGAAGGAGAGTCCTTTCTGGGTACTACAAGTCCAACAAAAATAAGAAAATAAAAGTGCGATGAAAGAAAGATAAAATCTATGACGCCTCAACGTCGGTGTCCTGATGTGTATCCTCTGGTGCTGCTGCTGCTGCTGCTGCTGGTGATGAATCTGATGCTGATGGAGATGGAGGCGGAGTCGGTAAGGGAACCCGTCGGGGTCGCACCACAGATCGCTCAAGCAACTGAATCACTGTGGCAAGCTGTGCTGATAAGTGAGCGAACTGTGATGCCTGAGTAGTCCTCAACTCGGCAAACACTGCTGCCTGAGCGACCCTCAGCTCTGCTAACTCCTGCTGCATGATACCCACAGCACTCTCGAGGCGCTCGAACCTGTCCTGTCCTCGAGAAGGAGAAAAGATACGCACTGGAGGTGGCTCCGGTGCTGTGGGTGGTGCCTCGGCCTCTGCCCCTGCCTCTGTGTCCACTGGTGGTGGCTCTAAGGCTGCCTGTGAGCCCTCGGACTGCTCTGTCTGGGGAATGGTCCATGTATATACTCCTGGCCCTGTCCTGCGGATCATCCCCATCATCCTCAGTGTATCTGTGCCCAGAGGGATCGGTATACTGGTCTTCTCTGCCCCTCGTACTCCGTCTCTGAGACTCATCCCTATCAGGAGTCTTGAAATGTAGGGTCCTGTGAAGATCACTCCAACCCTAGGGTACTGGCCCTGATGGCGCAAATACTCTGCTAAGATGTGCCCTAAGTGGAGTGGTACCCTCTGAGCCATCGAATATAGATAAAGAAGCTCCTGGCGACTCAGAACCCCAGTGCTATCACCTCGGCCACTCACTGATCTACTAAGAATGGCATGTAAGTATCTTTAGGCCGGGCGAGACAATCACGTGGCCTTTGAGATCCCTGGCTCATACTGGCCTTCTCCGCACAAATCTCTGTATGCCCTCTGCGGGGTAAGACTGCCCGGGTAGTCTGTAGGAAGATCCCTGTACTCCTCGGTCTGTGTATAGGCCTCATCGTATAGTCCCAGATGGATCGAAAACTGGGTCAAGCTGAAGCTGAAATGCTGGCCTAATACCCTGAACTGAATGGTATCAGGAGTGGAAAAATGCCTGTATGATCTGTCAAACTCAAATGAAGCCAGGAACTCCAGTGTCACCCCTCGAATGGCTGGGTCTCTAATCCTCAATAATCTCCTCCAGCCACCCACCGAGAGTAGCTCCTCAACCTCCTCGACAATACCGTCACCCCCCTGGATCTCTCTGATAATGCTCAGGTCGGGGTATCGTGACTGTCCGAAACGGAGTGTGGATAATCTATCAAACCTAGTCTGGTGCTCAGGTATACGGAACTCTGTCTCCTCTAGAGGGGGTGTGGGCTCACGGGGTCGTTTCCCAGCCGACTTCTTGGACCTGGAAGTCATATCTGCGTGATTGAAAAGAGAATTGATCAAAAACATTAAAATATAACAATCTGCAGAAATCCACACGGCCGTGTGTTAATTCCACACGCCCGTGTGGATCATCGGGCGGACAGAGCATAACGGCCGCGGGGCCAAAATTCCAAAATTAACAATCTAATTCGTTCCAATTCATTCCTAAGCATACTCGCATACTCATTAATCATTCAATATAGGCGAAATCATCAAAAAGAACGAATTAAGTTGAGAATTGACGGAGAAGAAGGCTTTGAAGTCCTTACCGACGGAGTGGATGAAGAAATATTAAGAACCGGCCGGAAAACTCCAATAAAAGCCTCAAAAATCCTCTGAGATGGTTTGGGAACTAGTGGAGAGAGTAGACGGAGAGTTTAGAATGAAAATGGAAGAGGCACGAGTGAAAACCAAAAGAAATCGCGCGGCTTTTGGAGTTCTGGGAATTCACACGGACGTGTACCTCTGAAATTAGGGTTCACAGGGGCCAACACATGCCCCTGTGTGCATTCTGTTTACTCTCTGGCTACCCCACACGGCCGTGTGGAAATTCCACACCGCCGTGTGTCTTCACAAGGATATCCACAGGGGCTGGTACACGGCCCTGTGGCTTCTCGGGAAAACACAGAAGCTCTCTGAAAAATATCACACGGCCGTGTGTTAATTCCACACGGCCGTGTGCCCAACCTGGCCAAGAACACAAGGCCGGTCACAGGGGCCAACACACGCCCCTGTGGCCTCTCTGATTTACCCGAAAAATCTAAGTGTTTCACACGGCCGTGTGTTAATTCCACACGGCCGTGTGCCAATCACAAGCTCTTCCACAGAGGCTGTCACACGCCCCTGTGTTTTCTCGGGAAGAAGGGATTTTTCTGCAGAGTTTTCACACGGCCGTGTGTTAATTCCACACGGCCGTGTGCCTTAGCACAGTGGCACTCACAGGGGCACCCACACGCCCCTGTGAACTCTCTGGAAAAGAGTTGAAGTTCTGCGAAAATTCACACGGCCGTGTGTTAATTCCACACGGCCGTGTGCCCCTTCTGAAGTTTTCACAGGGGCAAAGTCACGCCCCTGTGTCTTCTCTGGTTGAGCTCCAATTGGTAACACACGGCCGTGTGTTAATTCCACACGGCCATGTGTTTTCTCTGGTTTACTTAGAAAATTTTACAGACTCTCAAAAAAAGTCAGAAACTCTTTAAAAATATTTCGAGCCTGTAAAAACCATAAAATTACGACCAGAAACCAAAGAAAACACACTCAACCAACCTAAACTTCATCAATTATCGTTAAGGCACACGAAATTCATCAAAAACCCACAAGAAAATCGCAGCGTAAGCACATGAAAAATTCTGGACACCAAAACTAAGACTTTTTATTCAATCTAAAGCTAACTAGGTCCTAGAAAAACTGTAAAGCCTTGGGTTGCCTCCCAAGAAGCGCTTGTTTAACGTCACTAAGCTTGACGTACCTGGCTTACCTCAAGGCGGTTGAAGGAAAAATATTTCTTTGTCGTTGCTGCAAACCTCTCCACCAAAGTATGGTTTCAACCGTTGTCCGTTTACCTTGAACGTGCCCTTCTCCGGATGAGTAATCTCAATTGAACCTTGGGGTGATACCTGAGTGACTGTGTACGGGCCAAACCATCTAGTCTTTAACTTTCCGGGGAAAACTCGTAATCGGGAGTTGAATAGTAGGACTTGGTCACCGACCTTGAATTCCTTAGGTAATTTGATATGCTTGTCATGCCATTTTCGAATCTTCTCTTTGTAAATTTTGGCATTCTCATATGCTTTCAATCTCCATTCATCGAGTTCATTAAGATGAAGCAGCCTCTGTTCACCAGCTCTTTTTAAGTCGAAGTTCATTGCTTTAATTGCCCAATATGCTTTATGTTCAAGTTCCACGGGTAGATGGCATGACTTCCCGTAGACTAGATTATACGGAGTGGTGCCTATGGGTGTCTTGTACGCTGTGCGATGGGCCCATAGTGTGTCATCCAACCGTTCTGACCAGTCTCGCTTTCCTTGTTCCACAGATTTGGTCAAGATTCGCTTGAGTTCTCTATTGGTGACTTCCACTTGACCACTAGTTTGAGGATGATATGGAGTGGCAAGGCGGTGGCGTACCCCTATCTTTTCAACACTTTTTCTAATTGAGCATTACAGAAATGGGTTCCTCGGTCACTAATGATGATTCGCGGAGTTCCAAATCGAGTGAATAACCTTTTTAAAAATTTCACCACCGTTCTAGCATCATTACTTGGCAATGCTTGTGCTTCCACCCATTTGGAGACATAGTCAACTGCTACTAGGATGTACTGGTTCCCGTTAGACTTTGGAAATGGTCCCATGAAATCAATGCCCCAGACATCGAATACTTCGCAGAATTGTATAGGATTCTGAGGCATCTCATCCCGCCGAGATAAATTTCCAGCCCTCTGACAATTGTCACATCGAAGAACGAACTGGTGTGCGTCTCGAAAGAGAGTTGGCCAATAGAATCCTGCCGCCAAGACTTTTTCGGCAGTCCTACTTGATGCATAATGGCCCCCAACTGGCCCTGAATGACAGTGAGCAAGAATATCCCATCCTTCCTCCCTCGATACGCATCTCCGAACTATTTGATCTGCACAAATACGGAAGAGGAACGGATCGTCCCAGAAATAATTCTTTAAATCACTAAAGAATTTCTTCTTTTGCTGGAATGTGAGCCCTTGTTTGAGCACCTTCCCTGACAAATAGTTAGCAAAATCCGCAAACCATGGAGTGTCACCTGATGAAGTCGTTTTCTGAATTGAATACAAGTGCTCCTCCGGGAAGAAGTCATTAATTTCCTTGCTTGATGGCTCTTGTCCAATGCTACCCTCTAGCCGTGACAAGTGATCCGCCACAACATTTTCGGTTCCCTTCTTATCTTTTATCTCCATATCAAACTCCTGTAAGAGCAGTATCCAGCGGATTAATCTTGGTTTTGCATCAACTTTGTTCATGAGGTAGCGGAGAGCTGAATGGTCTGTGAATACAATAACTCTAGATAAAATGAGATATGATCTGAACTTATCGAGTGCAAATACCACCGCTAATAATTCCTTCTCTGTTGTAGTGTAATTTTCTTGGGCATCTGTGAGAGTCTTGCTTGCGTAATAGATGGGTTGGAATTGCTTACCTCTCCTTTGCCCCAAGACTGCTCCAACTGCATAATCACTAGCATCGCACATCAGCTCAAATGGTTCATCCCAATTCGGGGTGATTAGAATCGGAGCTTGAACCAGTTTTTCTTTTAAGACCTTGAAAGCTACTGCACAATCTTCCCCAAAGTCAAATGGAGCATCTTTTTCGAGAAGCTTGGTCAACGGCTGAGTGATCTTTGAAAAATCCTTAATAAACCACCTGTAAAAACCTGCATGCCCCAGAAAACTTCGGATTCCTTTGACGTTTATTGGCGGAGGAAGTTTATCTATGACCTCTATTTTTGCTTTATCCACCTCCATACCCACACTAGAAATTTTGTGACCGAGAACGATACCTTCTTGAACCATGAAGTGACACTTTTCCCAGTTTAACATGAGATTTGTCTCCTCACATCTTTTCAGCACTCGTTCCAAGTTTCTTAAGCATATATCAAAGGAGTCACCAAACACAGAGAAATCATCCATGAATACCTCCATTATGTCTTCGATGAGATCATCAAAAATAGCAGTCATACAGCGTTGAAATGTAGCAGGTGCATTACATAGCCCGAACGGCATTCGTCTGTATGCAAACGTTCCATATGGACAAGTAAAAGTCGTTTTCTCCTGATCTTCCGGAGCAATAGGAATCTGAAAGTATCCTGACATTCCGTCTAGAAAACAGTAAAACTGATGCCCTGCTAATCGTTCCAGCATTTGATCAATAAACGGCAATGGAAAATGATCCTTTCGGGTTGCATCATTCAACCTTCTGTAATCAATGCAAACTCTCCATCCCGTAACTGTCCTGGTTGGGATGAGCTCATTCTTCTCATTCTTAATTACTGTCATCCCACCTTTTTTCGGAACCACTTGAGTTGGGCTTACCCAAGCACTATCGGAGATTGGGTAAACAATTCCTGCATCCAAGAGTTTCACCACCTCTGCCTTCACAACCTCTTTCATGTTTGGATTTAGTCTTCTTTGAGGTTGGATTACCGTTTTGAAGCTATCCTCCATTAAAATCTTATGTGTACAAAATGAGGGGTTTATTCCTTTTAGGTCTGCGATTTTCCATGCTAACGCAGACTTGTGTATTTTCAACATGTTCACCAGTTTATCTTTTTGCTCCCGAGAAAGATTCGATGCTATGATCACGGGCAACTTCATTTCTTCTGCCAAAAATGCATATTCTAAGTGTTCTGGAAGTGTTTTCAACTCTAACTCGGGTGGCTCATCAATGGATGGTCGAAGTCGGTCCCCCTTTGGTCTATCAATTTCTTCAAATTTAGTATCTTGTGGTTTATTAACGCAACCTGATACCTTCTCTGGACCATACTCCTTGAGTTGGTCCTGGGATCCCAACTTAACCCCCAATTCACAAGCTTCCTCAATTAGGTTTGCGATTCCCATTGAAAAGACTTCTTGCTTATGTTCCCAATAACCTGATTCAAACTGTGCGAGAACCTTCTCAAGGGTTTCTTCTGTGTCACCCTTTGACGAAGCTAGGGCTGATTTATCAAATTCATCCAACACACCACCCAATTCATAATTCATGTTCTGCTCCTTGTAGAATTGATCGATACTGTTCACTATTTCTGTGCAAGGATGCTTCACTGATTGATCATACTCAGTATAACTTGGAAATGGTTGGGCGATAAACAACTGCATTTTCTGCTTTACTTCCTCAACTAGGCCCACAAGTGTATCAAAAGCTTCGCTTGCATTAAACATTCCCTCGGTAAAACTGCAATTAGCGAAGAAAGAATTGGTGAGAATAGTGATAGATAGAGAAAATGTGAAATAGACAGCGAAATGAATGACTAAAATAGCAAAAACAAGTATCAAAAATATTATAGCAAGTTACTGTTGGGATTAGTGTTGGGATTAGTCACGGTTGACCTTAGATTTGGGACCGTGTACTTAAGGATGTCTACAACTCATTAAACATCAGTAGCAAGTACTGTAACAAAAATATTATAGCAAGTTACTGTTCATTGTTTGTCGAAAATCAGCATTCCAGTAACTTCACACGGGCGTGTGAAAATTCCACATGGCCGTGTGAAATCCTGATTCAGCCGAATTTAAGCCGCGACTCAATGTTATAAAAACCCAATTAGGAGACTTTTTACACATCTTTTTGCCAATCTTTTCTTGCAACTTCTGGAGGGTTGCGGCTAGGGTTTGGAGAGGACTTTTGTGGAGGATCGAAATGCGTCATCAGGATTGTCAAAATCGACGTCCGGCGGCAGCACAAGAACACGACCATACCATACACAAGGGGGTTTTCATCGATGCTTTCAATTTGTTTTCACTTTTATATTTTGATGAATTGTATAGCTCCATGAGATGCTAAACCCTTTGTGGGTATTTGGACTTGTAAACCCTAAAATCATTATGTTTCTATGACATTGTTATTATGCTTTTCCATTATTGATGAATAAATTCGAGTTTCAATCTTATTTGCTTCTTGTAATTGTTTTCCCTTAGCCGTGACACTAGGGTTGACAACAATCTAGATTATCCTTTGGAGGTGTGACAACTCCTATAGGGTTAGACTACTTAAGATTGAAAAGGGTTGAGAGAGTGAGTCGTGGGTAGCGAAACGTCCCCTTTCCCCTCCGATGTGATTCTCCCTACCTCCATGTTCCATGATTTTTTAGCGGTCAAGATAGAGTGAAGTGCTAGGAGATAAACTCCCCTAGGGCTTAGTTGCACGAACAATAGAGTGAAGGGTTGAAGTGAATCTTAGTGCTGGGGCTTAATTTAGACTAGGGTTCTTTCACCTGGACCAAAGGGTTAGAACTATACTTAGGAACAAGGTTTATTACTAGGAATCCCTAGAATTTAAAGCTATCCCACATAGTATGAGGATTAGGAAGACGGACTCCCCTAGGGCTTAGTTGACAAGTTAACGAGAGTCAAGGGTCGTAGTGAAAACCTAATGCCGGGGCATAGTGTTGGGGTTAGTCACGGTTGACCTTAGGTTTGGGACCGTGTGTTTAACGATATCCTCGACTTAATTAACATCAATAGGAAAGTATAATAGCATCGTCTTGTACTAGAAGCATAAGTCTTAGGGGTAGCTTGTCCGGGTACCTAACTTTAATCATTGCTTGTCCTTTTCTATTTACTCCTACTTGCACTCTCTAACCTTCCATCTTTGTATTTTAATTCTTGTTCTTTATAATTTCTTTCACACTCACCGTACACCTCTTAGCTAAATAGTGAAATCTCGCATCTTAAATCCCTATTCCCTGTGGATACGACTACTGACACGACCTTTTGCGTGCGTACCGCAAGTGCACGGCCTTGTCGAAGTAATAAAAGTTACCCCGGTGAGTGGGTAGTCGAATCCACAGGGAATAGGGATTTAAAATACGAGAAGTTGCTATTGAGTCGTGTGATATACGAAAAGAAACAATGATCGGAGTGATGAGTGAATTTATGGGAACTAGAGTAGATGCAAAGGAAATAAATCGAAAGATGAAAGAGAGAAAAGTGCAAGCAACGAGTAAAAAGAGAGAGACTAGTAATAAGTGAAAATAGGGTATCCGGACAAGTTACCTCTAGGACTTATGCTTCTAGTGCAAGACTATGCTATTATACCTTCCTATTGATGTTAATTGAGTCGAGGAAAATCCTGAAACACACGGTCCCAAATCTAAGGTCAACCGTGGCTAACCCCAACACTATGTCCCGGCAATAGGATTCACGTCAACCCTTCACTCTGTTGATTGCTCAACTAAGCCCCAGGGGAGTATTTCTACCTAAGCCTAACACAACGTGGGATTGCTTTAAGCTCTAGGGACTCCTAGTGATAAAACCTGTTCCTATGTGTGATAGTTCTAACCCTTTGGTCCAGGAGGAAGAACCATTGTCTAAATTAAGCCCCAGTGCGTAGGATTCACGTCACCCCAAAACCTTGGGGGAGTTTGTCTACCTAGCACTTCACTCTATTTCGACCTCTAATGACTCAAGGAATCGGAGGTAGGGAGAAATCACAACGGAAGGGAAAGGGGTACGGTGCTACCTCACAACTCTCCCTCTCAACCCTCTTCAATTTTAAGTAGTCTAATCCTATAGGAGTTGTCACACCTCCAAAGGATAACCTAGATTGTTCTCAATCCTTAGTGTCACGGCTAAGAGAAAACAATAGCACAAGAAATCTAAAATTGAAACTCGAATTTATTCATCAATTAATGGAAAAGCATAATAACAATGTCAAAGAAACATAATTATCCTAGAGTTTTACAAGTCCGAATACCCACGAGGGGTTTAGCTCCTCATGGAGCTATACATGTTCATCAATTTATGAAAGAAAGAACAAACTAAAGACATCAATGAAAACCCCCTCGCGTATGGTGTGGCCGTGGTCTTGTGCGGCCGTCGAACGTCGGTGACGATGCCGATGACGCGCTCCAATCCTCCACAAAGTCCTCTCCAAAACACTAGCCGCCCTCCCCAGAAGTTGGGGAGAAAGACAGGTCAAAAGATTCTTCAAAAAATCTCCAAATCGGCTTTAAATAGGCTGAGTGCGGCTTTAAATTTGAAGTTATCGGGAATTCACACGGCCGTGTGGAATTTCCACACGCCCGTGTGAAGTTTCTGTCTTTCCTGAAAATTACTTCACACGGCCGTGTGTTAATTCCACACACCCGTGTGAAGTTTCTGGCTTGCTTGAAAATCAATCCACACGGACGTGTGTTAATTCCACACGCCCGTCTGACGTCTCTGGTTTGCTGGAAAATTAGTTCACACGGCCGTGTGGTAATTCCACACGCCCGTGTGAATTCTCTGGAACCTTGACTCTTCGGCAGAAGTGCACAGTAACTTGCTACAGTGATTCGCTACAGTAACAAGCTACCGTGTTGCTACAGTAACTCTCCGAAATGCTCCCGAATATGTTGTTTCTTCATCGAGGCCATTGAATTGGGCACACAATCAATGGTAGATCGTGCCTATTGCTTCGAGTCTCCTTCTTGGTGAAGTTTTCCTAAGCTACATGAGTTAGACTTGTTGTGAATGTGACTGCCTTTGTGCCCCTCCAAAGGAGGTTGGCACACACTCACAAGTCTAACCTCGTGCCTTGTTCCTTGCTTGGTCTGAAAACCTCCCAACAACGGCGAACACGACCTAACTTCGTTCTTCTTTTCCAACTTAGCTCCACGAAACCTACAATGCTCAAGAATACACAAATGCACACTATTTAGTGATAAAATCTGATAAAAGTATGTTCATTTGTAAGATAATAACGCTTCGTGTTACTACAACACAAGCACTTATCAACTACCTACTCACCAGGGTAAAATTTATTAATTCGACAAACCTGTGCACTTGCAGGATACACACAAGGGGTCGTGTCAAAGTTTTTTACGTCGTTTCCAGGGAATAGGCGTATTTTTTTTACTTGTTTTTGCTAATTTAGCTATTCACTTCATTTTCTGTTTCACACTTTCTTTATCTATCATAGTTCTTGTTTGTTTTCTTTTTCTTTGTTTTTGGCTTCAGGTTATGACCCCGGGGAACCCTTCAATTCTTGTTGAAGGGGACCCGGAATTTGGTAGAAGAACACATCGTAAAGGGAAAGAACCTGTGGAATAACAGTCCAATCAAGCCGAAATTGATACAGAAGGGTTAGAAGCAATGACAGAACAGAATGAAGAGCAGAGGACATTGTCCGATTTTGCTAGACCCGCGGTGATGGGGACCCAATCGAGCATTGTGAGGCCCCCAATTACCGTAATGAATTTTGAGTTGAAGCCATTGTTCATTCAGATGTTGCAACAGTCCGCACAATTTAATGGGTTGGCCGATGAAGATCCAAACAACCATATAGACAACTTTCTTGAAGTGTGTGACATGTCGAAGATCAATGGGGTGGCGGATGACGCGATTCGTTTGAGAGCCTTCCCATTTTCATTGAAGGGAAAAGCAAGACATTGGCTTCATTCATTACCGAAAGCATCTATCACTACTTGGGAGGAGATGGCCGAGGCATTCTTGGCTAGATACTTCCCTCTAGGAAAATCAGCGAGGCTCCGGAATGAGATTCCATCCTTCATGCAAATGGAATTGGAGTCTCTATTAAGACATGGGATAGGTTCAAGGATCTTCTTCGGAAATGCCCGCAACATGGATTCCCCGAGTGGATAATCATTCACACCTTTTACAATGGGCTGAATCCGAGTACCAAGCAACTATTAGATGCAGCGGCAGGAGGAACTCTAGGAAGCAAGACTCCCGGTGAAGCCCGCCATCTTATAGAAGATATGGCGATGAATAGCTATCAATGGAACACACGAGACCAAAAGAAGGTGGCCAGAATTCATGAAATAGATGCAGTTACAGCGTTGGTAGCACAAGTGGAATCATTTAGTAAGAAGCTAGATGCTCTAGCTTCACCAAGAGTTGCGGCCAGCACTACTTGTAACAGTTGTGGGGGAGGTCATGCTTCAAGCAATTTCCCTATTGCTATTGGAGGCACTAGTGCAGTGGAATAGATCTATTTTTGTTGGTAATGCTTATAGAGGACAAGGCCAAGGTAACCTGTACAGTGGAACCTATAACCCGGGGTGGAAGAACCACCCAAATTTCTCATGGAGCAATCAAGGGCAGTCACAACAAAAGAATAATGCACCACCGGGATTTCAAGGTCAACAAGCACTGAACTTAGAAAGTCGAGTGACCGGGCTAGAAGACAAGATGACCGATCTAGAGAGAGCCCTCACAAGGTTTGTTTCTTCTTCGGATGCTAGGTTTCAGTCGATGGAGGCTATGCTTCGCAATCACACCGCCTCCCTACACAATTTGGAAAATCAAGTGGGGCAAATTGTGAAGACTTTGGCGGAAAGACCTCAAGGTAGTTTGCCTAGTAATATGGAGACCAATCCGAATAAGAAATTGAAGGCGATTACCTTTAGAAGTGGAAAAGAGGTCGAGAGAAATCTCCCTCTAGAAAAGACAAAAGAAGCACCCGAGGTCGTGGAGGTAGAGGAAGAAGCGACAAAGGAAAAAGAGATGGCACCCCCACCCTACAAGCCGAGAATCCCCTATCCTTCGCGATTGAAGAATGACCAAGAGAACAAATAATACAAGAAATTTCTGAGTATTTTCAAATAGTTGCACATTAACATACCGTTCGAGGAGGCATTGGCCTCTGGCCCAAGTACGCAAAGTTCTTGAAAGACCTCTTAACCAACAAGAGGAAATTTGAGGAGAGTGCATCTATAATCCTTGGTGCCAATTGCTCGGCCGTATTGCAAAAGAATATGCCGAGTAAGAGAAAAGATCCCCGAAGTTTTATCAGACCGTGCAATATTGGTAACTTGGGTGAAGAAATGGCATTGGTCGACTCGGGGGAAAGCATCAATGTCATGCCCTACACTTTCTCCCAAAAGCTAGTCTTGGGCGAGCCTAGACCAACCTGGATGACACTTCAACTAGCGGACCGATCGATAAAGCATCCGAGGGGAATTATGGAAAATGTGTTGGTGAAAGTGGACAAGTACATATTTCCTATTGATTTTGTGGTGTTAGACGTCGATGAGGATGTTGAGGTGCCATTGATCCTTGGGAGGCCATTCTTGTGTACTTCCAAGGCTCTTATTGACATGGACGACGAGGAGCTCACATCTCGAGTTGGAGATAACAAGCTTACATACCGCCTCGCCGAAGCCATAAGACACTCTCTTGACTTTGATGATACTTTATATTTTCTTGACACCACCGATGAACTAATTGATGATTATGTGCAGGAAATGTTGAACCCGGATCCATATGAAGGATGGCCGGACCAAGACGTGGAGATTGAAGAAGAAGTACTTTCGCTTGGTCTATTCGAGAAGAAAATCAAGCCAGAACTAGGACTCATGAAGAAGATGATTCGAAGGATGAAGAGCTCGAAAAGACACCACAAGAAGAGCCCCAATACAAAGGGGGATAAGCAAGCATGGAGTAAGGGTGTTTCTCCCTTGTATGGTAACAAATTCGACAACTCTCCCTCTACTCTACAAAAATTATGTTCTGCATGCTTTTAGGTTGTAGGGAAGAGGGCAACCTTCATTCATGAACCCTCATAAGGTAAGACATGTACGTCAAGCCAAGTGACGTTAAACAAGCGCTTCTTGGGAGGCAACCCAAGGTTTTATAGCTTTTCTAGGATCTAGTTTAGTTCTAGCATGAATAAGAGTCTTAGTTTTGGTGTCTTGAATTTTTAATGCGTATGCTACGATTTTATTGTGGATTATTGATGTTTTCGTGTGCCTAAATGATAATTGACGAAGTTTGAGTCGGTTGAGCATGTTTTCCATGGTATCTGGTCGTATTTTTATGGTATTTACAGGCTCTAGTTATTATGCTGATGTGTCCGAATTTTTCTTGAGAGTCTGTGAATTTTTCAATGTAAACCAGAGAAAACACACGGCCGTGTGGAATTTCCACACGGCCGTGTGTTACCAAGTAGGGCTTAGCTAGTGAGGGCACAGGGGCGTGACCTTACCCTTATGAAAAACCTTAGAAGGGGCACACAGCCGTGTGGAATTTTCACACGGCCGTGTGAAATCTTGCAGAACTTGGATTTTCATTCCCGAGAGTCATAGGGGCTGTGTAGGTGCCCCTGTGAGTGCCCATGTCTTAAGGCACACGGCTGTGTGAAATTCTGTAGAGAGTCCCCTTCCATCCCGAGAAAACACAGGGGCGTGTGGCTGCCCCTGTGAGAGAGCTTGTGAATGGCACATGGGCCTGTGGATGTTTCACACCCTCATGTGGAACACTTAGACTTTCTCGGGACGAACAAGAGAAGCCACAGGGGCATGTAGGTGCCCCTGTGGCTGGCATTGTGTTCTTGGCGAGGTTGGGCACACAGCCGTGTGGAATTTCCACACGGTCATGTGAAATTTTCTAGACACCTTATGTGCTTCCCGTGAATCCACAGGGGCGTGTACCGGCCCCTGTGGAGCCCCCTGTGAAGGCACATAACCGTATGGGATTCTCACACGGCCGTGTGGGGTAGTCCAGAGAGCAACTAAAGTGCACACAGGGGCGTGTGCTGGCCCCTGTGAACCATAATTTCGGAGGCACACGGCCGTGTGGAATTTCCACAGGGCCGTGTGAATTCCACTGCAAATCAGTCTCTTGATTTTTCCACTCCAAATCACCGGTGCCTCTTGATTTTTCCACTCCAAATCACTCTCTGAACCCTTCTCGCGCTCTCCCGATCCTCTCTTCTTGATTTGTTGAGGTTTTGTTAAGCTTTCCGGCCGCTTTTAATGTTCCACACTTCATACCATCAATAAGCTCTCTCCCCCTCTTCTCCTTCATCAATCTTGATTTAATTTGTTTATTATGGTTGTTTCACTTGCGTTGCACGATTTACTTACTTACGAACTTATTTAGAATAGATTTAGAACCATTTTAGTGTAAAATTTTGAGTATTTGACCTCATGGCCATGAGGCTCTATCCACCCGACGATCCACATGGGCGTGTGGAATTTCCACACGGCCATGTGGATTTCTGCAGATTGTGTTTTTCAATTGTTTTTTATCATTTTTCTTCTCAATCTTGCAGATATGGCCTCCAAGGCAAAGAAGCAATCAAGGAAGCACCCCCGTGAGCCTTCTCCACCACTGAAGAGATGGATTTCGCTTTACTAGAGCATCGGGCCAGATTCAAAAGATTATCGACACTCCGATTTGGTCAGACATGCTATCCAGACTTGAGCGCATTGAGTGATATACAAGGGGGTGACACCATAGCTACTGAGGTTGAGGAGCTACTAGCAGTAGGTAGCTGGGGCCGTTTATTATCAATCAGAGAGCCAGCCATTCGAGCACTTATACTCGAGGTGTTATCGACTTTCGAGTTTGACGGAGGATATGACAGTTTCACCGCTATGGACACTATTTAGTTTTGTACACTCGGTCAGCACTTCAGTTTGAGTATTACCCAGTTCTCAGTCAAGATGGGCCTCTACGATGAGACGTTTACCGAGACGGAGTAGTATGCGTTACTTCTCATAGACTACCCAGGGACCTTGACACCTCAGAGGGCCTACAGGGCGTTATGCGGAGACGGGCAGTACGAGCCGGGGGTTTCGAAGGCGACATATCTTTCCCGGCCAGCATACATATATATCTATGCCGTACTGAGCATGTCAGTTAGCGGTAGGGGAGAGCCACTCCATCTGGGGCACTTTTTAGCTGAGCATATACACCATCAGGGCCAGTACCCCAGATGTGGAGTGATCTTCTCAGGCCCTTACATCACTCGCCTCCTTATAGGCATGTGACTCAGAGACGGAGTTTGTGGGGCTGAGAAGGCGACTGAACCAGGACCGGGAGTCTACTCCGTGATTATACCTCAGATCAGATCAGGCTGAGGGATCCCAACCAGCACTTGATGCACCCCCGGTCCAGACAGAGGCTGAGGCACTACCCACAGCACAGGAGCCACCTCCAGTGCGCATGTTTTCACCCTCTCGAGTCCAGGACAGGCTTGAGCACCTCAAGAGTGGTGTGGGTGTCCTACAGAGCAAGTTGGTTAAGGTTAGGGTTTCATAGGCAGCATAGTTTACACATACGTCGGCACAGCTCGCCGTCATTCGTCAGTTACTCGAGCAATCTGTGTTGACATCACCATTTGTGGTCCAGCCCCGAGCCTCCCCTGCATCGACCCCACCACCATCTCCTACACCATCAGCTGATTAACCAGAACCCTCAGAGCCCACAGCAGCAGCACCTGAGTCAGCGACACAGGACACCGACGCTGAGGCGTCATAGTTTATTTTAGTTTTTATTTCTTTTGGACTTTCCTTTATATTTTGGACTTGTATCACTTAGAAACGATTCTCCTTCTGAGTTTATCTTTTATTTTTCTTTTATTTTTCTTGAGTTGTATTTTATTTCTATATCTTTATATACTCGAGTTTTTATTTTGATTTCTTCTTGAGCTATACTGAACCCTTGTGTATGTGTGCAGATGGACTTGGATGTAAGGAATTTGAGGAATAGTCATAGGCACAGTCATGGGACTGTGTGTGCTCTACAAACCGTTGAGACTCAACTCTCAATGAACCTAGCTCCATCAAAAGCAACACTTGGAGTTCAGGGAAGTAATGTTTCAATTGCCTACCCCTACATTAATTGTGTTAATTGTTTCACTTTTTATTGTGCTTGCATGCGTACATTGGGGACAATGTACATCTTAAGTGTGGGGGGAGTTCACATTGCACACAACTTTACTTGTGTATTCAATTGCTTATGCTCATGTAGCCTATGGCGGTTCACCTTAGTTGCAACATTAGTATTCTTAGAGTTTAGGAGAATTTTTAACACTGTATCTTATCATGCTTTAGTTTTTACTTGAATTTTAAGGAATTTTTTGCTCGATTATCTCATATTGCACAACTCACTCTTGGAATCTTTTGGAAACTCAAGCTTGAAGTTTTTAAGGACAATTTTATCTTTGTTTTAGTGAGTTCTTAGTTTTGATTTGAGAAAAAGACGAAAAAAATTGAAAAAAATATGGAAAAAGAAAAAGAAAAAAATGAATGAGTTTGTGAATATTTGCTTTGTTTTATTTGTGCATTTGGGGTGGAAAGAGCTACCAGCTATAAAGTATGTAGCTACTCTCATAAGTCGGATACAAGTTATGCCCTAATGAGAGAAAGAGCTATCTCATGGGATGCATGAAAGCTACTACCCTGGTAGAAAGAGCTAGCTCCTCGAAAGCGTGAAAGCCACCTTTGGCTGCTGACTAGGAAAGGGCTACCTTAGAGGTTGTGTGAAGCTACTACTTCCTTTCTTTTTGTATATAAATAAGTCCTTTTTAACAAGAGTTTGAGGAGTACTTTTTGGATTGTCTTAAGTGAGTCTACACACACTTATACATTTTTGAGTTCTCTTTCTTTTTTATTCGAGTTTTTAAGTAGAGCATTGATATCTTTATGCAATGTTTTGATTTCACCTTACTTGTAGAATGCTTCTTTAGCACACTTTTGGTGAACCTAAGGCCGAGCACTTTCAATTGTTCTTCCCAAGTACTTTCATGGGTTATTTTTTTCTTGAGGACAAGCAAAAGCTTAATTGTGGGGGAGTTTGATAAGTGCTTGTGTTATAGTAACGCGAAGCGTTATTATCTTACAATGAGCATCTCTTTTATCAGATTTTATTAAAAATTGTGTGCATTTGTGTGTTTTTGTGCATTGTAGGTTTGTGGAGCTAATTCGAAGAATAAGAACAAAGTTAGATCGTGTTCGCCGTTGTTGGGGACTTTTTGGACCAAGCAAGGAATGAGGCACGAACCTAGACTTGCGAGTGTGTGCCAACCTCCTTTAGAGGGGCACAAAGGCAGTCACATTCGCAATAAGTCTAGCTCGTGCTAGCATAGGAGAACTTCACCAATAAGGAGATTTGAAGCAATCGGCATGATCTATCGTTGATTGTGTGCCCAATTCAACGGCCTCGATGAAGAACGATAAATTTGGGAGCTTTTCGGCAAAAGCAGTGTAGCAAGTTACTGTTCATTGTTTGCCGAAAATCAGCATTCCAGCAACTTCACACGGGCGTGTGAAAATTCCACATGGCCGTGTGAAATCCTGATTCAGCCGAATTTAAGCAGCAACTCAACGTTATAAAAGCCCGATTTGGAGACTTTTTACACATCTTTTTGCCAATCATTTCTCCCAACTTCTAGAGGGTTGCGGCTAGGGTTTGGAGAGGACTTTTGTGGAGGATCGAAGCGCATCATCGGCATCATCATCGATGTCCGACGGCCTCACAAGACCACGGCCACACCATACGGAAGGAGGTTTTCATCGATGCTTTCAATTTGTTTTCACGTTTATATTTTGATGGATTTGTATAGCTCCATGAGGAGCTAAACCCCTTGTGGGTATTTGGACTAGTAAACCCTATGATCATTATGTTTCTATGATATTGTTATTATGCTTTTCCATTATTGATGAATAAATTCGAGTTTCAATCTTAATTGTTTCTTGTAATCGTTTTCTCTTAGCCATGACACTAGGCTTGAGAACAATCTAGGTTATCCTTTGGAGGTGTGACAAATCCTATAGGGTTAGACTACTTAAGATTAAAGAGGGTTGAGAGGGTGAGTAATGAGGTAGCGAAACGTCCCCTTTCCCCTCCGTTGTGATTCTCCCTACCTCCGTGTTCCAGGATTTTTTAGTGGTCAAGATAGAGTGAAGTGCTAGGAAATAAACTTTCCTAGGGCTTAGTTGCGCGAACAATAGAGTGAAGGGTTGAAGTGAATCTTAGTGTTGGGGCTTAATTTAGACTAGGGTTCTTTCACCTGGACCAAAGGGTTAGAATTATACTTAGGAACAAGGTTTATCACTAGGAATCTCTAGAACTTAAAGCAATCCCACGTAGTGTGAGGCTTAGGAAGACGGACTCCCCTAGGGCTTAGTTGACAGGTTAACGAGAGTCAAGGGTCGTAGTGAAAACCTAATGTCGGGGCATAGTATTGGGGTTAGTCACGGTTGACCTTAGGTTTGGGACCGTGTGTTTAAGGATATCCTCGACTCAATTAACATCAATAGGAAAGTATAATAGCATCGTCTTGTACTAGAAGCATAAGTCCTAGGGGTAGCTTGTCCTTGTACCTAACTTTACTCATTGCTTGTCCTTTTCTATTTACTCCTACTTGCACTCTCTTACCTTTCATCTTTCTATTTTAATTCTTGTTCTTTATAATTGCTTTCAAACTCACTCATTGATTCTCTTCACACTCACCGTATACCGCTTAGCTAAATAGTGAAATCTCACATCTTAAATCCCTATTACCTGTGGATACGACTACCCACACACCAGGTAAAATTTATTACTTCGAAGAACTCGTGCACTTGTGGGATACACGCAAATGGTCGTGTTAACTACCATCTCACCGGGGTACTTTATTACTGTGACAACCCGTGCACTTTCGGGCCACTGTAAAAGTTTTTACTCATGCCCTTCATGTTGGCCTATTGATTCATCGGTTGGTGACTCTGGCTACCCGATGAATATCCAATCTGGACTCTACACTCCCACCTCAACTGACCCTTATAGTAATCAGCCGATCTACCACGTCACCTCAATAGGCTATCTATGGAGACCGCCTACTGCAGTAGGGGTTTGACCATACAAACTCAACAATTAGTACAACTCCACACAGAGTACAATAACCAACAATAACCATTAATCAACAATACCTCAGCTATTACAACAAGGAAATAATAAAAGCACAAGCAAAACTCAAGCTTTTAACACAAATCATTTTACAAACTCCAACACAAGAAACAGCCTGGAAATTCTTTTCTTAAGCACAAACTTTGAATAAAAGAAGTATTATCCCATAAACTTATTTCCAAAGCAATAAACATCTCAAAATCAATCATGAAACCAGCGAAATCTCATTAAGTAATATATAGTATAAAAGTATATAGATATTGGTAATTTTCCCATAAGGTCATGCTTAATAATCCCACTCACCAAAATGATGATTTCCCTTGCTTGCAAGCTAATCCTTCGCCTTGAACCGGAGCTTCACCTTCTTGCCAAAGCACAACAAAACACAACAATTGTTAATATAAAAGCTAAGCAAGAAACCCTAGGTTTCTTCTACCAAACAATCCTAATCACAGCTAGGGTTTGCTTAACTAACACCTTAGGCTACTAAAGAAGTTTTAAAGGGTTTAGCCTTACTCTAACTCAAACAAATCAACAAAACAAGGAAAGCTCACTGTAGCTACAATAACCCTGAAATTCCAAGCATAAAATTCACACAAGATTCCAACAAATTTTAGGAAACAAACAAGGGAATCATAATCCAATAACCATTTACACTCTAACAAGAAGATAATACAAGACTCAAATCTCAAACATGCTCATTTACCACAAGCACTAGACTCCTCTAGCAAGGATGGAAAATACAAGGAGAAAACAAGAAAGAATATGGTGTTTACCTTGCTAGCTTCAAGAGAGAAAGAGGAAGGGAAGATGGAGCTTCAGTATATCAAGGGAAGGAGTTTCATTCAAGGTCTCCTTCTTCTCTATGAGAAAAACAAAGAGGTAATGAAAGGAAAAGCATGGCTTTAAAAAGATAAGTCATGGCTTTGAAATGACAAGGCATGGTTTGGGGTATGCCAAAAAAAAAAGGACATGGAAAAAGACCAAATTGTCCTTCTAACTCCCAAGTATGCAAAAATAAATAAATAAAAGATTAGGGTTAAAAATAGGATAGGGTACAACAGTAGTGATCTCCAGAAGAGATTCCTCATCGTTTGAAGACACTGAGTTAGACCCATGGACCACACGGTACTACACCCCGTGGAATGTGTCCAACCGCTCTATTATGCACATAGCCTAGAGTGTGGTGACTCTGAGCGGTTGCATGCCTCCACCTCACCATATGCTTGCGCAGTGGTTAATTAGGCCCAAGCCCCGTGTAAGCCTAGTAATGTAAGGACCAAGAAATATGGTCGCCAAGTGGGTAGTCCTATGCCTGGTGACACAGCTGGTAAGCAAGGACATGGCTAATCAGAATCGGCTCCCGAGCTACCATGCTCCTGAGTATGTAAAAGTCATGAAGGTTCATAACCCCCATGATGTCGCCTCTAGTAGTCAGCATCTTAGATAGGACAGTGTGAAGATACCTAAACGTTGCTTGTCGAAGGGCAGATGCCTTTGAGGTACCACATATATAGCCTTAAAGTTTTTGGATCCAAACTTGATTAGCACTTAGGTGGACCGACAAGTTAATATGGAGTTGGGAGTACAACATTGTGCCAGTGTCTCCATGTCGACGAGCCCCATTGCCATAGAAAACTCCATGTACGACATCAGGTACTCCACTCTAAACATCTAGAAGCTGATGTTCTTGTGGTAGCTAAGGCTGATGATTCTTTGTTCTAGCTTGAACGGATCGGACAATCAAAACAATAATGATTCTCTAGTCCTGCTCATGGTAGCTAAGGCTAATGATTCTCTGGTCCACCCCGAACATCTGGAACCTATGATACCACAACTTCAAAAGAGCAATAGAAGGAGTAACACGAGAGACACAACAATAATGAAGGTATAGAGGAAGGTAGAACTTAAAGATGAACGCACTACTGAGGTAATAAACTCCACCACTTCGAAAGCAAGGAACAAAGAAATGCCCTCTCTACTTACTGCAAGCAAACTAATGTCATCTTAAGGTAAGAGCTTGTATGTTAGGCTCGTGATGTAAAACAAGCACTTCGTGGGAGGCAACGCAAGTAGTTTTTTTTTGCCTTAGTTCATTTAATTTCTTGTTTTTAGTTTTTTATCATTTAGTTATTGAATGAAGAGTGATGCTTGATTGAATGGTGTAAAGTTAACTCATTTTTATTGAATCTTATGGGATTTGTTTGTGGAGTCTAGTTATATTGTTAGGAATTATTTTCATGCCGTTTTGCATAGGGGAATTACTTAGTTGTTCACTATTCGTATCACAACAGGCATGGTTGAACCGTTATACACCCATTGAGATATACATGGAGAGAGTTGTGTTTTTTGAAAAATTTAAGTGAGTCTATCACTGGCTTACCACGTCCGTGGTCACGGCCATTCCTCAGAGCGTGCTATTTCTCTGGGCTTTCAAGAGTCCTAGCACGGTCTCTTGATAAACACCTAAATGTATGTATTTTATATGTATAAGTTTTGTACTATTCATGTATATCTTGATGAATCGATGCCTTTTTTTGTAGTTTAATTATTCCATTCATGTTACAAGCCTCTAAGAAGCCTAGGTGAGCTCGATGATGCAATTTAGGAAGAAATTAGCAAAAAAAATGACGTTTTAGAGCTTGGGTACTACAGTAACACTATAGCAAGTAATGTAGCAAGAAGGACTAAAGAAACAGTAAAACCTAAGGTTTTAATTGCAAGCAACCTTGCAGCTTGATAAGTGCTTGTGTTATAGTACCACGAAGAGTTATTATCTTACATTGAGCATATCTTTTATCAGGTTTTATCACTAAATGGTGTGCATTTGTATATTCTTGTGCATTGAAGGTTTCTGGAGCTAAATTGGAGAAGAAGAACAAAATTAGGTCATGTTCGCCGATGTTAGGAAGTTTTCAGACCAAGTACGGAACAAGGCACGAGCTTGGACTTGTGAGTGTGTGCCAACCTCCTTTGGAGGGGCACAAAGGTAGTCACATTCACAACAAGTCTAACTCGTGTAGCTTAGAAGAACTTCACCAAGAAGGAGACTTGAAGCAGTCGGCACGACCTACCATTGTTTGTCTGCCCAATCAATGGCCTCGATGAAGAACAACGGATTCGGGAGTGCGGCTAGGGTTTTGGAGAGGATTTCGTGGAGGTTTACCGCGCATCATCGGCATCGTCACCGACGTTCAGCGGCCGCACAAGACCACGGCCACACCATATACAAGGGGGTTTTCATCAATGTCTTTGATGTATACTTTCTTTTCTATTTTGATAAACATGTATAGCTCCATGAGGAGCTAAACCCCTTGAGGGTATTCGGACTTGTAAACTCTAGGGTTATTATGTTTCTTTGACATTGTTATTATGCTTTTCCATTATTGATGAATAAAAATTGAGTTTCAATCTTAATTTCATCTTGCTAATGTTTTCTCTTAGATGTGACACTAGGATTGAGAACAATTTAGGTTACCCTTTGGAGGTGTGACAACTCCTTTAGGGTTAGACTACTTAAGATTGAAGAGGGTTAAGAGGGAGAGTTGTGATGTAGCGATGTACCACTTTCCCCTCTGACGTGGTTTCTCCCTACCTCCGTTTCCTTGATTTCATAGCGGTAGAAATAGAGTGAAGTGCTAGGCAGATAAACTCCCCTGAGGCTTAGTTACGTAAGTAACAGAGTGAAGGGTTGAAGTGAATCCTACGCGCTGGGGCTTAATCTAGACTAGGGTTCTTCCACCTTGACCAAAGGGTTAGAACTACACATAGGAATAGGTTTTACCACTAGGAATCCTTAGAAGTTAAAGCAATCCCACATAGTGTGAGGTTTAGGTAGATAAACTCTCCTGAGGCTTAGTCGTGCAAGCGACAGAGTGAAGGGTGACGTGAATCCTAATACTGGGGCATAGTGTTGGGGTTAGTCACGGTTGTCCTTAGGTTTGGGACCGTGAGTTTTAGGATATCCTCGACTCAATTAACATCAATAGGGAAGTATAATAGCATAGTCCTGCACTAGAAGCACAGATCCTAGAGGTAGCTTGTCCGGATACCCTATTTCATTCATTGCTAGTCCTCTTTATTCTCTTTTACTTGCACTTTCTGATCTTCCATCTTTCTATTTAATTTCTTGTCTTTTATTCTGTTTGCTTCTACATTCACTCATTGATCTAGATATTGCTTTTCCATACACCGCATAGCTTAATTGGTGAAATCTCGTATTCTAAATCCCTATTCCTTGTGGATTCGACTACCCTCTCACCAGGGTAAATTTTATTACTTCGACAAACCCGTACACTTGCAGGATACATGTAAGAGGTCGTGTCACAGCTATGAGAATGCCTGCAAGACAACTGGAGATTTGCGTATCAATACCATAGCAGAGCCATTGTAGCAGAGTACTGCAGAAGGTACTATAACACTTTACTAAAATTTCTGTTTTTACCAAAATTTAGATAAAAATTCTAAGAGCCTTGCAGGCATCCTTGCCCCCGCAAGTTAGACTATGAGGAAACCTTATAAAGACATTTAAAGAAGGGTTAGGGCATTTCTAAAGTATTATCTTCTTCTACACTTAGCTTTCCAACCCTCCAAAGCTAGATCCAAAGTGGAGACCACATTTGAGGGTGGTTTTGAGGTGGAAATTGAAGGGAGAAGTGCACTTTCACAAAATTGATGAGTACAATTCATATCATGTTTTACTTACTCCCAATTTATGCTTTTGCTTGCCTCTTAGCACTTTTTTGGGTATATACGATGCTATTTTAAGTATATTTGTTCATGCTACAAGAATTTAGGGTTCAAAGTAATTAGGAGTGAAATCAGGGATAAAACATTCAAAAAATGTAAATTTATCTAAGTGTCCGAGCCAAGCACGGGTAGAGCACGGTCATGCTCTATCCCCATGATTATCATTATCTAAAGAAGCCTGAGTAGATGGCTAAGCATGAGGGTGCTTCCAATGGGAGCACGGTCGCGCTTCATCCCCTTGATTTTCACTAAAATGGAATCCCAGAGGAAGTTACTTTTTCTGTGCCCCTTGCACAGGCCTGCTCAAGCAGAGCACGGGTAGAGCATGACTGTGTTTTCCTCTTAATTTGCTCTTGATGATACTTAGCCGATTTGCTTAGAACCCCTAAGAAGAGCATGGTCTAAGCGCGAACGTTCTTAGAGCGTGTTGAGCCTAAAAATCCCTTTTTAACTCCCAGATCTAGGGTTTCATCTTTTATCTTTTGTTCAGAGGTTTCTTCTCTACAGGAAAAACACTGATGAGGATAATGATCAAGCTTCACCACACCATCTAAGGGGATCAAGGTTGAGTTGGAGGCACACGAGAAGTGGAGTTATCTCATCCATGAAGCTTTTGAAGCTCAACTAAGAAGATTTTGTAAAAGGAGGAAGTCATGATTTCTAACCTTAATGCATTCATTCATTCTTCTCAGTTGTATGAAATCATAAGAGGCTAACTATTCCACGGTGCCCCGTGATGCTAAACTATGTTGTTTAGTGTACTTTGACTACTTGTTTTAATGTCTACGGAGTTCTTATGCATTCTTGTATTTATTCATGTGTTTGCATAACATGGCATGCTTGAATTGCATAGTTTATGTGTAAAACTTAGCATGTGTGGATTACCATAGTTATGATTGCCTTGTGTAGTTGCAAAACTTGGAGTGTATGAAGTTCATAGTTACACTTGCAAAACTTGGCGTATTTGATAGCCATAGATGCAACATTGCTTTTAAGTAACCGCAAGGATCTTAGGATGTACATGGTAGATATTAGAAGCAAGTCAGTACACTAAAGCACGTAGGGATTATCCTGCGGCACTACTCTCTTGTTGTTGAAAACTCGAACCTAGTCTGCATGATAGTTCTACCCTTATCTTTTTAGTCTTGTTTAGTGATTCTTTCTACTAACCAACTTTTTACCTACTAGACATTAGAGGAGTAATTAGTACTAGAAGTCCAGTCCCTGTGGTTTGTAAACCATACCCCTTACTGGGTAATACATTATTATTTGTTATGATTCGTACACTTGCGGAGATTGCATCAAGTTTTTGGCACCGTTGCTAGGGACTGGCAACTCAGAAGAAGGAAACATGGTCACGGTGCCCAGAGCACTGTCGTGCTTATGAAAGCATGGCACAAGCACGACCATGCTTTTAGGCCGTGCAATTTACTGACTGGAAGAAAAGTCATCTGATGTTGAACCCTAGATTTGGCCTCAAGCATGACAATGCTTGCATCGAAAACTCCTTTTAAAGTCTGAAAGTTAGGGTTTAAAAGGGGGTTTGGCTTTGGGATTTGGAGGTGACTTTGGGGTGACCTGATGAGTACATTTTATATCATATTTTCATGCCCTTTATTCTATCATTTTCGTTGTCCTTTAGCATATTTATTATGTAGAATTGGTGCTACTCATGGTGTTATGCTCATTGTATGAGATTCATGGGCCTGACTCACTTTATGGCGAAACCGAGTGCGTTTCCTGCGTGTGCATCGACCGAGGGATCAAAACTAGCTGCCACGGGCAAGACATGGTCATGCCCGATCCACTAAAGATCCCATCCTGGAGAGTGAAATAGCAAAATCTTAACACGGGAGTGTCCCAGCCAGAACACAGTCACCACGTTCCAGTGCCCAAGCTGCTACTAATCTTAGGAAAACCTTTCTCAGGAGCGACAAGGGCACGGTGCTGGTTACACGGTCATGTGCTAGTTGACACGGGGATAGCACTCCTATGTCCGAGCTACTGCAAATTTCAGGAGTTTCACCCAAGTATTTCCCAGAAAAGTACACGATCTAAACACGACCGTGTCAAGATCGTGTCAGGCCCTGAAACTGCCTTTTCAACTCCAGAACTTAGCCTTTCTATTTCATCTTTGTTCGGGGATTCTTCTCTGCATTGGGAGGACGTTAATGAGATTGAAGATCAAGCTTCACCAAACCACTTAAGGAGATAAAGGACGAGTAGGAGGTACCTCAAGTGGTGGGGTTAGCACAAGGTCTCCACAAGGAAGCTCATTTAACGCGTAGAAGGGAGTCATATTTTCTTTCTCTTGCTCTTTTATTATTCTTTCCTTGTTGTACCTGCCCACGAGGGCCTAACTGGCCATAATGCCCAGGGTTGTGGACTTTGACAAACTGTAATGCTCATACACTTGTTCTAATTGTTCTGCGGAGTTCTATTTGATATTTGTGTTTAATCTTGTGTTGCCTAACTTAATGTGTTAGATGTACACAGTTGTTAGGGTAAAACTCGGTGCGTAGCTTACTTGTGAGCGATGTGCAGCTATCTTAGCAAAACTCGGTGTATTTGAGAACCCATAGATGCAACATTGCTTGTGAGCACACGCTAATATCTTTGGAATGTACCTTGTAGACATTTAGGGTAAGATAGCGTGCACTAGTCCTAGGGATCGCCCTGAGGGATTACTCTTGTATCGTCCAATACTCGATTCCAATCTCCTCCATTTCACCATTTCTGTCTTTCCTTTAGTGTTTCATTATTCAATCTCTTTTCAATTTGCGATCACTTGACATCAGACTATAAATTATTACTTTGCGTACAGTTCCCTATGGTTCGACAACCCTACTCCTTACGGGGTACCATTATATTACTTCTGAGCGACCCGTACACTTGTGGAGAATGCATCAAATTTTTAGCACCGTTGCCGGGGATTTGGTCACTCTTCGGAACATTAGGACTTTGGTGATCTAGTTTGTGAATAGTTTACTTTATTGTCAATTTTTGTTTTCTCAATTATTTGTTTCATTATTCCTGGTTTCAATTTTATTCTTGTTTTTTATTGCCTTGCGAGCTTACACTTAATTACCTTGTGCGTACGCACAATTGTATAACGTGGGAGCACATCTTCCTCACTGCTGAGCCCTGATCCCAAAGTTGAGAGAAATTTCAGAAGAAGAGTTAAACAAGTGAATCTAAGTGAGACAAGGTCAGTTGAGGTCAGTATTGAGGTTGACCAAGAGGGAGAAATGGCTGGAAATCAACAACAACAGAGTATTTCATAGTTTGCCCGGCCGAATTTTGACGGAACGGGGTTGATTATTGTTAGACCGCCTATTGTAGCCAATAATTTTGAACTGAAGCCGAACTTTATTTACTGGTTGAAACAGGAATGCTAGTTTGATGGTTTTCAGGATGAAGACCCCTATAAGCACCTCCGGATGTTCTTGGAAATTTGTGACACTTGCAAGATGAACAATGTCACCAAGGATGCCATCCGTTTGAGGCTGTTCTTGTTCACCTTGAGAGGAAGAGCTAAGCAATGGATCACTTCATTACCTGCGAGGTCCCTCAAGGATTGGAAACAAGTTACGGACAGTTTTCTTGCACGGTACTTCCCTCCAGTAAAGATTACAAAGTTTAGGAGTGATATTTCCTCTTATTGGCAATGTGAGTCGGAGTCCTTGTATAACACTTGGGAGAGATACAAGGAGTTGTTGAGGAAGTACCTAGTGCATGGAATTGTAGAGTGGATGCAAATTCAGATTTTCTATAATGGGTTGAGCAATGCCACCAAGAAAATGCTTGATGCCGCTGCTGGAGGACCTTTGTGCAACAAGCAACCAATGGAGTGTCGAACATAGCAAGCTGGTGAAATCCGCCAATATTTATCAAGTGGATGCCGTTACTATACTTGCGGCACAAGTTGAGGCGATTGCCAAGTGACTTGATTCTATGCACATGTCTCTCTCTAACTCTGGACCTTCTTGTAGCATTTGGGGCCCTTCTAGCAAGATTATCTATCCTTCATCAACCGATTTGGGTATGGGGCAAATAGAGCAAGTTGACTATGTATGATAGAATCGCCGATTCCAAAATAACCCATATAGCAACACCTACAATCCGGGATGGAGGAATCATCATAATTTTTCGTGGAGTCAATCTGGACAAGGGCAAGGAGCACCACAACCACAACATGTTATTCCTCTGCCGCAAACACATCAGCCGTCCTCCTCATCATCTTCAGAATCGACCCGACCTCACTAGCATAATGGCAAAGTTCATCAAGAGCACAGAATCCTGTTTTGCTAGTAATGAGGAGATGATTAGGAACACGAATGCGACGGCTAGGAATTTGGAGCATCAAATGGCCCAATTATCCAAGTTGGTAGAAGAAAGATTGCCTAGTTTCCTCCCGAGCAACACAGTGGTGAACCCTAGGGAATCTCTAAAGGGTGTGCAATTGAGGAGTGAAAAACAAATCCCAAACCCTATAGATAAGGTGCCCGCAGAGAAACAAGCCAACCCCACTGTAGTCGTGAATTTAGAGGCCCCGAATAATGAAGAAAGTGCTAAGGGGCCAGGTGTGGAGAAGGACCCAGTGTTAGAGTATCAACCCAAGCTTCCTTACCCGATGAAACTCAAGCGAGACAAGTAAGATGAGCAATATAAAAAGTTCCTTGACATGTGCAAGACTAACACGACCTTTTGCGTGCGTACCGCAAGTGCACGGCCTTGTCGAAGTAATAAAAGTTACCCCGGTGAGTGGGTAGTCGAATCCACAGGGAATAGGGATTTAAAATACGAGAAGTTGCTATTGAGTCGTGTGATGTATGAAAAGAAACAATGATCGGGGTGATGAGTGAATTTATGGGAACTAGAGTAGATGCAAAGCAAATAAATCGAAAGATGAAAGAGAGAAAAGTGCAAGCAACGAGTAAAAAGAAAGAGACTAGTAATAAGTGAAAATAGGGTATCCGGACAAGTTACCTCTAGGACTTATGCTTCTAGTGCAAGACTATACTATTATACCTTCCTATTGATGTTAATTGAGTCGAGGAAAATCCTGAAACACACGGTCCCAAATCTAAGGTCAACCGTGGCTAACCCCAACACTATGTCCCGGCAATAGGATTCACGTCAACCCTTCACTCTGTTGATTGCTCAACTAAGTCCCAGGGGAGTATTTCTACCTAAGCCTAACACTACGTGGGATTGCTTTAAGCTCTAGGGACTCCTAGTGATAAAACCTGTTCCTATGTGTGATAGTTCTAACCCTTTGGTCCAGGAGGAAGAACCATTGTCTAAATTAAGCCCCAGTGCGTAGGATTCACGTCACCCCAAAACCTTGGGGAAGTTTGTCTACCTAGAACTTCACTCTATTTCGACCTCTAATGACTCAAGGAATCGGAGGTAGGGAGAAATCACAACGGAAGGGAAAGGGGTACGGTGCTACCTCACAACTCTCCCTCTCAACCCTCTTCAATTTTAAGTAGTCTAATCCTATAGGAGTTGTCACACCTCCAAAGGATAACCTAGATTGTTCTCAATCCTTAGTGTCACGGCTAAGAGAAAACAATAGCACAAGAAATCTAAAATTGAAACTCGAATTTATTCATCAATTAATGGAAAAGCATAATAACAATGTCAAAGAAACATAATTATCCTAGAGTTTTACAAGTCCGAATACCCACGAGGGGTTTAGCTCCTCATGGAGCTATACATGTTCATCAATTTATGAAAGAAAGAACAAACTAAAGACATCAATGAAAACCCCCTCGCGTATGGTGTGGCCGTGGTCTTGTGCGGCCGTCGAACGTCGGTGACGATGCCGATGACGCGCTCCAATCCTCCACAAAGTCCTCTCCGAAACCCTAGCCGCCTTCTCCAGAAGTTGGGGAGAAAGACAGGTCAAAAGATTCTTCAAAAAGTCTCCAAATCGGCTTTAAATAGGCTGAGTGCGGCTTTAAATTTGAAGTTATCGGGAATTCACACGGCCGTGTGGAATTTCCACACGCCCGTGTGAAGTTTCTGTCTTTCCTGAAAATTACTTCACACGGCCGTGTGTTAATTCCACACGCCCGTGTGAAGTTTCTGGCTTGCTGGAAAATCAATCCACACGGCCGTGTGTTAATTCCACACGCCAGTGTGACGTCTCTGGTTTGCTGGAAAATTAGTTCACACGGCCGTGTGTTAATTCCACACGCCCGTGTGAATTCTCTGGAACCTTGACTCTTCGGCAGAAGTGCACAGTAACTTGCTACAGTGATTTGCTACAGTAACAAGCTACCGTGTTGCTACAGTAACTCTCCGAAATGCTCCCGAATATGTTGTTTCTTCATCGAGGCCATTGAATTGGGCACACAATCAATGGTAGATCGTGCCTATTGCTTCGAGTCTCCTTCTTGGTGAAGTTTTCCTAAGCTACACGAGTTAGATTTGTTGTGAATGTGACTGCCTTTGTGCCCCTCCAAAGGAGGTTGGCACACACTCACAAGTCTAACCTCGTGCCTTGTTCCTTGCTTGGTCTGAAAACCTCCCAACAATGGCGAAAACGACCTAACTTCGTTCTTCTTTTCCAACTTAGCTCCACGAAACCTACAATGCTAAGAATACACAAATGCACACTATTTAGTGATAAAATCTGATAAAAGTATGTTCATTTGTAAGATAATAACGCTTCGCGTTACTGCAACACAAGCACTTATCAAATCCCCCCACACTTAAGCTTTTGCTTGTCCTCAAGCAAAATAGAACGTGAAAGTACTTGGGAAGAACAATTGAAAGTGCTCGGCCTTAAGTTCACCAAAAGTATGCAAAAGAAGCATTCTACAAGTAAGGGGAAATCAAAACATTGCATAAGGTTATCATTGCTCTAGCTAAAAACTCGAATCAAAAAGGAAGACGAACTCGAAAATGTGTAGTGTGTGTGAACTCACTCAAGACAACCAACGAGTACTCCTCAAACTTTTGTTAACAAGGACTTATTTATATACGAAAAGCAAGAAAGGAAGTAGTAGCTTCACAAAACCTCGAAGGTAGCCCTTTCCTAGGCGGCCGCCAAAGGTGGCTTTCACACTTTCGAGGAGGTAGCTCTTTCTACCGGGGTAGTAGCTTTCACGCATCCCATGAGATAGCTCTTTCTCTCATTAGGGCATAACTTGTATCCGACTTATGAGAGTAGCTACATACTTCATAGGTGGTAGCTCTTTCCACCCCAAATGCATAAAACAAAGCAAATATTCACAAAGTCATATATATATATATATATATATATATATATATATATATTTTTTTTCTTTTCTTTTTCTCTTTTCCATTTTTTTTTATGCATTTTCCAAAGTAAAACTAAGAACGATGATAAACTTGTCCTTAAAAACTTCAAGATTGACTTTCCAAAAGATTCCAAGAGTAAGTTGTGCAATATGAGAATATCGAGCAAAAAATTCCTAAAATTCAAGTAGAAACTAGAGCATGATAGGATACAATGTTAAAAATTCTCCTAAACTGTAAGAATACAACCGTTGCAACTAAGGTGAACCGCCATAGGCTACATGAACATGATGAATTGACCGCACAACTAAAGGTGTGTGTAATGTGAATTCTCCCCCCCCCCCCCCCCCCACACTTAAGATGTACATTGTCCCCAATGTACGCATGCAAGTATTATAACCAATAAAACAATGAAGAACAATTAGTGTGGAAGTTGCAATTGAAACATTACTCCCCTGAACTCCAAGTGTTGCGTTTGATGGAGCTAGGTCATTGAGAGTTGAGTCTCAATGGTATGTGGAGCACACACGGTCCAATGACCGTGCCTATGACAATTCCTCAATTTCCTTAAATCCAAGACCATCTGCACACATATGCAAGGGTTCAGTATAACTCAAAATAAAGCTCGAGTATATAAAGATATGATAATGAAGTACAACTCGAGACAAAACAAATAAAAACATACCCAGAAAGAGAGTCCTTTCTGGGTACTACAAGTCCAACAAAAATAAGAAAATAAAAGTGCGATAAAAGAAAGATAAAATCTATGACGCCTCAGCGTCGGTGTCCTGATGTGTATCCTCTGGTGCTGCTGTTGCTGCTGCTGGTGGTGATGGTGGGTCTGATGCTGACGGAGATAGAGGTGGGGTCGGTGAGGGGACCTGTCGGGGTCGCACCATAGATCGCTCAAACAACTGGATCACTGTGGCAAGCTGTGCCGACAAGTGAGCGAACTGTGATGCCTGAGTAGTCCTCAACTCGGCAAACCCTGCTGCCTGAGCGACCCTCAGCTCTGCTAACTCCTGCTGCATGATACCCACAGCACTCTCGAGGCGCTCGAATCTGTCCTGTCCTCGAGATGGAGAAAAGATACGCACAGGAGGTGGCTCCGGTGCTGTGGGTGGTACCTCGGCCTCTGCCCCTGCCTCTGTGTCCACTGGGGATGGCTCTAATGCTGCCTGTGAGCGCTCGGCCTTCTCTGTCCGGCGTATGATCATAGTGTAGACTCCTGGTCCTGATCTGCGGACCATACCCATCAATCTCAGTGTCTCTCTGGTGAGCGGGGCTGGTGTAGCGATCTTTTCGGCCCCGCGCACCCCATCTCTGAGTCCCAGACCTATGACGAGGCGTGTGACGTAGGGGCCTGCAAAGAGAACTCTAACCCTGGGGTACTGGCCCTGGTGGCGCATGTACTTTGCTAGAATGTGCCCCAGGTGGAGTGGCTCGCTCTGTACCATGGAGTGCAAGTATAGCAACTCCTGCCTGCTCAGTACCCCTGTACTGTCCCCTCGTCCACTAATAGACCTGCTCAGGATAGCATGAATATACCTGTGCGCTGGCCGAGAAAGAAATGTTGCCTTCGACACCCCCGGCTCGTACTGCCCATCCCCGCACAGCGTACCATAGATCCCCTGAGGTGTTAGGGTCCCTGGATAATCAGTGGGCAGTAATGCGTACTCCTCTGTCTTTGTGTACGCCTGATCGTATAAGCCCATCACGATCGAGAACTGTGTAACGCTCAGGCTATAGTGGCGACCCAGGGCTCGGAACTGGATCGTCTCGCCATTCGTGAAGCTATCATAAGCTCGGTTGAATTCGAACGTCGATAGGACCTCGAGGGAAATATCCCGAGTTGCTGGCTCTCGAATAGATAGTAATCGGTCCCAACTCCCCACAGCCAGCAACTCCTCCACTTCTGTAGCTATGGCGTCGCCCCCCTGTATGTCTCTCAACACGCTCAAATCAGGGTAACGCGACTGTCCAAATCTAAGTGGCGAGAGTTTCTTGAACCGCTCCCTGTGCTCGGGTAGAGCAAACTCCATTTCCTCGGGGGGTGGAGTAGCTGCTCGCGGACGCTTGCCGACCGATTTCCTAGGTCTAGTAGACATATCTGCAAGATTAAAAGAGGAAGAGATCAAAACCAAGTTAAAATGCTCAATCTGCAGAAATCCACACGGCCGTGTGTTAATTCCACACGCCCGTGTGGATCATCGGGCGGACAGAGCATAACGGCCGTGGGTTGAAATTTCAAAAATTTACGATATAGATCGTTCTAATTCTCTCTTAAGCATACTCGCATACTCATTAATCATTCAATATGGACGAAATCATCAGAAGAATGAATTACATTGAGAATTGACGAAGAAAAAGGCTTTGAAGTCCTTACCGATGGAGTGGATGAAGAAATATTAAGAACTGGCCGGAAAACTACAATAAAAACCTTAAAAATCCTCTGAGATGGTTGGGGAACTAGTGGAGAGAGTAGAAGGAGAGTTTAGAATAAAAATGGAAGAGGCACGAGTGAAAACCAAAAGAAATCGCGCGGCTTTTGGAGTTCTGGGAATTCACACGGCCGTGTGACAATGCCACACGGCCGTGTGCCTCTGAAATTAGGGTTCACAGGGGCCAACACACGCCCCTGTGTGCATTCTGTTTACTCTCTGGCTACCCCACACGGCCGTGTGGAAATTCCACACGGCCGTGTGCCTTCACAAGGATATCCACAGGGGCTGGTACACGGCCCTGTGGCTTCTCGGGAAAACACAGAAGCTCTCTGAAAAATATCACACGGCCGTGTGTTAATTCCACACGGCCGTGTGCCCCACCTGGCCAAGAACACAAGGCCGGTCACAGGGGCCAACACACGCCCCTGTGGCCTCTCTGATTTGCCCGAAAAATCTAACTGTTTCACACGGCCGTGTGTTAATTCCACACGGCCGTGTGCCAATCATAAGCTCTTCCACAGGGGCTGTTACACGCCCCTGTGTTTTCTCGGGAAGAAGGGATTTTTCTGCAGAGTTTTCACACGGCCGTGTGTTAATTCCACACGGTCGTGTGCCTTAGCACAGTGGCACTCACAGGGGCACCCACACGCCCTTGTGAACTCTCTGGAAAAGAGTTGAAGTTCTGCGAAAATTCACACGACCGTGTGTTAATTCCACACGGCCGTGTGCCCCTTCTGAAATTTTCACATGGGCAAAGTCACGCCCCTGTGTCTTCTCTGGTTGAGCTCCAATTGGTAACACACGGCCGTGTGTTAATTCCACACGGCCGTGTGTTTTCTCTGGTTTACTTAGAAAATTTTACAGACTCTCAGAAAAATTCAGAAACTCTTTAAAAATACTTAGAGCCTGTAAAAACCATAAAATTATGACCAGAAACCAAAGAAAACACACTCAACCAACCTAAACTTCATCAATTATTGTTAAGGCACACGAAATTCATCAAAAACCCACAAGTAAATCGCAGCGTAAGCACATGAAAAATTCAGGACACCAAAACTAAGACTTTTTATTCAATCTAAAGCTAACTAGGTCCTAGAAAAACTGTAAAGCCTTGGGTTGCCTCCCAAGAAGCGCTTGTTTAACGTCACTAAGCTTGACGTACCTGGCTTACCTTACGGAGGTTCATGAATGGAAGTTGCCCTCTTCCCTACAACCTGGAAGCATGCATTACATAACCTTTGTAGAGTAGAGGGGGAGTTGTAGAGTTTGTTACCACAAAAGGGTGAATCACCCTTACTCCTTGAATGTTCATTTCCCTTGTTGTTAGGGTTCTTCTTGTGGCGTCTTTTCGACCTTTTCATCCTCCGAAGCATTTTCTTCATACGCTCTGTTTCTTGCTTGAAGTCATCCTTGATTAGACCAATGGAGAGCACTTCTTCTTCAATCTCCAAGTCTTGGTCCGGCCACCCTTCATATGGATCTGGGTTCATCATTTCCTGCACATAATCATCTATTAGTTCATCGGTGGTGTCAAGGAAATATAAAGTGTCATCAAAATCGAGAGAGTGTCTCATGGCTTCGGCGAGTCGATATGTGAGCTTGTCTTCTCCTACTCGCAATGTGAGCTCCCCGCCGTCCATGTCGATCAAGGCCTTGGAAGTACGCAAGAATGGCCTTCCAAGGATCAATGGAACCTCGACATCCTCATCGACATCCAACACTACGAAGTCAACAGGAAATATGTATTTGTCGACTTTCACCAACACATCTTCCACAATCCCTCTCGGATACCTCACTGATCGGTCCGTGAGTTAAAGTGTCATCCGAGTGGGTCTTGGCTCACCCAAGCCTAGCTTTTGGAAGAACGTGTAAGGCATGACATTGATGCTTGCCCTTGAGTCGGCCAATGCCATCTCTTCACCCATGTTGCCAATGTTACATGGTATTATGAAACTCCCGGGATCTTTTCTTTTGCTAGGCATGTTCTTTTGCAATACGGCCGAGCAATTGGCATCGAGTATCACAGATGCACTCTCCTCCAATTTCCTCTTGTTGGTTAGGAGGTCTTTCAAGAACTTCGCGTACTTAGGCATTTGGGCTAATGCTTCCGCGAATGGTATGTTGATGTGCAACTGTTTGAAAATTCCCAGAAATTTCTTGTATTGTTCATTGTCTTGGTCATTCTTTAATCGTGAAGGATAGGGGATCCTTGGCTTGTAGGGTGGGGATGCCACCTCTTTTTCCTTCGTTACTCCTTCCTCTACCTCCACTACTTCGGGTGTCTCTTGGGCCTTCTCTAGAGGGAGATTTCTCTCGACCTCTTTCCTACTCCTCAAGGTGATTGCTTTCAATTGTTCCCTTGGATTTGTCTCCGTATTACTAGGCAAACTCCCTTGAGGCCTTTCCGCTAATGTCTTCGCAATTTGCCCCACTTGATTCTCCAAATTATGTAAGGAGGCGGTATGATTGCGAAGTGTAGCTTCCACCGACTGGAATCTAGCATCCGATGAAGAAACAAACCGTGTGAGAGCTCTTTCTAGATCAGTCATCTTTCCTTCTATCCCTGTCACTCGGCTTTCTAAATTCGGTGCTTGTTGGTTCTGAAATCCTGGTGGTGTGTTATTCTTTTGTTGTGACTGTCCTTGGTTGCTCCATGAGAAATTTGGGTGATTCCTCCACCCTGGATTGTAAGTGCCACTATACGGGTTGCCTTGGCCTTGTCCTCTGTAGTTATTTCCCACAAAATCAGCCTGCTCCACCGTACTAGCGCCCCCAATAGCAATCGGACAATCACTTGAAGCATGACCTCCCCCACAACCGTTACATGTAGTGATGGCCGCAACTCTTGGTGAAGTTAGAGCGTCCAACTTCTTACTCAATGATTCTACTTGTGCCACCAAAGATGTAACTGCATCAACATCATGAATTCCGGCTACCTTCCTTCTGTCCCTTGTGTTCCATTGATAGCTATTCATCGCCATCTCTTCAATAAGGTGCCGGGCTTCATCGGGGGTCTTGCCTCCCAGAGTCCATCCTGCCGCTGCATCTAAAAGTTGCTTAGTACTTGGATTCAACCCATTATAAAAAGTATGAATGATCATCCACTCGGGGAATCCGTATTGCGGGCACTTCCGGAGGAGCTCCTTGAACCTATCCCATGTCTCGAATAGAGACTCCAATTCCACTTGCATGAAGGATGAGATATCATTCCGGAGCCTTGCTGATTTTCCCGGCTGGAAATACCTAGCCAAGAATGCCTCGGCCATCTCTTCCCATGTAGTGATAGATGCTCTCGGTAATGAATGTAACCAATGTCTTGCTTTCCCCTTCAATGAAACTGGGAAGGCTCTCAATCTGATTGCGTCGTCCGTTACCCCATTGATCTTCAACATGTCGCACACTTCAAGAAAATTCTCTAGATGGTTGTTGGGATCTTCATCGGCCAACCCATTAAACTGTGCGGACTGTTGCAACATTTGAATGAACGACGGCTTCAACTCAAAGTTATTTGCGGTAATTGGGGGCCTCACAATGCTTGATTGGGTCCCCATTACCGCGGGTCTAGCAAAATCAGCCAATGTCCTTTGTTGTTCGTTCTGTTCTGCCATAGCTTCCGACCCTTCTGAATCTATGCTGGCTTGCTCGGATTGTTCTTCCACAGGCTCTTTCCCTTTTCGGTGTATTCTCCTTCCAATGTTCGGGTCTCCTTCAACAAGAATCGAAGGGTTCCCGCGGGTCATAACCTGAAGCCAACACAAAGAAAAGAAAAATAAGAACGATGATAGTTAAAGAAAGTATGAAATAGTCAACGAAGTGAATGACTAAAATAGCAAAAACAAGTATCAAAAATACGCCTATTCCCCGGCAACGGCGCCAAAAACTTGACATAACTTCGTTCTTCTTTTCCAACTTAGCTCCACGAAACCTACAATGCTCAAGAATACACAAATGCACACTATTTAGTGATAAAATCTGATAAAAGTATGTTCATTTGTAAGATAATAACGCTTCGCGTTACTACAACACAAGCACTTATCAAAGACCCTATACATCAATGTCCCATTTGTTGAGGCTCTTGTGCAAATGCCGAGGTATGCTAAATTCCTCAAGGAGTTGCTTAAGAACAAGAAGAAATTGGAAGAAGTGTCATCGGTGACACTTAGTGAAGAATGTTAGGCCCTAATTTTTAACAAGCTCCCCAAGAAAGAGACGGACCCTGGTGGGTTCATTGTTCCTTGCACAATTGGGGGACTTATGGATGAAAAGGCTCTTGCTGATCTAGGGGTAAGTATCAACCTTATCCCCTACAAGATTTTCTAGAAATTGGGGCTCGCGGAACCCAAGACAACCAATATAACATTGTCGCTTGCCGAAAGATCCGTTCGGCAACCAAGAGGAATTATAGAAGATGTATTAGTCAAAGTTGACAAGTTCATCATCCCGGTGGACTTTGTTATACTTGACATCAATGACAAAGTTGACGTGCCACTAATTTTGGGCCGGCCATTCCTTGCAACGTTGAAAGCATTGATCGATGTGAAGGATGGTCGGATGACACTTTGTGTGGGGAACGAAGCAGTCATCTTCAAACTCAAGGACTCAATGAAGCACACAATGGACTTTGACGACACATGTTATTTTTTAGATGTCATTGATGATTTTGTGTTTGATTTTGTGCAGGAGACATTTGTGAAGGATGAATTATTGGAACACTTAGGGGACAATCTCTCATTTGATGAGGCTATTGAGGAAAAGGTAGATTGTGTAAATTTGGCGGTGTTCGAGAGTGTATCACCTCCTGCATATCCTTTGAAGAAGCTTTCCCACGCGGCAAGAAGGTGGCGCAAGGCATTCACTAAAGAGAAAAGGGCAACAACACCACCTAAGGACCCCAACATACCACGATCGATTCATCCACTAACCTTTGGTGAGAGCAATTTAATTGATTCTTTGCACCTGTATATTTGTCGTTTCTGCCCAAGTGACTCGGTGATGCCTCGATTGTGCGAGTCTCCTTAAAAGCGGAAACAGGTACGTCAAGCTAGTGACGTAAAACAAGCGCTTCTTGGGAGGCAACATAAGTGTTTTTGTTTATGTGTGTTCATTTTTTCTTTTTTCTTTTCTTTTCTTTTGTGTACCTCGAAGTTTCCCCCATTTCATGTTTGATGTTCAAGGGTGAAATCTTTATCACTGCCTTTTGGATGATATTACTGACATTGGGTTGACTGGTATATATTTAGACAGACTTTTAGGAAAGAAGTTGTTCCTTCTAGACACTTTCAGGCTTGACACGGGCGCGACACAACCATGCTCAAGCTGCTAATCTTTACGGGTTGTGCACTTTTCTATTTTCCTGGATAAACACGGGATGGACACGAGCGTGTGAGGACATTGACACGGCCATGATGCGCATTACACACCGTGTCACAACCTTTGCAAGTTTGTAAATTTCTCCTGGAATCTTCAGCAATTGGAACTTAGGAGTAACACGGGAGTGTTCGCATTGAAACCGCTGTGCGTCTTAGGACACGACGTGTCAGGGGCGTGTAAAGTCACTTCCCTTGGGAGGCGCGGCCGTTACTTTGACCGATTGAGAAACCCATTGCTGCACCCCTTCATGCCTGAACGCCTCTTCACCGCCGGCCGTTCCCTTCTCCCTCCTCTCAATTAATTTCTCATAGATCAAATTACATTCTTCTCCAATCTTTCATTCTAGGCTTTCTATTTCTCTCATCTTCTTCCAACGAGGTATGATTTGTTTTTAGGCCCGTTTTGTAGATCTAAAACGTATATTATCTCTCATGCTTGCATTCATGGTTATTACACTCGTTCTTGCATGAATCTTTAATGTATTCTTTGAAAGTGGGGTGATTTTGTGAGTTGAAACTGTTTATGACACGGGCGTGTCATGAGGATACGACCGTGTCATCCCCTGGTTCAATTTTTCATTATTGGTTGACACGGTCGAATCTGTACTGACACGATAGTGTCAATCTCCTATTTCCTGGATTTCAAACTGAGTTGTCTCATTTTTCCTTTTTGTAAATCATACCAAAGAAATCCACCACTTCCAGACCCTAAAAGGGATTGAGTGGTGATTCCCCCTCAGGTGACACTAATTTAAGACCTCGTTTCCATACCTTGGCGCATCAGGGGCGTTATGATCGACTTTCCCGCCGTCATTTCGGTGAGTCGAGAGAGATCGATTGGGATGTGCTTCGCGAGGTGGGTTTGGAGGCGGATGTCCAGCATTTATTGTGCACCGGGGCATGGAATCAGCTGTTTATGATCACTAACACTACATTTGAGCAGCTGGCGCTAGAGATTCTGTTGACCTTTAAGCTATTTCGTGGCCTCATCGCTTTTCATCAGGCCGACATCATACAGTTTCAGGCCTTGTACCGGATGAGCCTTACTGAGTTCTCAATTCATCTGGGATTGTATGACGCTGAGTTCACCCGGACCCCAGAATATGATGCCCTGTTGACTTCGTGACCTACTAGGGAGCCTATTGAGACTAATTGGCGATGGCTGGGCACTGCACCGCATTACGACCCCCGCCAAACGAAAGCTACTACACTTCACTCTCTTATGCTCCGGTATATCCATTTCTTGCTTAGTCATACTTTGGCAAGGCATGGGGATAGCACGGGGGTTGTTAGTTTGCGAGAATTTAACTTTCTGCTAAGCATAGTAGATGGTTTCCACTTGCATCTAGGCTACGAGGTCGCTCTGTCTATCTCTCGCCAGGGGACGAACCCCCGTGTTGGCGCGATCTTCGTTGGCCCGTACATCACTCATTTTGCTCAGCGCATGGGTATCCTTACGAGTACTATCACTAGCTGGATGCGCATGGTAGGCTGTGTAGCCCCTATTTCTATTGAGACTTTATGATCCATGGGGATGCTTCGCCAGATCCGAACAGGCCAGGGGACTGAGTTCCAGGTTTATCACAGCATTGATCCACTGGTCCCTGCGTTTGCTGCCCCATCATCATCTCAGTTGGGCCCCTCCACTCATCAGCCAGGACAGATCACTTGTTCATATGCGGTATTCTGCTGGCTGTAAAGGAGTGTGATGCGCATAGCCGAGCACCTTGGGGTCCCTTTATCGCCTGAGCCAATATCCCTCGATCGCTCATCTAAGTTTCCTATCACCGATAGGGCTGGCCCTTCAGCTCCATCCACTGAGGCTCCCACTGCCCCTACTTCCTCTGATTCTGATTCAGGCAGCGAGTCGGAGTCCGGCGGTGGCTTTCATCGCGGGGATGGTGATGACTTTCAGGCCAACCGTGATTCCCAGGACGACAGCGCTACCCCTTGAGCATCGACCACTATGTCTACTATTTCTACTTCTATTTTTAGTTTAGTTGGTTGTTTATGTTTCTTTGTTTTTACTTTATACTCTTTAGTACAGTAGCTAAGGGACCCTCCTTGCTTAACTGGCATTTTGGTTATTTACTTTCAGCATTTCTTTTGACCCTGTTTTGTATGCGCTCTTCACTAGTGTGCCTTCATATATCTCAGGTGTTTGTTGGTTGCTGGGAGTTAAATTGGCAACATGTTGAGAGTGGCCACATCATTCTTCATGTTTGTAGACTTTGGTTGAATAGAACACATGCAAGAGTGGCACCATCACTCTCCATATTCAAGGAAGGTTTCAGCACCCTCTTCCTTTACTTTTGTTCCCAATTATCTTCCTGTATGTGATTCATTTCTACATTGGGGACAATGCAGATTTCAAGTATGGGGGAGGGTTGCATGCTTGCATGTTTGTATGCTTGGTATAGATGAGTGCTTTATTAGTGATGATCTATGATTTGTTTGTTTGGTTTGGCTTGAACTTAGGAGGGCATGGATGTGTTAGGAACCACTTGAGCTTAAGTATAAACACTTTTCTACTTTTGAGACCAAACATCAGTTCACCTTACTCGGAATATGATGCCACTTGTCTTGTTTAATTACACTTGTTCTATATATATAAATAAATAAAAACTTGAAAGTCGGATTCAGGTATTGGGATGTCCCTACCAGTCAAAATTTTGGGTTGAGTTTTGTGGAAAAATGGTAGAAAGAGCTATCACCTTAGTTGAGTGAAAGCCACCCTTGAGTAGTCGAATTTTGGGCATTACAAGTGTACATTTTAAGACTGATGAGTGCATCTTATATCATATTTCTTACCCCCTATTATAGTCTTGTCTTTGTCCTTAAGCATATTTACTGACTGGAATTAGTGCTATTTAAGGTATTTTATTCCTTGTGTAGGAATCTGGGGCCCGAGTCAATTTGGTGTGAAACCAAGGGTGTTTCCCACATGTGCAGTGACCAATGGTTCAGAACTGGCTAACATGGGCATGACACACTCGTGCACCAAGTGTTGCAAGTCCTAGCTTGGAGTGTAGAAGAGTTGAAATCCTGACACGGGAGTGTCCCAGGCAGGACACGGTCACCACACGCTCGTGCCCCAAGTTCTGCAAATCTTAGGAGACGTTCCCTCATGAACAACACGGGCATGATACCTAGTACACGGTTGTGTCAAAGGTGACACGGGGGACACACGCCTGTACCCCAAATGCTGCAAATCTCAGGAGTTTCACCCCTGGATTTCTATATTGAGTTCACGGTTGGGACACGCCCGTGTCCTGACTGTGTCGGGCCCCGAATCAGCCTTTTTAACTCCAAAAATTAGGTTCTTTCTCATCTTTTGTTCGGGGATTTATCTCTCCACCGAGAGGACATTGATGAGATGGAAGATCAAGCTTCACCAAACCGCCTAAGGAGATCAAGGACTAGTAGTAGGCATAGCAAGAGGTGGAGTTGGCGTAAGGACACTACAAGGGAGGTCATCTTGAGTATTGAAGGGGGTTCTTTCTCTCTTTATTTGTTATATCTTTTGCCTTACCTTGTGTACCTGCCCTCAGGGGCCACCTGGCCATAGTGCCTTGGTTGTGGACAATTGTCAGACTGCATTACTTATGCACTCATTGTATTTGGCTATGGAGTTCTAATTGATGCTTGTGTTTAATCTTGTATTGCATAATTGTTGTGTGTTTGGAGTGCATAGTTATTAGGTTTTCCTAACAAAACTGCGGTGTATCTACGAACACATAAATGCAATATTGCTATTGAGCACACACAATTGTTATTGGAATGTACCGAGGTAGTCAACTAGGCTGAGATAGTGTGCACGAGTCATTGGAGACTTCCGAAGGGATTTACTCTTGTGGTTGCTGAGTACTTAGTCCTAATCTCCTCCGTTATCACCACCATTACCTTTTATTCATTGTTATGTTGATCACACACCTTTTCTACTTGTTTCACTAGACATCAAAGGATCAACGAGTACTTTAAGTACAGTTCCCTGTAGTTCGACAACCCTACTCTTAATTGAGTACCACCTTATTACTTCTTGCGACCCGTACACTTGCGGAGAGCGCATCAAGTTTTTGGCGCCGTTGCCGGGGAGCTGGTCAATTTTAGAAAAATTAGGAATTTGGTGATTTAGCGTGTGAATATCTTATTTCTTTGTGAATACTTAGTTATTTCAATTTCAATTTCACCTAATCTTTAGTGGTATTGGTTTCGTTGCAGGTTAAGGGCATTTTCGCCATGGATGAATTATTGGCTGCTTTGCATAGTTATTCACATAATTCCGACCAAGTAGAGGGACTTAGAGAAGTTTATGGTGAAAATGAGCTCTTTGATTTGGTTGCAAACTTTTGCAGTCAAACCGATCAATGGAACGAGTTTGTTAGTGTGGCTACGGGACAGTGTGAACAGGAGCAATCGGTCGACTTGGTTCCTTCACAGGTTTTGGAAATAAGTGGTGAGCATGTTGAAGGTTCGAACCAGGAGCAGCTGAGGCATGGAATAAATGGTGATCCCCCTTTCCCAGTTACCGAAGACGCAGAAAATAAACCGGGATCAGACTTATCCTGTCCTTCCTGACCCGGAGCTCAAGGAGCTACCGGCACATTTGGAATATGTGTTTCTGGATGATAGCTCTCGGTCACCAGTCATTATTTCCTCTACCCTAGATGAAGAACAAAAGAAGAAGCTGGTAAATTTACTGCGGTCACACAAGAAAGCAATAGCTTGGAGCATCTCTGAGATCAAGGGCATCAACCCCTCTTTTTGCACACATAAAATCTTGATGGAAGAAAACAGTAAACCCAAGGTGCAACCTCAACGAAGATTGAACCCTCACATGATGGAAGTTGTAAAAAAGGAAGTAAAGAAACTATTAGATGCTGGTATTATTTTCCCTATTTCTGATAGTCCATGGGTAAGCCCCGTCCAAGTGGTACCAAAAAAGGGAGGGACGATAGTTATTTCAAATGAGCATAATGAATTGATTCCTTCCAGACCAGTAATAGGGTGGCGGGTTTGCATTGACTATAGGAAATTGAATACGTGACTCGAAAGGATCATTTTCCGTTACCGTTTATTGACCAAATGTTGGAACGTCTTGCTGGTCATCAATATTATTACTTCTTGGATGGTATGTCAGGGTACTTGCAAATTCCAGTAGCACCTGAAGACCAGGAAAAGACAACATTTACTTATCCCTATGGCACATTTGCCTACCGCGAATGCCGTTTGGGTTATGCAATGCCCCAGCTACTTTCCAAAGATGCATGATGGCAATTTTTGATGAGTTCATTGAGGACTTCATGGAAGTTTTCATGGATGATTTTTCAGTATTTGGCAATTCCTTTGATGGTTGCTTAGAGAATTTGGCGAGGATCCTCACAAGGTGTGAAGAAACTAATCTCGTCCTGAACTGGGAAAAATGCCATTTCATGGTACGCGAGGGGATCGTCTTGGGGCACAAAATTTCATGTGCTGGAATTAAAGTAGATAAAGCGAAATTGGGTGCCATTGAGAAACTTCCTCCACCTTCTGCCGTCAGGGACATTCATAGTTTCCTGGGACACGTGGGATTCTACAGAAGGTTCATTCAGGATTTCGCAAAAATCTCTAAGCCACTGACAAAACTTTTAGAGAAGGACATGCTGTTTGATTTCGATTCTGAATGCCTTTCATCTTTTCAGTGCCTTAAAGCAAAACTCCTTAGTGCACCAATTGTGAAGGCTCCTGATTGGAATCGACCGTTTGAACTTATGTGTGATGCAAGCGATTGGGTTGTTGGAGTAGTGTTGGGACAGCGATTTGAGAAGCATTTTCATCCAATTTACTATGTTAGCAAGATGTTGACACCTGCTCAGGGGAACTACACAACTACAGATAAGGAGTTTCTTGCTATCGTCTACGCTTTCGACAAGTTTCGTTCCTACTTGGTGCTCTCTAAGGTTATTGTGTACACCGATCATGCTGCCATCCGCTATCTTCTTTTGAAAATGGACACTAAGCCACGGCTGATCTGGTGGATCTTATTGATGCAAGTGTTCAACTTGGAAATTAGAGATAAGAAGGGTTCTGAAAATGTAGTAGCAGATCATCTATCGCGCATTGTACATCGAGATCACGATGAAGTTAAGTAGCAAATCAATGAGGTCTTTCCTGATAAGCATCTCTATATGGTTCAGGTCAAGCAGTACCACAATGATGACCCCCTTGGTTTGCTGATCTCGCTAATTATCTTGTTGGGCGAGTCATCCCCTTTCACTTCACATATCAACAAAGAAAGAAGTTTCTTTCCGACAGTAAGCACTATTTCTAGGGAAGATCCTTTCCTTTATCAACTGTGCGCTGACTTGGTCATCCGCCGCTGTGTATCGCATATGGAAGGATGGAAAATTCTAGAGCATTGTCATTCAGGTCCTGCTGGTGGACATTTTAGCGCAAATCGAACGGCTGAGAAGGTGTTGGAAGCAAGTTTCTTTTGGCCGTCAATCTTCAAGGATGCACATGAGTATACCCGAACGTGTAACCGGTGTCAACGAAGCGATAATCTGTCTAAATTTGATGAAATGAAGCAAACACCTAACCAACAATGTGAGGTTTTTGATGTGTGCGGTATTGATTTTATGGGGCCTTTCCCGACCTCGAATGGGAACAAGTTTGTGTTGGTGGCAATGGATTATGAATCCAATTGGGTAGAAGTGCAGGCCCTCCCTTCCAATGACGCTCAAGTTGTAGTCAAGTTCCTTAGAAAGCTTTTTACTCGATTTGGGACACCTCGGGCAATTATCAATGATCGAGGCATACATTTTTGCAACTCACAGTTTGAAAATCGGGCAATCATCAATGATCGAGGCACACATTTTTGCAACTCACAGTTTGAAAAGGTTATAAAGAAATGTGGTGTTACTCATCGTGTCGCGACAGCTTATCACCCCCAAACAAGTAGTCAAGTAGAGGTAACGAACCGCGAGTTGAAAAGGATTCTTGAAAAAACGGTCCAGCATAACAGGAAGGATTGGTCGGAAAGATTAGATGATGCTTTGTGGGCTTACCGAACAGCATACAAGACCTCTACGGGGTATACCCCTTTCGGTCTAGTTTATGGCAAGGCTTGTCACTTACCGGTGGAATTGGAGCATAAGTCGTATTGGGCGCTGAAACTGTTAAATCTTGATATTGAAGATGCCCAGAAGAAACGGAAATTTTAGCTGAATGAACTAGATGAACTTAGATCGGCTGCTTATGACACTTCTTGGGCTTACAAGGAAAAAGTTAGGAGGATCCACGACAGTCGGGTGAAGAGAGATAAACACTTCCAGGTGGGAGATTCAGTTATTTTGTTTAACTCGCGATTGAGGCTCTTCCCAAGCAAACTGAAATCTCGATGGATTGGACCCTACACAGTGTCACAGGTTTTTCCCCATGGTGCAACTGAAATTTCTCATCCTCAAACTGGAACTTTCAAGGTCAACTGGCACAGGTTAAAACATTATTTAGTCAGCGAGGGACCACCTCAGGTCAACGTGGGTACCTCTTTCCTCCTTCATACACCTCCGGACTGATGTTTAAGACTTTCAGGTACGTCAAGCTAGTGACGTAAAACAAGCACTACTAGGAAGGCACTCCTAGTCATCATCGCTTTTGTTATGTTTTGTTTTGTTTTGGTATTTTGCAATCCTACCAGTTTGGTTAATTTTCTGTCGCCTCGTGGAGTAATCATTTGAACATTTCATCGTTTCCGTCTAGCTAGGATTATTTTGTGGTCAGCTGGTTTGAGTAGCTCTGGATGTCCGTTCTTGGGCGTCTGACACGGCCGTGACACGTCCGTGTCACATTTCGCGCACGGTTCACGTTCTAATTACACGGTCCTGTCTTTCATTTAGCTTCGCAGGAGGGGTTCCCCTGGGTTTTTCAGCAGCATGGACATGCCCATAATGGGTGTGCCCATCGCATTAACACTGGCGCTGATTCCCAGTGTTGACACGGCCGTGTCGTACCCCCGTGTGCGAAAGCGGACCGTCTTGCCGGTCCGATTGCTTCTTTCTTTCCCTTTTTCATCGTCCACCTCTTCCTCTTCATCTTTCCCTCTTAACCCTGACCACTATTCTCCCGTCCACCACTCAACACTTGCGATCACACCCAATTTAACCCTCCAATTCCATCTCCGACTCCATAACCTTCGTCTTCGATAATGTTCTTCTTATCCTCCCGTTCCCTTTCGGTTTTGTCATTTCTAAGGTTTCCTTTCTCATATCTCATGTTGGTTGACTCTCTTTCTTTCCCTTGTCTCTTCCCATTGCATTGTATTTTGTTGTATTTGCGTTGGCGTGTTTTAGTCAAGTTGTTTATCATTATTTGAATGATGAACCACGGCCATGCACTTTGTCTTTGTTCTGTTGCCTTGTCATTCCCGTGACACGACCATGTTATACCCATTACCACTGATGATACGGTCGTGCCACCTCTTCTTCCTTGGAATTTCTAATCCGCTTACTTGGTGTTGTGCAGGTCATGTCTCAATCTTTTCTTATGCCCGAGCAGGTCCGTCGCGAGCGCCATGCTAGACTTTCCACTCGCTCCTTTGGCATAATTCCCACAATCGATTGGGACACACTTGATCATGCTCAGCTCCGCAGGGAAGTGGAGTCCTTGCTTCTGGTGAGCGGTTGGATTTCTCTTCTTACTGTCACCAAGCCAGCTTTCCGGGACGTCACTCTTGAGTTCCTTTCCACTTTTGTTCGGTGTGGGCTGTTTTGGGACGATCCAACTGCACTTGTTTTTCAGTTCCAGGGGTGGGAGTACCACCTGAGCTACACTGAGCTCACGGTGTTAATGGGCCTATATGCGCCAGCTTTCACACAGTCTGAAGCTTACCGTACCCTCCAGTCCCCACCGGATTACCATATTCCCGCTTCCGCTCGTTGGAGGCAACTGTGCTCCCTCAACCATCCTTTCCACCCAGGGCACACTCCCGCTTCGTTTCTCAAATCGCGGGCACTACGGTACGTTCATGCGCTGCTCGTCGCCACCATCATAGGCTGATCGCAGAGCACGAATGCTATTTCTAGCGCGGAGTTTGATTACTTGCTGGGCATTCCCTGTCATTTGGGTTCGATGGTGGCCTGCGCTTTTCACCGTCAGTCCTCTAACTCCCGAATTTCTTACCTCTTCGCGGGCCCATTTATCACCAGATTATTATGTGGGATGGGCCTTCTGGGGGATGAATCCCGATTAACTCGTACTGGCAGCTGCCAGCTTACTCGACTGCATTTACTCCGCCCGGGACCTATGTTTCAGTTCACAACCCCCGCTGCAGCCCCCATCGCGGACTCAGATATTCCGTGGCTGCAAATAAGTCTCCAGCTCATCGCTGATCATCTGGGGTTAGTTTGTCGACTAGGCCACTTTCACCTGATCATTCACCCCCGCGCTCACTTGATCCAGCTGGCCCTTCGGCTCCGACCACCGAGGACGACAGTGCTACCCCGTGACCTGCATCGGCCGCATCCGTCTTCTTTTTGTTTTTATGTCCTGTTGTTCTTGTGTTTTATACTTTAGTGAACTTTGTACTTTGTAAGCCCAAAAGCAAGGAGACCCCCCTGCTTAACTGGCATTTTGGGTTTGTTTACTTTTCATTTGCCATTGCCATATATTGTCGCACTATTTCACTTTTTGCCTCCTCATATCTCAGGTGTGTTTTGTTTGCTTGGAGTTAAGTTGGCAATGCGTCGAGAGTTGCGACATCACTCTCCGCAAATTGTTTGTTTAGCACCCATGTGTGAGCGGCATTTTCACTCTCCATGCTCAGGGAAGATTTTCGCACTCTTGCCCTTTCCTTTTTGTGTCCAATGTTCACTCTATGTATTATCTGTTTCTACATTAGGGACAATGTAGATTTTAAGTGTGGGGGAAGGTTGCATGTTTACATGAGTGTTGTATGCTTGTATAGATGAGTACCTTGCTAATGACAACCTATGAATTGATTGTTTGACTCGGTTTGAACCTAGGAGGACATGAGCATGTTAGGAGCCCTTTGAACTATAGTATATACCCTTATCTACTTGCAAGACAAATATCAGTTCACTTTACCCGGAGTTGTGTGCCACTCATTTCGATTAAGACTTGTGTGTAAAAAATAGAAAAAAAATACTGGAACGTCGGATCCCGATCCCGGGATGCCCTACCAGTCGTACTTTTGTGTAAATTATTGAGAAAAGATGGTAGAAAGAGCTATCACCCTATGTTGAGTGAAAGCCGCTCTTGAGTAGTCCAATTTTGGGCATTACACTTGTGCATTTGATGACCTACTGGGAGAAATAGCTACCTCTAGGGTGTATGAAGCTACTACCCATTTTGTTGAGTGTAATTAAAGTGGGGTAGTTTTAGTCCTTTCGAGTTTGTGGGGCTCATATTCTTGGGTCTTACACACACACACACGGTCTTGTAAATAGAGGAGAGTCTTATATGAATTACAAGGTCTTCTAACTCTCACTGTTCCTCTTTTATTTTAAGCTCTGTCTTTCATGTGAGGTTGGAAGTTTGACACTCATCTGTACTTCTCTTTATGTGTTGGTGTTGTGCTTGAGGACAAGCAAATGTTCAAGTGTGGGGGTATTTGATGAGTGCATTTTATATCATATTTCTTACCCCCTATTATAGTCTTGTCTTTGTCCTTAAGCATATTTACTGACTGGAATTGGTGCTATTTAAGGTATTTTATTCCTTGTGTAGGAATCTGGGGCCCGAGTCAATTTGGTGTGAAACCGAGCGTGTTTCCCACGTGTGCAGTGACCAATGGTTCAGAATTGGCGGACACGGGCATAACACACTCATGCCCCAAGTGCTGCAAGTCCCGGCCTGGAGTGTAGAAGAGTTGAAATCCTGACACGGGAGTGTCCCAGGTAGGACACGGTCACCACACGCTTGTGCCCCAAGTGCTGCAAATCTCAGGAGACGTTCCCTTATGAACAACACGGGCACGGTGCCTAGTACACGGTCGTGTCCCAGGTGATACGGGGGATACATGCCTGTACCCCAAGTGCTACAAATCTCAGGAGTTTCACCCCTGGATTCCTATATGGAGTTCACGGTTGGGACACGCCCGTGTCCGAACTGTGTCGGGCCCCGAATCAGCCTTTTTAACTCCAGAAATTAGGGTTCTTTCTCATCTTTTATTCGGGGATTAATCTCTCCACCGGGAGGATGTTGATGAGATCGAAGATCAAGCTTCACCAAATTGCCTAAGGAGATCAAGGACTAGTGGGAGGCATAGCAAGAGGTGGAGTTGGCGCAAGGACACTACAAGGGAGGTCATCTTGAGTATTGAAGGGGGTTCTTTCTCTCTTTCTTTTTTATATCTTTTGCCTTACCTTGTGTACCTGCCCTCAGGGGCCACCTGGCCATAGTGCCTTGGTTGTGGACAATTGTCAGACTGCATTACTTATACACTCATTGTATTTGGCTATGGAGTTCTAATTGATGCTTGTGTTTAATCTTGTATTGCATAATTGTAGTGTGTTTGGAGTGCATATTTATTAGGTTTTCCTAACAAAACTGCGGTGTATCTACGAACACATAGATGCAATATTGCTATTGAGCACACACAATCGTTATTGGAATGTACCGAGGTAGTCAACTAGGATGAGATAGTGTGCACGAGTCATTGGAGACTTCCGAAGGGATTTACTCTTGTGGTTGCTGAGTACTTAGTCCTAATCTCCTCCATTATCACCACCATTACCTTTTATTCATTGTTATGTTGATCACACACCTTTTCTACTTGTTTCACTAGACATCAAAAGATCAACGAATACTTTAAGTACAGTTCCCCGTGGTTTGCCAACCCTACTCTTAATTGAGTACCACTTTATTACTTCTTGCGACCCGTACACTTGCGGAGAGCTCATCAATGACCTATCTAGAGAAAAGGCTACCACTAGGATGTATGAAGCTACTACCAACTTTTTGCATGCAAATAGAGTGTTTTTTTAAAAGAATTCTTAAGATTGTGGGTGACACACCCCTTGCGTGTGTACCCCGCAAGTGCACGGGTTGTCGAAGTAATAAAATACACTGGTGAGTGGGTAGTCGTATCCACAGGGAATAGTATTCAGAAACAAGTGTTATCGCTATTTAACTATGATGGGAATCGATGATGAGAAAAGTATATATGTATAGATGTAAAAGAAAATAAAAGATTGCAAGAAGAATAATGAGGGTAGGAGAGGTAATCGATATAACGATGGGGTACCCGGACAAAGCTCCCCCCAGGACTAATGCTTCTAGTGCAAAACTTGTATTATACTCTACAATTGATGCCTATTGAGTCGAGGATATCCTTAAACACACGGTCCCAAACCTAAGGTCAACCGTGACTAACCCCAATACTATATCCCGGCAATAGGATTCACGTCAACCCTTCACTCTGTCGCTCACGCAACTAAGCCCCAGGGGAGTATATCTACATAAGCCTAACACTACGTGGAATTGCTTTAAGCTCTAGGGATTCCTAGTGATAAAACCTGTTCCTATGTGTATTAGTTCTAACCCTTTGGTCCAGGTGGAAGAAGCCTAGTCTAAATTAAGCCCCAGTGCATAGGATTCACGTCACCCCAAAGCCTTGGGGGAGTTTATCTACCTAACACTTCACTCTATTTCGACCGCTAATAAATCAAGGAATTGGAGGTAGGGAGAAATCACACAGGAAGGGAAAGGGGTACATCGCTACCTCACAACTCTCCCTCTCAACCCTCTTCAATCTTAAGTAGTCTAACCCTATAGGAGTTGTCACACCTCCAAAGGGTAACCTAAATTGCTCTCAACCCTAGTGTCACGGCTAGGGGAAAACAATAGCAAAGGATAATTAAAATTGAAACTTAATTAAATTCATCAATAAAGAAAGCATAATAAAAGTCATTGAAACAATATCATCCTAGGGTTTACAAGTCCGAATACCCACTAGGGTTTAGCTCTCCATGGAGCAATATAAAATCAATAAAGAGATTAAAAATATATGCAATAAAACCATAAAGAAAACCCCCTTATAGATCGTATAGATGGTCTTGTGGAGTCGCACGTCTTCTCCAACGAATCCCTTGTCAAGCCTAGGGCACACCTCGCCGAATCGATGCCGACGAAAGCTCCCCCAATAGCTATCTTCCAAGAGATGTCGATGCCGATGCCGTATAATCGCCTCCAAAGGCCTCAAAAAACCTTTCCAAACCCTAGCCGAAAGCCCCCCAAAAGATAGGCAAGAGATAGCAAGGGAGGATCCCCAAATAGATCTGAAAACGGGCTATTTATAGGCTGAAATCGGGATAAAATCGGAGTTCCACATGCCCCTGTGGATTTTCTACACGGCCTGCAGAAATTCCACACGACCGTGTGCTAATTCCACACGGCCGTGTGGAAATTCTGTTTTTTTTATTTTCTGCAAACCGTGAACAGTAACTTGCTACATTGTTTTTGCTACAGTGCACGGCCGTGTGGAATTTCCACACGTCCGTGTGAAGTTTCTGGCTTGCTGGAAAATTAATTCACACGCCCGTATGAACTCTCTGAAATCCTGATTTTCGGCAGAAGTGAACAGTAGCTTGCTAGTGATTTTGCTATAGTAACAAAGCTATAGTATTGCTACAGTACTCACGAAATGCTCCCGTATTCAGCGTTCTTCATCGAGGCCGTTGAATTAGAAACACAATCAACGGTAGATTATGTCGATTACTTCATTTCTCTTCATTGGCGAAGTTCTCCAATGCCACACGAGATATAGACTTTTGTGAGTGTGACTGCCCTTGTGCCCCTCCAATGGAGGTTGGCACACACCCACAAGTCTAGACTCGTGCCTTGTTCCTTGCTTGGTCCGAGAACTCCTCAACAATGGTGAACATAACCTATTCTTGCGTCTTTCTTCTTTAAATCTTCTCCACAACCCTACAATGCACAAAAGAACACAAATACACACTAATTAGTGATTAAATCTGAGAAAATTAATGCTCAATGTAAGACAATAATACTTCGTATTACTATAACACAAGCACTTATCAGTGGGGCTCATAATCTTGGGTTTTTGCACACACGCATAGTCTTTGAAGTAGAGGGGAGTCTTATACGAATGGACAATGTTTTTCCTAACCCTCATTGTTCGTTCTTTGCTTTAAGCCTTGTCAATCATGTGAGATCGGAAGTGTTGCACTCATCTATATTTTCATTATGCTTATGTGAATTGCTTGAGGACAAGCAAATGTTCAAGTGTGGGTGATAAGTGCTTGATTATACATGTTTTACCTACTTGCTTTACATACATTGAGCATCATTTTACCATTGATTATGTCTCATAAAATGTATTTTGGTGTTCTTTTATGCAATTAGGTTGTGGAAGTGTTAAAGGAGGAAAAGGAAGCAAAGATGGGTTATAAAGACGTATTGTTGGGAGCTTTTGTATAACACAAGTGCCAAGGCACAAGAGAGGATCATGCACATGAGGGTGTGTGCCAACTTCCTGAAGAATTCAAGATAATTTGTGTGATGGAAGGGCACAAGGGCAGTCACACCTTCATGTCCCAACTTGTGTGAAGATAGTTCAAGCTCTCAAATGATGATTCGAAGGAGGAGAAGTCTTATAACTCACCATATGGACGTGTGCCCGACCATGTGGCCTCAAGATGAAAGAGTTTGGATCATGGTTATGAAGAGTACTGTAGCAAAAACACTGTTCATTTCACTGTAGCAGTACTGTAGCGGAATTACTGTTCACGCGACCGCGTCAAAATCCCACGCGACCGCGTGGGAATTCTGCAGCTCACGCGGTCGCGTGAAGACACGTGACTGGCGCGATTCAGACTTATAAATAGGCCGTTTCGCCGATTCTTTTGATATCTTTTGTGTGGCTTTTGAGAGGAGAAGCGGCTAGGGTTTGAGGAGGAGGTCTTTGCCGAATTGGAGGGCCGTTCTTCACCAACTTTGATAGTTCTTTCCTCCGTCATAGCATCGAGGGAGTCATTGGCGACCTAGCTTCGGAGAAGGATCCTTCAAGACGTTGAGCGACCCATCAAGGCCATCGTCACGAATTCAAGGGGGTTTATTTCCATGGTTTACATTGCTTTTCATTGTGTTATGTTTTGCTTTGTAATAAGCCCCATGGAGGGCTAAACCCTAGTAGATACTTGGGCATGTGAACCCTAGGTTTCGATTCATGTATTGACTTTCTTTATGCTTTCTTTTAAATCCGAGTTTATTTGAGTTTCAATCTTGTTTTATCATTGCTTGCATGCCTTATTGATTCGTATGGTTGTTTGGTATGCTTGATTTGTTGCCTTGGTGAGAGAGAGGTCTCCATTAGGGTTAGAACATATGAGATTGAAGAGGGTTGAGAGGGTGAGTCATGAGATAGTGGAGTGTCCCCTTTCCCTTCCGATTAAGTGTTTCCTATCTCCGTATTCCCTAAGATCTATGCAACCATATTTGGTGTGAGGTGTGAGATTGAGAGATTTCTCCGCCGGGACCTTGTAGGGGGTTAGGGATCTTCCGCCTAGAAATAGGGTTAGATCTAATTTTAGGAATCGGTTTCACTTTTAGGTAGCTCTAAAGCTTATTGCGGTCATATGGGGTGTGAGGTGTTGAGATTGAGCGATTTCTCCGCCGGGACCTTGTAGGGGACTAGTATCGGTGGCCTGGAGGCAGGGACCGATTATTCTTGGATTACCTCGACTCATAGAACTCGGTTTAGAAGCATTTAGTTAGTCTTGCACTTCATGATAGAACCTAGGGGGAGCATTGCCCGGGTATCTCATCTTTATTGATTGAGATCTCCCTTTATTTACCTTTTGCCTATTCCTCTCTGGTATTAATTTCTATGCACACTAGATCACCACAAAATCACAGTGGTCATTAGGCTAGATTGCAGAGAAGAAGTTAGTACTAGTAGCCCTGTTCCCTGTGGATTCGACTACCCTACTCACCAGGGTAATTATTACTTCGACAACCCGTGCACTTGCGGTACACACACGCAAAGGGGTGTGTCAAGTTTTTGGCGCCGTTGCCGGGGAATTGGATACTAGGAACGCTAGGACTTTGTTGCTCTAGCTATTTATCATTTTCGTTATCTTATCTATTTCATACTTTCTTTTTCTTCCACCGTTCTAATTTGTTTTATTTTGACTTGTGTTACCTTTTCTTGCAAGGTACTTGAATGATGATTGATCCAATTACAAAGTTATATTTTCAGATTGAAGATTTCAGTGGAAAACTTGATAGACTTATTTCTGCACAACAACAACAAAGCAACCAATATCGCAGCACATATCATCCAAATCAATGGAGCTACCCGAACCACTTATGGAATATTGATGGACAGCAATGGGAAGCACCTATAGAAGAATTTCAGATGGATGAGAAGCATGAGGAGGATGTACTTCGGTTGGAAAGCGTATTACTCAAATTCATTGAAGCAACCGATGCCCGCTTCGAAAATGTTGAAGCCACCTTAAGATGTCATGAAATCTCCATCAAAAACATTGAGCATCACATAGGAGAGATTTTAGACACACTTGCTAGGGAAAAAGAAGAATTTGAACAAGCAAGTCAAGTTTCTTCCATGCATGACAAAGCCATGAACCACATTGATGAAGAAAGGCAAATTGAGTACATTGCTGCAGAAATTGAAAGGATAGAAGAAGAACATCATTTTCAGAATTTGGATTGCTTGAATGAAGATTATGCTTGTGTGCAACGAAATTTTCAAGGGGATTTGCTAACATCATGTTCATTTCAAGCTGAAAATACACAAGAAGAAGCAACCCCTAAGGTAATGGAACAAGCACCGTTCTTTGTGATTGATCAACCCATGGAATGCAAGAAAGAGATTTTGGGTTTGGGAGAAGATGTGGGTAGGATATTTAAACCATCCAATGACCCACTGATGCTAATCTTGGACAATTCCCAACCCAAATTGTTTCCTTGGAGGCCAAAGGTAAGATGGTTGGACTCTCCAACGAAAATTCCACCCCGGCAAGTAAATTTTTGGTTTAAAGGAAGTAGCTATGCAATGTCCAGTCGGGAGGAACACACTCTATTCAAGCCTCCATAAGGTAAGGAAGAGGTACGTCAAGCTTAGTGACGTAAAACAAGCGCTACTTGGGAGGCAACCCAAGTTTTAATTGCTTTCTAGTTTAGATTTTAAATTCTATAGTAATAATTACCATGAGTGTGTGCCTTGATTAATTTTTGTTGGTGTTGAACTTTTCAAGGAATTTTTTTGGTGATTTGAAGTGTTTTTCACATGTATGACATGATTCAGGGTGCAATGCATGATAATTGTTGAAGAATAGGGTTAATTTTGAAGTTTGGAGAGCCGCGTGGACTGTCTGCAGAAATTCTGCAGCTCACGTGGCCGCGTGAGATTCTCACGCGGCCGTGTACAGTACCCACGCGGGGGTGTGGAATTTCCACACCCCCATGTGGCTTATATAATGGCTTGAAGGGTTACTATTCATCATCCTTAACCTTGAGCCCTTCATTTCCTCAACTTCCCCTCTCCAAACTTCCCATCCTTAAGATTCCAAATCCATTTTTCTTCGACTTATGTGAGATTTAGAAGTGTTTTGCCGGTATTTGCATCAAGTTTTCTCCATCTATTCGTGTCGGTAAGGCCTCAACTACCCCTATCATGTCCATGCTTTCATGCTCAATTCCATCGAGTTTTCTTGTTTCTTGAATGATATTTTTCATGGAAAACGTTGTGAAAACACTTAGAAAACATGTAAACCAAGTTTAGTGAGGCGTTGGAGTCCAACTATGGCTCTTTGGCCATGGTTGGGCGCCCACGCGGGCGCGTGGCCTAGCCACACGGCCGCGTGGAGCGGCCAACAGCCCACGCGGGCGCGTGGCTTGGCCCACGCGACCGCATGGAGCTCACCAATTCTCAGCCGAACAGCCACGCGACCGCGTGGCTGGGTCACGCGGTCGCGTGGCCCTTCTGCCGAGCCAGGACACGCCCACGCGGGCGCGTGGCTAACCCACGCGACCGCGTGGGCTGGAAACGTGGCAAATTAAGCCACGTGGGCGCGTGGCTTGCCCACACGCCCATGTGGATTCCTGCATCTAGCCATATCATGTAAATTTGCACTTCTTTGGCAATTTTCTTGCAGGTATGACACCAAGGATTGAAAAGCTTGCTCCAAAAATGCCTTGATCGTTTATAGCTGACCTTGGATGAGGACATGTCTTCTAACACACCAGCAGCACCAGCAAATGATGCCAATACTTGAGGTGTCCCACTCATGAGACTTTAGTTTTCTTTACTTTAGTTTTCTTTTCTAATTTTCTTTATTTTATCTTTTAGACTTTAGTTATCTTTATACTTTATTTTGATTGTGCGAGTTGTGCTTTATTTTGTTTCATTCGTAAGAACTCGTGCAACTCTTTTATTTTTATTGAGCTTCACTGAACCCCTTGTATCCGTGTAGATGGCCTTGAGAGTGATGATGATGATGTTTTTGTCATAAACACATGACCATGTGACTTGGTTGTGTGAGCTTCACAACCCGCGGAACAATAACACACCCTCGAGTTAGCTTCACCAATCGATCACTAAGGAGTTCAGGGGAGTATTGTTTCAATTGCATTTTCACCCACATCATGCTTTTATTGCTTATATTTTTATTGTGCTTACATGTGTACATTGAGGACAATGTACATCTTAAGTGTGGGGGAGGGTTTACCTTATACATGGCCTTTACTTGTGTTTTCATGATCATGCTCATGTTGCCCATGAAGGTTCACCTTAGGGTTGAGAGTTTAATTCTTAGTTTTTGGAGGTTGTAAACATTAGGTTTTATCATGCTCTAGTTTTTATCCAATTTTCTTGAAATTTTTGTCCGATTGCTCTTTAATGCACTTCTCTCACTCATTAAACCTATGGAAATTTACTCTAGTTCATTGTTGCGGGATTTTATAGTGTTAGTTTTATTCGAATTAAATCAAAAAAAAAATGAGAAAAATTCACAAAATTCACAAAATTCAGAATTTCAGTTGTGTTTGTATATAGGGGGTGGAAAGAGCTACCGCCTATGTTGTATGAAGCTACTCTCATAAGTCGGATACTTGTTATGCCCTAATGAGAGAAAGAGCTAAATAAGTCCCATTGCTAATAAGAACTTTGAGTAGTGGATATAGTGTTGACATGAGTTGAGCCCTCACACACACACGCTTTCGGACTTTAGTACTTTCATTTTTTTTATTGGATTATTTGCTAGAGTATTGATTGTTTCATCTAGTGTTTGTTTCTCTCCATGATTTTAGAATTTTATTCTTGTACCCTCTTGGTGAACCTAAGGCCAAGCACTTCTCTTTGCTTTTCATGAGTTTATGGTTAATTTTGCTTAAGAACAAGCAAAGGCTTAAGTGTGGGGGAGTTTGATAAGTGCTTGATTATACATGTTTTACCTACTTGCTTTACATACATTGAGCATCATTTTACCATTGATTATGTCTCATAAAATGTATTTTGGTGTTCTTTTATGCAATTAGGTTGTGGAAGTGTTAAAGGAGGAAAAGGAAGCAAAGATGGGTTATAAAGACGTATTGTTGGGAGCTTTTGTACAACACAAGTGCCAAGGCACAAGAGGGGATCATGCACATGAGGGTGTGTGCCAACTTCCTGAAGAATTCAAGATAATTTGTGTGATGGAAGGGCACAAGGGCAGTCACACCTTCATGTCCCAACTTGTGTGAAGATAGTTCAAGCTCTCAAATGATGATTCGAAGGAGGAGAAGTCTTATAACTCACCATATGGACGTGTGCCCGACCATGTGGCCTCAAGATGAGAGAGTTTGGATCATAGTTATGAAGAGTACTGTAGCAAAAACACTGTTCATTTCACTGTAGCGGAATTACTGTTCACGCGACCGCGTCAAAATCCCACGCGGCCGCGTGGGAATTCTGCAGCTCACGCGGTCGCGTGAAGACACGTGACTGGCGCGATTCAGACTTATAAATAGGCCGTTTCGCCGATTCTTTTGATATCTTTTGTGTGGCTTTTGAGAGGAGAAGCGGCTAGGGTTTGAGGAGGAGGTCTTTGCCGAATTGGAGGGCCGTTCTTCACCAACTTTGATAGTTCTTTCCTCCGTCATAGCATCGAGGGAGTCATTGGCGACCTAGCTTCGGAGAAGAATCCTTCAAGACGTTGAGCGACCCATCAAGGCCATCGTCACGAATTCAAGGGGGTTTATTTCCATGGTTTACATTGCTTTTCATTGTGTTATGTTTTGCTTTGTAATAAGCCCCATGGAGGGCTAAACCCTAGTAGATACTTGGGCATGTGAACCCTAGGTTTCGATTCATGTATTGACTTTCTTTATGCTTTCTTTTAAATCCGAGTTTATTTGAGTTTCAATCTTGTTTTATCATTGCTTGCATGCCTTATTGATTCGTATGGTTGTTTGGTATGCTTGATTTGTTGCCTTGGTGAGAGAGAGGTCTCCATTAGGGTTAGAACATATGAGATTGAAGAGGGTTGAGAGGGTGAGTCATGAGATAGTGGAGTGTCCCCTTTCCCTTCCGATTAAGTGTTTCCTATCTCCGTATTCCCTAAGATCTATGCAACCATATTTGGTGTGAGGTGTGAGATTGAGAGATTTCTCCGCCGGGACCTTGTAGGGGGTTAGGGATCTTCCGCCTAGAAATAGGGTTAGATCTAATTTTAGGAATCGGTTTCACTTTTAGGTAGCTCTAAAGCTTATTGCGGTCATATGGGGTGTGAGGTGTTGAGATTGAGCGATTTCTCCGCCGGGACCTTGTAGGGGACTAGTATCGGTGGCCTGGAGGCAGGGACCGATTATTCTTGGATTACCTCGACTCATAGAACTCGGTTTAGAAGCATTTAGTTAGTCTTGCACTTCATGATAGAACCTAGGGGGAGCATTGCCCGGGTATCTCATCTTTATTGATTGAGATCTCCCTTTATTTACCTTTTGCCTATTCCTCTCTGGTATTAATTTCTATGCACACTAGATCACCACAAAATCACAGTGGTCATTAGGCTAGATTGCAGAGAAGAAGTTAGTACTAGTAGCCCTGTTCCCTGTGGATTCGACTACCCTACTCACCAGGGTAATTATTACTTCGACAACCCGTGCACTTGCGGTACACACACGCAAAGGGGTGTGTCAGTGGGAGCATTTGATAAGTGCATTTTATATCATGTTTTCATGCCCTTTATTCTATCCTTTTCGTTGTCCTTCAGCATATTTATTGTATAGAATTGGTGCTATTCATGGTGTTATGTTCATTGTGTAGGATTCGTCGGCCTGAGTCACTTTGGAGCGAAACCGGGTTTGTTTCCTGCATGTGCATCGACCGAGGAATCAGAACTAGCTGACATGGGCAAGACATGGTCATGCCCAATCCACTAAAAATCCCAGTCTGGAGAGTGAAATAGCGAAATCCTGACACGGGAATGTCCCAGCCAGAACACGGTCACCACACGCCCGTGCCCAAACTGCTACAAATCTCAGGAAAACCATTCTCATGAGCGACACGGGCACGGTGCTAGTTACACTGTCGTGTGCTAGTTGACACGGGGATTGCACGCCTATGTCCGAGCTGCTGTAAATTTCAGGAGTTTCACCCAAGTATTTCCCAGAAAAGTACAATGTCTGAACACAACCGTGTCCAGACCGTGTCAGGCCCCGAAACTGCCTTTTTAACTCCAAAACCTAGGGTTTCTATTTCATCTTTGTTCGGGGATTCTTCTCTCCACCGGGAGGATGTTAATGAGATCGAAGATCAAGCTTCACCAAACCACTTAAGGAGATAAAGGACGAGTAGGAGGCACCTCAAGAGGTGGGGTTAGCGCAAGGTCTCCACAAGGAAGGTCATCTAACGCATAAAAGGGAGTCATATCTTTTTTCTCTTGCTCTTTTATTATTCTTTCCTTGTTGTACCTGCCCACGAGTGGCTAACTGGCCATAGTGCCCAGGGTTGTGGACTTTGACAAACTGTAATGCTCATACACTTGTTCTAATTATTATGCAGAGTTCTATTTGATATTTGTGTTTAATCTTGTGTTGCATAACTCGATGTGTTGGATGTACACAGTTGTTAGGGTAAAACTCGGTGCGTAGCTTACTTGTGAGCGATGTGCAGCTATCTTAGCAAAACTCGGTGTATCTGAGAACCCATAGATACAACATTGCTTGTGAGCACACGCCAATATCTTATGTGCTAATTTGTACTAAATTTACTCTATTGCAATGATTATGGAATTCTATTATTTTCTATGTTAAAACTTTTGTCATATAACTAGATGTGCATGATTTGCATAGTTGTAATTGTAAAACTTAGTGTATGTTGGTTGCCATAGTTGTAATTGTTGTAGGTGGTTGCAAAACTCGATCTGCATGATTCTCATAGTTACAGTTGCAAAATTTAATGCATTTGATTGCCATAGATATGAAAAGAGTTGAGAGCATGATTCCCATCCTCTTTTATCTTCTCTTATTCTTCATTAGATTCATAGATTAAAACCTTCCACCAAACCTTGAGCAGACTAGATATCAAAAGAACAATTAGTACCAAAAGATTGCTAGTCCTTGGGGAATAGACTACCCAATCCTTTATTGGGTATATTATACTACTTTTTACAACCCGTGCATTTGCGGATACGCATGGGCAGTATCATTAATATAAATATAACTTCTCTTTAACCCTAGAGATAGAATTCTATTATCTGTAGAGATTAGTTCACTAATCTCTCTTCCTTTTTCGAAGAGAAAGAGGATGTTGTTTTTGAATTCTAACATATGATCTAGCGGCGTGGGACCTTTTTTTGACCCTAGGAGATCTAAGATAATTGCAGCAACAAATTAGCACATCAAAATAATAGGTTTGGAATATACAAGAGGTAATTTTCTAGATCTATATTTAATTAAAGGAAATAAACTAGGCATTCATCAAATCATCTAGTTGATGCGGTAAAATTTTCTCTACTTCCACATGCATCTAATTATTATATATACATATTTTGTGATGTTTACTAACAAATCCAACATTCCCAACCGTCATGTAAGGTTGTTCATCAACAACAATCATCACAGCAATTTCTCTATAAATGATCTTAACACTAATTTTATAATTTGAGAGTGGCGTAGCACTTGTCGTTGTTTTATGAGAAATCGTGTACTGTCTAATATCATGATCATTTCAGACATTTATTAAGTGCCTTTTTAAATTGGATGTTCCTCTCCAATTTTTCCAAGAATATGTCTTTTTAAAATATTTGCATTAAGCTCTCTGTGAATTTTCTTTGGTAGGTAATAACTCATCAAAATACTCCCACACATCGAATCTAGTACGTTTTGATTCTAGCCCATCATCATCATCTTCCAAGTTTATTGGTGTAATCAATTGGCTTTTCATATCTTTCTAATTAAAAAATGATTTTCAAAATAAATGAAAATCAATAGAAATAGAATAAAATTTGTAATTGTTTAGTTAAAACAAAAGGTCAAATTTATAAATACAAATTAAAAACTTGAACTAGAAAAGTAATATATTACCTTCACTAAAGGAGAAATGGAAATGATGAGCAAAAAGAAATAGACATGGCTGTTAGAAGCAGGAGGAGCTTGATGGAAGTGGCTTGATAAGGATGATGGAGAAGACCAGTTGTTTTGCTTAACTAGCAAGCTGGCAACTCAAAGGAATGAAAAAAAAGACGAAACCAAATTAAAAGAAAGACACAAATACTTGCATCTTATACATTTATTCATATATATTAAAGGACAAAATCAAAGCTAAAAAGATGCGTACTCCCTGATGCATCTTATATATAAGCCAAACCCAGCTTAATTTTGGGCTTATGTATTTGAGCCTAACTGGGCTCTTTGGGCCATTTTCCAAAGCCTAGATCCTAATATCGTTGCATCACTACTACAGTCATATGCTTCAAAACTCAACTGTGTTGCCTCCAAAATATTCCGCAATGAGTTCTTGAGCCCTAATAGCCCTTTTCTTGCCGTTAGGATGAAAATATAACAAATTAAGTTTAAGAGTGGCACCAATCCATACAAAATGCACACAAAGTGTATGAAATAATGCAATGAAAATGTGTACATTCACAAACAGTCATCACTACACTAGTCTCAAAGTCCTCCATATTCATTTTAAGACTACATTCACCTGCTTTCCTCAAACTTTTAGTTTTATGGAGTACTTAACTATTGCCCCTTGTCCCAGACTGATGGCTTAACTATTGGTCATATTTATTATTATTATTATTATTATTTACAAAAGTGATAAACAATTGTTAGTACCTCTATCAAGAGCTTGAGTTATTGCTTTGAACATGTCTTTCATCTCATGAACGTACGTGAGTAGAGGATACAATATCATTTGTGAGGTATTTCTCCAATGAGGATATGAAGAAATTCATATTAATACCATTAACCACTTAAGCCAAATGGTTTTGGTACTATTAACCATATTCATAATCCATCAACTCAAACTGAAATTCTCACTGTGATATTAGATAAGCTTTTTGTTCCAGCCCCTGATTGATAACTTTAACTATTCGCTATATTCATAATGCACCTACTCAAACTCAAATTCTAACCGCGAATGTTGAATTCATAAACTAAAAGCATAACCAATTTCAAAATCAATGATTCGTTAAAGTAGATCTCATGAGGAAATTCAAAACTAAACTCGGATTTAAAATAAATAAATAAAAATATAAATTTGATCACATGTTAAATTTACAAATAAAAATAAATAAATATATGATAAAGTCGCATAACCCATCATAAAGCCCTATAAAATACTACCGAATTCCTAAATCTACCGTTATAATCTTATTCTTTAGATCTCGACGAGTGCTCAAGGTAGTTAAAAGTCCTAAAGCCAATTTTTTTTAAATTAGGCCTCTAATTTATTAAATAAAAAAATAAATTTTGTTTAAATATTTCAAATTTGCCAGCAAAAACGTACTCAAGATTAATGAAAGAAAAAACATAAATACATTAAAATCACCCTATTTATAATTTTAAAAAATTAAATATTAGATTAGTCCTCAAACAGAAGTACATTATTTCTTTAAAATATAAGCTGTTAAAAGGAATAGAAACAAAAAAATATAAGGTTTTGGGAAAAGAAGTTAATTGAGAAAATTAAGATATGAAATTGAATAAAAAATTAATTAAACTATTTAATACATTAATTTATTATTTTAATTTTAAAAATGTTCAGATTGATTAAACATTAAAAGTAAAAAAAATAAAATAAAATTTTAATTTATTATAATAAATAATAATTGCGGGTATCTAAAATTTTAAGACTATAAAATTATTATTAAAGATTTAAGGCAACAATGAGGGCTCTAAAATTAGAAGGCTCATCGTAATTATTTTTAATAGTCTTATCCTTGAGTGGGCACCTGGATCTTTAAACACAAATAAGAATGAATTTATCTCAAAATATAATATATACAATAAGCTAATAGCAAAGTTTCCAATGTCAAAAATTGGATAAATATTTTATGGCAGGATACCAAACTGTGGTCTTTTCTCATTTTTATCTCTAAAGTTCGGTTTGAATTAAAATAATTACTAATTTCAATATTTTTTTTTTAGCGAGTGGTTACCCGAGAGATTATTATGATGTAAATGCGAGAAATTCTTTGTTATAACATACATAAACACTATCTGCCTAGTTAACAATTTCATCTTATTTACTGATAGGGAATTTCCAACATTAGAACATCAAAAATAGACTAGATTTTCTCATATGACCACTCAATGAAATAAAATTTAAAATGTGTAAGTATTTTGATTCAAATTAAAGGTTGAACCCAAAATGAAAAACTATTATAGTTATACTATGGTCTTTTGTTATTTAAGAGTCTAAACTTCAATTTGAATCAAAATGGTTACTCAATTTTAATTATATTTTACCATATGGTTACCTGAAAGGTTCTAGGCTTTTTTATATAATGAAGATGCTAAAAATTCTTTGTCAGAACATACATGATATACTGTCTGCCCAATTAGCAATTCCATATCATTTGCTGACAAAAAATTTCCAATATCAGATCATTAAAAATAGACCAGATTTTCTTAAATGACCACCCAGTCAAATAAAATTAAAGCTGGATAACCATTTTGATTCAAATTTAAGTTTAGACCCAAAATAAAAAATGGTTCTAGTTTGGTGTCTTATCAAAAAATTTACCCATCAAAATTTTCAAACTAGGGTCACCTCCATAGCGATAAGTTGTAACCCTTGCCTGATACTAAATGTAAAAACAAAAGTAAAGTGAAAGTAACATTATCTTCTCTATATTTTCTGGACCACATGGAAAAAGCAGTGCATTGAAAATCAGAATTGAAACAGAGGAAATGAAAAACTAGCCATGGAAAATCAAATAAGAATTTTCAATAATTAACAATGAAGAAAAGGCCACTTTCTAACTATATCTTCATTTTTTCCACCTAGATAAGCAGCTTGGCTTTTAAGAAGACAGAGTATGTACAAAACTAATCAAAGCAAGTGTGACTAAGGCTATTGCACACATGGGCACTGAGACTACTTGTGCACAATCACTGTTCACATCCAAAAAATTTACCATCACTCTCACCGTTTATGAAAAAATTTTATAATGACCTAGTTAGATACCAATAAATATCTCAATTACCAGCTAATTATATCATTTTTTGTTAATGGATTTTGTTCCTTAAAATTAATTATCGAATCATTTAATGTTTAGAATGTGATTCCCAAGTTATATCGAATCATTTAATTTATAGAATGTGATGTGTAAGTTATATTTACCGGAGAATCTATCATTTATGTTTGGTTGATAAAACAATAATGTGGATGAAATATAATATCTCCATTTTAGTTAATTGAAAATTTTATATTACCTATTACACTTGTACAAAAAATAAACTTAAGTAATATACGTGAAATGTATGAAAATTCATAATATTATGATGTAAATATCTTTGCCATATATATATATATATATATATGCAAACTTTGACTTAATGATTTGCTTCCTTTATCTTAATTAGTCACATTTTCATTAAAATTATTTTAATTAAAATCAAAATTAAAGATAGTAGTATATTATATTTTGAATAGTCATCTAATTTTTGAAATTTTAACCTATAATATTTTTAAAATTTTAATAAATTTGAAAGTTGTTTTACGCATCATCGATGGGTAATTTACCCTTAAAATCCAAGGCACATTGATATTTGATAGACACAAACGAAAGGAGAAGCTGCATGATTATTGATTTTTAGAGATGCGAGAATAAAAACAAAAATAACGCAAAAGGGCAAAGCTTGCTTGACACAAACGAAAGGAGAAGCTGCATGATTTTTAGAGATGCGAGAATAAAAACATAAATAACGCAAAAGGGCAAAGCTTGCATGCTTACAAAGCAAAAAATACCAAATGAAATGGATTCCACCATCTTAATCAAATCCAGCTAAATCTCCACTTATGCGGTCGTACATGGTTCACGGGCGACACCGAGTCTGGATCCAGGCACATCGAACAGCACCCTGTGGTTCTGCTGCTGCATGCTGGCTATCACGTTCAGCACAGCATTCACATTGTCAGGTGCTGCCGCCATAGCCAGACACGACAAATTCCTTGCCGCGCTGTGGATCATCACATTCTCCACCGGCAATGTCACGTTCATCCCCGTGAATTCGAGAGTTATGGTCGGCAACGACACCGTCCCTTCGTAGCAAGTGTCAAAACCTCCGAGAGAGGACACGGTGCCCTTCACACGACGACGGAAAGTGTCGCGAACGGCCGTGTAGAGCGGTGCGACCAGTCTCGTGAACATAGTTCCGGAGTCGAAAATGGTGCCGGCGCCGGTAGCCTGGTCGAACACTAGCGTGCCAGGAGGGACAGCTACGGAAGTGCGACCCACGCGTATGCCGGTCATGTTAACAAAGTAAAGAGAGGATCTACGTGGACTGGCCAGCAAAGGAGTAGTTTTAATTCTCTTCGGCTGGCCGACAGGGCCAAGGCGAAGTGAGCCGGAGAAGTTGAGGGAGCGGAAACTGGGAAGGCAGTAAGAGAAAGTGGAGGCATAGAGGCTACGGGTTTGGGAGAGAAGAGACAGTGGACCGCGACCCAGCCCGATTAAGCCCTGCGGTGGGATGGAGCTCCCGGTTACTTTGCGTAAACAACCGAAGATGTAGCTCGGGATCGAGTCGGCATCTAGCGAAAGGCTGTCCTTGGAGAGAAGGGCGTCTATGGAGGAGGAACCGTAGGTGAGGTTGAAGCCGCAGGAAGAGCCTGGAGCCGGGGAGCAAGAGGGGTTCGGTAGTTGCGAGCACTGGGGAGCGCCGCAAGGGATAGGTTGGTAGGAGGAGGACATGGAAGGGATGAAGTTTGTCGTCGAAGGGCAACCGACGCATGGTGAGCACGGAATCCATGCAGCATCGTTGCTGGTATCCATGGCTACGAGCATGGGTTGCGGTGGAGTGCCGAACGCCGCGCGGACAATGTAGGTGGACGCCGTGGCTAGGAGCTGCTGGCCGGAGCCAATGGGAACGGTAGTTTTCTTGGTGGTGGCGAGAGATGCGAGGTGTAAGAAACGGGACTCGTCGCGCGATGCCAGGTCGAGAATGGTGTCCTCCCAAGATGCGGCATGGTCGATGTTCGACCGCAGTGTAACACTAAGGTCGGAGCCTTGTACAATGTTTGCTGAGGAAGCCAAAGCGTGGGAGAGGAGGCATGCTGCTAGTGGGAGTAACACAAGTGGCATTGCCATTGAATATCTTTGTTGAGGGATACGGGATAGTGGGAGCGGGGTTCAATTTTATAGAGGACAGAGTAAAAGTGCGAGGAGACGAGAGGTGGCCAACTGTACTCCATTTGTGGTGAGCTCTGTGGGGACTGATTGATTGTCATAGGTATGTGACGCCCGTGATCAGATGGAGGTGGTGTGGGTCCTGAGATGCCCTTTTGTCCTCCGGTGCCACACTGAGGTAGTCAAAGACATGGCAACATTTTTATTTCTGCCAATTCATTCGTAAATTGCTAATTAATTTCTTTGGTTTTTGGAGAGAATCTTTTGGGTTAATACAACAGATGTAAGTTAAAAGTAGAAGAATTTGAGAAGTTCAGGACAAGGCTTAGGTTAAAGCTCTTGTGGATTTGGAATATTACAATATTAAGTCTGTGGATGCTATTAAAAATATATCCTTCATCAAAGATGTTCCCTTGCTGACGTGTGAATCCGAATAATTTAGTGGGGTTTCTTTTTGCCCTTTACTCGGCGTCTATTCTAATCTAGGTCACTGTTGCCCTTGGTAAATTTGTTAAATTGAACCCGTTAGTCAAGTTTTAATGGCGAGATCAATGATTTTATTTATAACACATTTTGTTATATATATATATATATATATATATATATATATATATATATATATATATATATATATTAAAGCAAAACGTGTGACAGCAAGGTGCCTTGTAAAGATCAATGGCTAAAGTATTTTCTGGCTAAATTTTACTAAAATAATGTCCACGCTCTATTTGGAGGTTTTGCAATTTTGATGGGCTTAAAATATGTATATTTGGCATTCATATGAGAAGATCTTAATTGTGATAGCTCATGCCCATCAAAACTTACAGATACAAAACAATTTTACTTAGATACATATTGCATGTGATACAATTTCAAATTATGGAACATATTTGCAGATATCTCAGTTGCATAACATTTCTCATTAAATTTGTAAGCATAAAATCAAGGTTGAAGTAAGCAAGTGCAACCCTATTAAACTAAGCCCTATTCCTCCATAAAGCACCTGAAGACCATCATCCTATGCACGTTTTGACAAGTAGTAACAGTTATTAAATAATTGAAATGTAAGTTTCTTTAATTGTGATTAAAAAAAAATATGGCGATGGATAACTAAGTGATGTTAAGCATTGTTTTCATTTTTTTTTTATAATTACTTGCTTCAAAATCTATATATTCCAACGAAAGCTAAACCAATAATTTGTGCGAAATTTGAATCAGATAATGCCAAAGTCTAACGATTCTAAGTTTCATTCCTTGATTCGGCATATATACCTTCAACTAATTTTGAAATTTTCTTTGTACACAATATTGATCAGAATATAAATTAGTACAGTGGTAGTTCGACTGTTTTCCTACTTCCTTGCTTTTGTTTTTGACTCGTTCCTTGTGTGTATCTTTGGTGTGTGAGCTTTCTATGTTGTCTTTTGGTGTTGCCATTTGAGTTGAGTTCAAGTGAGGGCAAGAAGAGTTGGGGAAAACCCCTTAAAAGTTGGCTCAAGTCCTTGTGGCCTCCTTTGGGGGCACAAGGGAACCTGTTAAACTCCTTTGGAAGCTTCACAACCTCCCTTGCAGCTGCAAGAAAGCTCGTAAAGCTTCTCTGGATTCCTTAACAGCCTCCCTTGCGGTCGCAAGGAAGCCTGTGAAGGGAACTCGATAGTGGGATTTCTAGGGATTTAAAAAGCCCATTTTGGCTCTTTCTTTCCCCCCTTCTTCTTGTTCTTCTTTCTTCCGTCTCTTCTCCTCTTTAGATATTCTCTTTCCCCTTTTTGATACTCTCTTTTCTTGACTTGAATTTGGAGTTAGAAGCTTGAGGATCTCTCCCTCCTTTCTTGAAGAGCCTGATGTGCGAGCGGGCGACTAGCTACAGAGCTAGCACACGACTCCCCGGCCCCACGTGCACGGGTCGTCAAGTAATAACCTCACAAGGAGGGTCGTATTCCCTAGGGCCCGAGATCTACTATTACTTCCTTTGGGAGTCACTTTCTAGTCGATCGAAACAAGGTTGAAGCAATATTAAAATAATAAAAACAAGTAAAGAAATGCAAATAAAATAAAGCTCAATCCGGAATAAAGTTAGAGACGAAGAAGCCAATAATTAGGGAAGGCCTCGGGCGAGGATTCCCCAATAAAACTAGGGTTAGCTTGATTTTAGTCCGCTAGACTCGGATGTCGACTACCCCGGAACCTCCGTAGTGTAGCCCTAATCCAGTACGGGTTTCTCTATCCAGAAAAGACCCCTACGATGTCAATGAGAACAAGGAGTCTTGATTAGGGTTAATCTAATACACACTCTCGGCTAAATTAACCCTAAACGCGCGGAAGGCTATTAGCACCCGGAACCTCCGGTGTATTAATATATGAATCCCTCTTTAATTCATCAAGTGACCTAATACAAGCTAGCATCCCGCCAAACAAGTATCATTCAAAATCAATTCTACGGAATCCATCCATTGTAGAATGAGCAACAAGATAATGAATTAAAACCAAACAATCAAACCAACACATTCATTCAAAACAATATAAAGGTCATTCATACAAAGTCTCCTCCCAAGGTTCACCGGGAGCCCGGTGGCCTTAGGAGGTTTAGTTCGACATCACAAAATTAAGGAGCTCATCATACAAAGATTCCATCAAACAAAAAACAAGAAAAACTCCCTCAAAGATGTCGGCTAGGGTTGATGGTGTAGCTTGTCGGATCCGCGCCGGCGAGCCCTATGAAGCTTCTCCACATCTTCCCCTTCTTCTCTCCTTCAAAGCTGCCCAAAAATCCCTCCAAATCCCTCCAAATATGATGAGAATGGTGTGTGGTAGAGTGGAGGCCAGATAGAGAACAACTTCCCCTCAAAAACCCTGAAAAATCTCTATATAATCCCGAGAGCGTGCGGGTAGTGTGCGGGCCGCACACTAGGCCGCAAAGCTCACTGGCCAGGGTGTGCGGCCACTGTGCGGGCCGCACAGTGGCCGCACATGGCCGAGAGAAACGGCCACTGTGTGCGGCGTGTCGGCTTCCGGGGTGCTCCAAGTCTTCATTTCTTCTTCAATCTTCCCCGAAACGACACGAATACGGTTTGATCACACGCACTTGGTCCTCGAAACCCTGAAACAAAAATAAAAATATCAAGTGCGCAAAATGTCATCGAAAATACACATAAGTTGCATGAAAGTACAAGAACATTATCTCTAAAGCATGATGTATTTAGGCGTTTATCAGAGCCTTCCTTGGAGTTTGAAGAACCTTAGAGGTATGGTTTTTTTTCCTTCTTCATCCCTTATCTTTTGTGTTGTTTCTTTGAGGTTGTTTGGTAGGAAATCCTTGGTGAGTGTTTGTTCTTGAGTTTGGAATCTTGATTAGTTGTATTTCCTTGGTTTAGTTAAAATATTGAGAGAGATCTTTCATCTCCTAGGCTAGAGTTACTGTAGCACCAGTGAGTTTTTCTTATTTCTTGATTTCTTTGGCTTAGAGTGAGATCGAGGGTTGTTGAGGTTTAGTTGATTTCTTACTAGTAACCTGAGGTTTAGTTGAGCAAACCCTAGAATGGATTAGGGTTGTTTGGTAGATGGAACCTAGGGTTTCTTTGCTTGGATTTTTGTACTAATCTTTGATGTTGTTTGTTGTGTTTAGCAAGGAGGTGAAGCGTTGGATCGAGGCAAAGAGTTAGCTAAGTATTAGCTTGCGAGGAAGAGAAATCATCAATTTTGTGAGTGGAATATTAAGCAATACTCTTTTAGAAGATTACCAATATTTATATGTTTATATAATCTATCTTGCTTAATGAAATTTTGTTGGTTATTATGATCAATTTTGAGATGTTTATTGCCATAGAATGATTTTATTGTTTGATGCCTTTCTTATGCAAGTTTGTGTTCAAATAAAAAGATTTTTGGGTTGTAACTTAAGTTGCTTATCGTGTAGTGAGTGGTGTGTGCATCATTCCCTTGTGGAATGGATGGTGATTCTTGATTTATTTGGTATTATGTTGGTTATTGTTGGTTATTGTTGGCTATTGTACTCCGTGTGGAGTTGTGCTTATTGTTGAGTTTGTATGGTGATACCCTACTGCAGTAGGCAGTCTCCATAGCCAGCCTTTTGAGGTGGCGTGGTAGACCGGCTGATTACTATGACGACCTGTTTAGGTGGGAATAGAAAGTCCTGACTGGATATTCATCTGGTAGTCGTTGTCACCATACAGTGAGCAAATGAGTCAACGTTAAGGGCATGAGTACATTGACGGCTCTGGACCTAGTCGTGGCCACGATGAATATTTCGAGAGGTTTTTAGACCATTTTATGTTGGGTGCGTGTTGTGGGTTGAGTATGCTTTCGAGTTGTTGTTTTCTTACTTTGGAGTTTGAGATTTATAGTATTGTGTTTCTTTGTAGTGTCATCTCAAATTGGTGGTGAGCGGGCGAAACCCAGCTGTCACTCTTAGGAGGGCAGCCTCCTATAAATTCGATTTGACACTAGTATTACAATTACTTATTGTGAAACTTATGCTATTTAATTTGTTATACTTATAATAGGAACTATTTTGATTTATATGTTTTATGGCGGTAGCTTTGCTTCATGTTTAGCTTGTTTTCATAATTTGGAATCCTATATTCAATATTTTTGTGGTTTTGAAGTTGTAAAACCCTAGTTGAGGTAAAATGCCTTCTTACTCTATCTTTTTTTATATTGTATTAAAGTTTGCTATTATATGTATTCATGTTCTAAGCTACATTATCTTATTGGTAAAGTATCATTTTTGAAGTTTTATGTTATTATTTTGGTATATTTCTATTAGAGTCGTGCTAACCTCCCCTCATTGAGTAACATTAATTGCTCATCCCTCTTTCTTCTTCCCAGTCTTTTGCAAGTAGTAGGTGCGGCTGTGTTGCAGCGTTATGAGCATTTACTAACATTTTACCTTTTGTATTTGCCTTTTTAGTTCGTGTATGTTATTTTTGTCATGGACATGTTGTTTGACATATGGATCCACTACTGTGTAGCAAATTTGTTGCATGATTTTATATCTAAACAACTCTTAAACTCTTGGTGTATCAGCTTTGTTGCTGTTGTTAGTGTTGCTTCCCTGTGCATTTGTGAACCTCTTTATTTCTGCTTACTCTTCTTCTTGTTGTTGTTATTATTGCTTCCGTTGTCTATTATTGTATTCCTATACCTTGTACCAGTATAAATATTGTTGTTTATAGGTTGTTGTTTAGCATAGTAGTGTCCCGAGGGTTGAGTGGCGGGGTGTCTCTCCTCGGGATCGTCGTGGCGGTAGTCGCGTCCTGTGGGCTCGTGGATCTGGCTGTGATAAGTACAAAACTCATTTATTATGCTTTTAAATTTGACAAAATTGATTTAAAAAATATTTGGTAAAACATTTACTTGGTTTTCTACTATTTGCAAATTTATCTGAAAAAGAACATATCAAGCATATGTGATATTTGGAACAAAAGGGAACATAACCAATAAACAAATAAATAGACAACCGAATTATACAAATAAAAAAGCTACGACAAACTAAATAATAACATTATAGAAATAGGGCAGTGTATAATTCTTATCTGAAAAATAAATTTATATTAAGAAAGAAAATTGTATGAATTGTTTGAAAGAGAAACCAAACATAAAATTTGTTATTTATCTTCATTAAAATTTGACCAATATGAACATCTCCATCATTTAATTTTCATTATTTTAGTCTATTCATTTTCTTCTACAATTGTCTTTCTATCATCCAATAAACCTAACTTTTATTATTTAATAAGTATGAATTACTGGTATACCATTTTGATGAGTGTACAATTATCTCTTATTTTATATCATTTTGTACACTTATTAGGCCTGTATTAGAGGTATATTGTGGAATTAGATTTTAAACGTTCTGTGTTTGTGTTTTGCATTCTCAGGCTTCAAACAACACTTAAAGATGAGAGAGAGAGAGAGAGAGAGAGAGCCAAAAGAAGTGTTTTAGACCCAAGACGAAGAAGATAGAACTTTCTTAGAATCAATCGTATAAGGATAAGGCAAACAAGATGGCTTATGACCTAGCTTACGGCTGTAAGACTCTTCAAGGGAACCTTGCAGGCATTCTTATGCCTGTAAGGAGGCGTATAAAGCCAAATAAGAGGACCTTATGGGCAGGAATTTTGCTTGTAAGTGTGACCTTAACACTAGACAAAAGACTTTACTGATGGGACTTACTTCTGTAAATGATCTATAAGGCTCACGACCCATCATCCACAACTTCTTACTACCATGTCCTTGTGCCCATAAGCAACCTGTAAGGGGTACAACATAAATAGATATGATGAGGATTTTTTAGGGCATATTTTGTTCTATTTCGGAGACGAGGCCAAAAAAAAAAGAAAATGAGTGAATCTCTAGGGCTTTAGAGGTGTTTTTAGCAGGAGATTCAACCCCATCATCTTGGAGAGGAAGATCGTAGAAGTCAAGATTAGCATGGTGGTGTTCGCGGAAGGTCCTTGGGCGTTCTCTGGCGATCAACCTCCCGCATGATTAGTGCTTTGTTTTATTCTCTCCGTGTCTTGTAATTTGAATGCTTGCCCTCTATTAATGGAGGGCTAATTTTGTAGATGTTTGGGTACGACCAAACTCTAGGGTTTTATCTTTTGACATTCGTTGTGGATCCTTATTATTTAGTTGTTTATTAATTGTAATTCGTTCTATTTGAATCTAATTGCAATTTTTGTATTACTTGATTGCTATTGTGGTGAAAAGCCATGTTATCATATTTGATGTGCTTTGTGACGAGTAGAATTACCCACCGAGTATAGACATACCCTAATTAGAAGGGATTGTGAGTAAACGTGGCAATGCGTTATTTTAGTGAATTCTTCTCCCTAAATCCTCCCAAATGAATTATCAAGTTGTTTCGCTCTCTTTGAAATCATAGGGAATAGATTTTAGGAGAAATCACATCTCTATTCTGTATGAGATTTAGGGTAATCTCTTTGTAAGAAGGATTACCTTTTTAAGAAACTTTTGTTAATCCACATTGAGATTTCAAAGAGTATAAAGCGATTGTGTGGTGATTGCATTAGCACTGTATTGAATTAGTTACTATTTACCCTTGCAAGAGGGGTTTAGTATACTTTAGAAAATATCTCAGTTCAAGTAGGATTACACTTAACAAAGCCCACAGAGATGCTATGCCCATACATCACTTGTTCTACTGGTTTCTCTACTCCTTTTGTTGCATATTTCTTGCTTTTGCTTTCTAGTTCTTTTACCCAACATCACAACTTTGATTAGGCTAATTTTTGGTGATAGGAACTAGTACTACTAGTCTCAATCTTCCTTGTGGATTGATACCTCATTTTTAAGCACTTTATTACATGATCGGTAGGTACACTCATATCCCTATCACATTTTCACCCTTTTTTTTAATTTAAAAAATTATTAACCAAAATGTATATCATGTTAGGTTTGTTGAGATTAGGAGTGTGAACATATGAAGAATATTGGATTAACTATTAAGATTTAGGTTATTTTATATATGTACCACTATAAAAGCCCATAATTTGTTGTCTTCTATAACTATGCAATGTTATTGTTTTTACACATATACCCCTTGAAACGGCAGAATTTAATGTAATGATTTTCTCTTTCCACAAATTATCAGTTTTAATTAGAAGGTCTTATCAAATATTTAATGTTAAACCAATTTAATACCCTTAACAAAATTAATGCCATTAAATATCTCTTGATTAGAATTCCTTATATTCACTTATTATAATTATAAAGTTCCTTAAAAGCATAACCAAATTATTTTTAAAAAATTAGAAAAAATTTCTGAAGACTATCGGTGTTTTTATTGTAATGTCTTATTAAATATTTAATATTTAATAGTTGGTTGCTATCCACAAGTGCATGGGTTGTACAAGTAATAAAGTGTACCAAAATATGTTAGGTAGTTGAATCCACAAGGACCAAAAAACTTTTAGTTATTGTTGATCTTCTAATACAGCTGAGTTAAAGAGGTTTAGAAATGATATTGTACTAAGAATCTAAAAGAGAAAAGTGAGGACTAGAAAGGAATTGAGTGAGAATCACATATATAGAGCAATGCCCTGGACTACTCCCCTTCAGGGATTTGCATTGATTCCTACACTGGCTATCAGGTATATTTTCTTGGACCGAGATGATATCAAATATAATTGACACCATTTGGTCTAGGCAATCAACCCTAATCCCATATGGAAGGTTCGACACCATACGCCATATCTCTAGGTACTTAGTCAATCTTAATCTTGTACATGTGCCCTAACAAGATGGATTTCTCAATTATTATTAAGATAAGCAAAGATGTAACTATAGCAAACATACACATCGAAATTGCAATCCAAGATAAAATATAGAAGGAACTCAAGAAAAACTCCATAGCCAATGTAATTAATGTGGTATTTCAGTCAACTTGTGAAATGCACTACTTGGAGCATGCCCTAAGTATGGACATGCTTTGGAGGATATAACTATGTTCTGAGAATGATGCTGTGCTTTTCTTATTATAGCAGCAACACTGTAGCTTTGTTACTGTAGAAATTACGCGTGGTGAAGCATGGCCGTTCTTCGGAGTGCAAGCCAGTGTATTTGTGAAGCATGCCCGTGTTTCGCATTTTCCACAACCCTAAACCCTTTTAACGCCTTTCTTCCATCTTTTGCTCTTATTCTCGTTACATTCTTTTGGAGGTGAAGAGAAAACCTTAGATGATTATCTCCTTCTTGGTAGATTTAAGTCCTTTGTCCATTATTCTTCCCTCTTGTTTCCCTCTTTGATCTCCTTGGTTTTTGGATGTGGATGGCATATCTAAGGTTGTGTTTATGAGCTTGAGAATGCTTAATTCTTGCTCTCCTTACTCGCATGTTGAGTGTTAGATGCTTAAGAAGAGTGTCTGTATTCCTTCAATCTTGTTGAATCTATCTACCTTCTTCTTCCTTGAAATCTCCATGATTTAGATTGAAGCCAATACCCTTAGCAACTCTCTGGAAATGCTTGAACTCAATTTTAAGCCAACCCTAAGCCTCTTTGTAGTGTTGCATTTCATATAGATTTAGGGCTTTTTTTATATTTTTCTCTTTTCTTATTCTCTTTTGTTATTTTACCCATGTTGTGGTCATGTTTGGTTAGGTGGGGAAAAGATTTGCTCAAGGTAAGGAGCGGATGGATGAGTAGCTTCGTTGGGGAGTTAGCCTCCTAAAGTTTGTGAGTGGCTTAAGTTGAATACACGATTTTAATAGAATATCTAAATAATTTTAATCATTTGATGAAACTATTTCATGGCTTTATCATATAAAATTGATGTTTTGATTTATTTGAAAGGCTATCTAAGCTATTGGTTTAAATAAAAAATTCTAGACATTTGAAGGAAAATGACTGACTATAGGTGTATTATTGGATTAGGATGGCTTTTGGCATGTGATCTTAAATTTCTTGGAATCTTGTGGTGACTTTGAGTTGAGAGGATTGAATTTGAATTGTTAGAGTATATGTCTTGTTAGATATGTGAGTTTCTTCTTAATTCATGAGTGAGTGAATGAGGGATTTACCGATTAGCCGCATATGAGTTGATTTTTTGTTGCTATTTTCCTCGTTGGTTGCCATTGCATTTTAAGTTGCTATTTAACCTTTGATTGATTTGCTGTCTAGAGGGCAATCTGTACTTGTCTAGCTAGAGCACACATCAAGAAAGTGGTTGAGTCAGCTCCAAGCCTTTGGCAAGGATGTACGTTACCAAACCTTCCGTAGGTGTTCACCATGATCCAAGAAGAAACTCTTGAATCATTGCGTAGTCATTGCATTTTTTAAGGGGATAAATCTGGAGCATTGTCCTTTCCACTACTATCTCTTCAACCGAAAACCATATCTCTTCTTTCTTCTCTATTCTTCTATTCTTTAGTAGATTAGGTAATTCAACCCAATCTTTGAACCGGTTTGATATTGAAAAATGAGTGAGTATCGAGAGCTATACCAGTCCCTGTGGATTGGACTACTTGATCCTATTGGGTACACTTTACTAATTATATGACCCGTACACTTGCGATACGCAAGGGGCATATAAACTTAACTTAGAATCCTAGGGAGAGCATTGTCTAGGTACCCCATCTCTCATTGATTGGTTTCTCCTTCATATCTTTTGCTAGTTTACTTCTTCTTTTTATTTGATAGCATCTTGATCATATTCCACTCATTGACTTGACTTGGCTTCTTTAACAAAGTCTAGTTGTTGTTAATTTCCTATTCCTTGTGGATTTGACTACTCAATCATTGGGCACATTATATTATTTAAGTGACCTATGCACTTACTTACACACGCAAGGGGTGTGTCACTGGATCTTTGAACTAGAATGGTCCTCATGCCAACAACTCATTAGGCATGAATGCATTCATGTAGACTTGTAATGGACCAAGTAGTTGGGTATCCTAGTGCCTAAACATCATGGACATAAATACCTCAATTGAAGTTCAGGAAGACCACAACTATCAATTGGCCTACACTCTAGTTATTGGGCCCTGGGTGCATGACACACCCCTTGCGTGTGTATACCGCAAGTGCACGGGTTGTCGAAGTAATAATTACCCTGGTGAGTAGGGTAGTCGAATCCACAGGGAACAGGGCTACTAGTACTAACTTCTTCTCTGCAATCTAGCCTAATGACTAATGTGATTTTGTGGTGATCTAGTGTGCATAGAAATTAATACCAGAGATGAATAGGCAAAGGGTAAATAAAGGGAGATCTTAATCAATGAAGATGAGATACCCGGGCAATGCTCCCCCTAGGCTCTATCATGAAGTGCAAGACTAACTAAATGCTCCTAAACCGAGTTCTATGAGTCGAGGCAATCCAAGAATAATCGGTCCCTGCATCCAGGCCACCGATACTAGTCCCCTACAAGGTTCCGGCGGAGAAATCGCTCAATCTCAACACCTCACACCCCATATGACCGCAATGAACTTTAGGGATACCTAGGAGTGAAACCGATTCCTAAAATTAGATCTAACCCTACTTCTAGGTGAAAGATCCCTAACCCCCTACAAAGGTCCCGGCGGAGAAATCTATCAATCTCACGCCTCACACCCCATATGGTTGCATAAAACTTAGGGAATACGGAGATAGGAAACACTCAATCGGAAGGGAAAGGGGACACTCCTCTATCTCAAGACTCACCCTCTCAACCCTTATTAACCTTGTATGTTCTAATCCCTAATGGAGACCTCTCTCTCACCAAGGCAACAAATCAAGCATACCAAACAACCATACGAATCAATAAGGCATGCAAGCAATGATAGAACAAGATTAAAACTCAAATTAACTCGGAATTAAAAGGAAGCATAAAGAAAGTCAATACATGAATCGAAACCTAAGGTTCACATGCCCAAGTATCTACTAGGGTTTAGCCCTCCATGGGGCTTATTACAAAGCAAAACATAACACAATGAAAAGCAATGTAAACCATGGAAATAAACCCCCTTGAATTCGTGATGATAGCCTTGATGGGTCGCTCGACGTCTTGAAGGATCCTTCTCCGAAGCTAGGTTGCCAATGACTCCCTCGATGCTATGACGGAGGAAAGAACTATCAAAGTTGGTGAAGAACGGCCCTTCAATTCGGCAAAGACCTCCTCCTCAAACCCTAGCCGCTTCGCCTCTCAAAAGCCACACAAAAAGATACCAAAAGAATCGGCAAAAAGGGCTATTTATAAGCCTGAATCGCGCCAGTCACGGTCGCGTGGGCTGCAGAATTCCCACGTAGTCGTGTGGGATTTTGACGCGGTCGCGTGAACAGTGTTTTCTGCTATAGTGAATGCACAGTGTTTTTGCTACAGTGATCTTCATAAAACGCGATCCAAACTCCCTTATCTTGAGGCCACATGGTCGGGCACACGTCCATGTGGTGAGTTATAAGACTTCTCCTCCATCGAACCATCATTTGAAAGCTTTAGCTATCTTCACACAAGTCGGGACATGAAGGTGTGACTGCCTTTGTGCCCTTCCATCACACAAATCATATTGAATTCTTCAGGAAGTTGGCACATACCCTCATGTGCATGATCCCCTCTTGTGCCTTGACACTTGTGTTGTACAAAAACTCCCAACAATATGTCTTTATAACCCATCTTTGCTTCCTTTTCCTCCTTTAACACTTCCACAACCTAATTGCATAAAAGAACACCAAAATACAGTTTATGAGACATAATCCATGGTAAAATGACGCTCAATGTATGTAAAACAAGTAGGTAAAACATGTATACTCAAGCACTTATCAAACTCCCCCACACTTAAGTCTTTGCTTGTCCTCAAGCAAAATTAACCATAAACTCATGAAAAGCAAAGAGAAGTGCTTGGCCTTAGGTTCACCAAGAGGGTACAAGAATAAAATTCTAAAATCATGGAGAAAAACAAACAATAGATGAAACAATCAATACTCTAGCAAATAATCCAATCAAAAAGGAAAGTACTAAAGTCCGAAAGCGCATGTGTGTGAAAACTCAACTCATGTCAACACTATATCCACTACTCAAAGTTCTTATTAATAATGGAACTTATTTATGCACAAAAAGAAAAGATAGTAGCTTCACACATCCTCTAAGGTAGCTCTTTCACGAGATGCCTCCCGAGTAGCTTTCACACTTTTGAGGTGGTAGCTCTTTCTACCGAAGGTGGTAGCTTTCACACATCCTATGAGATAGCTCTTTCTCTCATTAGGGCATAACAAGTATCCGACTTATGAGAGTAGCTTCATACAACATAGGTGGTAGCTCTTTCCACCCCCTATATACAAACAAACTAAAATTCTGAATTTTCTGTTTTTTTTTTTTAAATAAACTCGAATCAAACTAACACTAGATAATCCCACAATAATGAACTAGAGTAAGTTTCCATAGGTTTAATGAGTGAGAGAAGTGCATTAAAGAGCAATCGGACCCAAATTTCAAGAAAATTGGATAAAAACTAGAGCATGATAAAACCTAATGTTTGCAATCTCCAAAAATTAAGAATTAAACTCTCAACCCTAAAGTGAACCTTCATGGGCAACATGAGCATGATCATTAGAAAACAAGTAAAGGCCATGTATAAGGTGAACCCTCCCCCACACTTAAGATGTACATTGCCCTCAATGTACACATGTAAGCACAATAAAAATATAAGCAATAAAAACATGATGTGGGTAAAGATGCAATTGAAACAATACTCCCCTGAACTCCTTAGTGATCGATTGGTGAAGCTAACTCGAGGGTGTGTTATTGTTCCGCGGGTTGTGAAGCTCACACGACCAAGTCACATGGTCATGTGTTTATGACAAAAACATCATCATCATCACTCTCAAGGCCATCTACACGGATACAAGGGGTTCAGTGAAGCTCAATAAAAATAGAAAAGTTGCACGAGTTCTTACGAATGAAACAAAATAAAGCACAACTCGCACAATCAAAATAAAGTATAAATATAACTAAACTCTAAAAGATAAAATAAAGATAACTAGAAATGAAAACTAAAGTAAAGAAAACTAAAGTCTCATGAGTGGGACGCCTCAAGCATTGGCATCATCTGTTGGTGCTGCTGGTGTGTTAGAAGGCATGTCCTCATCCAAGGTCAGCTATAAACGATCAAGGCATTTTTGGAGCAAGCTTTTTAGTCCTTGGTGTCATACCTGCAAGAAAATTGCCAAAGAAGTGCAAATTTACATGATATGGCAAGGTGCAGGAATCCACATGGGCTTGTGGGCAAGCCACGCGCCGACATGGCTTAATCTGCCACGTTTCCAGCCCATGCGGTCGCGTGGGTTAGCCACGAGCCCGCGTGGGCGTGTCCTGGCTCGGCAGAAGGGCCACGCGACCGCGTGGCCCAGCCACACGGTCGTGTGGCTGTTCGGCAGAGAGTATGTGAGCTCCACGCGGTCGCGTGGGCCGAGCCATGCGCCCGCGTGGGCTGTTGGCCGGTCCACGCGGCCGTGTGGCTAGGCCACGCACCCGCGTGGGGGTCCAACCATGGCCAAAGAGCCATAGTCGGGCTCCAACGCCTCACTAAACTTCGTTTACATGTTTTCTAAGTGTTTTCACAATGTTTTCCATGAAAAAATATCATCCAAGAAACAAGAAAACCCGATGGAATTGAGCATGAAAGCATGGACATGATAAGGGGAGATGAGTCCTTACCAACGCGAATCGATGGAGAAAACTTGATGCAAATGCCGGTAAAACACTTCTAAATCTCAAATAAGTCGAAGAAAAATGGATTTGGAATCTTAAGGATGGGAAGTTTGGAGAGGAAGAGATGAGAAAATGAAGAGTTGTAAATTATGGATAATGAATAATGACTCTTCATCTTTGTTTATAGGCCACATGGGGGTGTGGGAATTCCACACCCCCGCGTGGGTACTGTACACGGCCGCGTGAGAATCTCACGCGGCCACGTGAGCTGCAGAATTTCTGCAGACAGCCCACGCGGCTCTCCAAACTTCAAAATTAACCCTATTCTTCAACAATTATCATGCATTGCACCCTGAATCATGTCATACATGTGAAAAACACTTCAAATCACCAAAAATTTTCCTTGAAAAGTTCAACACCAACAAAAATTAATCAAGGCACACACTCATGGTAATTATTACTATAGAATTTAAAATCTAAACTAGGAAGCAATTAAAAATTTGGGTTGCCTCCCAAGTAGCGCTTGTTTTACGTCACTAAGCTTGACGTACCTCTTCCTTACCTTATGGAGGCTTGAAAAGAGTGTGTTCCTCCCGACTAGACATTGCATAGCTACTTCCTTTAAACCAAAAATCTACTTGCCGGGGTGGAGTTTTTGTTGGAGAGTCCAACCATCTTACCTTTGGCCTCCAAGGAAACAATTTGGGTTGGGAATTGTCCAAGCTTAGCATCGGTGGGTCATTGGATGGTTTAAATATCCTACCCACATCTTCTCCCAAACCCAAAATCTCTTTCTTGCATTCAATGAGTTGATTAATCCGAAAGAAAGGTGCTTGCTCCATTACCTTAGGGCTTGCTTCTTCTTGTGTATTTTCAGCTTGAAATGAACATGATGTTAGCAAATCCCCTTGAAAATTTCGTTGCACACAAGCATAATCTTCATTCAAGCAATCTAAATTCTGAAAATGATGTTCTTCTTCTGTTCTTTCAATTTCTGCAGCAATGTACTCAATTTGCCCTACTTCATCAATGTGGTTCATGGCCTTGTCATGCGTGGAAGAAACTTGCCTTGCTTGTTCAAATTCTTCTTTTTCCTTAGCAAGTGTGTCTAAAATCTCTCCTATGTGATGCTCAATGTTTTTGATGGAGATTTCATGACATCTTAAGGTGGCTTCAACATTTTCGAAGCGGGCATCGGTTGCTTCAATGAATTTGAGTAATACGCTTTCCAACCGAAGTACATCCTCCTCATGCTTCTTATCCATCTGAAATTCTTCTATAGGTGCTTCCCATTGCTGTCCATCAATATTCCATAAGTGGTTCGGGTAGCTCCATTGATTTGGATGATGTGTGCTGCGATATTGGTTGCTTTGTTGTTGTGCAGAAATAAGTCTATCAAGTTTTCCACTGAAATCTTCAAACTGAAAATATAACTTTGTAATTGGATCAATCATCATTCAAGTACCTTGCAAGAAAAAAATAACACAAGTCAAAATAAAACAAATTATAACGGTGGAAGAAAAAGAAAGTATGAAATAGACAAGATAACGAAAATGATAAATGGCTAGAGCAACAAAGACCTAGCGTTCCTAGTATCCTATTCCCCGGCAACGGCGCCAAAAACTTGACACACCCCTTGCATGTGTATACCGCAAGTGCACGGGTTGTCGAAGTAATAATTACCCTGGTGAGTAGGGTAGTCGAATCCACAGGGAACAGGGCTACTAGTACTAACTTCTTCTCTGCAATCTAGCCTAATGACTAATGTGATTTTGTGGTGATCTAGTGTGCATAGAAATTAATACCAGAGATGAATAGGCAAAGGGTAAATAAAGTGAGATCTTAAACAATGAAGATGAGATACCCGGGCAATGCTCCCCCTAGGCTCTATCATGAAGTGCAAGACTAACTAAATGCTCCTAAACCGAGTTCTATGAGTCGAGGCAATCCAAGAATAATTGGTCCCTGCCTTCAGGCCACCGATACTAGTGCCCTACAAGGTCCCGGCGGAGAAATCGCTCAATCTCAACACCTCACACCCCATATGACCGCAATGAACTTTAGGGATACCTAGGAGTGAAACCGATTCCTAAAATTAGATCTAACCCTACTTCTAGGTGAAAGATCCCTAACCCCCTACAAAGGTCCCGGCGGAAAAATCTATCAATCTCACGCCTCACACCCCATATGGTTTCATAAAACTTAGGGAATACGGAGATAGGAAACACTCAATCGGAAGGGAAAGGGGACACTCCTCTATCTCATGACTCACCCTCTCAACCCTCATTAACCTTGTATGTTCTAATCCCTAATGGAGACCTCTCTCTCACCAAGGCAACAAATCAAGCATACCAAACAACCATACGAATCAATAAGGCATGCAAGCAATGATAGAACAAGATTAAAACTCAAATTAACTCGGAATTAAAAGGAAGCATAAAGAAAGTCAATACATGAATCGAAACCTAATGTTCACATGCCCAAGTATCTACTAGGGTTTAGCCCTCCATGGGGCTTATTACAAAGCAAAACATAACACAATGAAAAGCAATGTAAACCATGGAAATAAACCCCCTTGAATTCGTGATGATAGCCTTGATGGGTCGCTCGACGTCTTGAAGGATCCTTCTCCGAAGCTAGGTTGCCAATGACTCCCTCGATGCTATGACGGAGGAAAGAACTATCAAAGTTGGTGAAGAACGGCCCTTCAATTCGGCAAAGACCTCCTCCTCAAACCCTAGCCGCTTCGCCTCTCAAAAGCCACACAAAAAGATACCAAAAGAATCGGCAAAAAGGGCTATTTATAAGCCTGAATCGCGCCAGTCACGTGTCTTCACGCGACCGCGTGAGATCCCACACGGTCGCGTGGGCTGCAGAATTCCCACGTAGTCGTGTGGGATTTTGACGCGGTCGCGTGAACAGTGTTTTCTGCTATAGTGAATGCACAGTGTTTTTGCTACAGTGATCTTCATAAAACGCGATCCAAACTCCCTTATCTTGAGGCCACATGGTCGGGCACACGTCCATGTGGTGAGTTATAAGACTTCTCCTCCATCGAACCATCATTTGAAAGCTTTAGCTATCTTCACACAAGTCGGGACATGAAGGTGTGACTGCCTTTGTGCCCTTCCATCACACAAATCATATTGAATTCTTCAGGAAGTTGGCACATACCCTCATGTGCATGATCCCCTCTTGTGCCTTGACACTTGTGTTGTACAAAAACTCCCAACAATATGTCTTTATAACCCATCTTTGCTTCCTTTTCCTCCTTTAACACTTCCACAACCTAATTGCATAAAAGAACACCAAAATACAGTTTATGAGACACAATCCATGGTAAAATGATGCTCAATGTATGTAAAACAAGTAGGTAAAACATGTATACTCAAGCACTTATCAGTGCACTTATTTGCTTTGGATGAGCTATCTTATTGAGAGTTGACTCAGAAGATGTTGGAAACATTTTAGATATTGCGGGTGCTAATCAGGTGGAGTCGTGGCAACATCCAATTCTAGTTGTGGGGGGAGATGGTCCAGATGTTCTACATGGACTTTTCCCTCTATCTAGGACTGTATGATCCAGAGTTTGTCCAAACTCCTGAGTATATGGCACTTTTAGATTTACCTACCCCTGGGACCCCACAGCAGACCAGGTGGCAACACATCAGCCACGATCCCTACTACTGCTTGACTCAATCAAAGGCATAGAAGCTACGCTCATCGGTCTCTAGATACATCCATGTACTCTTCTACAAGACTATGACAGAGCATGGTGACTCCACGAGTGTTGTGCGTACTACAGATTTCCTCTATGTGTGTGTGATGACCGAGCATGTACCCTAGCAATTGGGGTGTGGTGTGCTGACCTTTTCCTGTTTCCTTGCTTTGTTTTCAACTTGTTCCTTGTGTGTATCTTTGGTGTGTCAGTGCTCTTGGTTGTCTTTTGGTCTTAGGATCTAAGTTGGGGTCAAGTGTGGGCAAGAAGAGGTGGGGAAAAACCTTTAATGAAAGCCTAAGGCCATGTGTTTTCCCTTGGGGGCACAAGGGATCCTGTAAGGGCACCCTGAGATCCCTTCCGGCCACAAGGGAGCCCTTAAGAAGCCCCGATGCTAGGGGTTCCTAGGGCATAAAAGCCTCTTTTTACCCTTTCTTTTCCCCTTCTTCTTGTTCTTCTTTATCTACCCTTCTCTTCCCCTCTTTATGTCTCCTTCTTCGACTCTTTAATCTTCTCTTTCTTTCATTGGATTGGAATTAGAAGCTTGGAGATCTCCTTCCTCCCTTCTTGTGAAGGTGTTTCCTTGAGTTTTGAGGAGCTTGGAGGTATGGTTATTCTTCCCCTTCTTTCCTTCTCTTTTGTTGTGTTTCTTTGAGTTTATTTGGTGGGAAATCCTTGGTGTGTGGCTATCTTGAGTTTAGAGTCTTGATTGGTTGTGTTTCATTTAGTGTTGTTGAAGTTTGAGTGAGATCTTCTTCTCCTAGGTTAGAGTTATTGTAGCACAAGTGAGTTCTCCTTGTTTTCTTGATTTCTTTGTTTTAGAGTGTAGCTTAACCCTTTAGAACTTCATTAGTAGCCTGAGGTGTTAGTTTGAGCAACTCTAGAGTTGATTAGGATTGTTTGGTAGAAGAAACCTAGGGTTTCTTGCTTGGACCTTGTGCTAACAATTGTTGGTGTTTGTTGTGCTTTGGCAAGGAGAAGAAGAGTTGGTTTGAAGCAAAGAGCTAACCGAAGACTAGCATTCAAGGAAGCAAAATTGACAAAGTTGTGAGTGGGACTATTAAGCATAAATTTTATTGGAAGAATATCTATATATGTGTGTGTGCGCGCATTATGATGCTTGAGTAAGGCTTTGTAGGTTTTATACTTGGATTTAAGATTTAGATTTTGCTTGTATATATATATATATATATATATATATATATATATATATATATCTTATTTGAAAAGTATTACTATTCAAAAGAAAGGCTACTTGAGTTGATATTTGATTCAAAATTTGTGAGTGAGATTTATAGATTCTATGAGTAATAGATTAAAATCTCACACATACCTTTGACATATCTTTTTAATTTCACCTCATTGACACTTTGCATTGTTAGTAGCTATTGAAATGTCTTTTATTAGTATTTTAAAGCTATATTTGAATCAAGATCAAGTTTATTCGCAAAGTTTGCAAAAACATTATATTTATGTTTTGAAAACTTTATTATTGAATCATATATTCCAAAGTGAATGTTTTGAGACTGTTGTTATGATATTTAATGAGTTTATGAAAACTATTTATACTACAGATTTTGTGTTATTGTTGATGTTATGATTGAAGTGAGTACTCAATGATTATTGTTTTTTTTTTTTTTTTTCAAATGATGCTTATTTGATTGAAAGGTATTCATCTAAGATGTTTTGAGCATCTTATTCCCTCTTGAACTGGAAGTTGATTATGTAAAAATTTGTGAATCATATTGAGATCTCTACAATTATGTTGATCTATAGATTGAGCCTACGGGCTATATGGTACATATTTGTTTGGATGGTGATAATAGAGCTAAGCTCCAGTACTTACTGTAGTAAGAATTAGAGTTCCATTGGCCAACCTATCAGAGGTGGCGTGGAAAACTCTTTTTTTGTATGCCACAGTTTAAGGAGGCACGTAGATAACCTGAAAGTGTGTATTGCTGGGTTGTTTGGAGTCACCACACGGACTTTCTAGCGGCCAACGCCAAGAGATGCATATCTTGGTGGCTCTAGACCTAACTGAGGTGGTTAGTGATGGAATGGTTTGGAGGCTATTTATTTTATGATCAATCATCGACTTATTTATTTTGAAAACCCTGATTTGTTGTGTTATTGAAAAGAATGTATGATTTTGGAATTGTATTTGGTTTTAAATCTTTGATGTTTGAAAAGGTTATTATTGGTATATTACTTATGCAAACACAATTTCTTGTTTCACCGTTAGTATTTATGCTATCTTTGTTATTGTTAAACTTATAAGACATTCAACATGTTAAAATTTATAAACTTTGTATTTTATAGTTACTATAGTTATTTTTAATTTTGGTTGTTCTGATTTATTTGTAGTATTGTAAAGTTAGTTTAATGTTTAACTTATTTTATAGTTGAACTTGTGTTTGTTATTTTGTAATTTTGTTGTTTTAAATGCTAGTGAGGTATAAAGATTTCTTTGTACTATTTTTCTTTAATTATATTGTATTAAAGATCATTATTATGTGTAATTATGTTCTAAACTAGTAATATTATTAGCAAAGTATTAATTTTGGTGATTTATGATTATTTTATTTTGGTATATTTCTAGTGGAGTTGTGCTTATCCCCTCACTTAGAAACTATGGTTGCTCATCCCCTCTTTCTTCTTCCTAGGGTATTGTAGGTAGTAGTTGAGGCGGTGCGACTGTGTGCTAAGCATTTACTAACTTTATATCTTCTTTGTTTCTTTTTCTATTCATTTATGTTGTTTTGGTCATGCACATGTTACTTGAGCCTTGGACCTACTAGTATGTAGAGAACTCTGTTGCATGGTGTTGTATCTAAACAACTCTTAAACTTTTGTGTATTAGCTTTTGCTACTATTATTAGTGTTGCTTTCCTGCATGTTTGTGAACTTCTCTTTTCTATACTTATTGTTGTTGTCATTGTTTTTGTTATTACTTTCGCTGTGTGTTATTGTTTTTACTATTCTGTATTTCTGTTGGATATTATTAATTCTATGGTTATTGGTCAGCCTTGCGGTGTCTTGAGGGTTGAGCGGCGAGTTGTCCCTCCTCAGGATTATCACGGCGGTTGTCACGTTCCGTGGGCTAGTCATTCAAGGCTTGACATGGGGTATGTTGTGGCACAATCTATCACCCATAAGGCCTCTAACACCCCCATCGAAGTACTTCATGTCATTCAAGGCTTGACATGGGGTATGTTGTGGCACAATCTATCACCCATAAGGCCTCTAACACCCCCATCGAAGTACTCCATGCCGGTCCTTACTTCACTCGATTGGTTTATAGGATGAGTAAACTGCGGGACATAGAGTGCATGCACTTAATGGGAGGAAATGTCCCTCTTGGCTTAGAGATTTTTTGTGCCATGAGGATGGTCCTCTTCATTAGATGTCCAGGTGACAGTATTACATCCTAGTTGGAGTGGAGTCTGAGTCAGAGTCGCTGTGGGAGCAGCTTCAACTACCAGCACTACCCTTCAGTAGATGTCCAGTATGGGCTTGTCGAAGTAATAATATTACCTTGGTGAGTGGGTAGTCGTATCCACAGGGAATAGAGATTTAAGACACGAGATTTCACTATTTAGCTAAGCGATGTATGGTGAGTGTGAAGAGAATCAATGAGTGAGTGTGAAAGCAATTATAAAGAAACAAGAAATAAAACAGAAATATGGAAGGTAAGAGAGTGCAAGTAGGAGTAAATAGAGAAAGACAATCGATGAGTAAAGTTGGGTACCCGGACAAGCTACCACTAGGACTTATGCTTCTAGTGCAAGACAATGCTATTATATTCTTCTATTGTTGTTAATTGAATCAAGAAAATCCTTAAACACACGGTCCCAAACCTAAGGTCAACCGTGACTAACCTCGACACTATGCCCGATATTAGGTTTCACTATGACCCTTGACTCTTGTTGACCTGTCAACTAAGCCCTAGGGGAGCGTGTCTTTCTAAACCTCACACTGTGTGGAATTGCTTTAAGTTCTAGGGATTCCTAGTGATAAACCCTGTTCCTATGTATAGCTCTAACCCTTTGGTCCAGGTGAAAAAACTCTAGTCTAAATTAAGCCCCAGCACTAAGATTCACTTCAACCCTTCACTCTGTTGCTCTCGCAACTAAACCCCAGGGGAGTTTATCTCCTATCACTTCACTTTATCTCGACCGCTAAGAAATCATGGAACACGGAGGTAGGGAGAATCACACCAGAGGAGAAAGGGGACATTTCGCTATCTCACGACTCATCCTCTCGACCCTCTCCAATCCTAAGTAGTCTAACCCTATAGGAGTTGTCACACCTCCAAAAGATAACGTAGATTGTTCTCAACCCTAGTGTCACAGCTAAGGGAAAACAATTACAAGATGCAATTAAGATTAAAACTCAATTTTATTCATTAATAATTGAAAAGCATAAGAACAATGTCAAAGAAACATAATAATCCTAGGGTTTACAAGTCCGAATACCCACAAGGGGTTTAGCTCCTCATGGAGCTATACAAATCCATCAAAATATGAAAAGGAATACAAATTAAAAGCATATATGAAAACTCCCTTGCGTATGATGTGGCTGTTGTCTTGTGCTGCCGTCGGACGTCGATGATGATGCCGATGACGCACTTCGATCCTCCACAAAGTCCACTCCAAAATCCTAGCCGCAACCCTTCAGAAGTTGGGAGAAAAGATTGGCAAAAAGATGTTGAAAAAGTATCCAAAACGGGTTTTTATAACGTTGAGTCGCGGCTTAAAATCGGTTGAATCGGGATTTCACACGGTCGTATGGAAATTCCACACGCCCGTGTGAAATTTTTGGAATGCTGATTTTTGGCAAACAGTGAACAGTAACTTGGTACAATACTTTTGCTATGGTAACTTGCTACAGTGCTTTTGCCGAAACGCTCCCGAATTCATCGTTCTTCATCGAGGCGATTGAATCGGGCACATAATCAGTGGTAGATTGTGCCGATTGCTTTAAATCTCCTTATTGGTGAAGTTCTCCTAAGCTACACGAGTTAGATTTATTGTGATTGTGACTGCCTTTGTGCCCCTCCAAAAGAGGTTGGCACACACTCACAAGTCTAGGCTCGTGCCGTGTTCCTTGCTTGGTCCGAAAACTCCCCAATAACTGTAAACACAATCTAACTTTGTTCTTCTTCTTAGAATTAGCTCAAAAAACCTACAATGCACAAAAGCACACAAATGCACACAATTTAGTGATAAAATCTAATAAAAGAGATGCTCATTGTATGATAATAACACTTCGCGTTACTATAACACAAGCACTTATCAAACTTCCCCACACTTAAGCTTTTGCTTGTCCTCAAGAAAAATAGAATGTGACAGTACTTGGGAAGAACAATTGAAAGTGCTCGGCCTTAGGTTCACCAAAAGTATGCAAAAGAAGCATTCTACAAGTAAGGGGAAATCAAAACATTGCATAGAGATATCATTTCTCTAGCTAAAAACTTGAATAAAAAAGGACAACAACTCGAAAATGTGTAAGTGTGTGTGAACTCACTCAAGACAACCCAAAAAGTACTCCTCAAACTCTTGTTAAAAAGGACATATTTATATACAAAAAGAAAGGAAGTAGTAGTTTCACACAACCTCTAAGGTAGCCCTTTCCTAGGCGGCCACCAAAGGTGGCTTTCACGCTTTCGAAGAGGTAGCTCTTTCTACCGAGGTAGTAGTTTTCACGCATCCCATGAGATAGCTCTTTCTCTCATTAGGGCATAACTTGTATTCGACTTATGAGAGTAGCTACATACTTTATAGGTGGTAGCTCTTTCCACCCCAAATGCACAAATAAAACAAAGAAAATATTCACAAACTCATATATTTTTTTTTTTCTTTTTCCATATTTTTTTTTTCATTTTTCATCTTTTTCATTTTTTTAATGTATTTCTCAAAACAAAACTAAGAGCTCACTAAAACAAAGATAAACTTGTCCTTAAAAACTTCAAGCTTGAGTTTCCAAAAGATTCCAAGAGTGAGTTGTGCAATATGAGATAATCGAGCAAAAATTCCCTAAAATTCAAGTGAAACTAGAGCATGATAGGATACAATGTTAAAAATTTTCCTAAACTCTAAGAATACAACCATTGCAACTAAGGTGAACCGCCATAGGCTACATGAGCATAAGCAATTGAACGCACAAGTAAAGGTGTGTGCAATGTGAACTCCCCCCCACACTTAAGATGTACATTGTCCCCAATGTACGCATGCAAGCACAATAAAAAGTAAAACAATTAATACAAGTAATGTAGGGGTAGGCAATTGAAACATTACTCCCCTGAACTCCAAGTGTTGCGTTTGATGGAGCTAGGTTCATTGAGAGTTGAGTCTCAATGGTTTGTGGAGCACACACGGTCCTATGACCGTGCCTATGACTATTCCTCAAATTCCTTACATCCAAGACCATCTGCACACATACACAAGGGGTTCAGTATAGCTCAAGAAGAATCAAAATAAAACTCGAGTATATAAAGATATAGAAATGAAATACAACTCGAGAAAAATAAAAGAAAAATATAAGATAAAGTCAGAAAGAGAATCTTTTCTGAGTGCTACAAGTCCAAAAATAAGAAATAAAAGTGCAAAAGAAAGAAAACTAAGATAAACTACGACGCCTCAGCATCGGTGTCCTGTGGTGGAGCCTCTGCTGCTGTGGGAGGCTTTGAAGTGACTAGTGGATCGACTGGTGGTGCTGCTGGTGTCGGTGATGAAGTGGAAGCTCGGGGCCGGACCACGAAAGGAGATGACACGGATCGCTTGAGTAATTGTCTAATAGTGTCGAGCCGTGCCATCATCTCTGAGTGCTGCGTGGTTTGGGTGTCCCTGATCTCGGCCACCTCGCTCTGTAGGACACCCACAGCACTCTCGAGGCACTCAAATCGGTCCTGGCCTCGAGAAGGCGAAAAGAACCTCTATCTCTGTCTGCTCTGGGGAGTGGCTCTAATGCCAGCATCGACCCTCTGGTCTCATCTCCTTCTGTTGTCCCTGACGGGGATCTGTTCAGTACATAGCACTGGTAGTGTTTTCTTGCCATACCCATCTGTCTCAACATCTCCAAGCTAAGGGGAGAAGGTACGACTGTCTTCTCAATACCCCTAATTGCTTCCCGGAGACCCATCCGCTTAATAAGTCTCATAATGTATGGTCCCGAGAAGATGGCCCCAAGCCGAGGGTACTGGCCCTGGTGACGTATGTACTCTGCAAGGATATGACCAAGGTGGAGTGGTTCACTCCGCACCATCAAGTGGAGATAAAGGAGTTCCTGCCGACTCAGGACTTCTGTACTCTCACCATGGCAGTTTACTGATCTGCTCAAAATGGCGTGAATATACCTATAGGACGGCCGAGATAGACAAGTAGCCTTCGATGTTCCTGGCTCGTACTGCCCCTTCCCGTATAGCACTCGATAAGCTCTCTGAGGGGTCAAACTGCCGGAGTAATCAGTCGGAAGGCTTACGTACTCATCTGTTTTGGTAAAGGCTTCATCGTATAGGCCCATGTGGATGGAGAGCTGCATCATTGACATACTGTAATAGTGCCCAAAAGCTCTAAACTGTATAGTATCGGTACTCGTTAAATCTTTATATGATCTGTCAAACTCGAACGACGCAAGCACCTCTAGAGTAAGCGAGCGGTTAGCTGGCTCTCTAATAGACAACAACCGTTGCGAACTCCCCACTACTGTAAGCTCTTCAATCTCATCCGCCATATCATTACCCCCTCAGCTGTCCTCAAATAGCTTGAGTCTAGATATCGAGATTGCCCGAACTAGAGTTTTGCCAATCTCTCATATCTTGTTCGGTGCTCGGAAGTGTTGAAGTTGATTTGTTCTAAAGAAGGCTCAAGAGGTCTCTTACCAGTCATTCGCTTCGACCTAGGTGCCGCTCCTGCAAAAAGTTAAAAGAAAATCAGTCAATCCATCATTAAAATTCATTATGCAGGAATCCATAGGGCTGTGTGGAAATTCCACATGCCCATGTGGATTGTCAGGGCGCTGCGACAACATGGCCATGAGGCCAGAATCCTATACAAATCACTTCCAATCGGTTTGAAACTTTCCACGGTTAACCAGAAGGTATATACACATGTAAAACTTGCGAAAACTGATTTGATAAACCAAAAGAATTCGATTGATGAAATACCAAGAAGAAGGAAGGTTTACCCATGAGAATAAAATCAAAACTTAGGGCACGGCCGAAAAACCCTCTAAAATCAGTGAAATCTTTGGAAAAACAGTTAGGTAAGTGGAGGGAAGCGTTTCTTTGAGCATAGCGATGCCTATATGTGAAAGGCCAACAACATATGAAAGAAGGTTGCGGCCTTCTTTTCAATCCTGCAACTTCACAAGGCCGTGTGAGACATCCACACGGCCGTGTGCCTCTACTGAGAGGGTTCACAGGGGCAGTCACACGCCCCTGTGTGATCTTGAAAAACTGCTCAGGCTTCTGTCCACCTCTACACGGCCGTGTGGAAATTCAACACGGTCGTGTGCCCGTCCTGACCATGAACACAAGGCCGGCCACAGGGGCACCCACACGCCCCTGTGGCTTCACTGGACCTACCCAAGAATTGTCTAAGTGTTCCACACGGCCGTGTGAATACTCCACATGGCCGTGTGCCATTCACAAGTTCTCCCACAAGATCGGCCACATGCCCTTGTGTTTTCTCGGGAAAGAAGGGGATCTCTGCAGAATTTCACACGACCGTGTTTCTTAACACATGGGCACTCACAAGGGCACCCACACGGCCCCTGTGACGCTTGGGAATGAAAGCTCAAGTTCTGCAGACATTCACACGGCCGTGTGGAAATTCCACACGGCCGTGTGCCTTTCACAGGGTCGGTCATAGGGGAAGCTACACACCACTGTGACACTCGGGATGAGCTCTGAGATGATCTACACGGCCGTGTGGAAATTACACACGCCCGTGTGTTTTCTCTGGATGACTTAGAAAAATCACAGACTCTTCATAGACGATAAAAACACAACCAGAAATCCATGAAAACACACTCAAACGACACAAAACTTCATCAATCATCATTTAGGCACACGAAAACATCAACATTCCACAATAAAATCGCAGCAAATGCATTAAAAATTTAGGATGCCAAAACTAAGACTCTTATTCATACAATAACTAAACTAACTCCTAGAAAAGCTGTAAAACCTTGGGTTGCCTCCCAAGCAGCGCATGTTTAACGTCACTTAGCTTGATGTACCTGGCCTTACCTTATGGTGGTTAAAGAAAGAATATCTCCTTATCATCGTTACAAACCTCGCCGCCAAAGTATGGCTTCAACCGATGCCCATTTACTTTAATGTACCCTTCTCCGGATGAGTGATCTTAATTGCCTCATGAGGTGATACTTAAGTGACTGTGTATGGGCTAAACCATCTAGACTTTAGTTTTCCAGGGAAGAGTCACAATCGAGAATTGAATAGTAACACTTGGTCACCCACTTTGAACTCCTTGGGCAACTTGATATGCTTGTCATGCCACTTTCGAATCTTTTCCTTGTAAATTCTAGTATTCTCATATGCTTTCAACCTCCATTCATCGAGTTCATTAAGATGAAGCAATCTTTGCTCACCGGCTTTTCTCAAATCAAAATTCATTGCCTTGATTGCCCAATAAGCTTTGTGTTCAAGCTCCACCGGTAAGTGACATGACTTCCCAAATACCAAATTATACGGAGTGGTTCCGATAGGAGTCTTGTATGTAGTTCGATGGGCCCAAAGTGTATTATCCAAATGCTCAGACCAATCTCGCTTTCCTTGCTCTACAGATTTTGTCAAGATCCTCTTGAGCTCTCTATTGGTTACCTCAACTTGGTCACTAGTTTGAAGATGGTATGGAGTGGCAAGACGATGACATACCCTATACCTCTTCAACACTTTTTCTAGTTGGTAGTTGCAGAAATGGGTTCCTCGATCGCTAATGATAATTCATGAAGTTCCAAACTGAGTAAACAGCCTCTTCAAGAACTTTACCACAGTTCTAGCGTCATTAGTTAGTAATGCTTGAGCTTCAACCCATTTAGAGACATAGTCAACTGCCACTGATATGTACTGGTTCCCATTGGACTTTAGAAACAACCCCATGAAGTCAATACCCCAAACATCAAATACCTCGCAGAATTGCATGGGGTTCTGGGGCATCTCATCGCGCCGAGATAGATTTCCCGCTCTCTGACAACTATCACATCGAAGAACAAACTTGTGTGCATCCTGGAAGAGAGTCGACCAATAAAACCCCACAACCAAGACCTTTTCTGTGGTCCTACTTGATGCATAATGGCCCCCGACTGGTCCTGAATGACAATGAGCCAGGATATCCCATCCTTCCTCCCTTGATATAAATCTCCGAACTATATGGTCTGCACAAATGCGAAAGAGGAATGGATCATCCTAGAAATAGTTCTTCAAATCGCTAAAGAACTTCTTCTTTTGTTGGAACATAAGCCCTTATTTAAGGACCTTCCCTGACAAGTAATTGGCAAAGTCTGCAAACCATGGAGTATCACCTGATGATGCTGAGTTCTGAATCGAATACGATTGACAGGCATAGCTTTTGTAGCTGCTTTATCTGCCTGAAGTCGTGTGAACCAGAAGTGAATTAACAAATATGAAGCAAGAACTACTCCCTCATTCCTTCGGGAAGTAGTCATTGATCTCCTTGCTTGATGGCTCTTGTCCAATACTACCCTCTAACGGAGATAGGTGATCCGCCACCACATTTTCAGTCCCTTTCTTGTCCTTTATCTCCATATCAAACTCCTGCAGGAGTAATATCCACCGAATCAGTCTCGGTTTCGCATCAGCCTTGTTCATGAGGTAATGGAGAGCTGAGTGATCTATAAACACAATGACTCTTGACAAGATGAGATACGGCCTGAATTTATCGAGGGCAAACACAACTGCTAATAACTCCTTTTCTGTAGTGGTATAGTTTTCTTGAGCACATGTGAGAGTCTTACTAGCGTAGTATATCGGTTGGAACTGCTTGCCCTTTCTTTGTCCCCAAAACTGCTCCAATCGCATAGTCACTTGAATCGCACATTAGCTCGAAAGGTTCATTCCAATCCGGTATAATCAAAATTGGGGCTTGAACAAGCTTCTTTTTTAAAACATTGAATGCCATATTACATTCATCCCCAAAATCGAATGGAGCATCCTTTTCAAGAAGCTTAGTCAATGGTTGTGTAATTTTCGAAAAATCCTTGATGAACCGCCTATAGAACCCTGCATACCCCAAGAAGCTTCAAATTCCCTTAATATTTGTCGGTGGAGGAAGTTTATCTATGACCTCAATCTTGGCTTTATCTACCTCCATGCCCATTCTAGAGATCTTGTGCCCTAGAACGATGCATTCTTGAACCATGAAGTGGCATTTCTCCCAATTTAGCACAAGGTTTGTCTCCTCACATCAAAACTCTCTCCAAGTTTTTCAAGCATATATTAAATGAATCGCCGAACACAGAAAGATCATCCATGAACACATCCATGATATCCTCCAAAAGTTCGTCAAAAATAGCCGTCATACACCGTTGGAATGTGGCAGGTGCATTACATAATCCGAACGGCATTCGTCTGTATGCAAAGATCCCGTAAGGACAAGTAAATGTTGTCTTCTCTTAATCTTCTGGAGGAATAGGAATTTGAAAGTAGTCAGAAATCCCGTCTAAGAAACAGTAAAACTGATGCCTAGCCAATCGCTCCAATATTTGATCAATAAAAGGCAATAGAAAGTGGTCCTTCTGGGCTGCATCATTTAGTCTTTTGTAATCAATGCACATCCTCCATCCTGTAACTATTCTAGTTGGAATAAGTTCATTCTTTTCATTCTTGATCACTATCATTCCCCCTTTCTTCGGAACCACTTGTGTTGGGCTCACCCAAGCACTGTCAGAGATGGGATAGATAATCCCTGCATCCAATAATTTCACCACCTCTGCCTTGACAACCTCCTTCATATTTGAGTTCAGTCTCCTTTGAGGTTAGATTACTGATTTGAAGTTATCTTCTATTAATATTTTATGTGTACAAAATGAAGGATTTATGCCTTTCAAATATGAAATTTTCCAAGCAAGGGCAGACTTGTGTTTCTTCAGCATAGCCACCAACTTAACCTTTTGATCCAAAGATAGATCTGATGCTATAATCATGGGAAGCTTCATTTCTTCTGCTAAAAATGCACACTCCAAATGTTTTGGTAGTGTTTTCAACTCCAAATCAGGTGGTTCTTCAATAGATAGTCGCAATCGACTCTCCTTAAATTCATCAATTTCTTCAAACTGAGTCGGTTCCTGTTCAATACCACTATCTGAATTGTTCTCCAAAACATTGCCATTGACATGCTCTTGTGATCCTGCTGTAACTTCTATCTCACAAGCTTCCTCAGTTAAATCTATAATTCCTAGCGAAAAGGCTTCTTGCTTGTGCTCCAGATAACATGTTTCAAACTGAGCAAGGACCCTCTCTAGATTTTTTTCTGTATCACCACTTGAGACGGCTAGGGCTGATTTCTCAAATTCATCTAACAAACTGCCAAACTCACAACTCATGATCTGTTCTACTCAAGATTGATCAAAAATGGTCTCTTCTTCAATCAAAGGAATGCCCACTAGTTGCTCAAACTCCATGAAATTTGTAACAGACTGTATCGTGAACAACTGCATTTTCTGTTCTACATCGTTTACCATTCCTGTAATTGTATAAAAAATCTCAGTTGTATCAAACATCCTTTCTGAGGCTGAAATCAAAGAAAAGAAAATAGGTGAGAAAGATGACAGACAAAGAAAGTGTGGAATAGAGAATGAAGTGAATAGCTAAAATAGCAAAAAGCAAGTATCAAAAATACGCCTAGTCCCCGGCAACGGCGCCAAAAACTTGACACGACCCCTTGCGTGTATCCCGCAAGTGCATGGGCTTATCGAAGTAATAATATTACCCTGGTGAGTGGGTAGTCGTCACCACAGGGAATAGGGATTTTAGACATGAGATTTCACTATTTAGCTAAGCGATGTACGGTGAGTGTGAAGAGAATCAATGAGTGAGTGTGAAAGTAATTATAAATAAACAAGAAATAAAATAGAAATATGGAAGGTAAGAGAGTGCAAGTAGGAGTAAATAGAGAAAGACAATCGATGAGTAAAGTTGGGTACCCGGACAAGCTACCACTAGGACTTATGCTTCTAGTGCAAGACAATGCTATTATATTCTTCTATTGTTGTTAATTGAATCAAGAAAATCCTTAAACACACGGTCCCAAACCTAAGGTCAACCGTGACTAACCTCGACACTATGCCCGATATTAGGTTTCACTATGACCCTTGACTCTTGTTGACCTGTTAACTAAGCCCTAGGGGAGCGTGTCTTTCTAAACCTCACACTGTGTGGAATTGCTTTAAGTTCTAAGGATTCCTAGTGATAAACCCTGTTCTTATGTATAGCTCTAACCCTTTGGTCCAGGTGAAAGAACCCTAGTCTAAATTAAGCCCCAGCACTAAGATTCACTTCAACCCTTCACTCTATCTCGACCGCTAATAAATCATGGAACACGGAGGTAGGGAGAATCACACCGGAGAGGAAAGGGGACGTTTCGCTATCTCACGACTCACCCTCTCCTCCCTCTCCAATCCTAAGTAGTCTAACCCTATAGGAGTTGTCACACCTCCAAAGGATAACCTAGATTGTTCTCAACCCTAATGTCACGGCTAAGGGAAAACAATTACAAGATGCAATTAAGATTAAAACTCAATTTTATTCATCAATAATGGAAAAACATAGAACAATGTCAAAGAAACATAATAATCCTAGGGTTTACAAGTCCGAATACCCACAAGGGGTTTAGCTCCTCATGGAGTAATACAAATCCATCAAAATATGAAAAGGAATACAAATTAAAAGGATAGATGAAAACCCCATTGCGTATGATGTGGCCCTGGTCTTGTGCGGCCGCCGGACGTCGATGACGATGCCGATGACGGGCTTCGATCCTCCACAAAGTCCTCTCTGAAACCCTAGCCACAACTCTCCAGAAGTTGGGAGAAAAGATTGGCAAAAAGATGTTGGAAAAGTCTCCAAAACGGGCTTAAAATCGGCTGAATCGGGATTTCACACGGCCGTGTGGAAATTCCACACGCTCATGTGAAATTTCTGGAATGCTGATTTTCGGCAAACAGTGAACAGTGAATTGTTACTGTAACTTGCTATAGTTCTGCTACAGTGCTTTTGCCGAAACACTCCCGAATTCATCATTCTTCATCGAGGCAATTGAATCGGGCACACAATCAATGGTAGATTGTGCCGATTGCTTCAAATCTCCTTATTGGTGAAGTTCTCCTAAACTACACGAGTTAGACTTATTGTGAGTGTGACTGCTCTTATGCCCCTCCAAAGGAGGTTAGCACACACTCACAAGTCTAGGCTCGTGCCTTGTTCCTTGCTTGGTCCGAAAACTCCCCAACAATGGCAAACACGATCTAATTTTGTTCTTCTTCTTAAAATTAGCTCCAAAAACCTACAATGCACAAAAGCACATAAATGCACACAATTTAGTGATAAAATCTGATAAAAGAGATGCTCATTGTAAGATAATAACACTTCACGTTACTATAACACAAGCACTTATCAAGCTCCAGCTCTAACAACATCTGCGTTGGCTCCATCAGCTGCCCGACATGATGCTCCAGGAGCTATAGTTCTTACAACCCTCACGGTGACCAAGAGATGGATTATCGAGCCATTGTCACTTTTAGTAGCGTACTAAAGGGTGACGCACCTTTGCGTGTATGTACCGCAAGTGCAAGGGTGTTGAAGTAATAAAGTACCCAAAGATGAGTAGTTGAATTCACAAGGAATAGACTCTAGAAGGAAATAATATTGCTAAATAGCCAAAGTGATGATCAATTGGTGAATATGTTCAAGATTATAACAAAAGACAAGAAAAAAAAAACAAAGGTATAGAATAGGAAACAATCAATGATAAAGTGGGGTACATGAACAATGCTCCCCCTAGGATTCTATTTCAAGTGAAGACTAAGATTACGCTTCCCTAATTGAGATTCAATAAGTCATGGCAATCCAAAAGCTCAAGGTCCCAAATCTGATTTCAACCATGCCTAGTCCCCTATGAGATCCCAGTGAAGAGAAGACTCTTAATGCTTCACACTATGTATGATTGCTTAAAACTTTAAGAATTCCAAGTGATAAACCTTATTCCCAAATCTAGATCAAACCCTTTTATCTAGGTGAAAGATCCTTAATCACAACTAAGCTCTGGCAGAAAGAAAACTCTCGACGTCTCACTCTATATGCAATTGCAAGGAAATCTTGGAATGTGGATGTAGGATAAATCACATCGGAGAAGAAAGGGGATGTTTCGCTAACTCTTGACTCACCCTCTCAACCCTCTTCAACCTTGGTAAATCTAATCCTAATGGTGATGGTCACTCATCAAAAGGATGATTAGAATAGGTTCTTTTCTCAACCCTAGTGTCACTCTAAGGGAAAACCAAATATCAAGCACACAAGATTGAAACTCAAATAAATACTCAATTAAAGAAAACACAATAAAAGTCAAAGAAACAAATACATCCTAGGGCTTACAGGTCAAAGTACCCACTAGCGGTTTAGCTCTCCATGGAGTAATACAAAATCAAAGATGAGTTCAAATAAAAGCGCAAACAAAACATAAAGATAACCCCTTTTTGTCAAATGATAATGGTTTCCAAGAGCCACTCATCCTTCTCCAAATACTCCTCCATCGAGCATAGGGCACACCTCAGTGAATCAATGTCATCCGTGGCTCCCCCAATAACTTTCCTTTGAAGGAAATAAATGTTGAACGGCATAGAAGCACTCTAAAACCTTGCAAAAACCTCCTCCAAACCCTAGCCATGCTCCCTCTCCAAGATAGGAAAAAGATCCCCAAATAACTTGAGTGAAATAACGGCTATTTAAACCCTCCAATCGGGAATCCACACGGGCATGTGGAAAACTGATAAGTGCATGAGTGAACATATTTCTTTAAATGTTTTACATGCATCGAGTATCATTTTTATTATATTTTATGTCTCATAAATTGTATTTGCTATTCCTTTGTGCATAAAGGGCTGTGAAGGCTTTTAGAGAGAAAATGAAGCAAAGATAGGTCATGAAGGCAAAATTTGGGAGACTTTTGCATGACATAAGGATCAAGACACAAGCGGTGCTCATTCATATGGGGTGAGTGCCAACTTCCGAAAGAGTTCAAGTCAATTTGTGAGTTGGAAAAGCACAAAGGCAGTCACGTCCTCATATCTCGGCTTGTGTGAAGACATCAAGATTCCTTCCAATGGTGTTTAGTCAACAAGAAGCCATATTATCTTCCACATGGACTTGTGGCCTCAAAATAAGAGTGTTGGAAGCATTGGTCATGAAAGTAATGTAGCAAGTTACACACGGGCATATGGAAAAATTTGCAGTGCACACTGGTGTGTGGCAATTTGTGATAGGTATGCGTTTTTTATTATAAAAGTCAGTTTTACTTGATTTTTTGAGGGACTTTTTAATGGCTTTTGAGAGGGAAGGAGATTAGGTTTTGGAAAGGAGGTCTTTGCAACTTTGGGACATTTCTTCACCAACTTTGGTCAATTTCTCCTCCATCATAGCATCAAGGAAGCCATCGGTGACCTTCGCTTTGAGAGCAATCCATCAAAATGTTGAAACTACACATCAAGGGCATCATCACGAATTCAAAGGGGATTTATTTCCATGGCTTTTACAGATTTTTACATTATTATTTTGTTTCGTAACTTGCTTGACAGGGGCCCGAAAGTGCACGGGTTGTCACAGTAATAATAGTATCTCGGTGGGAGGGCAGTCAAATCCACAGGGAGTAAGAATTGTAGATACAAGAGATTGCTATCTAGCTAGTGTGAAGTACGGAAAGTGAGAGCAAGATCAATGTGTGTATGCAAGAGTAATTAAAAGAAATAAGAAAATAAAGATAAATATGGAAGATAAGAGAGTGCAAGCTAAGAGTAAAAGAGAGAAACAATCAAAAGTGAAATGGGGTACCCGGACAAGCTACCCCTAGGATTAATGTTCTAGTGTAGGACAATGTATTATACTCTCCTATTGATGTTTAATGAGTCGTGGACATTCTAAAATACACGGTACCAAACCTAAGGTCAACCGTGACTAATCCCAATCCTAATGAGTCGTGGACATTGTAGCAGTTTACTGTTTATTGCGCGCCAGAAAATGATCCCAGAAAATCCACACAGCCGTGTGGATGCCCGATTTCAGCCTTTAAATGCTGCGACTGAGTTTGATTTTGAGAACTTTTCGACCTATCTTTCTCCTAACTTCTGGAGATCTCACGCCTAGAGTTTGGAGAGGATTTTGTAGGGCTTTTGGAGTGTTCTACGGTATCGACATCGGCGTCCTTAGGCTTGACAAAGGACTTGGTGGAGAAGACGGAGAGACTTCACAAGACCATCAGCACGCATCACAAGGGGGTTTTATTCATGTTTGCTATGCTTTTTGTTATAAATACTTTGATAATTTTGTATAGCTCCATGGAGAGCTAAACCCTTAGTGGGTATTCGGACTTGTAAACCCCAGGATGACATTGTTTCTATGACTTTTATTATGCTTTTCTTAATTGATGCTTTTAATTGAGTTCTAATCTTGCATGATAATTGTAATTGATATTCCCTTAGCCGTGACACTAGGGTTGAGAATCATCTAGGTTATCCTCTGAAAGTGTGACAACTTCTATAGGATTAGACTACTCGAGATTAGAGAGGGTCGAGAAGGTGAGTCAAGAGGTAGCGAAATGTCCCATTTCCCCTTCGGTGTGATTTTCCTACCTTCATGTTCCAAGATTTCTTTGCGGTCAAAATAGAGTGAAGTGCTAGGAGATGAACTCCCCTGGGACTTAGTTACATGAGCAATAGAGTGAATGGTTCTAGTGAATCCTAATGCTAGGGCTTAACTGAGATTAGGGTTATTTCACCTGGACCAAAGGGTTAGAACTATACTTAAGAACATAGTCTATCATTTGGAATCCCTAGAACCCTAAGCAGTTTCATGTAGTGTGAGGCTATAGGAGATGGACTCCCCTATGGCTTAGTTGAGAGATTAACAGAGTGAAGGGTTGTAGTCAATCGTAGTGCTAGGGCATAGTGTTGGATCTAGTCATGGTTGAACTTAGGTTTGGGACCATGTATTTATGGATTTCCATGACTCATTAGACATCAATTAGAAGGTATAATACTAGTCTTGCACTAGAAGCATTAGTCCTAGGGGGAGCTTTGTCTGAGTACCCCATATTTGCGTTGATTGTTTCCTCCTTACTCTTTGCTTGTACTCTTCTTTCTTTCATATTTCTCTTTCTTTTTTTGCACACTCATTGCTTTCTCTCACCACCATTATTTCCACACTAGCTAAGTAGTAACTTCTCGTCTTAAATCACTACTCCCTGTGGATTCGACTACCCTCTCACCAGGGTATTATTACTTCAACAACCCGTGCACTTGCGGTTCACACACGCAAGGGGTGTGTCAAGTTTTTTGTGCCGTTTCCGTGGAGTAGGCGTATTTGAGACATTAGCATTTTGGTATTTTAGCTATTCACCATTCACTCTATTTCACGCTTTCTTTTTCTTTCATCGTTCTTACTTGTTTTCTTTTCTTTTGTTTCTGCTTTAGGTTATGTCCCGTGGCAATCATTCAATTGTAGTTGAAGGACACCCAAACATTGGAAGGAGAACACATAGAAAGGGGAAAGAACTTGTGCAAGAACAATCCAATCAAGCTGAAATAGATACTGAAGGGTCGGATACCATGGCAAAACAACACGAATAGCAGAGGACTCTCTCTGATTATGCTAGACTCGTAGTTCTGTTGACATGATTGAGCATTGTGAGGCCCCCAATTACAGCTTAGAACTTTGAGATCAAGCCAGGCTTCATCCAGATGTTACAGCAGTCCGTACTATTCAATGGTTTGGCCAACAAGGACCCAAACAATCATATTGAGAACGAAGTGTGTGACATGCTCAAGATTAATGGAGTTACTGATGATGAAATCATATTGAGAGTCTTCCCATTTTCCTTGAAAGGGAAAGCAAAACAGTGGCTAGAATCATTACCTAGAGCTTCGATTAGTACGTTGGAGGAGATTGTGGAAGCTTTCCTTGCTCGATATTTCCCTCCAGGAAAATCTACGAAGCTTAGGAATGAGATATCTTCCTTCGTTCAGATGAAATTGGAGTCTCTATTCGAGACATGAGACATGTTCAAGGATCTCCTGCGGAGATGTCCACATCATGGATTCCCCGAGTGGATGATTGTCCATACTTTCTAAAATGGGTTGAATCCAAGTACGAAGCGGTTATTAGATATGGCAGCAGGAGGTACCTTAGGAAGCAAGACCCTCGGTAAAGCCCGACACCTCATTGAAGAGATGGCTTTGAATAGCTATCAATGGAACTCAACAGATAAGAAGAAGGTGGCCGGACTTCATAAGATTGATGCGGTAACTTCTTTGGCGGCCCAAGCTGAGTCATTGAGCAAGAAGTTAGACACTTTAACTTCAGTTAGAGTGGCAGCCATTACGAGTTGCAATGGATGTGGGGGAGGACATGCTTCTAGTGATTGCCCGATTACAATTGGTGGTACTTCTTTAGTTGAGCAAGCGGATTTTGTGGGTAATGCATTTAGAGGTCAAGGAAATACGTATAGTGGCACTTACAATCCATGGTGGAGGAATCACCTAAACTTGTCATGGAGCAACCAAGGGTAGCAACAAAAGAGTAATGCACCACCGGGCTTTCAACAACAACAAGCACTAAATTTGGAGAACCGAGTGTCGGGGTTAGAGAACAAGATGACCGATTTGGAGAAAGCACTTACAAGGTTTGTCTAATCATTGAATGCAAGATTCTAATCAGTTGAAGCCACACTTCGCAACCACACCGCATCGCTACACAACTTGGAGAACCAAGTTGGTCAAATTGCGAAGTCTCTATCTGAGAGACCTTAAGGGACTTTGCCAAGTAACACGGAGACAAATCCAAGGGAACAAGTGAAGGCAATTACTTTGAGGAGTGGCCGGGAGGTTGAGAGTAGTCTCCCTCTCAAGAAGACAAGTGATGAAGCACCCAAGAAAGTGGAGATAGAGGAAGTACCAAAGGAGAAGGAGGTGGCACCCCCACCTTACAAGCCAAAAATCCCCTATCCTTCATGGTTAAAAAATGATCAAAATGACGAGCAGAAAAAGAAGCTCTTGGGGTTGTTCAAACAGTTGCACATCAACATTCCGTTCGTGTAGGCATTGTCACAAATGCTTATGCACGCGAAGTTCTTAAAAGACCTCTTGACCAACAAGAGGAAATTGAAGGAGAGTGCATCATTGATTCTAGATGCCACTTACTCCATAGTATTCCAAAAGAGTATATTGAGCTAGAGGAAAGACCCCGGAAGCTTCATCATTCCATGCAACATTGGAAACTTGGGTGAAGAAAAGACATTGGTGGATTTAGGAGCTAGCATTAATGTCATGTCTTACACGTTCTTTCAGAAGCTAGGCTTGGGAGATCCTAGACCCACTCGGATGACACTTCAACTAGCCGATCGATCAGTTAGACATCCGAGGGGTATCATTGAAAATACGCTAGTTAAAGTAGACAAATATATCTTTCCCATGGACTTCATGGTGTTAGATGCTGATGAGGATGTTGAGGTTCCATTAATCCTTGGGAGGCAGTTCTTACGCACCTCCAAGGCATTGATTGACATGGACGGCGGAGAGCTAACTTTGAGAGTTGGAGATGAAAAGCTCACCTATCGCCTCACCGAAGCCATGCCACATTCTCTAGACTTTGATGATACTTTATATTATCTTGACACTACCGATGAACTAATTGATGAATATGTGCAGGAAATGATGAATCCGGACCCGTATGAAGGGTGGCCAGACCAAGACTTGGAGAGTGAGGATGTTCTATCAGTTGGTCTAGTAGAGGAAGTGGAGCCGGCCTTGGGAGTCATGAAGAGGATGATCTAGAAGATAAGGAGAGCGAGGAGATGCCACAAGAAGAGCCCCAACTCAAACGGGGATGAGCATTCAAAAAGTAAGGGTGTTTCGCCCTTGTGTGGTAACAAACTCGATAACTCCCCTTCTAAACTACAAAAATTATGTCAAGCATGCTTTCAGGTTGTAGGGAAGAGGGCAACTTTCATTCATGAACCCCCATGAGGTAAGTTCAGGTACGTCAAGCTAAGTGACGTTAAACAAGCGCTTCTTGGAAGGCAACCTAAGCTTCTACTGTGTTTTCTAGGAGTTAGTTTAGTGATAGCATGAATAAGAGTCTTAGTATTGGTGTATTGACATACTTATACATGTGTGCTGTGATTTTCTCATGGATCTTTGATTGTTTTCGTGTGCCTAATTGTGATTGACGATGTTTTTGGTTATTTGAGTGTGTTTTCATGGATCTCTGGTCGTATTTTTCTTGTATATGCAGGCTTTGAACATTATATTTGAGTTATAGAAATTTTCTACAAAGCCTGTAAATTTCCTAAGTCATCCAAAGAAGACACACGGCCGTGTGGAATTTTCATACGTGCGTGTGTCACCGTTCAGAGATCATCCTGAGAGGACACAGGGGCATCTTAATGCCCCTGTGAATGACCCTGTGAAGGGCACATGGCCATGTGAATTCCTGCAGAATTTCAACTCTCCATCCAGAGAGTCCACAAGGCTGTGCAGATGCCCTTGTGAGTTCCCCTGTGTTAAGGTACACGGCCGTGTGAAACTCTGTAAAGACTGTCCTTCCATCCCGAGAAAACACAGGGCGTGTGAGTGCCCCTATGAACAAGCTTGTGAAAGGCACACGGCCGTGAGGAATTTCCACAAGGCCGTGTGGAACACTTAGGTTTTTCTCGGATGAGTCCAGAGAGGCCATAGGGGCGTGTGGGTGCCCTTGTGGCCAGGCTTGTGTTTTGGCCAGGTTGGGCACACGGCCGTGTGGATTTATTCAGAGGCCTTAAGTGCTATCCCGAGAGCACACAAGAGCATGTGAGTGGCCCTGTGTAGCTCCCCTGTGAAGGCACACGGCCATGTGGTAGTGTTCATAGAGTAAACAGAAAGAACACAGGGATGTGTGACTGCCCCTGTGAACCCTCTTAATAGAGGCACATGGGCGTGTGGATGTGTAGAACTCCAAAAGCCGTGACTTTTCTTTAAAATCTCTTCGGCTTTTCATTCGTATACACCTCTACACTCGAAAGAACATTCCGCTCCATACTCCCAACCTTCTCCCCTTTGATTCTACGGGGTTTTAAAGGGTTTCCGGCCGATTTCTTGATTTTTCATTCTCATTTCATCTGTAGAGCTCCCTCTTTGTTTTCTCTTGGTCAATCTTGATTTATTTTATTCATGGTGGTTGATTTCGCATGGTTTGCATGTTTACATTACTTGCGAATTTATTTAGAAAGGATTTGGAGTGATTTTTTGTGTAAATTCGAGATTCTTCAAAGTTACGGCTGTGTCTCTATTTCGGCCCGAAGATCCACAAGGGCATGTGGAAATTCCACATGGCCATGTGGATTCCTGCAAAATGTTTTTAATTGTGCAATTTGATCGATTTCTTTTTAATCATTCCAGGAACTGCCCACAATCAAAATCAACCGGCAAACGCCCTCGTTCACCCTCGCCTGAAAAGCTAGAGTTCACCATTCCCGAGCATCAGGCTCGATTTGTGCTTTTGTTGAAACTTAGGTTCAGTTAGTCATAGTTCCTGGACTTGAGTGCATTGAGAGAGACCCAGGGGGAGATGAGTTGGCCAATGAGGTGGATGAGCTTCTCTTAATCGGTAGTTTGAGATCCGGTTATTCGTTCGCTCACACTTGAGGTTCTAGCATCATTCGAGTTTGATAGAGGGTACGATAATTTTTCTGACGTGGATACCATTTAGTTCCTTGCACTTGGTCTTCATTACAGCCTTAGTGTGACGCAGTTTTTCGTCAAATTGGGACTTTATGATGAGGTGTTTACTGAGACGAAGGAGTATGAGCAGCTCCCTACTGATTACCTTAGGAGTTTGACACCTCAGAGAGCCTACAAGGCTTTATGTGGAAAGGGTCAATATGAGCCGGGCGTCTCCAACGCAACATGCCTCTCCCGGCCATCGTACAGATACATTCATGCCTTCCTGAACAGGTCAGTGAATGACATAGGAGATAGTACAGGAGTCTTGAGCAGACATGAGCTTCTATACATCTATTCCATGGTGCAGAGCGTGCCACTCCACCTGGGGTACATAGTAGCTGAGTAGATACGCCAACAGGGGTAGTATCCTATGGTTGGAGTTATCTTCTCGGGCCTGCACATCACGAGATTACTTGTCGGGATGGGTCTGCTAGACGCGATTAGGGGGGCCGAGAAGACGATCATACTAGCCCTCCTCGGCATTGAAACTATAAGATTGATGGGTATGGTCCGCAGATGTAGGCTAGGAGTTATTCTATGATCGTACCCCATTTAGAGCCAGTAGAGGGATAGAAAGATGAGGCTGAGCGGTCGCAGCCGATATTGCAGCCACCTCCAACACAGGCAGAGACAAAGGTACCACCTACAGCGCAGGAGCCACCTCTAGTGCTCATCTTTTCTCCTTCTCAAGGATAGGACAGATTGGAGCGCCTTAAGAGTGCTGTAGGGGTCCTTCAGACAAAGGTGGGTGAGATTAGGGCTACCTAGGCTGCACACCACACAGAAGTTATGGCCCAGTTTCACAGTTTACACCAACTACTCGAGCTGGCCATGACTTCCCCATTCGTGGTCTGACCCCGATTCCCAGCAGAGTCACCAGCAGTAGTAGCATCACCATCACACGATCCACCAGTATCAGCACCGACAGTAGCACCAGAGATCCTTGATCAAGACACCGATATTACAGCCGTCTAGTTTTAGTTTTATTTGCTTTTCTTTTATTTTGTACTTTTATTTCAAATTTTAGACTTGTATTACTCAGAATGGATCTTCCTTCTGAGTTTATTTTCTGTTGCTTTTATCTTTTCTCGAGTTGTATTTCATTGCTTCATCTTAGATATACTTGAGTTTATTTTGATGTTTGTTGAGCTTCACTGAATCCCCTTGTGTATACATGCAGATGGTCTTGGATGTTTGGAAACTAAGGAATATTCATGGGCACGGTCATGGGACCGTGTGTCTCTACAACCCATTGAGACTTAACTCTCAATGAACATAGCTTCATCAAACGCAACACTTGGAGTTCAGGGGAGTATTGTTTCAATTACCCACTCCCACATATTTTTGCTTTAATTGTTATACTTTTTATTGTGCTTGCATGTATACATTGGGGACAACGTACATCTTAAGTGTGAGGGGGAGTTCACATTGTACACACCTTATACTTGTGTGTTCAATTGTTTATGCTCATGTAGCCTATGGCGGTTTACCTTAGTTGCAATGGTTGTATTCTTAAAGTTTAGGAGAATTTTTAACATTGTATCTTATCATGCTCTAGTTTTTACTTGAATTTTAGGGAATTTTTTCCCGATTATCTCATATTGCACTACTCACTCTTGAAACCTTTTGGAAACTCAAGCTCAATGTTTTGAGGACTATTTTATCTTTGTTTTAGTTGGGTTTTTAGTTTTGTTTTGAGATATATTAAAAAAAACTTGTGAGCTTATGATATTTGTTTAGGTTTTATTTGTGCATTTGGGATGGAAAGAGCTACCACCTATGAAGTATGCAACTACTCTCATAAGTCAGATATGAGTTATGCCCTGATGAGAGAAAGAGCTATCTCATGGGATGTGTGAAAGCCACTACCCCGGTTGAAAGAGCTACCTCCTCCGAAGTGTGAAAGCTAACTTTGGCAGCCGTCTAGGAAAGGGCTACCTTAGAGGTTGTGTGAAGCTACTACCCCCTTCCTTGTGTATAAATAAGTCCTTTTAATAAGAGCTTAGAGGAGTACTTTTTGGGTTAACTTGAGTGAGTTTACACACAGTTACACATTTTTGAGTTGTCATCCTTTTTTATTCAAGTTTTTAGCTAAAGTAATGATACTTTTTATGCAATGTTTTAATTTTTCCATGCTTGTAGAATGCTTCCTTTGCATACTTTTGGTGAACCTAAGGCCGAGCACTTTCAATTGTTCTTCCCAAGTACTTTCATGTTTTATTTTTGCTTGAGGACAAGTAAATGCTTAAATGTTGGGGAGTTTGATAAGTGCTCATATATAAGTAATACGAAGTATTATTTTCTTACATTGAGAATTACTTTTCTCAAGTTTTATGATTAATTAGTGTGCATTTGTGTTCTTCTGTGCATGTAGGTTTATGGATAAGAGTTAGAGAAAAAGGAGCAAAATTAGGTCATGTCCGCGTTTGCTGAGGAGTTTCTCAGACCAATCAAGGATCAAGGCACAGGTTCTAAACTTGTGGGTGTGTGCCAACCTCCAATGTACTCGAATTGTTCTATGATTTGGAGGGGCACAAAGACAGTCACACTCATAAAGTCTAGCCCGTGTAACATTGAAAAACTTCATCAATAAGGAGAAAAGAAGAAATGACATGATCTACCATTGGTTGTGTACCAAACTCAACGGCCACGATGAAGAACATGAAGTCAGAAACAACTTAGGCGCTAGTATTGTAGCAATTTACTGTTCACTACTCGCCATAAATTGATTTCCAGAAAATCCACACGGGCATGTGGAAATTCCACACGGTCGTGTGGATGCCCGATTTCAGCCTTTAAATACCTCGACTCAGATTTATTTCAGGAACTTTTTGACTTATCTTTCGCCTAACTTGTGGAGAGCTCGCGGCTAGGGTTTGAAGAGGATTTTGGAGGGCTTTTAGAGTGTTCTACGACATCGACATCGGTGTCCTTTGGAAGATAGCTATTGGGGAAGTTTTCCTCAGCATCGATTTGGCGAGGCGTGCCCCAGGCTTGATAAAAGACTTGGTGGAGAAGACGGAGAGACTTCACAAGACCATCGCCAGGCATCACAAGAGGGTTTTGTTCATGTTTGCTATGCTTTTTGTTACAAATACTTTGATAATTTTGTATAAATCCATGGAGAGCTAAACCCCTAGTGGGTATTCGGACTTGTAAACCCTAGGATGACATTGCTTCTATGACTTTTATTATGCTTTTCTTAATTGATGCTTTTAATTGAGTTCCAATCTTGCATGATAATTGTAATTGATTTTCCCTTAGCCGTGACATTAGTGTTGAGAATCATCTAGGTTATCCTTTAAAGGTGTGACAACTTCTATAGGATTAGACTACTCGAGATTGGAGAGGGTCGAGAGGGTGAGTCGAGAGGTAGCGAAACGCCCCCTTTCCCCTTCGATGTGATTTTCCCTGCCTCCATGTTCCAAGAGTTCTTTGCGGTCAAAGTAGAGTGAAGTGCTAGGAAATAAACTCCCCTGGGGCTTAACTGAGATTAGGGTTCTTTCGCCTAAACTAAAGGGCTAAAACTATACTTAGGAACAGGGTTTATCACTTGGAATCCCTAGAACCCCAAGCAGTTTCACGTAGTGTGAGGCTTAGGAGATGGACTCCCCTGGGGCTTAGTTGAGAGATCAACAGAGTGAAAGGTTGTAGTGAATCCTAGTATCAGGGCATAGTATTGGATCTAGTCACGGTTGACCTTAGGTTTGGGACCGTGTACTTTAGGATTTCCATGGCTCATTAGACATCAATTAGAAGATATAATACTAGTCTTGCACTAGAAGCATTAGTCCTAGGGGGAGGTTTGTCCGGGTACCCCATATTTGCATTGATTGTTTCCTCCTTATTCTTTGCTTGCACTCTTCTTTCTTTCATATTTCTCTTTCTTTTATTGCACACACATTGCTTTCTCTCACCACCATTATTTCCACACTAGCTAAGTAGTAACTTCTCTTGTCTTGAGTCACTACTCCCTGTGGATTCGACTACCCTCTCAGCAGGGTATTATTACTTCAACAACCCGTGTATTTGCGCTACGCACACGCAAGGGGTGTGTCACCCATTAAGGCCACTATCACGAATTCAAAGGGTTTTTATTCCATGGTTTTCATTGCTTTCATTGCATTATTCTTTTCTTTGTATTGTGCCCCATGGAGCGCTAAACCCTAGTAGGTATTTGGGAATGTAAACCCTAGGATCATATCTTTGTATTGATTTACTTTATGCTTTCTATGAAATCAGAGTTTATTTGAGTTTCAATCATGTTTTCTCATTGCTTTCATGTCATAATAATCCTTGTGATTGATTTGTATTACATGATTTGTTGCCTTGGTGAGAGAGACGTGTCCGTTAGGGTTAGAACTCCAAGATTAAAGAGGGTTGAGAGGGTGAGTGATAAGTGCTCGTGTATAAGCTATACGAAGTATACTTTTCTTACGTTGAGCATTACTTTTCTCAGGTTTAATCATTAATTCATGTGTATTTATGTTCTTTTGTGCATGTAGGGTTGTGGAGAAGAGTTCAAGAGAAAGGAACAAAATTGGGTCATGTCCGCGATTGTTGAAGAGTTTCTTGAACCAAGCAAGTATCATCAAGGCATGGGTTGTAGATTTGTGGGTGTTTGCCAACCTCCAATGTGCTCAAATTATTCTATAATTTGGAGAGGCACAAAGGCAGTCACACTCATAAAGTCTAACTCGTGTAACATTGAAGAACTTCATTAATGCGGGAAAAAGAAGAAATGACATGATCTACCGTGTGGTTGTGTGCCCAACCTAGCGGCCTCGATGAAGAAAATGAAGTCGAGAGCAACTTTGGCAAGAATACTGTAGCAGTTCACTATAGAAATTTACTGTAGCAGTTACTGTTCACTTCGCCCGAAATCAGATTTTCAGAAAATCCACACGGGCATGTGGAAATTTGACACACCCTTTGCGTGTGTATATCGCAAGTGCACAGGCTTGTCGAAGTAATAATAGTACCTCGGTGAGAGTGTAGTCGAATCCATAGGGAATAGGGATTTTAAGACACAAGAATAGTATTCTTAGAGTCTAGGAGAATTTTTAACATCGTATCTCATCATGCTCTAGTTTTTACTTGAACTTTAGGGAATTTTTGCTCGATTATTTCATATTGCACTACTCATTCTTGAAATCTTTTGGAAACTCAAGCTCAATGTTTAAGGACTAGTTAAGCATTGTTTTAGGAAGTTTTTAAATTCTATTTGCTGAAAAAAAAAATTGTGAGCTTGTGAATATTTGTTTAGTGTTATTTGTGCATTTGGGGTGGAAAGAGCTACCTCTTATGAAGTATGTAGCTACTCTCATAAGTTGGATACAAGTTATGCTCTAACGAGAGAAAGAACTATCTCATGGGATGCATGAAAGCTACTACCCCGGTAGAAAGAGCTACCTCCTCGAAAGTGTGAAAGCCACCTTTGGCGGCCGCCTAGGAAAGGGCTACCTTAGAGGATGTGTGAAGCTACTACCTCTTTACCTTTGTATTTAAATAAGTCCTTGTAGCAAGAGTTTGAGGAGTACTTTTTGCGTTATCTTGAGTGAGTTTGCACACACTTACACATTTTCGAGTTGTTGTCCTTTTTTATTCAAGTTTTTAGCTAGAGTAATGATATCTTTATGCAATGTTTTAATTTCCCATTACTTGTAGAATGCTCCCTTTGCATACTTTGGTTGAACCTAAGGCCGAGCACTTTCAATTGTTCTTCCCAAGTACTTTAATGTTTTATTTTTGCTTGAGGACAAGCAAAAGCTTAAGTGTGGGGGAGTTTGATAAGTGCTCGTGTTATAATAATGCGAAGTGTTATTATCTTACAATGAGCATTACTTTTATCAGATTTTATCATTAAATTATGTGCATTTGTGTGGTTTTGTACATTGTAGGGTTATGGAGCCATTTTAGAGAAAAAGAGCAAAGTTGGATCATGTTCGCCGTTGTTGGGGAATTCTCGGACCAATATTGATCAAGGCACGAGTCTGGACTTGTGGGAGTGTGACAAACTCCTTTGGAGGGGCACAAAGGCAGTCATATTCACAATAAGTCTAACTGATAAGTGTATTTTATATGTATTTTATATGCTTAGCATGTATTTTTCTAAGAATTGATGCCCGTTTTATGATTAATTGAGTATTATTTGCTTTATAGGGCACGGAGAAGCTACGGAGAACATGAGGATATTATTAGGGCAAAAAAGAGAAGAAAACTAGGACACAGTACTGTAGCAACTTCACTGTAGCAGCTGCGGTACCACCTGGAGGTTTTTCGGGACAGAATATTTTGCCCACTTCATGCGGCCTCCATACCAGCCGCATGAAGGCCATATGGTGCTTGTCAAGCCATGAATGGTCTTCGTTTTGAGCTTATTTCATGCCCCATATGGCCTGTGATAAACGTCTAAATGTACATATTTTTTACGTATGAGTGCACATGATTTCCATATTTTCTTGATAAATCGATGCCCTTTTCGGTCTAAATTGGTTTATTTCATGTTTCAGGTACTAAAGAAGCCTAGGTGAGCTCAATGACGCTATTTGAGAAGAAATCTACAACGAAAAACGGCTTTTTAGCGCCCCGGGCACTGTAGCGATACTACAACAACTCGAAGCACAAAGTTTTTGAAGAAATTCTAAGTTTAGGAATCCTTACGAGCAACCTCACGGCTGTGAAGTCAACTACGAGTAATTCCGAGAGCAATAGCACTATAGCAGTACTATAGCAACTTAATGGAATTTTTGGCCCTTTTTCCAGGCAACCTCACAGCCCCTATATTGACTGTGAAGCCACCCGTAAGCCATCCCAATTTCATTCTTTTAAGCATCTTGAGGGCATTTCTTTGGAGATGGAGACCTTTCTTCTTGGATCTCATCACTACCATCATCCATCCGAGCAAGAAAGAAGGGGTTTGAGGGTATTTCCATGGCGGATTAGGCGAGGAGAGCACAATTTTTGGCAAGATTCATCCCTAGGGCTTGTTATGAAGAGGTTGAAGACAAGGGAAGCCACCTCTTTGAGTGGTGTCTTTGGGAGCACGTCCTCGGTGAATCCAAGCATCACTTGTCTTCTAGCTTTGGAGGGAGTTTTCTTATGTCTTGTTTAGTTTTTTCCATGCTTTTGATTGTTTATTTGAGACCATGAGCAACTAAAACCCCAAGGTTACCGGATGCAGGTGAACCTTGGGGGTGAACTTGTGTTGTTTGGATGTTTTGTTCAATTAAATGCATGTTGGCTTTTTTGTGATCCATGTTTGGTGTTTTTGAATGGTTTGGTATGCATGAGAACTCTGTGTATCAATACATAGAAAATACTAGATCCCATGACCATTACCCTAGTGTTAGGCTCACAAAACTTGGAAGGGAAATGCGTATAAATACACCGTGACCATCAAGTATTTGTACCCCTCCAATTTTAGGGTTAAGTACTCATTTGTATTTCAACCCTGACTTGAGAAATCCACTTTGCGCATTGCAATCATAGGAGAATTTGGACAAAAGAGATTCTGTATCCAATACTCATACTGTATTAGGGGTCAATTGCTGTGACCATCGGGTTGACCTAATCTAGGGTTTTCTCAATCCAACTAGCCACTTGCATGTTAGCTCAAGCATCCTACACACTTTAGTAGCCCCTGAGGGGATCCTCATCCATGACCCTTTCTTTGCCATAATTACTCCCCATATTTTGCCTTCATCACTTGCATTTTATTTGCATTTGCTTAGTTTCCTTGTATTTCACTTTATCAATTAAGACTTGTAGGTTAAATAACATTGTGATAAGGAAGTAAGAGTAGATTCTCGGGCTCTTGGGAATAAGACCCTCTCATGTTCGCATGAGAGATATTACATGACGACATGAATACTTGTGGGATTGCACAATCGCTATCAGCCCGTATACCCTGGGGGTATAAAAACACATCTTTAGGGTTAGAAAAGGGATCTTTTGGCTAGCACTGGAAGAGGAAAAGAGGAAGAATGAAGACATCTTGTAAAGGCTGCAATCTTGGGCTAAAGAAGGAGGCAACGGCTAGATCATCAAAGGAAGAGCTTCATCATCAAAGGGAGGAATGTTCTAGGACAGGGAAGTGGCTTTCTGCTAGGAGAAGAGTCATTTGGCACTTCCTAGACAAGGAAAGCATCATTTGGCTGGATCTCCACTTTCTTTCTCATCATTTCACCTAGGAAGTGTAATCTATGAACTCTTTCAAGTTTATCTTTTCTTTCTTGTTTATTTGTGTATGATGGCACACTAGACCCCCAAGGCCACCAGATGTTAGTGAACCTTAGGGGGTTCATCATGTATTTTGGATGATTTTTATTTAATTGCAAAGCTTAGGTTGATTTATGATTTAGTTCATTGTTCTTCATGCCTAGAACTATGCAGTGGAGAGATCCATAGTTCTTTCTTGAGTTATTCATGTAGATGTGACCTACTCATGTGTATTAGATCATTAATGAACTAAAAGGGGCTGCTTGTATCGATATGCCGAGAAATTGGATGTCGGTAACCCTCCGATCTATAAGGGTAGACTAGGGTTTAGTGTACCCTTATCCTGGGATCTCCTTGTACTTAATGCAATCATAGGGATGTTGGTTAGGAAGAGATTCCAATTGACATTCGTATGGGATTAGGGTTCCTTCGCTGAGAAATTAGGGGTTTATCTCATCTTGAGATCCTTCGGTTTAAATCACCCATGCCATCCTTTGTTATTCATCCATGTATCATGATGACCCCTCAAGGGGATCCATATTCATAGGCCTTTGCATTTTATTGTAGCTCTTGCCAACTCTTTTTTTGTTCTTAATTCATATAACCATATTGTATTTATTTTATTGCATCTATTAGAGTAAACTCTCATATTTAGATGTTAGGCTAGATAGTAGGCGATGAAGGAGTAATAGTAGACTCTTAGCCCTGAGGAATATGATCCTTGTGTCTTTACATGAGGTATTACTTGGCTATCCCATACACTTGCAGGAGCACATCAGTAAGTGTCTCCCCATCTCTCAACTATACCAATGGAAGCCAGAGTTTGCATCCCAAGCGGGGTAATGGAATCCACAACCTTCATGCCCCAGGTGTGCTCAATCAATCCTAAGCCTCTAATCAAGCGTGTGACATACGGTCCGGTGAAGATGACTCCAAGATGGATAGATGTTCCTTGATGGGCAAGGAGCTCGGTGTAGAGGTAGCCCACGTGTATGGAATAGTGCTCAACAATACTGTAGAACATCAAGAGATCTATGCGTGTGACTACCCCCATTGAATCAGATTAACCCCCAATTCCTCTAGACAAAAAGGCTTCAATGTAACAGTGAGCGGAGTTCGATATTTGTGATGTTTTCATCTTACTTGTGCTAGTGATTGACATCCAATATGAGTCATGTGAAACTGGATAAGAAAAATCTTGCGGTAAGTTCTTAAACTCGAGCGTATGAGTGAATGTTTTCATAGAAAACCCTAAGTGAACACCCAATTGGTCTTGAGAGATTCTATATTTCTTTGCCAAATGCACAAAAGGAGATGGAACTTGCTTCGCGGATGAAGAGGCAATATTTGGCAACCTCAATCGTGCTCAATACATCTAAGGTAAGCTTTCGATAAGCGGGTTTTTCAATGGCGAAAACTTTATCCCAACCATCATGAGAGATGTACTCAAGGATGGTATCGTCTAAACCCAACATTTTCAAAACATCCCAATCGATCCTTCAAATGGTGCCAAAGCCTTTTCGGGACAATAACGTGAACCTTGTCTTGTGAGCTTCATTCGTGAATCATGGTTCAATAACGGGTGGCGGAGAGCTCCTCATTGCTCATTTTGAAGCCACATGCTTGGTCGGCATAGCTTACCTTGGGCAATGGCTTCTTGGAGAAGATGAAGTGAGAAAACAGCTAAAAGAGTGATAAAACTTGGAAATCTTCTAAAAAATTTGGTTGCTAGGATGAGGATAGTGTTTTAAAGCAAAAGGAATGAGAAGAAATGGTGGAGAAATAGATGAGAAAAGAGAAGAAAAAGAGAAGAAGATGATTGGATAGTGGGGTGAGAGGATGAAAAGAGAGTTAAAATAAGGGAAATACCCATACGGGAGCACATGCGCCCGCATGGGCTCTCGATCGCCCATACACCCGCAGAGAAATGATCCCACGGAACCGGTTCCGTGATAGTTACAGTAGAACCGAGATGTGGCTAAATCTTATCCGTTGGATTATCTTGATTTAATAACTTTTAAAGTAAAGGGTATGAATCCTTTAAGATAATTACCAATATATCCCTAAATTATATAATAAAAAACAATAAAATTTATAAACCCATGGCTAAGAATGAGCCACGTCTTGGTTCCGTGATACTTACAACGGAACCGAGTCTACTGGATCAAAATTCCGCATGGGCAATTGATTTGGCATGCGGCCTGCCCATGCGGGCACATAGGCGCCCCCATGGGTGCTCTGCATGCGATACCGAGCATCCATGTAGCCAATAAACGGCCATTTTCTAGATTTTTAAAAAATTTTCACCCAAACAACCATAAAAAGAGTAAAAACAAGGCTGAATTCATGCACAATAATCAAGGATTTAACTCATGAAGCACCAAGACAAGTAATAACTCAAAGAACTCACAACATGCATGGAACAATACAAACAAAAGAGTTAAGAAAAATGATGAGAAGACTACCACCATTCATTCATAACCAATAAACAACTAAATAACCAAACACACAAAGAATGTGAAAACAAGAGTGCAATAACTTTAAAAGCTTGGGTTGCTTCCCAAGGAGCGCTTGTTTAACGTCTTTAGCTCGACGTGTCTTACCTCATGTTCATGGTGGGTCAAAGGAAGTAGAGTTACCTCCATTTCCAAGAGAAGTGCTACCACATGGAACATTCATCGAGAGACAAGAAAAAACCAGAAATTTACCTCGATCCTCGAAGTATAATCAATCTACCTCACAAGGTGGCGACATAGAAATGTTCATGCTCTTATTGAATTTTTCATTTGTTTTTCTCCACATTTTCTTCAAGGTTTTCTTTTTCTTGCCTCGAGATGATGAAGCACTCTCCTCATAGTTCATTTGTTGTACCAGTGGGGAGGTGGACACTTTTTCTACTACTTCTTTGACTTCGATCGCTTCCAAGTACTCATTTAAAAAATTTATCACCAATACCTCCTGCACACAATTGGAAATGATCAAATCAGTCTCATCGGTGAAATATAAAGCATCATCATGATCAAGTGTATGCTTCATTGCCTCCGAAAGGGTGAATACAACTTGTTGTTCCCCTACTCTTAGCGTCATGTTTCCTCCCTTAACATTGATCAAAGCCCCTAAAGTGTTGAGGAAAGGGTGCCCGAGGATCAATGGGAGTTCAACATCGTCGTCTATATCAAGGATCACAAAGTCCACTAGGATAATGAGTTTGTCAACTTTTACGAGCACATATTCAACCACTCCTCGGGGTTTTCTCACTGAGCGATCTGCTAGCTGTAGAGTCATCCTTGTGGGCCTCATATCTTCTAACCCTAGCTTTAAGAACAAATTGTAGGGCACCACATTTATACTAGCCCCTAAGTCTGTAAAGCATTCTATTGTATTCCTTCTTTATACGATCACACAAGGGATGATAAAACTACCTGGATTATTTAGCTTCTTCAGCAATTTCTTCTGAATCACTACCGAACAATTTCCAGAAAGAGTTACCGTTTCCAAGCCTTCTAATTTCCTCTTATTGGTGAGGAGATATTTCATGAACTTCGCATACTTGGGCATTTGTGAAAGGGCTTCAACAAGAGGAATGTTTATGCGCAGTTGTTTAAAGATGTTGAGAAATTTCTTGAATTGAGCATCCTTCTTGTCTTGCTTAAGCCTTGATAGATATGGCACTGACGGCTTATGTTGAAGGACCCTTGAGGTTAGAGACTGGGGACAAGTTTCACCTTGTTTTTTCCCACTTTTTTTATTTACATTTTCAGTAAGGCTAGGGTCTTCCTGAATGGCTAACCTTTCGTTTGTGGCACTTGGGCCCTCCTTAGCCCTTGCCTCTAATTGCTTCCCACTCCTCAAAGTAACGACCTTCCAGTGTTCCCTCAGATTATTTTTAGTATTGCTTGGTAGTCTACCTGGGGGATGTTCAGAGTTCGCCTTAGCAAGTTGTCCAACTTGATTTTCGAGTGATTGGATGAATGCTTGAAGATTTCTCAACACAGTGCTTATCTCATTGAACTGCCACCTATGTTGAGTTAACTTGTTGTTAATATTCTAAAATCTTACCTCCGTATTGATCATGAACTTTGCCATCACATCTTCACTGATGAATTTCTTCTCTTGATGCTGTGGAGGTTAGAACTGAGGACCTTGAGGTTATGGCGGTCTTTGTTGTTGCAGCCTCGAATTCCATGAGAAGTTTTGGTGGTTCCACTACCCTAAATTATATGTGGTGTCATATGGGTTTTCTTGGCCTCTCTAACCACCGCTGACATAATCCACTGTCTCCACAGAACTTCTAGAAGCAATAGAAATAATTCATTGCACAACTGAATGTGCAACTCCACGTGTATCACAAGACAGAACTGCCCCAAAATTCGAGCTCGAACCCATCATGAACTAATCGAGCCTCCTTGTCAATGCATCTATCCTTCACGGCCAGCGCAGTGTTATCACTGACCTCATAAATCCCTGTTGTCTTATGTGGTCTTTCTCAAGTTCTCCAATGGGACTCATTGCTAGCCATACTTTCGATCAACTGCTCAACATCAATGAGTTGGCAAGTTTGATAGTTTAGCCCATTAAATAATGTCTGCACTCTCATCCAAGATGCAAAACCATGATGTGGCCATTGTCTTAAGAGATCCTTAAACCTCTCATGAGCCTCAAATAGTGTTTCTAAGTCACCTTGTTTGAAAGAAGATATTTCCTATCTCAATCTGGTTGCCTTGCTCGATGGGAAGTATCTAGCTAGGAGTTTCTCGACCATTTCCTTCCATGTGGTAATTGATCCGGGGGCTAAGAAAGTAAGCCATCTGTAAGTTGCCCCTCTTAGGCTGAATGGGAATAATCTCAGTCAGATTGCATCATCAGAAACTGAATTAACCTTAAAGGTTGAGTAAATCTGAAGGAAATGGGATAGATGAGCATGTGGGTCTTCATCTGCCAGACCATCAAATTGCATTGAATTCTGTACCATCCCGATTGTTCTTGCTTGAAGTCGGGGCTTGTATACTGAATTCTTTACCAATAAATTGCGGCCTCTCATTATCAGATAAAGTTCTTCAAGGTTCGGTCATAACTGAAGGTTCACTAGATTCAACTCGAACTTCTTGTTGTCGTGAACTCATGGCCCCTTCCCTTAAACTTTGATGCAATGTTCTCTCAATCTCGTTGTCAGGCTTTACTAAGTTGGCTTGACTTGCATGTGTCATAAGATGGGTATCTTGCACAATATTTAAAGCCAACACTTAGAAATTAATAAGAGAGTGAGAAAAGAAAATATAAATAAGAAAATAGAAAAATATGTACACAACCAATAAATAAAAACAAAATAAACAAAGAAACAAAACAATGGTCAAATGAACAAGCTCTAAGTTTTTCAAGTATTAATTATTGGTCCCCGGCAACGGCGCCAAAAACTTGATTGAGATCCCACAAGTGCAAGGGTCATCAAGTAGTACCCCTTGCGTAAGCACATGGGGGACGTATTCCCAAGGCCCTAGAAGCTACCCTTACTTCCGCTTCACGTGTTGTTTAACCTACCAATTTGACTGTTGGGATAAAATTACAAAGAAATACAAAGAACTCTACTAAGATGTCTACTGCAAAGGCAATTCAAGAGTGAGAATCAAGAGATGAGGATGGTCAAGGATGTGGATATCCTTGGGGCTACTAAAGTGAGAAGGATGCTAGAACTATCATGCAAGTGGTGATAAGGACCAAGGAATTCCTAAGATAGGCCAAACGGATGGTCATGGAAATTCACCTCTAAACTGGTATGAGTATTGATACAAAATTTTTTCTGACCAAATCCTACTGTGATTGCATTACAAGCAAGGAAATCCCGAATTAGGGCTGAAACACCAACTAGGTTCGACCCTAATATTGGAGGGGTATAAAATACTTGATGGTCAGGGCGTATGTAGGCACATATCATTACCAAGCTAGGTGTGTCTAATACTAGGCAGATGGTCACACAACCTAGTATAACCTAGAAATCGATACACAGAGTTTTCATGCAAATCAATAAAATAAAATGCACCAAACATGGATCACAAACACACTAAATGTAATAAATAAGTCATAGCATCCAATCTACATAAGTTCACCCCCAAGATTCACCTACATCCAGTGACCTTGGGGTTTAGTTATTCATACTACCAATATACAAAATAGAATCCATGAAAATAACTAAGATAAATAACATCAACTCCCTCAAGAATGAGAAGCCGAATGACGCTTGGGATCAAGCTTATTTGTCGCCTTCGACCTCCTACAAGTGTGCCCTAGGAGTGGATCTCGCCAAATCACGCTTGTCCCATCGATTTCCACCTTGGAGATGCCCTCTAGACACTTCTTCTACCTCAGATTAAGGGTGGTGGTGATGAGCTCCAAGAACAAGACTTCTCTCTCTCAAAAAGATGCTCTAGAATCCTCTTAAAAACTCATCTCGGGATGCCAGCAGCCTAGCATACGATCAACAAACTGTCCATGAGGTTTTCAATCAATTACCGAATTTCTCATATAGCTGCTATAGTACTACATGCGGTTGTCCTCACGGCCGTATGGTTGCTCGTATGAAATTCCAGACTTAGCATTTTCTTCAAATCTTCGTGCTATAGGCTGCTACAGTGGTGCTATGTATTTTGGGCTCTAAAATGGTGTTTTCAGTGTCAATTTCTTCTTAAATCATATTGTTGAGTTCACTTAGGCTTTTTTATGCCTTTAATCATGAAAGAAACCAATTAGATCATAAAAAGGCATCCATTCATCAAGAAAATACACAAATCAAGTGTACAAGTACGTATAAAATACATACATTTAGGCATTTATCAGCCCACAATGTGTCATCTAACCTTTCTGACCAATCCTTTTGATTATGTTCCACCAATTTTGATAGAATCCTTTTTAGCTCCTGGTTGATTACCTCATCTTGTCGACTTGTTTGTGGATGATACAAAGTAGCAAGATGATGATTTACACTATATCTTTATAGAATCTTCTCAAGTTGGGAGTTGCAAAAATGAGCCCGTCTATCACTTATAATGATCCTAGGGGTTCCAAAATGAATGAACAACCGCTTGAGGAATTTTACTACAGTTCTAGCGTCGTTTGTGGGGAGAGCTTGAGCCTCAACCCACTTGGGCATTGACAGACGTGTTATGGGTGTGTCAATTATGCAAATATATAAGCTTGCAAGTATGCACTTAATACTACTGACAGGGGCCAGAAAGTGCACGGATTTGTCAAAGTAATAGTAGTACCCTGGTGAGAGGGTAGTCGAATCCACAGGGAATAGGGATAATAGACTCAAGTAATCGCTATTTAGCTATGCGGTGTACGAAGAGTGATAATAGAGTTAATGATTAAGTGCAAAAGTAATTTTTAAAGAAACAAGAAATAAAAGAGAGATATGGAAGGTAAGAGAGTGCAAGTAAGAGCAAATAGAGAAGGACAATCAATGAGAGAAGTTGGGTACCCGGACAAGCTACCCCTAGGACTTATGCTTCTAGTGCAAGACAATGCTATTATACTCTCCTATTGATATTAAATGAGTCGAGGATATCCTTAAACACACGGTCCTAAATCTAAGGTCAACCGTGACTAACCCCAGCACTATGCCCCGGCGTTAGGTTTCACTATGACCCTTTGACTCTAGTTGACCTGTCAACTAAGCCCTAGGGGAGTTCATCTTCCTAAGCCTCACACTATGTGGAATTGCTTTAAGTTCTAGGGATTTCTAGTGATAAACCCTGTTCCTATGTATAGTTCTAACCTTCTGGTCCAGGTGGAAGAACCCTAGTCTAAATTAAGCCCCAGCACTAGGATTCACTTCAACCCATCACTCTGTTGCTCGCGCAACTAAGCCCTAGGGGAGTTCATCTCCTAGCACTTCTCTCTATCTCAACCGCTAAGAAATCATGGAACACGGAGGTAGGGAGAATCACACCGGAGGAGAAAGGGGACGTTTCGCTACCTCATGACTCACTCTCTCAACCATCTTCAATCTTAAGTAGTCTAACCCTATAGGAGTTGTCACATTTCTAAAGGATAACCTAGATTGTTCTCAACCCTAGTGTCACGGCTAAGGGAAAACAATTCAACATGCAATTAAGATTGAAATTCAAATTTATTCATCAATAATGGAAAGTATAGTAATAATGCCATAGAAACATAATTATCCTAGGGTTTACAAGTCTGAATACCCACAAGGGGTTTAGCTCCCCATGGAGCTATACAAATCCATCAAAATATGAGAACAAATATGAATCGAAACCATAGATGAAAACACCTTGCGTATAGTGTGGCCATGGTCTTGTGCGGCCACCGGACGTCGATAGCGATGCCAATGACGTGCTTCGATCCTCCACAAAGTCCTCTCCGAAACCGTAGTCGCAACCCTCTAGAAGTTGGGAGAAAAGATTGGCAAAAAGCTCCAGAACAAGTCTCCAAAATGGGATTTTATAACATTAAGTCGCGGCTTCAAATCGGCTGAATCGGGATTTCACACGGCCGTGTGGAATTTTCACACGCCCGTGTGAAGTCTTTGTTTTGCTGAATTTCGGTAGACAGTGAACAGTAACTTGCTACAGTAGTCTTGCCGAAACACTCCCGAATTCATCATTCTTCATAGAGGCCATTGAATTGGGCACACAATCAATGGTAGATCTTGCCGATTGCTTCAATTCTCCTTATTGGTGAAGTTCTCCAATGCTACACGAGTTAGACTTATTGTGAATGTGACTGCTTTTGTGCCACTCCAAAGGAGGTTGGCACACACTACAAGTCTAGACTCGTGCCTTGTTCCGTGCTTAGTCTGGAAAACTCTCCAATAATGTCAAACATGATCTAACTTTGTTCTTCTTCTCCAAAGTAGCTCCACAAACCTACAATACACAAAAACACACAAATGCACACAATTTAGTGATAAAATATGATGAAAGTAATGCTCATTGTAAGATAATAACGCTTCGCGTTACTATAACACAAGCACTTATCAACTACAATTGGTCTATTATACCACAAGTGCACGGGTCATCAAGTAATACCTCATTGATGAACACGAGGGTCGTATTTCCCCTAGAATGGCGAGATTCCTTTTCACTTAATCAATAGCCCAATCGTTTACACTCTTTCATTGGTTGTACTTGTACAACACTATTAAATAATAGAATTGGAGATGACATTAAACACACTTAGAAAGAGTTGGGAGTATGTACTATAGTTATGTTGATTATTAATTTTGATAGGCATTGAGTGTCAATAATGTTCTAGGTTCAAATCAGGGGAATTCAAAGACCTACTAGCCCCACTACCATGGTAAGTAGGTCTAAATCACTAGGAACTTAAGATGGAATCTCTTCCATCCTAGCTTCCAAGGTTTGCTTTAAGTACATAAATCTCTCGAGAAGAGACCAATCATACCCTAAGCCTAAGGAACAGTCAATCCTCCTCATCCACATCAACATGTAATAATCAATTAAGAGCACGCAATGATTACAAAAACTAGAATAATTTATATTAATCAATCAATATTCATAAATAATAGCCAAGGGACCTAGACATACAATTCGCTTTGAATTAGGTTCTTATGAATCATACAAAATAAATCATCAAAGCACAAGAAAACCACAAAACCAAATAAAGAATAAATAAGCATTTAATATATTCCTAGACTAACTCCCTCCAATAGTTCTCCAAAGATAGGGATTAAAGGATCTCAAGATTGTCCAATGACTTATGTCACTCATGCCCCTATGATGATGATCTTTGAAGATGCCTGTTATGTGCAATCCTTTTTGAAGATACTCGTTGACGTACTCTTGAGAAATCTGCTAGAATCCATTGGAATATGGAAGAAACATCGTCTCTCGTCACTCAGATCTCTAGAAATCCAGCCGTCCTAGGCTCTTCAGCAAAAGAGTCCCACCGAATTTAGAGAATACTGTGGTATTTATAGTAATCAGCTCCACCACAGCCTCACCACGGGCGCGGTGATGCCCGTTGTGAGCAAGTTATTTCTTGGACTCCAAAGTCGCATCTTGGCATGGTCTTTGGGTGTTATACATCTTGACAATAACCGCTATGGACTTCACAACGGCTGTTGTGAGGGTGTTATGGCTTCTATATTGATACCAATTAGCTCATGCTACCATAGCTTAATCAAGGTAGTAGTGAGTATAGACAACGGGTATTGTGTGTTGCTATAGCGCTAGTTGTGAGTCGTGGTGCAGTCTTGATTAAGCAACTTGTTTCATTTTGCTTTAAAACATCATCGAGTTCACTTCTTTCTTCCTAAAACAGAAATAAAGGTCATTGTGAAGAAAAAAAATGAAATTTTATCCTTATGAGATGCTAAATGACACGGCCCTTGAGTGAGTGTTCCTGCAAGTGCAATGGTCATTGCAGTAATAAAAATATACCCTGGTGAGTAGGTAGTCGTATCCATAAGGAATAGTGTTAGAAATAAGAGATATAACTATTTAGCTATATAGAAAATCAATTGGGGGTGAAATTAATATATCGATGCAAAGAAAATAAAAAAAAAAGCGCAAAGAGAGCAATAAAGGTAAAGAGAGGTAATCGATGAGAACATGGGGCACCCGGACAATGCTCACCCTAGGACTATTGTTTCAAGTGCAAGACTAATATTATGCCTCCTAACCGATGTTTAATGAGTCATGGAAATCCAAAGATACACAGTCCCAAATCTAAGGTCAACCATGACTAGTCCTCTATACTATGCCCCGATGGAATGGAATACTCTCAACACCTCACACTGTGTGGGACTGCTTGGGGTTCTAGGGACTCCAAGTGATAAACCTTATTCCCTAATATAGTTCTAACCCTTTGGTCTAGGTGAAAGAACCCTAGTTACAATTAAGCCCCAGCACTAAGATTCACTACAACACTTCACTCTGTTGCTTGCGCAACTAAGCCCAGTAGAGTTCATCTCTTAGCACTTCACTGTATTATGACTGCAAAGAACTCTTGGAATGTAGAGGTAGGATAAATCACGTCAGAAGGGAAAGAAAGCGTTTACCTCTCGACTCACACTCTCGACCCTCTTCAATCTTGCTTAATCTAACCCTAATAAAGTTGTCATACCTTCAAAGGATTACCTAGATGGATCCTCAATCCTAGTGCCACATCTGAGGGAAAATCATAAAATTAACATTCAAGATTGAAACTCAATTAAAATCATCAATTAAATAAGCATAATAAAAGTCAATAAAACAAATTCATCCTAGGGTTTACAAGTCCAATCACCTACTAGGGGTTTAGCTCACAATGGAGCAATAAAAAATTAACAAAGAGATTGAAATCATATGCATAGAAACCATAAAGAAAACCCCCTTGTCATCTATGTCGATGGTCTTGTGGAGCGGTTTCGTCTTCTCCAAAGGTTCCCTTGTCAAACTTAGGGCACACCTCGCCGAATCAATGCCGACGAAAGCTCCCCCAATAGCTCTCCTCTAAAGGAACTCGATGTCGATGCTGTAGAACCACTCAAAAAGCCTTGCAAAAACCTCTCCAAACCCTAACCGAGCTCTCCCCAAAAGTTGAGCGAAAGATAAGAAAAAGTTGCCCAAATAAACTCAAATAACAGTATTTAAAGGGCTGAAATCGGGGATCCACACGGGCGTGTGGAAAATTCCACACCCCGTGTGGATTCTCTGGAATTTGATTTTCTGCGCGCTATGAATAGTAATCTATTCCAATGACTCGCTACAGTGGTTTGCTATAGTGACTGCTACAGTGCTCACTCCAAATTACTCCTGATTTCATTTTCTTCATCGAGGCCACCAAGTTGGTCACACAACTACGCGGTTAGTCACGTCACCTCTTACTTTCAACACATTGATGAAGCTCTTCGATATTACACAAGTTGGACTATATAAGTGTGACTGTCTTTGTGCCCCTCCAATATGTATGATCAACGCAAGAAAAGTATACTTATCAGACACATAATTCAAGGTGACTAGAATGTAGTGATTACCATTGGAATTAGAAAATGGCCCCATGAAATCAATAGCCCATACATCAAATACCTCACAAAACTGAATTGGATTCTATGGCATCTCGTCATACCTAGAGAGATTTCCTGCTAGTTGACATTTATCATAGCTCTGCACAAATTAACCAACATCCTGAAATAGAGTTGGCCAATAAAAACCTGCAACCAAGACTTTTTTAGTACTTGAAGCATAATGGCCCCCAACTGGCCCTAAATGGCAATGAGCAAGGATTTCCCATCCTTCTTCTCGTAAAACACATATTCACATTATGTGGTCTGCACACATTCATAAAATATATGGATCCTCCTAAGAAAAATGCTTCAAATCAGCAAAGAACTTCTTCTTTTGTTGGAATATGAATCCTTTAGGAAGGACTCTCCCCGAGAGGTAATTTGCAAAATCGACAAACCAGGGACTTTCCAATTTTGAAATCTGCTACATACAATAGAAGTGTTCCTCTGGAAATGAATCATTAATTTCTATTTTCCATGATCCGTCTTCTTCCAAACCTTCAAGGTAAGAAAGATGATTTGCAGCAACATTTTCAGCCCCTCTCTTATCTTTAATTCAACATCAAATTCCTCTAGTAATAACACCCAACGAATCAACCTTGGATTTTGACACATCTTGTGTGCATGTACCGTAAGTGGATAGGTGTTGAAGTAATAAAATACTCAGTGAGTAGAATAGTCGAATTCATAGGGAAAGGAAATATTAGTAGTAACTATTTCTCGGTTATCTAATCAGAATCAAGAATATGGTGAAATGATCAATCACAAGAGTATGAATGTCTCAAGAAAGCAAGAAAGTGTAGGAATAAGGGAAGTCTCAATCAATAAAGATGAGGTACAGGGGCAATGCTCCCCTAGGATCTAGCATCAAGTGCAAGAGTTACTACTGCAAGTGCTTCTAAACTGAGTTAAATGAGTTGAGGAATTCAAAGAATAATCAGTCCATATCTCTAGGATGCCGATACTAGTCCCCTATGAGGTCCCAGTGGAGAAATCACTCAATCTCAACACCTCACACTACATATAACTGCAATAAACTAAAGGAATTCATAAAAGTACACCCAATTCCTAAGGATAGACCTAACCCTACTTCTAGGTGAAAGATCCCTAACCCCCTATAAGGTCCCAGTGGAGAAATCTCTCAATCCCATGCCTCACACAAAATATGGTTACATAAATATGTTGATATGATGTACTAATCGGAGGGAAAAGGGGACACTCCACTATCTCATAACTCAGCCTCTCAACCCTCTTCAATCTTGAGGTTTTAACCCTAATGGAGACCTCTCTCTCACCAAGGCAAACAACTCATGTAACCAATCAACCGCAAAGATCAATAAGGAAAAGAAGCAATAATAAAACAAGATTGAAACTCAATTAAACTCGGATTTAATAGAAAACACAAAGTAAATCAATACATGAATAAGATCCTAGGGTTCACATGCACAACTACCTACTAGGATTTAGCCCTCCATGTGGCAAGTTATGAAACAAATAAAATAATGTAAAGCAATGAAAACCATGGAATAAAACCCCCTTGAATTTGTGATGATAGCCTTGATGAGTAGCCCAACATCTTGAAGAATTCTTCTCCGAAGCTAGGCTGCCGAAGTCTTCCTTGATGCTATAACAGAGAAAGAATCTATCAAAGTTGGTGAAGAATGGCCCCCAAATTCGCCAAAGACCTTCTCTCCAAACCCTAGTCATTTTTCCCTTGAAATGCTAGCAAAAAGTCTCTAAAGAATAGGGCAAACGGGCTATTTATAGTCAAAAACTTGTGTCTGTCATGTACCTCCATGAGACCGTGTGAGTCTTCACACACCCGTGTGGGCTACAGAAATACCCACTCGACCATGTGGAAATTTCACACAGTCACATGAATAGTGTTTTGTTACAATACTGCTACAGTGATTTACTGTAGTATTTTTCATAACCACGGCTAACACACTCCTCTTTTGAGGCTACATGGTCGGGCACACATCCATGTGATAGGTTATGAGGCTTCTCGTCGTTAAATCATCTTTGGGAAAGCTCTTGCATTCATCACACAAGTAGGAACATGAAATTGTGACTGCCTTTGTGCCCTTCCAACTCAAAGTCCAGCTTGAATTCTTTTGGAAGTTGGCACACACTCCCATGTGTATGAACTCCTCTTGCGTCTTGATCTTTATGTTGCACAAAAACTCCCAAATAGTGCCATCATAGCCTATCTTTGCTCCCTTTTTTTCTCTCAAGGCTTTCATAACCTATTTGCATGAAAGAACACCAAATACAATTTATGACACATAAACCATGATAAAAATGCTCCTTAATGCATGTAAAACTGATAAGTTCTCATGTTAAAGTAATACAAAGTATTATTTTCTTACATGGATCATTACTTTTCTCAGATTTTATCATTAATTGTTATGCATTTGTGTTCTTTTGTGCATATATGGTTGTGGAGTAGATTGGAGAAAAAGGAGCAAGAATAGGTCATGGTCGCAATTGTTGAGGGAGTTTTTGGAACAGACAAGGAATAAGGCACAAGTTGTGTTCAAAGACATGTGAGTGTGTGCCAATCTTCAATTGGGCTCGATTGAATATTTGAATTGGAGGGGCACAGAGGCAGTCACACTCACATGTTCTGACTTGTGTAACATCATCAAAAGCTTCATCAATGTGATTCAATTGAAGATGTGACGTGATCTACTGCACGATTGTGTGCCCAATTTGGCGGCCTCGATGAAGAAGATGAATTCAGGAGCATTTCGACGAGAGCACTGTAGTAGTACTGTAGTAAATTAATGTTCATTGTTCACCAAAAATAAAAAAAAACAGAGAAGCCACACGCCCGTGTGGAAAATCTACAGGGGCATGTGAAACCCCGATTTCAGCTCGATTTCAGCCTATAAATACCCAGTTTTCAAATCTATTTCTTGACCCCCCTACTATCTCTTGCCTAACTTTTGGGGGGCTTACTGCTAGGGTTTGGAGAGGTTCTTGGAGGTCTTTAGAGGCGATTTTACAGCATCGGCACCCCACACTTAAGCTTTTGCTTGTCCTCAAGCAAAATAGAACGTGAAAGTACTTGGGAAGAACAATTGAAAGTGCTCGGCCTTAGGTTCACCAAAAGCATGCAAAAGAAGCATTCTACAAGTAAGGGGAACTCAAAACATTGCATAAGGTTACCAATGCTCTGCTAAAAACTCGAATCAAAAAGGATGAAAACTCGAAAATGTGTTAGTGTGTGCGATCTTACTCAAGAGAACCGACGAGTACTCCTCAAACTTTGGTTAGAAAGGACTTATTTATATACAAAAACAAAAAATAGTGGTGGAAGTAGTAGCTTCACACATCCTTGAAGGTAGCCCTTTCCTAGGCGGCCGCCAAAGGTGGCTTTCACTCTTTCGAGGAGGTAGCTCTTTCTACCGGGGTAGTAGCTTTCACGCATCCCATGAGATAGCTCTTTCTCTCATTAGGGCATAACTTGTATCCGACTTATGAGAGTAGCTGCATACTTCATAGGCGGTAGCTCTTGCGACCCCAAATGCATAATTAAAACAAAGCTAATATTTACAAACTCATATATTTTTTCTCTTTTTCTCTTTTCATTTTTTCCACTTTTTTTTTTTTTTTTTTTTGTTCATTTTCATCTTTTTTTTTTCATATTTTTCTCTCCTTATATATGCATTTTCCAAAGTAAAACTAAGAACAACGATAAACTTGTCCTTAAAAACTTCAAGATTGAGTTTCCAAAAGATTCCAAGAGTAAGTTGTGCAATATAAGATAATCGAGCAAAAATTCCCTAAAATTCAAGTAGAGACTAGAGCATGATAGGATACAATGTTAAAAATTCTCCTAAACTATAAGAATACACCGTTGCAACTAAGGTGAACCGCCATAGGCTACATAAGCATAAGCAATTGAACGCACAAGTAAAAGTGTGTGCAATGTGAACTCCCCCCCCCCCACACTTAAGATGTACATTGTCCTCAATGTACACATGCAAGCACAATAAAAAAATATAACAAACAAAACATAATGTGTGAAGGTGGGCAATTGAAACAATACTCCCCTGAACTCCTAGTGGTACGTTTGATGGAGCTATGTTCATTGAGGGTTGAGTCTCAATGGGTTGTGGAGGGTACACGGTCTCATGACCGTGCCTATGACTAGTACTCAAATTCCTTGCATCCAAGACCATCTGCACGTACACAAGGGGGATCAGTGAAGCTCAATAAAAGTAAAATAAAACAAAAGAAAACTAAAGCTAAAAACGCCTCAAGCGTCGGTGTCGTCCGTTCTTCGATCTCCGGTGCTGCTGTCAGTGCTGATACTGGTGGATCTGGTGTTGAAAAAGAAAAGATTGACGAAGAAAAGGAGAAAATATGGTTACCGACGAAGTGAAAATCAAAAACTTCGAATATGGTCGGAAAACAACTTAAAAACTCCTTAAATGGACAAAGAGAGGGTTGGGAAAATGTGAGGAAACATCCCTTGAGTGTGGAGGCATTTAGAATTGAAAAGGCAAAAGAAGATTTTAAAATTAAAAACAACCTATCATGTTCTGTACATCCACACGGCCGTGTGGAATTTCCACACGGCCGTGTGCCTCCACTAGAAGGGTTCACGGGGGCAGTCACACCCCCCTGTGTTTCCTCTGTTTGCTTCTCAGACCATCCACACGGCCGTGTGGAAATTCCACACGGCCGTGTGCCCAACCTGGCCAACACAAGGCCGACCACAGGGGCACCCACACGCCACTGTGGACTCTCTGGATCCCAAGAAAATCATCTAAGTGTTCCACACGGCCGTGTGGAATTTCCACACGGCCGTGTGCCATGCAGACGCTCACCCACATGGGCACTCACACGTCCCCTGTGAGCCTCTAGATGAAGTTCTTGTTCTGCAGAACATCCACACGGCCGTGTGCTATAAACATGGGCACTCACAGGGGCACTCACACTGCCCCTGTGTCTCTCGGGATGGAGAGTTGTAGCTCTGCAAAGATCCACACGGCCGTGTGGAAATTCCACACGGCCGTGTGCCTTCATATGGTCGTTCACAGGGGCAATCACACGCCCCTGTGTCTTCTCTGGATGAGTTCTGAACTGTGACACACGCCCGTGTGGAAATTCCACACGGCCGTGTGTCTTCTCTGGATGACTTAGAAAAATTTGCAAGCTTTGCAGAAAATTTCAGAAACTCAAATACAACGTTCAGAGCTTGCATGTACAATAAAAATTCGACCAGATATCCATGAAAACACACTCAAACGACCCAAAACTTCGACAATCACAATTAGGCACACTACAACACCAATAATCCATAAGAAATCACAGCACACGCATAATAAAATGAAAACACCAACACTAAGCAATTATTCATGCTAAAACGAAACTAAAACCTAGAAAAGCAATAAAAACTTGGGTTGCCTCCCAAGAAGCGCTTGTTTAACGTCACTAAGCTTGACGTACCTCTTTCTTACCTCAAGGCGGCTTGAAAAGAGTGTGTTCCTCCCGACAAGATCTTGCATAGCTACTTCCTTTAAACCAAAAATCGACTTGCCGAGGTGGAGTATTTGTTGGAGGGTCCAACCATCCTACTTTTGGCCTCCAAGGAAACAATTTGGGTTGGGAATTGTCCAAGCTTAGCATAGGTGGGTCATGGGATGGTTTAAATATCCTCCCCCACATCGTTTTCCCTTCCCAAAGTCTCTTTCTTGCTTTTTATGAGTTGATCAATCCCAAAGAGCGGTGCTTGTTCCATTACTTTAGGGTTTGCTTCTTCTTGTGTATTTTCATCTTGAAAGGAACATGACACTAGCAAATCCCCTTGAAAATTTTCTTCCTCACAAGCACACTGTTCTTTCAAGCAATCCAAATTCTCAACAAGATGTTCTTCCTCTTTGTTTTCAATTTCTACAGCAACGTACTCGGTATGTCTCATTTCTTTATTGTCGTTCACTACCACATCAACTCTACAAGGGTCTTGCGTTACTTGCTCAAATATTTCATGTTCCTTGGAGAGTGTGTCAAGTATCCATCCTAATTGATGTTCAAGGTTGTTGTAGGAGGCTTCATGACACTTTCGTGTGGCTTCCATACTTTGGCAAGAGGCATCGGATGCTTCAATAAAATTGTCTAGCACTTTTTTCCACGGAGGTGCATCCTCTTCGAGTCTCTCATCCTTTTGAAATTGCTCTTGAGGTGCTTCCCAATGTTGTCCATCGTTATTCCATAAAAAATTTTGGTAGCTCCTTTCATTTGGATGAGATGTGTTGTAGCATGGATTACTTTGTTGTTGTGAAGCAATAATTCGATCAAGCTTTGTACTGAGAGCTTCAACTTGAGAATATAGCTCCATGATTGAATCAATCTCCATTTAGGCTCCTTGCAAGAAAAGGTAAGTCAAAACAAAAGAAAACAAATAAGAATGACGGAAGAATAAGAAAGGTTAAAATAGAATGAATGATGAATAGCTAAAATAACGAAGTACAAATGTCTCCAAAACGCCTATTCCCCGGCAGCGGCGCCAAAAACTTGACACACCCCTTGCGTGTGTACCCCGCAAGTGCACGGGTTGTCGAAGTAATAAAAATACCCTGGTGAGTGGGTAGTCGTATCCACAGGGAATAGTGTTCAGAAACAAGTGTTATCGCTATTTAGCTATGAAAGAAGTCGATGATGAGAAAAGTATATATATATATAAATGTAAAAAGAAAATAAAAGAGTGCAAGAAGAATAATGAGGGTAGGAGAGGTAATCGATATAAAGATGGGGTACCCGGACAAAGCTCCCCCTAAGACTAATGCTTCTAGTGCAAGACTAGTATTATACCCTCTAATTAATGTCTAATTGAGTCGAGGATATCCTTAAACACACGGTCCCAAACCTAAGGTCAACCGTGACTAACCCCAACACTATGCCCCGGCATTAGGATTCACTACGACTCTTGACTCTCGTTGACCTGTCAACTAAGCCCTAGAGGAGTATATCTACCTAAGCCTCACACTACGTGGGATTGCATTAAGTTCTAGGGACTCCTAGTGGTAAAACCTGTTCCTATGTGTAGTTCTAACCCTTTGGTCCAGGTGGAAGAACCCTAGTCTAGATTAAGCCCCAGTGCGTAGGATTCACTTCAACCCTTCACTCTGTTACTCGCGTAACTAAGCCCCAGGGGAGTTTATCTACCTAGCACTTCACTCTATCTCGACCGCTAATGAATCAAGAAAACGGAGGTAGGGAGAAACCACACCGGAGGGGAAAGGGGTACATCGCTACCTCACAACTCTCCCTCTCAACCCTCTCCAACCTTGTGTAGTCTAATCCTATAGAGGTTGTCACACCCTCAAAGGATAACCTAATAGATTCTCAACCCTAGTGTCACGGCTAAGGGAAAATCTCATACAATCGTCATGCAAGATTGGAACTCAATAATAGAACATTAAATTAAGAAAGCATAATAAAAGTCATAGAAACAATATCATCCTAGGGTTTACAAGTCGAAATACCCACTAGGGTTTAGCTCTCCATGGAGCAATACAAAGTCAATAAATAGTTTAAGAACATATGCATGAAAACCATAAAGAAAACCCCCTTGTAGATCGTATCGATGGTCTTGTGTAGTTGCGTGTCTTCTCCAACGAATCCCTTGTCAAGCCTAAGGCACACCTCGACAAATCAATGCCGATGAGAGCTTCCCCAATAGCTTTCTTCCAAAGGATGTCGATGTCGATGCCGTTTAATCGCCTCCAAAGACCTCCAAGAACCTCTCCAAACCCTAGCCGAAAGCCCCCCCAAAAGATATCCAAGAGATAGAAGGGGAGGGTCCCCAAATAGATATGAAAACCGGCTATTTATAGGCTGAAATCGGGCTGAATTTGGACTTCTGTGAAAATCCAGAAATTCCACACGCCCGTGTGTTAATTCCACACGGCCGTGTGGAAATTCTGGAATCGTAATTTCTCGGCACCTGTGAATAGTGTTTTTGCTACAGTGTTTCTGCTACAGTACACGTCCGTGTGGAATTTCCACACGCCCGTGTGAACTCTCTGGAATTCTGAATTTCGGCAGAATGTGAACAGTAGCTGATACAGTATTTATCTACAGTATTTTGCTACATTGCCTGCTACAGTACTTCTCCGAAATACTCCCGAATCCATCGTTCTTCATCGAGGCCATTGAATTGGGCACACAATCAATGGTAGATTATGTCGATTACTTCATTTCTCTTCTTTGACGAAATTCTCCAATGCTACACGAGTTAGACTTTTGTGAATGTGACTGCCCTTGTGCCCCTCCAATGGAGGTTGGCACACACCCACAAGTCTAAACTCGTTCCTTGTTCCTTGCTTGGTCCAAGAACTCGTCAACAATGGCGAACATAACCTATTCTTGCTTCATTCTTCTCCAAATTGGCTCCACAACCCTACAATGCACAAAAGTAAACAAATGCACACTTTTTAGTGATAAAATCTGATTAAATCAATGCTCATTGCAAGATAATAACACTTCGCATTACTATAACACGAGCACTTATCAGGCATCGACATCCTTTGGAAGATAGCTATTGGGGGAGCTTTCGTCGGCATCAATTCGGCGAGGTGTGTCCCAAGCTTGACAAGGGATTCGTTGGAGAAGACGTGCGGCTCCACAAGACCATCGATACTATCTACAGGGGGGTTTTCTATATGGTTTTTATGCATATGTTCTCAAACTCTCTATTAATTTTGTATTTCTCCATGGAGAGCTAAACCCTTAGTGGGTATTCGGACTTGTAAACCCTGGAATGACATTGTTTCTATGACTTTTATTATGCTTTCTTAATTGATGATTTTAATTGAGTTCCAATCTTGCATGTTAATTGTAATTGATTTTCCCTTAGCCGTGACACTAGGGTTGAGAATCATCTAGGTTATCCTTTGAAGGTGTGACAACTTCTATAGGATTAGACTACCCGAGATTGGAGAGGGTCGAGAGGGTGAGTCGTGAGGTAGCGAAATGTCCCCTTTCCCCTTCGGGGTGATTATTCCTACCTCCGTGTTCCAAGATTTCTTTGTGGTCAAAGTAGAGTGAAGTGCTAGGAGATGAACTCCCCTGGGGCTTAACTAAGACTAGTGTTCTTTCGCCTGGACCAAAGGGTTAGAACTATAATTAGGAACAGGGTCTATCACTTGGAATCCCTAGAACGTCAAGTAGTTTCACGTAGTGTGAGGCTTAGGATGATGGACTCCCCTGGGACTTAGTTAAGAGATCGACAGAGTGAAGGGTTGTAGTTAAGCGTAATGCCCGGGTATAGTGTTGGAACTAGTCACGGTTGACCTTAGGTTTGGGACCGTGTGCTTAAGGATTTCCATGACTCATTAAACATCAATAAGGGAGTATAATACTAGTCTTGCACTAGAAGCAATAGTCCTAGGGAAAGCATTGTCCGGGTGCCCCATCTTCATATCGAGTACCTCTCTTACCTTTATTGCCCTTCTTGTATTCTTTTACTTTCTTTTATATTAATACATATTGATTTCTCTCACCATCGACTTCTTTAATAGCTAAATAGTGATAACGCTTGTTTCTAAACACTATTCCCTGTGGATACGACTACCTATTCACTAGGGTACTTTATTACTTCGATAATCCGTGCACTTGTAGTACACACACGCAAGGGGTGTGTCAAGTTTTTGGCGCCATTGCCGGGGAATAGGCATTTTAGAGACATTTGTATTTTTCTATTTTAGCTATTCATCATTCATTCTATTTCACCCTTTCTTATTCTTCCATCATTCTTATTTTTTTTCTTTTGTTTTGTCTTACTTTTTCTTGCAAGGAGCCTAAATGACGATTAATCCAGTTATTGAGCTATATTTTCAAGTTGAAGCTCTGAGTAAAAAGGTTGATAGAATTATTGCTTCACAACAACAGGGCAATCCATGCTACAGCACATATCATCCAAATGAAAGGAGCTACCCAAACTTCTTATGGAAAAGTGATGGACAACATTGGGAAGCACCTCAAGAGTAATTTCAAAAGGATGAGGCACTTGAAGAGGATGCACCTCAGTGGAAAAAAGTGCTAGATAGCTTTATTGAAACATTCGATGGCTCTTGCCAAAGTATGAAAGCCACATGAAAATGTCATGAAGCCTCCTATAACAACCTTGAGCATCAATTAGGATGGATACTTGACACACTCTCCAAGGAACATGAAGTATTTGAGCAAGCAACGCAAGTTCCTTGTAGAGATGATGTGGTAGTGAACGATGATGAAGAAATGGGGCAGACCGAGTACATTGCTATAGAAATTGAAGAGAAAGAAGAAGAACACCATATTGAGAATTTAGATTGCTTAAAAGAATAGTGTGCTTGTAAGCAAGAAACTTCTCAAGGAGGTTTGCTAATGTCATATTCTTTTCAAGCTGAAAATACACAAGGAGAAGCTCACCTAAATTTATAGGTGCTATTATACTGAATCAACCATACTTTTCTAATTTCTTTTCTTATTAATTTGATTCTTTTTTTTTATTTGAAATCTACATTTAGCATCTATCTTTTCCATGGAGGGTAAATTTTGAAATATAAAATGGATGAGAGGTTAGCAATCTAGGTTTTGCATCAGAAGTCTGATTGTAGAAGCTCAACTGAGTTTATGACCGTAACTATACTGAATCAATCAAAATTTCTAATTTCTTTTCCAATTGAGTTGATTATGTTTTTATTTGACGCTAAGTTTGGCATATATCTTTTCTATGAAAGAAAAATTTTGAAATTTAAAATGGTTGGTGCGCTAGTAATCTAGGTTTTGAGTCGCAAGTCTGATTATAAAAGCTCACTTGAGATTATACGCTGCGATACCAAATCAACCTTAACTTTCTAATTTCTTTTCCAAATGAGTTGTCATTTTTTTATTTAAAAGCTATATTCAACATCTATCTTTTCTATGAAAGATAAATTTTAAAATTCAAAATGGATCATTGGTTAGCAATCTAAGTTTTTCATCGAAGTCTGATTGTACAAACTCACCTGAGTTTATCGGCTTTGTAATACTGTATCAACCATAACTTTCTAATTTCTTTTCATATGGAGTTGATTCTTCTTTTATTTTGAAGGTACATTTAGAATCTATCTATTTTTTAGAGGATAAATTTTGAAATTCGAAATGAATGATAGGCTAGCAATCTATGTTTTGTGTCACAAGTCTAATTGCAGAAGCTCACCTGAGTTTATGGGCACTGCTATACCAAATTAGCAATAACTTTCTCATTTTTTTTCGAATTCAGTTGATTATTTATTTATTTGAAAACTAAGTTCAACATCTATCCTTTTGATGAGTTCAAATTTGAAAATTAAAATGAATGATAGCTTAGAAATTTAAGTTTTGTGTCACAAGTCTAATTGCATAAACTCACCAAATTTTTATTATCGCAGCTATACCGACTCAGCCAACTTACTAATTTCTTTACAATTGAGTTGATTCTTTTTTTTTAATTTGAAAGCTAAGTTCATCATCTACCTTTTATGTGGATGATAGGTTAGCAATCTAGATTTTGCATCGCAAGTTTGATTATAGAAGCTCACCTGAGTTTATGGATGTTTCTACACCGAATTAGCCATAACTTTTAATTTTTTTTTTTTCAAATTGAGTTGCTTATTTTTTTATTTGGGAGGAAAGTTCAACATCTATCTTATTAATCTATGACAAATGTTGAAATTCAAAATGGATGATAGGTTATCAATCTAGATTTTACATTGCAAGTCTAATTGTATAAGCTCACATGAGTTTATGGCGGTCGCTATACTAAATTAGCCAAAACTTTCTAATTTCTTTTATAATTTAGTTGATGCTTTTTTTATTTGAAAGCCAAGCTCAACATCTATTTTTTTTTTTATAGAGGACAAATTTTAAAATTCAAAATGGATGATAGATTAGCAATCTATATGTTGCATCGCAAGTCTTATTGTAGAAGCTCACCAGAGTTTATGGGCGTTGTTATACCAAATTAGCCATAACTTTCTAATTACTTTTCTAATTTAGTTTATTCTTTTTTATTTGAAAACTAAGATCAACATCTATCTTTTTTATTGATGAAGAATTTTAAAATTCAAAATGGATGAAAGGTTAACAATCTGGGATTTGCTTCGTATTTCTTATTATAGAAGCTGAAACTGATTTTATAGGCATGACTATGTCAAATCAGTAGTAACTATCTAATTTATTATCCAATTGCATTGATTCTTGTTTTACTTCAAAGCTAAGATCAACATTAATCTTTTTGATGGAATATAAATTTTAAAATTCAAAATGGATGACAAGTTAGCATTCTAGGTTTTGTGTCACATGCCTAACTGTGAAAGTTCCACTTGATTTTATACGTGCAGCTACAACGAATCAGCCATAACTTTATAATTTATTATCTAATTGCATTATTTTTTATTTAATTTCAAAGCTAAGTTTAGTATCTATCTTTTTGATGGAATGCAAATTTCGAAATTCAAAATGGATGAAAGATTAGCAATCTGGGTTTTGCATCCCACGTCTGATTGTGGAACCTGCACCTCATTTTATAGGTGCGGCTACGTCGAATCAATCATAACTTTCTACTTTATTATCCAATTATATGGATTCTTGTTTTATTTTAAAGTTAAATTCAACATCTATTTTTTTTTTGATAAAATACAAATTTTGAAATTCAAAATGGATGATAATTTAGCAATCTGGGTTTTGCGCCGCAGGTCTAATTATGGAAGCTGCACTATATTTTATAAACACGGCTTTTTTGAATCAGCCATAAATTTCTAATTTATAATCCAATTGCATTGATTCTCATTTTATTTCAAAGCTAAGTTCAACATCTATCCTGATGGAATACAAATTTTGATATTCAAAATGGATGACAGGTTAGCAATCTGGGTTTTATGCCACAGGTATGATTTTGGAACCTGCACCTAATTTTATTGATGCGGCTATGTCGAATCAGCCATAACTTTCTAATTTATTATTCAATGTGCAGATTCTTATTTTATCTCAAAGTAAAGTTCAACATACATCTTTTTTTATAGAATATGAATTTGAAATTCAATATGGATGATAGGTTAGTCACGGACACTAATAAGGTGTGTTAGAATAACTAGGCAAATTCGCAAATAATATTACAATAAGTTTGTTAATATCGCAAGTGTACAAGTCATCAAATAATACCTTATGAATAAGCAAGAAGGTCATATTTCCCAAGAACGGCGAAAGGCTACTATTGCTTCTTTTTCACTTAATCAATAGCCTAAATGTTTATGTTCTTTCTTTCATCTATACTTCTACAATTTATTACACAATATAATTGGATAATTGTTAAGCACGATTGGAAAGAGTTGGGTGGTTGTATGATAGTTATCTTGATTATTACTTATGATAAGCATTGAGCATGACAATCATATTCTAGTATTGGACCAGGGGAATTCAAGGGCTCGTTTGTCCCAATCTCCTGGCAGCCAAGTATAAACAATAGGAACTTAAGATGGAATTTCTTCCACCCTAGCCTCCTATTTTTGCTTTAAGTTCAAAAACTTTTGATCTCAATTGATAAAATACAAGTTCAATTTGTCTATGATCAAATAATTGCCAAATAATCACATTTACATGTACCAAGCGACAATGAACATGAAAATATAATTCTACCATCACGTGCCTTTGCGGGTCAAGATATCGTCCAAATATTACATTCAGGTTTTGCTATGATCCACATTCCTCGAATTTTAAAATTTATATTCCATCAAAAAGATAGAAGTTGAACTTAGATTTGAAATAAAGTGAGAATCAATGCAATTGGATAATTAATTAAAAAGTTATGACTAATTCGTCACAGTCGGGCCTATAAAATCAAGTGCAACTTCCACAATGAGAAATGTGACTCAAAACCCAAATGCTAACCTATCATCCATTTTGAATTTCAAAATTCAGCCTCTAATAAAAAGATAGATAATAAAAATAGCTTTTAAATAAAATAAGAATAAACACAATTAGATTATAAATTAGAAAGTTATTTATAATTCACCGTAGCTGCGCCTATAAAATCATGTACAATTTCCATCATCAGGACTTGCAAGGAAAAGACCCAAATTCCTAACCTGTCATCTATTTTAAATTTCAAAATTTATCCTCCATAATAAAGATGGAAGGATTTATTAAATTATCAATCAAAATTCATAAAAAAATAATTGAGCGACCTAGATATACAATTCTCCTCCAATTGGGTTCTTATGGATCATAAAATAAAGCATTAAAGCAAGAGAGAGCTATAAGACCAAAGAATAGATAAGCATTTAAAAAATTCCTAAATTAACTCCCTCCAAGATTGAGGATGAGAGGATCCCAAGATTGACAAGATGATGATGAACGCCTTCGTGCACCCTCCTCTAACAATGATCGTTGAATTACCCTTGAGAAACTCGTTGGAATCTGCTAAAATATTCTTGAAAGTAATCTCCAGGCACTCACGTCTCCAAAACTCCTGTCACCCTACCTTATTCTGCAAAAGAATCTCCCTGAATTTAGAGAAACCTAGAGTATTCCCACCTTATTCAGCAAAAGAATCTCCATGAATTTAGAGAAACCTAGAGTATTTATAGGATCGAGTCCGCCATAGCCTCGCCAAGGGCATTATGATGCCGGTGGTGAGTAAGTTATTACTTGGGCTCCAAGTTGCATCCTGGCATGGCTCTCTGGGCATTGTGTGGCTAGATCACAGGAGTGATGGGTTTCCACAATGGTCGTTGTGAGGTCGTTGTGACTTCTGTGTTGCTTCCAGTGGTTTCACACTACCACAGCTTGATAACGACAGTGATGAGGCTATACAATAGCTGTGGTGAGATGTCACCACAGCCGTTGTAAGCCATGGTGAAGCTCTGATTCAGTAACTTGCCATCTTTTGCTTCAAAACACCACCGAATTTTTTTCTTTTTCCCTAAAACACAAATAAAGGTCATGGTAAACAAAAGAATGAAATTTGGCACTAATTTGGTGCTAAACATGTCAAAATCCATGCTAACTGTAGTGTAAATGATATAGAAAACATAAACTTTCTAGCACTTATCATTTAGCAATCTGGGTTTTCCGTCGCATTTCTTATTGTGGAAGCTACAGCTGATTTTTAGGCTTAGCTACGCCGAATCAGCCAAAACTTTCTAATTTATTATTCAATTGTGTTATTCTTATTTTATTTCAAAGATATGTTCAACATCTATCCTTTTGATGGAATACAAATTTTCAAATCCAAAATGGATAACAGGTTAGTAATTTGGCTTTTCCATCGCATTTCTTATTGTGGAAGCATCACCTAATTTTATAGGCTCGACTACACCAAATCAGCCATAACTTTCTAATTTATTAAGACAAGTTATTCATTATTATTTCTCATAATCAAATGGGGCATTGCTTACATATTATCCACAAATAATTATATTAACACTTTGCATGCATCAACTAAAATCCATCTCATTAACTCTAACACAAGTTAAGAATATGACCCTTTTACATATACAATTCTTCAAACATTTTTATCCATCCCAAATTGGCCCAATCATCCTATCTAATACATGAAATCTACTTCATTCTCTGACCAAGATCACAATGAATATAACTCCCAAAGGTCTTCAATTGCCAAAACCAAATTAATATCAATTATGAAATTTGCTATACAACACATAATAATTCTTCAAAGGAATTTCCATTGCATTAAAATAGGCACATCAAAATCACACATTCCAATTCAACAATAATTATAGCCATTAGCACACATCCTTTAGATATATTTGCAGAATCAACTATATCCAAACTTCCTATATTTCATTCACCATATCACACCTCAACAACTTTAGAAAGATTATAATATAAGAGTAATTAAGTTGTCCTTGATCCACACATATTACCAAGTAAATTTCCAACCTCAACCTTATAAGGATTACCTGAAAATATGTATTAATTAAACCCATTATCCATCTTTATTAACTTCACAATACAAAACTTTATATCAACTTACTATCATAACAATACAACCCAAATCAAAACATGCATGATCAAATACATGAATATCAATTCAACTTATCACAATTATTAAAATTCTCGACCATTTTTCAGTCATCCATAGAGAGCATACACCGCATCGGTTCACATTCAATCATTCAAATCGAATCACATCAAGTTGTCCAATAATTAAAGGCAGCATGTCCAAGGCTAACAATTGAGTGGAGAATGAAAACTAAGGAAAAAGGGCCAAAGTTTGCAAAGAAATCCTCTGTTTGCTATAGTACCAAAGCTACAATACTATATTAAAGTACACAAGTATACATAAAGATATGCAATAGAAATAAGCAATAAGTGTGAATAGGATGGACAAAAAGGGAATAGGTAAGGCAGTAGCAATGTGCATACAAACATTAAGCAAACACTAATAAGAACAACAATGGCACCAAACCCAGTGGAACAACAGGAGTAGGTTCCATAGTAGGAGTAACTGCTCCACTGCATGTACACGGAAGGTGTGCTGGTATGATGATTAGTGCTTGAGTGAACATATTTTTATATGTTTTACAATTGATTTACATTGTGTTTTCATCTTAATCAGAGTTAAGTTGAGTTTTAATCTTGTATTCTTAATGCTTGCTTACTTGATTGGTCAATTGATTGATTGGTTTGCATTGATCTATTTACCTCAGTGAGAGAGAGGTCCCTATTAGGGTTAGAATCTCAAGATTAAAAAGCGTTGAAAGCGTGAGTCATGAGATAGTGGAGTGTCCCTTTTTCCCTCTAATTGGTGTACTCTATCTCCATTTTCCCTAAGTTCTAAGCAACCATATATGGTGTGAGGTGTTGAGAGAGTTCTCCACCAGAACCTCATAGAGGATTAGGGACCTTTCACCTAGAAGTAGGGTTAGGTCTAATTTTATAAATCAGGTACACCCTTTGGAATTCCTAGAATGCTTTGTGGTTATATGTGGTGTGAGGTGTTGAGACTAAGAGATTTCTCCATTGGGACCTTATAGAAGACTAGTATCTATGATCTGGAAACATGATCCAATTATCTTTAGATTTCCATGACATAACTACCTCAGGTTAGAAACACTTTGTGAATCTTGTGCTTAATGTTGAATCCTAGGGAGAGCAATGCCCGAATGCCTCATTTTCATTGACTGAGACTTCCCTTCATTTTTACTCTTGCTTACTTGCTTGTGACATTTATCTTTCCATGATTTAGTTTATTTCATCATATTCTTGATCATTCGAGTAGATAACTTAGAAGTAGCCATTACTAATACTTTCGTTACCTGTGGATTCGACTACCTTACCCAGTGAGTACACTTTATTACTTGAGTGGCCCATGTATTTGCGGACACATGCAAGGGGTGTGCCATATGACTACTAAAAGAAACACAGGACAACCTTTAGAAACAATTCCTATATGCATCAATGCTATATGCTAGACTCTACTGGGATCCACTAATTACAAAAGTGAACAATCAACTTTCTTACACATTTAATGAACATACTCTAAAACTAGGTTATACTGTCTAAACCTAAACCAGGACTCTAATACCACTAAAGTATGTCATGCCCTAATCCGCAGGTTATACACGCGACATACTGCCACGATAACCCAACGGAGGTCAAGCCCTACCTCAACCCTCGATCATCGTAAGGCTAACTTGTTACCTGTGCAAAATTACTATAAAAACAAGAAGGAATACAACAATAAATGTATAGCACAAGCTCTCTATACATGATCATCATAACCATAAGAAGATAGGGAAAACATAGGGAATCACCACACAAGTTACAAAATCATAATACAAACCAAACCCTAAGTGGGCTTTCTCATGAGACACTTAGTTAACAACAAATACAAAGTTTTCAAAGAAGGAAAAATAAGTGCAGATAAGTCACATAACACACTAATGGATCCCTCCTAATACATGCCAAGGATGAAAACATAGACATACACAAAACTTAGAGTGAATACACTGAAGATAAACTCTTGCCAAGCACAACATGTTCGCACAGCTATGCTAAATTAACACCTGGGAAAAGGAAAGAGGGGTTGAGTAACTTGGTTACTCAGTGAAGAGATTAGAATGGAACTATAAAATCATACATTTCAAAAATAAATATAAACAATATAACAATAACATGTTTTAAAATTTTACCAATACCCAAAAATAAAGAAAATAACAAAAGTAGAATATCAGTCAAATTCGCAAAGAAAGACATACACCAGTAAGAGAAATTTTTGCATTATCCATTGATCAAAGCTAGGTTCTAACTTAAATAAACATTATTTTTCAAAACAAATCAAGAAATCAATGTTTTGTGAAAAACATGAATGCCATACTAAAATCATTTTCTTTCCATAATTTAAAAATCCAAAAAATTGCATAACACAAGGTTTAATAATTCTAACATGTAAAATGCTTCAACAAACGATAAACCAAAATTATTTTGGATACCACATTTCAAAGTTCTTTGGATGAAAATATCAAATTTTTTTGCTGAAGGTCAGATTGTCTAAGTTGTACCTGATTTTGACTTTTTAATCATAGGTACATTGAATTAGCCATAACTTTCTAATTCATTATCAAATTACATTGATTCTTGTTTTATTTCAAAGCTAAGTTCAACATCCATCTTTTTTATGGAATACATATTTTGAAATTCAAAATGTATGGCAGGTTAGTAATCTAGGTTTTGCGTGCATTTCTTATTATAGAAGCTGCATCTGATTTTATAGGCACGGCTACACCGAATCAATCATAACTTTCTAATTTATTATCTAATTGCATTGATTCTTGTTTTATTTCAAAGCTAAGTTCAACATCTATCTTTTTGATGGAGGACAAATTTTTTTTGAAATTCAAAATGGATAACAAGTTAGAAATCTAAGTTTTATGTCGCATTTATGATTGTGGAAGCCACGCTTAATTTTCTAGGCAAGGCTACGTTCAATTGGCCATAAGTTTCTAATTTATTATGTAGTTGCATTAATTCTTATTTTATTTCAAAGCTAATTTCAACATCTATCTTTTTAATAGAATAAAAATTTTGAAATTCAAAATGGATAACAGGTTAGTAATCTGGGTTTGCGTCGCAATTCTGATTGTGCTAGCTACACCTGATTTTATAGGCGCAGCTACGCCGAATCAGCCATAACTTTCTAATTTATTATCAAGTTACATTAATTCTTGTTTTATTTCAAAGCTAACTTCAACATCAATCCCTTTAATGAAATATAACTTTTGAAATTCAAAATGGATGACAGGTTAGCAATCTGGGTTTTGTGTTGAAGGTCTAATTGTGAAAACTACACCTGATTTTATAGGCTTAGCTACGCCGAATCAGCCATAACTTTCTAATTTATTATCCAATTACTTTGATTCTTATTTTCTCTCAAAACTAAGTTCAACATCTATCTTTTTTATAGAGGGAAAATTTCAAAATTCAAAATGGATGATAGGCTAGTAATCAGGGTTTTGTGTCATAAGTCTAATTATAGAAGCTTCACCACATTTTATAACCGCGGCTACGCAAATCAGCCATAACTTTCTAGTTTATTATCTAATTGTGTCGATTCTTATTTTATTTCAAAGCTAAGTTTAACATCTATCTTTTTGATGAAGGACAAATTTTGAAATTCATAATGGATGACAAGTCACTTCTCGTGGTTGTAGCTGAGTTTGCTAGCACAACTGCACATAATCAATATAACTTTCTCGTTCCTACTTCGATTGCAATGATTCATGTTGCGTTAGATAATAAACCTCAAGATCTATTTTTTAAAGATAATATTGTTTGAAATTCAAAGCAAATAACTGAGAAAATTACCAATCTTCTTATCGTACATTCACTTTATGAGAGAAGCTCTCCTTAAGAGGAGACAAAGAGTAGGCCACAATTTTAAGGCCTTGCAGAGGTGAATTGCGTGACTACTAAATAATACCTAGATTGTGTTAAGAGGGTGAAGCCCAGCTGTCACTCTTGAGGAGGGTAACCTCTCACAAAAAAATGTATAGGGTGGGTGCTAGTAGGATCGCCTACATAGGTGCGTGTAGTAGTTGCACAATTCACCTCCACAAGGCCTTGAACCTATGACCTACTCTTTGCCTTACTATTAAGGCGAGTGCCTCTCACCTACTCTTTATCAATTAGCTATAACTTTCTCATTCCTATTATGATTGCAATGATTCAGGTGGAGTTGGAAAATAAACCTCTAGATTTATGTTTTTAAAGGATAGTATTATTTGAAATTCAATGGGAATAGCAATGAAAATAACCAATATTTCTAACACACCATCACTTCTCATGGCTGCAACTGAGTTTGCTAATGCAGCTACACAAAATCAGTATAACTTTCTCATTCCTACTCTAATTGCAATGATTAAGTTAGATAATAAACATCAAGATCTATTTTTTTTAAGGATGTTGTTGTTTAAAATATAAAGTGAATAACCTAAAAAATACCAATATTTCTACCACGCGGTCACTTTTCATGGTGACAACTGAGTTTGCTCAGGTACCTATGTAGAACCAGCCATAACTTAACCATTCTTACTCTAATTGCAAGGATTCAATTGACGTTCTAAAATAAACCTAAAGATATATTGGTGTAGGTACGAAAAATCAACCATAACTTTCTTGTTCCTATTTTGAGTATAATGATTCAGGTGGCATTGAAAAATAAACCTCAAGATCTATGTTCTTAAAGATGGTATTGTTTGAAATTCAAAGCAAAAAACTGAGAAAATGACCTATCTTTCTATCATGTGATCACTTCTTCTGGTTGCAGTTATATAGTATAAGGATAACTTTCTTGTTCCTACTCTAATTGCTATTATTTTGGTGTCATTGAAAAATTAACTTCAAGATCTATGTTTCTATAAGGTAGTATTGTTTGAAATTCAAAGTGAATAGCTGAGAAAATAACCAATCTTCTTATCGTGCGGTCATTTCTTATAGCTGCAGATAAGTTTACTAGCGTAGCTACGCAAAATTAGTTGTAATTTTCTTATTCCTACTTTAATTGCAATGATTCAAGTGGTGTTGAAAAATAAACCTCAAGATCTATGTTTTCAAAGGGTATTATATTTTGAAATTCAAAGTGAATAGCTGAGAGAATGACCAATCTTCCTATCATGCTGTCACTTCTCATGACTGTAGCTAATTTTGCTAGCGCAACTACGCAAAATTAGCCAAAACTTTCTCGTTTTGCGATGATTCAGGTGGCATTCTAATATAAACCTCATGATCTATATTTTGAAATGGTAGTATTATTTAAAATTTAAAGCAAATAGCTGAGAAAATAACCAATATTTCTACCGAGTAGTCACTTCTCATGACTGCAGCTAAGTTTATTGTGCATGTACACAAAATCAGCCATAACTTTCTCATTCCTATTATGATTGCAATAATTCAAGTGGTGTCGAAAAATAAACCTCAAGATTTATGTTCTTAAAGATGGTATTGTTTCAAATTCAAAGTGAATAGCTTAGAAAATGACTAATCTTCCTATCATGTGGTCACTTCTCATGGATGCAGCTGACTTTACTAGTGCAACTATGTAGAATCAGCCATAATTTTCTTGTTCCTACTCGGATTACAATAATTTAGATGGTGTTGGAAAATAAACCTCAAGATATGCCATAAATACATTAATAGGTTGGTGTTTTTGATCACATGGATTTTACTTTTTGATCGTTAATGATTGAAATTGTTGGTTATGATCATATAAGTAGACCTAAGACCAGAGGTAGTATTTTCATGATGTGCTTGTGATGTCTAGTTTGTTACTAGAGTAGTTAGGCACGGTTTACCCTTAAGTAGAGCCAACCTTGAAATGTGACTATGTCAGGCAAGCAGCAGTTGTGAGTGATCAACGAAAGGAGTGCGCATTTTTTTGAAAGCAAATTAGTTAGTATCTTATGTAATCATGAGTAGGTCAGATTAAAAGACTTTGCTAAGCAAAACATCATTTGGTCCTGCACAAAGCAAGTTTTTGACAAGAAAGTATGGCAATAGTTTAGTATTTACATCAATTTCCAAGCTGATATTAAATTCAAAGAAAATTATGACACACATGAAGCATCATAGAGTATTAGTCTTTTAGACAGCTTGACAGTTCCAATGTGTGTAACCAATGTTCTTTCAACATTTGACAGACTAACAAAGTCGATGACTTGTGCAATAATAGAATTATGTAAGGAGGCATCACAGATTATATTATCTAAAGCTCCTATATGAAAAATCGATGGTGTTGTCTTGACATTCTTTGGTTTATTTGAGTAAACAGAGAGGTATAAGGTTATACTAGAGCATTTGGGCATTTAGGTGTCCTTTGGAGGCATGACAGAGTGTATTGAAGGTTGATTTTGCTGCAACATGTTCATGAGCTAAATATATTATTCTTGTGCTATTGAGTTTGGATTTGTATTTTTGCTTTGCTCTTGTGCAAAGGCAGTTGATGGAGATACTTGGCAAGCATAAGAACCTAGAGAGTGTATGTCCCTTTGAATATCTACACAACTTATAGTAAGCTTCACTATTGTGTCCATTCAAATTGTAATGAGAGCATATAGGCTTATTCGGATTGGCCTTAAAATACAATTCAATCTAGTGACCAAATTTTGTAGTGAGTATAATTTGGCTCGGTTTAGATTTTTCATTTGCTTATTAGTCTACTTATTTGAATTTTTGTCTACTAGTGCAATAGCTTTATTGTTTTTTGTATTTGAAGAAATATTCCTATGCTTATCTTCTTGTTGTATAATCAAATACACTTTAATTAAGACAAGGAAAAGGTTTAATCAGCAAAACTTTTTGCCTTGAGTGCTTTATATTATTAGTTAAGATCTATTAAAACCTTTATTAAACAATCTCTTTGTTGATATTCAAAGACAATTTAGGTGCATTTGGGTCAAGGAGGTTTGCATTGGGATTGATTGTGGAGGTTGAATATGAATTTTTAATTGAATCACCTTGAGCCATCACAGCTTTGATACCATATCACAAAATGCGAGATTTGTTTAAGAGAATGCTGTTTATATAAAAAAATTGCATGTCCTAATTCAAATAGAATAAAAATTTTAAAATCACGTACAACCAAATCATAATCAAATTAGGACATGTGGTTAAAATAAATAAATTTTATCATATTTGGATATATTCAAGATAAGTCTATAAGACATTTTTGAAATAATCCAAATTATTTAAATTTCAAGATCAGCCGAAAGCATAGATCTCGAGGTGATCTAAACTATTCAAATCTCAAGATCAACCAAGAACACATATTTCGAGGCGATCTAAATACACAAATCTCAATATCAACTAAGAGTACAGATTTCAAGGCGATCCAAAATATTTAAATCTCAAGATCATCTTAGAGCACAGATCTCGAGGCGATCTAAATATTCAAATCTCAAGATCAACTTAGAGTACAGATCTTGAGGTGATCCAAAATATTTAAATCTAAATATCAGCCTAGAGCACAGATCTCGAGGCGATCTAAAATATTCAAATCACAAGATTAGCTGATAGCACAAATATCTCGGCGATCCTATAAATAATATAACATATATCCTAATAAAACCAAATCCTAATTTAATTTAAATTCAAATATATCTTAATCTTAATGTGGATATATTTAGAATTAAAATTTAAATGTCCTAATCTTAATTGATTTTGGATTTCCCCTTTTAAAATGAATTCTTTGGTTGTCTTGGACTAGAATACAAATCCTGAGAACACATATCTCGAGGCGAAATGCAAATTACCAAATTGCCCTTGAGAACATATCTCTAGGCAAAATGGCAAATTACAAAATTATCCCCGAGAACACATATCTTGAGGCAAAATGGAAATTACAAGATTGCCCTTGAGAACACATATCTCAAGGCAATCTCAAATCTCAAGATAGCCCGAATACACATCCCGAGGCGATCCTAAATTTCATATAGCCTGAGAACAGATCTCGAGGCAACCTGAGAAAGCGCAAATCCCGAGGCACCCAAACACATATCCAGAGGCAAATTGGATTTGAATTTTGAAAAATTTAAATTTTAAATTTAACCCTATAATCGTTTGATTTAAAAAAAAATTAAAATTCGAATTTGATTCTAAATTTTTTTTTTAAATTTGAATTTGATCCTATCCTTTTGGATTCGGATTTATGATTCAACGGAGGGGGTTTGGATTGAGGATAGGAACAGGTAAAGCTTTTAAAAGGATGGGGGATTTTCTTCTGATGGAAAGGATTTTCTTCTCTTCACAACCAAAAAAAAAAAAGAAAGAGACAAAAAAAAAGAAAAAAAAAATTGGATTCTTCTCTCCCCTTCTCAACCAGACAAGAAAAAGAATTAGACGAAAAGAGAGAAAAAAAACAACTACTATATTGATTGTCAAAGCAGAAGGTGATTTTTTATTTTTATTTATTTATTATTATAGATATGTAATAAAGCCTTAGAACCCCTCTCTCTTTTTTTTTTTTGTTCGTCGTGAAGCTTCAAAAGGGACATAAGTAAACCTAGGTTGAGTGAGTGTGAGGATGGGAGTTATAAGGAGTAAAATAAAAAGTAAATGAGTGATATAAATATTATATATATATATATATATATATATATGATAAAAGACAAATTAACCCTCTCCACTATCATCGTTCTGGTCCAAGAGAACCGATCCTTCAATCACATGCTCGAATGGATGAAATCTCTCAACCCGGAGATCGCTGGCGTCACAGGAACCGAATTTAATCACATCTCCTCCTCTGATAGCTCATTTCATGTCATCAGCTTCACTGGCGGCTCCTAGTATGTCGACCCAGATCCCGACCATTCCATCCAAGCAATCTACAAGCAGATCTATGGCGTACCCTTCGTCGCTGGTGAGACACCAATCACGCCCTCGACCCCGCCCCTCATGAATGGATTCATCCAGGAAGCAAAGTAAAAGACCGGAATGTCCTCCACGGTGATGAGCGGCATCAATCCAGAATCCGTTCAAGTTTACAAAGAGTTGATGATGGAGTTCAGGGTTTGCGATAGCTAGTTCGCATCGATGCGAGCATCAACACAGCCGAATAAACTGTTCGTCCCCTCGATGATGTCTCATGACGCTACGAGCAACGACACTATCAAGCTCATTGAAGGGTTTTCTTAGAAGACCATCGTCGTTTCTCTCCACGACGAAGGCTTTTTTTTTTGGGATCTATTACCAATACCCACCATCGACCTTGTTTTACAGAAACTTGAGGCAGCTGAAAAACATTGGCAACTTCCACCAATTTGATCTTGATTTCAAGCGCCATTGCAAAGAAGGCAAGCTGCCAAACTGCATAGTTGTGGAACAACGCTATTTTAACTTGAAGATCTTGCCTGGAGATGATGATCCCCCTTCCCATGATGTCTCTGAAGGCCAGAAGTTCATCAAAGAGGTCTATGAGGCTCTCAGGTCCAGTCCTTAGTGGGATGAGATCCTCTTTATTATGATGAGCATGGTGGCTTCTACGATCACGTCTCTACGCCCATGTTCCTTCATCAGATGACATTATCGGCCCAGAGCCATTCTTCTTCAAGTTTGATCATCTTGGTGTTGGAGCTTCCCCCCCAATCTTGATCTCTCCTTGGATTGAACCTGGCACTGTGCTTCGCCGACCTTCTGGACCATATCCAAATTTAGAGTTTAAGCATTCCTCCATCCCTGTCGCTGTGAGGAAGATCTTCAATATGAAAAGCTTCTTGACAAAGTGTGATGCTTGGGCCGGTACTTTTGAGACTATTGTCATTTGTACTATGCCATGAATTGATTGCCTAGTTACATTGCCGGTGGCTGAGAAAATACGAAAGACTGTTGCTACCAAGGAGGCAAACTTATCTGATTTCCAGAAAAAGATGGTTCAATTAGTAGCTACACTCAACGGTGATCACGAAAAAGATATATATCCAAACAAGCTGGCACTACAACAAAAAAGGCTTATTGTGATATTATTGAAACAACATTTTTTATAAGTCTTACTGTAAACCATTAAAATGACTTTTAAGAGATATTTGTAATAAATGTTGGTATATTTAATTTGTTAATACATTTATAATGACATTTATAATGACATTTCTATTTATAGTCACAATAGGTTTTTGTTTTGCGATATTTTTGAAGATTTTAGGGTCATTAAAAAAAATGTTGGTATAATATTATTTGTTAAGACGCTTATTACGACATATGCAACAAATGTCATAATTTAATATGACTTTTATTGCATCAATTTGTTATGACATATTAGAAAATGTTATTTTAAGTTAGGATATATATATATATGGAAATATTTAAAAATATGAAAGATAATTTGAAATAAAAAACTGTATTTAAGGAAAAATAAAATCGGTAATATTTTGAATTTCTTGAGTGCCAAAAATTAGGCGCCAATTTTTTTTAGCACCAAAACCTATGTGCGTGGCTTATATATACAAGATCTATTAGACAAGAAAGAAAACATAATAATGTAAAAGACCAAAAGTAAAGTTCTTATCGGGAGAAAAATTAAGTACCTCGATTTCTTTATTCCATAGTATGTTTTGCATTGTTTTCTTGTAATATTATTTAAACATCTATTTATTTTTGTTTATTTTGATGAATGATTGATAGATGATTAATTTTTTAATTAGTTTTTGTTATACAAAAGTATGAGAATTTTAATTAATCTAATCCTAGGGTTTGAGAATATTTTTTTTATAAAAAAAAAAGATTAAATTTAATTTGGATGAGATCGCCCAAAATATCCTCTTATTTTGTTGGAAATTAAGATGTGTTTTGGCTTTTTACCTTGCAATGTGATGATGGGGAGATCATGATATCATGCGGTGATCATGGCATAGATCTAAGCCTTCAACCCTTGAAATTTCTTTTTATTTTATTTTATTTAACTCTAGTTTTGTTGAAATTTTAGAATTTGCTACGTTTTCTAATTTTTTTTTATTTTTTATAAGATTCTTGTTATGAGACACTCATAGCTTTGGTGAAGTTTTGTAATTTTCCCCTTATATAATTTTTATTTTTTATAGGGTTATCGTTATAGTTATGACTCACACATAGGTGATAGGTTTATTGAAGTTTTATAATTTATCCTTTTTTTTCTAAGTTAAATTTTTTAAGGATTCTTGTTATAATACGAATCATATATTATCCATTTAAATAAAAAAGTTTATTTGTATTCTAATTATGCAAATTATATATCCTCCACATATTTTTTTTATATTTCAAATTAGTATATTATTGATTTTAATATATCATATATGTTGATATTTAATTTAATTTAATTTTTTGTTATATTATGTTGATTTTGTTAAATATAAAAATTATCATAGGATGGAGATAGTAGAAGCAGTCCTTGTTCTCAATTAAATACTTCTCAATTTTATTATAATGATAATGATCCTATTATGATTTTTATAATATTGTCTAATTACATTTTTAAATTTTATTATTTATTAGTCACTTTTTTTAAAATTGATTTTGATAACTACTAATGTATTTGTATATCTTATTTTTCAGATAAAAAGCCACCATGATAAATTTAAAGATAATTCCAAGGATTGAAGCCTTAGCTATTATAATGTTTGAAAGCTATTTTTTTGAGATTTGTAGATCATGTTAATATTATTTTAATTAGTTATTACATTTTTTAAATTTTAAATTATAAATTTAATTATTAATTTATTACTTTTCCTTTTTAAATTGATTTGGATATCTACTAATGTATTTGCATATTTTATTTTGCAGATAAGAGGTCACATGATAAATTTAAAGATAATTCCAAGGATTGAAGCCTTAGCTATTATAATGTTTGAAAGCTATTTTTTGAGATTTGTAGATCATGTTAATATTATTTTAATTAGTTATTACATTTTTTAAATTTTAAATTATAAATTTAATTATTTATTTATTACTTTTCCTTTTTAAATTGATTTGGATATCTACTAATGTATTTGCATATTTTATTTTGCAGATAAGAGGTCACATGATAAATTTAAAGACAATTCCAAGGATTGAAAACTTAGCTATATTATAATTTTTTAAAACTATTTTTTTGAGATTTGTAGATCATGTTAACATTATTTTAATTATGTTTTTAAATTTTTAAATTTTATTATTTATTTATTACTGTTATTTTTTAAATTAATTTGGATATCAACTAATATATTTGTATATTTTATTTTGCAGATAAGATACCACCATGATAAATTTGAAAACAATTCGAATGATTGAAGCATTAGCTTTATTATAATGTTTGAAATCTATTTCTTTGAGATTTATAGATCCGTATTTTAATTAGTGTTTTAGTGCTAGGTGGGATTTTTGTATTTTGATAAATAATTTTAAATACTATTTTATTATATTATCGAAATTTTTGAGACTGTTGTCACTTGTACTATGCCAAGAACTGATTGCCTAGTGACACTGCCGGTGGCGGAGAAAATGTGAAAGACTGTTGCTGCTAAGGAGACAAACTTATCTGATTTCCAAAATTAGATGGTTCAATTAACAGCCACACTCAATGGTTATCACGAAAAAGATATATATCCAAACAAGCTAGCGGAGAATATGATAGTGGCCTAAGGAGCTCAATACATAATGGACTCCTTAAAAGTGTTCTGGAATAGCAATGAAAATGTCAAGGATACTACTAATGCCAAGAAGAAGAAGTCCTTCGCCAATAAACTGCTCATTTTCTTCATTTGTGGCCAATCTTACCTTTTTCACGTGGTGCTAATAATAGCTTTCGTGTTATGCTAATAATAGCTGCCCCTCTTGGTGTGTTCAAAAGAAAGAGGTTCATCTTGCAGTGTTTCTTGTACATATATTGATGTTGAATTGGAGATTTTAACTATGATTGTATTCCCTTCTTTCAATTGGATAGTTGCTTTAATATTGCTTGTACATGATTAAAAAAAATGAGATACAATTATACAGTCACCATTTTCAAGTTTCCATTTTTTTTTAAGCAAAGAACAAGTGGTGTTTCAGAAATGAACAGAAAGAGAATTATCTAGCTTGTCATTGTTCCATTTTAGTTTCAGAAAATGGTTTATAATCAGGTGCACAGGATCAAAGAATTGCAAGTGTATGAGAAAGAAGATTCTATTATTTTATGCCGTTATTCGCTACAAGCTTATTTGGTGATTATTCATATGATCCTAATTCAACATAAACAAATTCTGATTTATCTTTACTTCACCCTCGTCAAAGTTACACAATGACAGAGGGAAGCCTATTAAAGGACATTAGTCATCATCATCCTATCTTAGTTACTCAATTACAAGAGGGAATAACTTGTAGAGATATAGTAACAAAGTTTTACTTTGAAGAATTTAAGAAGCATAGGGCGAACCTCACTATACTCGCTGATAGGTTTCTGCACGAGGTGGAGTTCAAGCTCTGGGAAGCACCAAAGTATGGAGCTTGAGATTAAAATCACCTGGCACTAAGAAGGTTAACAAAATGCAGTATGAAATTACCCCTTGTTTATGAATAAAGCAAATTGAGGATGCTATAACAACTTAGAAATGTAAGTGACAACATATTGCCGAAAGACATATGGGAATACGGTTCGTACAGCATGCAAATACTACAAACTAGTATTGTAGAGATCAAACATATAAATTCATTAAGTATATAAAATCAACAATAAAATCATCAATAATATAGAAATAATAGCAAGAAATTCTTAGCCTAGGGTAGGCGTGTATAAGCACTCTCCTAACGCTGAATTGGCCTCTCTCGTGCAGGATTTTCGGCCTCACTCCAAGAGCCAGGATACACTAACCCAGGAAGGATCAACTCTTCGCCTAGCACATTCGGCGGTGAGGTTTCCAAGTGCAATAACACCAAGTTCAAGCAATGAATGAAAATACAATAGTGAAAACTCGGCACAATGCTTGATCAAAGTTATCAAATGGAGAAGAAAACAATGAATAAAAGGATGGAGGATCAAAAGTTTTAGTGGAAAGAATACTAAGATCAGGAGAATTGATGATTGTATGCATTGATGAATTCTAACACTCTCACAACCCTATATATAGAGAGAAATTTGATCAACAGATAGATTTCTATTCGTTGAAATCTATCAGTTGCATCAATGGATAGAAGGGAGATAGGTTTGAGTGGAAAAGCATGTGGGTCCCATAGCCAACATCCAACAATCCCCCACTACACTCATTACCTATGAACGACCAATCAACAATAACAAATGCAACAAGAATTCTCAGAAAATAATCAATCAAAAGGAAATGAACAGAAGAATAATGAAGGAATGAATAGCCTGAGCCTAGGGTTTTCACTCGATCAAGATAAGGTGTCTTTGAAGACTTGAACCTTAACCTTTCATTAGAATTTCCAACTGATAGAGACAGTAGTGAACTGAGTTCTTGAACTACAACTCCTTGAATCAGAATTCAACTTTAATAATGATCTTGTGATTGTACTTGGATAAACAAGATTGGTGCGTTATTGGCCATGCGCTCGATATCATTTCGTGGAGATTATTAGAGAGTTAGCCCACTGACTCTCATAGCTGCGGCCTGACAGCTATCTCCATATAGGTGAGATCTTCATAGATATTTGTAGTGTAATATCTCGCTTAACCAGCCTTTGATCTCATTAAGAGCTATGCTCAACCTTTATACCACTACATGAGAGCACATGTCATAGGAATGGGGTAATAATGTACATATCTCAAATATGTATAGAGTGCTCTCCCAGTCAACCAATCAATAGCTTCCCCTTGAACTTCTATCTTGGGATCTCCATTAAAAGAAGTAGGGTCACTATTATTATTGACTTTTATGGGCTTAGCCCCATTCCCCTCGATGCCTCGGATATCATTTGTCTCGATAAGCCTTTAGTCAGGCAATCTGCTAGATTTAGCTCTGACTTTATGTAATCAATGCTCACAACGTTGCGCCTCAGATGTCTCCATACTGACTTGTGGCGGATCTGCATATGCTTGTTTATTTTATCGTTAGTACTTTCACGCTTGCACAGTTTAATAGCAGATTTAGAATCATAATGTATAGCAATAGGAAGCATAGGAGAAGACATAACAGGAATCTCTGAAAATAAATTTCTAATCCACTCAGCCTCCGTACATGTAAAATCAAGCACAATCATTTCAGCTTCCATGGTGCTCCTAGCATTGAGCTTCTGCTTAGCAGATTTCCATTGGACACTCCTCCACCAAGTAAGAATACTTGGCCAAAGGTTGATTTAAGATCCACTGAGTCAGATATCCATTTGGCATCTATATATCCCTCTACTACACTAGGGAATCCAGAATACCTCAGTCTAAAAGACATATAGCCTTTTAAGAATCTGAGAACCCACTCAAGAGCAAACCACTGTTCTTAATTTGGGTTACTGGTATATCTACTCATTCTAGATATAGAATACGCAAATGTTAGGTCTGGTTCTATTCAATAGATACATCAAGGATCCTATGATCTGAGCATAGAGATCCTGATTCACAGGTTCACCTTTGTTCTTCTTAAGGTGTACACTGGGATCAAAATGTGTAGCAACAGATTAACAATCCAGATATCCGTATTTCTCCAACACTTTCTCAGTGTAATGAGATTGGGATAAAGTGATGCCATATACTGATCTCGTAAGCTTGATTCCTAAGATAACATCAGCTTCTCCTAGATCTTTCATATCAAACTTACTGCTCAAAAAGTTCTTGACATCACAGACAAGATCAAGATCAGAAGAAAAGATAAGCAAATCATCAACATACATGCACACAATAACACATTTGTCATCTACTAATTTACTGTAAACACACCTGTCATAGTTGTTCACAACAAATCCATAAGAGATGATTGTAGAGTCAAACTTGGTATGCCACTGCTTAGGGGCTTGCTTCAGTCCATAAAGAGATTTTACAAGTTTACAGACCTTGTGCTCTTGCCCGGAGACAACAAAGCCTTCAGGTTGCTCCATGTAAATTTCTTCCTCTAAATCACCATTCAGGAAAGCAGTCTTTACATCCATCTGATGGATTTCAAGACTGAAAGCAGAGGCAAGTGCTACAAGAATCCTAATGGTGGTAGTGCGAGCAACTGATGAGTAAGTGTCAAAGTAATCAAGTCCATCTTTCAGTTTGAACCCTTTTGCAACTAACCTGGCCTTGAACTTTTCAATGGATCCATCAGGTCGCAACTTCTTCTTGAAGACCATTTACAGCCCAAAGGTTTACTCCCAGGAGGCAGGGAAGTAAGTATCCAGGTGTGGTTACTCATGATTGAGTGGTACTCATCATCTACAGCTTCTTTCCTGAAAACTGAATCAGCAGAAGCCATAGCCTCCTAATAAGTGGTAGGAGTATCCTCAATCATGAAGGTGACAAAATCATCACCTAGGTTCCTTTCCACTCTATCTCTTTTGCTTCTTCTAAGTTCCTGTATAGGAATAGGAACTGATCTAGAAGTGGAGCTAGAGGTCAGAGGTACACAGAAGGAGTGGGACAGGAGGCTGTTCTTAGAGGAAAGTGTTAGGATTATGCCCTCGAATGCCAACGAGGATACTTGTATTAGGACATTTTATTTGTATTATACATTATTATTTATTATATAGGCACTTATTTTGATATTCATATAAATCTTGTGATGGCATTGTAATTAGTTTTGAATATCATAGTCCATGTGTATTAAGTTAAACCTTCTACTCTTTGTGGGACAAAGAGGAGAGCACTAGAAGGGTTTGGTTCTTATACACTTAAATAGTTTGCAAATCAGAGAACCTTTAATTGGGCGTTAAAGATTCGTAAGAATTTGTATGACATATACTTTGACAAAGAGTGCTAGTTGAACACTATGAAATAGTGGGAGCATATGTCATAAATGCATCACTGGGATTAATGCATTCGAACATGACTCGCAACAATCCAATCACATGGGTTTTACTCTTTGACAGTCAATGATTGAGATTGTTGGTTATGATCATATGAGTGGACCTTAGACTTGAGGTATCATGATCACAATGTACCTGTGACGTCTAGTCTGTTACTAGAATCGTTAGGCTTAGTTTACCATTTGGTAGGGCTAACCTCGAAGTGCGACTATGTCGGGCAAATAGCAGTTGTGAGTGATTACCAAGAAGGAATTCGTTCTCTCAGAAGTAAACGAGTTAGTATCCTATGCAATTGTAAGTATGTGAGATTAGAAGACCTTGGCCAAGGCAGTCAAACTAATCGTGTGGGATATGATGGGTAGCTTGGTAATCTCACCCTACTATAGCTATTTGCATATGATCGAGTTCAGTGAGTTTGACAATTACCATGGCTCTCACTCGATTAGGATACAAGAACGAAAGGTTTATACACATATGGTAATCATAATCGGAAAGGTTCGTAGTGATCTACTCATTCGTGTTCGGTTGGGTTACGACGTGGGGCCACGGGGCTGGCTAGGTGTCACCCACGTTCTTTGGTATCCTCCCATTGCCAATCGGAATGAACCTAGGGAGTCACGCTTAAAGGGATAAAGAATCAATCTTGTTTTGAGTGTAGGGGTAAAATTGTCAATTTATAATTTTACTTCATGTGATAAGTTAAATTATAAATTGGTCTAAGATTTTTGTCTTGAGTTTAAATTTTGATTTAAATTTGATGGAGTCAAGTAGATAATCAAAATTATAAGGACTAAAAGACAAAAGTGGTTTTAGTTAGATTAGAACTCATATTTCTAATAGAACTTCTATGATAATGTTTATGATATTATGAAGGTTTATATTTTAAATAGGACTTCATAATTGAATGATGTTTATCATATTATGAAAGTTCATATTTCGAATAGGACTCATAATTGAATAATGTTTATCATGTTTTATGAAGTCTCTATAAATATGACTCATCTCTAACCCTAGATAATATCAATCAATTCTCTAGTGTGAGAATCCCCAAGACTCTCTCTTCCTCTCTAACCCTAGCCGCCTTCTGGAGAAGAAGAGAAGATTGTTTCTCAATCCCGGCGTGTGATCTAGAGGCGTGGGACCTTCGTTCGACGCTACAAAGATCTACGAAAGTCTAAGGAATAAATTCAACACATTAAAGAAAGTCTTCAAATATTACGAGGTAATCTTCTAGGCCTTTGTAATTAATGAAAATTATGATGTTCATTAAACCAATTAGAATATATCGCAAATATATTATTGCTTCCGCATGCTAATGATGATATTATTATTTTTGCGGTATAACCCAACAGAAAGATGTTCTCAAAGTAGACATCATCTCTAGCTTCAATGATGGTGTTTCTAGCTATTTCACTCACATCCGAGTTAATAACTAGGAATCTCCCAACATTGCTATCTAGAGCATACCCTACAAACACTGTATCTAGGGTTTTAGGGCCTATCTTCTGGGTTCTAAGATCAGGGATCTTGACCTTAGCTAGACACCCCCACACTTTGAAGTAGATGAGCTGTGGGGCTCTTCCATTCCAAAGTTCATAGGGTGTTGTGCTACGGTCCTTAAAAGGAATCCTATTTAGGATAAAGCAAGCTGAGAGCAAAGCCTCCCCCCACAGGTTCTTGGGTATAATAGAACTTAATAGCATGGCATTTACCATGTCCATCAATGTCCTGTTTTTCCTTTTAGCAACCCCATTGGACTCAGGAGTGTAAGGAGCAGTAAACTCATGCACAATCCCATTTTGTTCACAAAATAGAGATATAGCATTAGAAGTGTACTCTCCACCTCTATCAGATCTAAGAACCTTAATAGTCTTGCCTAGCTGGTTCTCAGTTTTGGCTTTGAAAATCATGAACTTGCTAAGAGCCTCATCTTTGGATTTGATCAGGTAGGTATAACAAAATCGGGAATGATCATCAATAAAGGTAATGAAATAGCAGTTTCCCACTCTGGTAGGAGGTCTACAAGAATCACATATATCACTATGGAACAAATCAAGAACTTCAGAATTACGGTGAATGCGAGGAAAAGGTTTCTTAGGTAATTTGGCTTGAACATAGATTTGACATTTAGAACCTTGATCAATCTTGGATTTAGGAATCAGTTCAAGGTTCATCAACCTTCTAATGGATCCAAAGTTCACATGACCCAATCTTCCATGCCAAAGATCACAAGACTCAATATTCAGAGTAATAGAAAAAGAAGGATAATCAGAACTTTCATTAACAGATAAATCAGAAGGTTCACAAACATTGAGCTTGAACAGACCACCAGATTCAAAACCTTTACCAACAAAAATATTACTTCTAAAGATTACAAGACAGTTTGACTCAAGTACAATTTTATAACCAGACTGAATTAAAAAGGAACCACTGATCAAATTTTTCCTAATGTCGGGTACATGCTGAACGTCTAACAGAGTGAGAACTTTTCCAGATGTTATCTTCAAATCAATCCGTCATCTCCCTAACTTGTGTGCTATTGAGCCATTTCTAAGAGTCACACATCCTCCACTTGAGGCCTAATAAGTGGAGAACCAGAAATGTTCATCACAAACGTGGACGTTAGTACCATAATCAAGAAACCACTCTAGGTTTTGACAAGTCATATTGACAAAAAGAATGAAGGAAATTGACCTAAAGAAAGTCCCAGAGGAAGGTTCACCCATCTCAAGCACATTTACTTGCGGTTTGGGTGGAGTGGAATTTTTGTTGACAGGTTCAGTTTTGCGGAAGAAGCAATCACGAGCGACATGATTTGTCCTACCACAAACAAATCAATGTTTAGGACTTTTCTCAGGAGGTTTAGGAGCAGAAGATTTGGGTTGCTGAGAGTTTTGAGAACGAGAGTGGGTTGGTTTGCCCTTGGCCTTAAAGGGTTTTCCTTTAGGGGAAAACTAGCGACCTCCATCAAAAGAGTGGGAACTCCTAGAGTTTTTAGAACTATTAGGGTTACCACTATGTTCAGCTAGATAAACCCGACCCTTATGAGAATCTACACCCTTAGAGAAGATTCGGTTGGCTTCCTCAATTCTAATGTTGTTGTAAACTCCTACAAGGTCCAGGGAATCAATCTTGTGTCTAAGTCCATTTGCAAAGCTTGACCAAGAAGGTGGTAGCTTGTTCAGGAGAATGGACACAATGTGGCTCTCATTGTACACGGTACCACACTTCTCTATGGCACTAAGGTAGTCCTAAAAGGTATGAATCTGATCTCCCATCTCTACCCCATTTACCATCTTGTAGTTATCAAACTCTATGCTCAGGTGGCTAATCCTAGTAGCATTATCAGGGCCATACTCCTTTTCTAGGGCACTCCATACATCCTTAGCAGTCTTATAATCAAAGTATTTGTCATAAAGATGATCAGAAAGGATGCTAAGAATTCTATGGCGACAATTGAAATCAATCTCTTCAGGAGTTTTACTAGGAGATAAGGAGCTAGAGGTTTGATCTATAGTCGAGATGGATATCGGCGAAGTCCACTAGGATCAAGATCAGAGGAATCAAAATCAGGGGATAGTGTGAGGGCTATGGATACTCCTAAGGTGTACAACCAAAATTCAGCATGATATTTCCATCTCTTAAAGTTCACCTTACTGTCAAACTTGACAGGTTTACACGAAGTATCAGATTGTGCATCCATGTGTGTGTAATGTACGTTAATCAGGTCCAAGGTCTACTAATGTGACACAAGCAAGTTTAGGGTTTCAGAATTTAAATAAATGAAATAAATTACAGAAATTAACTAGCAGGAATTTAAATTACAGAAGTACAGTACTGTAGAAATGTATGTTTGAAATATGAGCTACAGTATTATATGTATAAATATAGTATGCAGGAATTTTTATGTATGAAATATAGTCTAAAAATTTCCGTGTATAGAAATATAATGTATAGTATTATATATACAGAAATATAGTATTCTACAGTATTGTATGTGCAAAATATAGTATTACAGAATATGCTTGCAAAATACAGAATTATACTTGCAGCTAAACAAATTACATATAAGTCAACAATTCAGCGTTAGATTGTAGGAAATACGGTCCGTACAGCATGCAAATACTACAAACTAGTACTATAGAGATCAAACATATAAATTCATTAAGTATATAAAATCAACAATAAAATCAGCAATAATATAGAAATAATAGCAAGAAATTCTTAGCCTGGTGTAGGCGTGCATAAGCACTGTCCTAGCGCATAATTGACCTCCCTCGTGTAGGATTTTTCGGCCTCACTCCAAGACCCAGGATACACTAACCCAGAAATGATCAACTCTTCGCCTAGCACATTCGGCGATGAGGTTTCCAAATGCAACAACACCAAGTTCAAGCAATGAATGAAAATATAATAGTGAAAACTCGGCACAATGCTTGATCAAAGTTATCAAATGGAGAAGAAAACAATGAATAAAAGGATGGAGGATCAGAAGTTTTAGTGGAAAGAAGACTAAGATCAAGAGAATTGATGATTGTATGAATTGATGAATTCTAACGCTCTCACAACCCTATATATAGAGAGAAATTTGATCAACGGATAGATTTCTATCCATTGAAATCTATCCATTGCATCAACTGATAGAAGGGAGACAGATTTGAGTGAAAAAGCATGTGGGTCCCATGGCCCACATCCAACAAGGCAAACAACAGAATTTTCCATTGTTAATTTCAAAAGATAAAATATAAATGTTGGTTTCTTGTAAAAATAAAAAAATTAAAAAAAGAAGAAGTGAATGAAGATGAAAGTGGGCAGGAGTGCATGCTTACTCATGTGTTCATCTCTCACCAAATATATGTTAATATTAATAAATAAAAGAATGTGAAACATGCTACTATATACCCATATGCATAAAATAAAATAAAAATCTTTGAATTAAGATGAAACATGCACGGAAATAAATAAATGGGAAACATAATGGCATGCATACACATATACTTGGTCCTTTTGTGTGAGTATGACATATGAAGGACAATGAGAAGTGGAATGACTGGCTTCTTGTTTGACAAATGACAACCATGAAGGAGTTTACATGCTATGCTAGCTCTAATGAATATTGACTAAAAAAAACCCACTTAAATGTAATATGTACAACAAGATAGGTTACACACGTGTTCTTACTGTTGGTGCTGCTTCTAAATATTATAAGAAGGATGTGTGAATTGTTACGTGCCCATACATGGTGACCTACAATAGCATGAGAGGTGTTTTATGTGGCAACCAAAACAAAAAAATGGCATGTATTATTTGGGTATATGAAATGATAAAAACCCATGATTTCAAATATATATATGGCCTATTAAAGTGATTAAATGTATGCATATTAGCTCATGTGCATGAAAGGTTTTTCAAAAGGGAGGTTTTTGAATGTAAAAAGAAGGTATAATACCCTAATTAGTCCCTCTACTTTTCTCTCTCTTCTCTTTTGGTCCCTCTATTCAGAAATGCTCCTGACTAGTCCATTTACTTTTGAAAATGTGCCCACTTAGGGAGAAATGCTCCCAACTAGTCTCTCTACTTTTGAAAATGAGCCAACTTAGTCCCTCCACTTAGTCCCATTTTAAAAAATAGAGGGACTAATTGGAAGCATTTCTCCCTAAGTGAGCACATTTCATAAGTGGGGGGTTTATGTGATTTTTTTTTAAATGCTCATAAAGCAACAATAAAAATACTAAGCTCAAGTAATGACAAGAATACATATCTCGAGGCAATGGTGGCAAATAAAAATACAAATTTTAAAAGTGGCGCAAATCTCGGAATGGTGGGGAAACACTCGTGTCGAGATAGTCAATATAAACAAAAAGCAGTGCAAATCTCAAAGTGGCAACGAGGCATGTATTTGAGGTGGCTGATGAAACTGCGGTGAAGTATATTCCCCAAGGCGGATGATGGCATCATAAAAAAATAATTAAAATAATAATAATAATAAATAAATAAAATATGTATGCCTATATGTATAAGGCAATATTTATATGTAATGGATCATCATGTTTGGCAATAAATTTATTTATTTATTTATTTTATTACCTTTTTATTTGTATTTTTGCCCTTAATCGGAGGTTCCCAAAATACTGTTTTGGGTAATTAATAATAGAGGCTTGCTCCTATTAGGAATGGAAGAATTCACGAAACAAATATAATATTTGTACTTCGATATATCGTCTAGTGTCTCTTCACTGACACGATACCAAACGTGTATTTTTGATCCCACAAATATAATCTAGAGCAGAATTGGAGAAGGAAACTTTGTTTGATATTGACTTTTTTTTACTACTTTACGCTTTATACACTTATAAGTATATAAAAAAGAAAAGGAATAAGCGGGGCATGGACAAACTGAATATCCCCAAAATAATATAGAAATGATGAGTTAATGATAGTCAAAATAAATTTGGCAATGCATGCAATGTCTAGCCCAACCTTACCCCTAATGCCACTAATAGTGGAGAGAACCCTCACGACTACTAGGAGCTTTACTTGAAGTTAAGGTTGTCAAGTCTGCTAGCTTGGGTTTGAGTAGAGTCGTGCTTGATACAACACATTAAAGAGAGACTCAAATTTAGTTAAAAGGGTATGGGTGTAGAGGACAATAAAGGAGTTCGTGTGGAGCATTGTGCAGAAGAAGAAAAGGGAAACAGAGGGTGTCGATTCCACACTTAAAGTCAGCAACACCACCAAACTTGGGCATGAGCCTTGAGATATTTACTTGTCAAGCATGATTAAAGAAAGTTGATGGGATGGATATAAAATGCACTTACTGGTAGAGAAGATAGAAAATCAAACCAAATGGATTCAGAATATGTCTAGAACGAAGGTATCCCAAGAAAAGCAACCTTTCATTCTAGATCCTTAATTTTGTGAACTAAGCTCATATATTTTTTTAAGCTAAATCACACATATGTTTCAATGAAATAAATCAATATATTCTTTGTTTTTATCGCTTGTCACATTCACATTTGTTTTCTTAAATGAGCATATCCATAATTTCTATCCAAAGTAATTAACATTAAGGGGCCTAAGGCCAAGTCTCATAAAAGTCATGAATTCATATAATTAAAAAACAAAAAAAATCCAAAATAAATAAACAAAAAAGTGAATTTGTAATTTAAATCATAGGTAATGTACTAAATAGAGTTACTAGTCTACATTTAGATATAGATTTCTACATGTTGAAAAGGAAAACACACATACCCAAGCCACCTAGTTCAGCCCAGAGACATAAATCATCGTAGAAATTTGGACTCTTCATGCATACCTCAATAATATAAAATTAGGGTGTGAAATATTGATTATGTGCATATCCCATTTTTTTTTGGTAAAAAAAAAATAATAATGAAACTTGAGCTTTCTATCAGTTTTTTAAAAGCCATGTAATTTGTTTGGTTTTTTTTTAATTTAAAAACAATGTAAATCTCAGCATATCTCCTCATTTATTCATATAGTTGGCTTTTCTTAGTGGGGAAACACCAGAATATCAAAATAGTGATTGTGGTGCAGCTGGCGTAATATCCACTCCAACATTGAGTGTGATCCACCGGAGATCGTCCTTTTGACACCGTTCGTTCCATTGACCATAGGCAATTATATCTCTAGATCATTTGCGCAATCCAGTAAATTTCCTTACCTTGTTCGTCAGGCCTTTAAAATATTCCTCATAACCTTCACATTAATTTGTATATATTTATATCTTTCTTTATGGTCACCATCTATTTCTTATATAGAGAAACCCTCTCAAGACTCCCACAAAAAACCCCTCTTACATTCTTCGTCATCGTGTCTCCGCTATGAAGCGTTGAATTCTCTCGAGCGCATCTCCTCCAGGCCTGGATCTAGGAAAGAATTTGCAGTTGTAAAGGACTTGGTGGATGAGAGCGAGATGATCGGGAGGAAGAGCATTGGGCGGGCGTCTCCGCTCTTGCTGATTCTCGTGGCGTTGGCATCCTTCTTGGTGACCTACAACCTTGTGATCTTGGTTATTCAGAACCGGCCGAGGGAGGAGCAGACCCCGGTGGTTGACGATCCTGTAATTCAGATGCCCACCGATCTGAAAATATCTGGGCGAACGAGAAGGCCTTTCCATGTGGCTGTTACGGCGACGGATGCGCCTTACAGCAAGTGGCAGTGCCGGATAATGTATTATTGGTATAAGAATATGAAGGACAAGGAGGGTTCGGAGATGGGTGGTTTCACAAGAATTTTGCACTCTGGGAAGCCAGATAATCTAATGGATGAGATCCCTACTTTTGTTGTTGATCCTCTTCCTGCTGGAATGGATCAGGTGAGAATTCATTCTCTTGTCCTTTTGTTTTCAGTTGATTCTTGCTATGTGCTTGGGGTCCTAATTTTATTGGTAATATAGATTATTGTATTACTTTCTGATTCCATCTGAAATTCTCAAAGTCATGACTGCTTAAATATATCTCAGTCTTGTTTCAGTATTCAACTTTCAGTACAATGGCTTAGTTGTAAACTGTCATTGATGCTTGTATCTTGGATATAGATATCTGAGGGTCCAAGAGAATATTAGGCTGCTACTTTCAATTAATCAGTAACTGGGAATTTTAAATTTTTAAATTGTGTGAAGGTTCTAGGTGACTGTATGTTAAACTCACTTCAAGCTGGATGTCTAATAGTCTTGATCCTTCTGAACCATAACTCTATTTTTTGTACAAGCCATTTTAGATTATCAACTTTGTTAAGAGTGAGGCATGAGAAATTATTGCATGTCACATTGGTTTGTTCTTGTGTTTGGAATGATCTCTTAGCTTAAAAATGTACGACGGAATCTCCTTTTTTAATTATGTCAGGATGAATTTCTCTTGTACATAGCTAGTATGTATCAAACTTTAATCACGTAGTTTTAGGAATCAAGCAATCTTCCAAAATCATATAGCAACAAGTCCTAACAAACACCGCCACCTTTTTTGTTGTGCTAACGAGCCCATAAACATTCTAGCAAACACCGTTGCCTTTTTTTTCTGTGCTATTGAGCCCATAAACATTCTAACAAACACCTCCCTGGCAAACCTTGCCAAGTCTATATCGTACCAAGTTAGGATCACACAATATGTGATCAACAGTAAATTTTCTTTTTTCTCATTTTCTTGTTATAATTATGCTGTTACTTAATCTGATAGTGTTTCTTATTAGAGATCCTAGTGCACTGCCATTGTCTAGATATGTTTAGGGAGCCACTTAGTACTCTATCTATGTTTCAACCATCAAATCTGGGTGAGATCACAACCTATGTGATTTCCTTTGATTATGCTATCTGGCCTCTGCTTTCAGTAAGGTGTTTGTGAAGATGTTGTCATTTGCACTTGTTGTTTGGTGCTTGCTTTTGCCATCAACTGCCTATATAACTTGACGCAAAAGCCTGCTTGATATGAATGATTTATTATATTTTTGTGATGGACGTTGAATGGCCAAAATTGATCATATGTTCTTTTGTTATGCTGTCAAATGGAACTCTTTTACCAGTTTTTCATTTTTTATTATTATTATTGGCGCTGGATCATTGCACTAAGCATTTGTTGCTTACATTGCCATAGTGTTGGTTGTGGAGCAACCTGCACTAAAGTTGATTATACTTATTTATATTGGAAGGAAATGGAATACACAGGAATAAGGATGAAACTAGACAACTTTTCTTCCCATGCAACCATGAATCTCATCGACAACATTTAACTTGATTTAACCAAATTACCTAAATACACCTTATATTAATTTAGGTTAAATCTCTTTGTTCCAAATAAGTTCATCTTATGGATTGGATTTAATTATTAAAATAGTCCTGATTTAAAGGATGATCAACATCCTTATCCTTTGGATTCAGTATTTGTTTATATAATTAGCAATAACTGAGTTTGAACATCATGAACAAGTTTAAATTAGATAGACTGTGCGTTTCTCCTCAGCAATAAAATCCAGAAACCAAACTTTTTTCATACTGATTCCAACCTCAACCATATGCATGCAACATATTTTATTTTATGGGTCAATTTAATGTTTGCTTGAGCTGTTTTATTCGTTGCAATTATATTGCTAGGCATGGTTATTTCTGATAACCTATTGGAATTAGAGTGCAATTTTAGGTAATAATCATGCCCCTACCAAATATGTCGATATCATGGCATACATAGTTGGGTATTCATTACTTACATGTCTATGTTTTTGCTAATTTACCTGGAGGACTTTGTAGAATTTACATATTTCTATGATCGTATTGAATTTTTTTTTATAGGAATGTTAGTTCATGTATATGATGCAGCATATAGAACAAGCGTGGCATTATTTACATGTGCCTAATTTTTCATATGAACTTCTATAATTTATATATGTTTTTCTTATCTTATTGATTATTTATTGGATAGGCTAGTTCAAGTATGACAAGGCAGCAACATATAGAACATTGTGCTCTTGACCCTCAAACACTTTTTCATTGTCTTATCTGATTAAATAATGGAATTAGTTCCAATTTTATATATTCTAATTCTCTTTGGAAATATTATCCACCTCGGCATCCTTTTGTGCTTTACTCATTCTCCACAGCAAGTGTTTCATTCTTAGTCTGACTGATTCAATTATTTATGTTTTTCCTGTTTATTACAAGAGTTCTTAATTAGAACGCTTTTGTCCAATGATGTTTAAAATGATAGGAGAGCTAAACTTTCCAATTTCCTAAGTTTTGTTTAGGTTGTGCTCATTTATGCTAAAATACAAGGAAAAAGAAGAAAAACAGTTTTTTTTTTTTCAAAAAGAAAATTTTGTTATCAATTGGAAAGAGAGGAATTATAATTTCAAGGAATGTTGTTATTGATATTTCTCTTCACCTTTTATTTCTCCTATCTAAGAAAATCAAGGAAAGAGATCAATGATTGGTTTCCTTACTCCTATCCATACGGTATTCCTTAGTGTGCAACAGTGTTATTATAAGAAATCTGAAGAAAAACTTAAGCGACTTTATGTGAAAGATAAGGAAGTTTAATTGAGGAAAACTTCATAAGAAAACTTCAATCGATAATGGTTCAAGCTCTAGTTCTAGAGTAAAAATTATGGAACAATTTGATTCATATGAATCAGATGAAGAAATTGAGAATTATAGATCTAGTGATGAGGGAAATGAAAGCCTAGATGATGAGAAGGATGGCTTAGTAGAGTTTGATGATGATTAGACTAGAATTAAGATTTTAAATCAGGTCTTGCATACTGAACTTGAAAATTTAGATTGCCTTTTATGGTTTAATGTTAATGTTTTTATTTTAGATCTTCAATATTTTAGTAGATGATTATTATATTAATTTAATTTAATCTTATGCAATTTTAATGTTGTTTTGTATATTTTTTTTACTTTTTTTAAATAATGCTTCATGTCGCTCAAGCGAGCGCCTAGGGTGCGCCTTAAGCGATATACATTCTCATCACCTCGAGGGCGCCTAGTTTTTTTAAGTACATTGGTGTGCAATTGATAGCAACCCGTTGCTATCTACAAGTGCACGGGTCGTACAAGTACTAAAGTGTACCCAATTAGGTCGGGTAGTTGAATCCACAGGGACCAGAAACCTTTTAGTACTAATTGTTCTAATATCTAGCCGGATCGAAAGGTTAGGTAAACTAAAGCAAGGGTAAAGAGAGGTTTGGGAAGGAATTGGATAAGAGTTATTGTAATAGATCAATGCCTCGGTCTACTTCCCCTTGAGGACTTGTATTGACTCCTACACTAGCTATCAGGTATATTCTCTTGGACTGAAGGAATAGCCCTAATTCGAAGGTTCGACACCATACGTCTTATCTCTAGGCCACACTCGATCTTTTCCTTTATGTGTGCCCTAACAAGATGGATTTCTCAATCATCATCAAGCAAAGCAAATTGCAATTATGGCAATTATGCACTATGAAATTGCAATCCAAGATAAAACATAGAAGGAATCCAAGAAAACTCCATAACCAATGTAATTAAACAAATCAAATACAAAACATCTCAAGATTCATAATCAGGGGCATCGGAGAATAGTTTAGCCCCTCATGGTTCCACACAACATAGAAAAGATAAGGAAAACAAATATGCAAGAATCCATAAAGACTCCTTTTGCCACCCAATCCTCTTTGAATGTGCTCCGAGGAAGTTCCCACCGACTTAGCTCCACTCCGCATGGTGCTTTTGCCTTTCAGATCTCTTTTCCTCCGAAGTCCCTCTCCCGATCGTCCAGCCGTCTTCTTCCAAAACCTAGCCAAAAGTCCCTTTGAAACCCATAACTTTGGGTTTAAAAAGGTGTTTCCTGATGCAAGCACGGATGTGCTTATGCCCGTGCACTTTACGGGAAAGTCTAGGGATTTTTATTGGTGCAAAAGTCAGCCAACCTGTGAAGTGCACAGTCTGGAGCACGTCCTAAGCTCGGCCGTGCTTCAGTCAGCACAGCCATATTCTGAGCATAGTGCCCATGCTTCTCTTTTTCTGCTGAATTCTTTGAATCCTGAGATCTACACTGGCTAAGCACGGGTGTGTTGAGGTTGTACTTCTCCTAGTAAAGTCCAGTTGTGCTCTTTTCACATTGAATTTGTGTCAAATCTTGTTATTTCACCCCAAGACATGTTCACCTACACATTTTAGCTCAAATACTCAAAGTAGAATCGAAACATATTAGATGAATGCTAAAAGACAAGCTAAATACATAAAAAAGAGTATACAAAATATTTATATGAAATGCATTCATCAGCAATCATCAAGATACTTAAGGTAGCAATATTCTAATGCCCTCTTTGGAAATTCATCACTCTACCAATTTTAGCAGATCTAAGGCAACTCTTTCCTGCATATTTCTACCAAGTGGAAGATAATAGATAATGTGTGTAATTGTTTTTGGGATGGATGCTAGGAATGTGTACATCTGGATTCAAATTTAAATTCTTTATCTGATGGATGGGATATTACATTCAAATTGCCTGAAATGGCCTTTGAGATTGTGCCAACCCCATGCTATGCTTAAATTTTTTTCGGGTACATTATCATATTTGAGTTCCAAATTATGATTTATGTTGTTAAATAAACATGGGATTAACAATGAAACTCAGTGTAGTTAGAATCTTATGATTCTCGATACGAATCGTATGATTCATATCGTTTTTCATACATAACGATTCGAATCTTACTAAAAAATCGAAGTTGATCTAGAATCGTGAATGAATCATTCGAATCTATCCCAAATCAGTCAAATCGAGAAGATCAATGATTCAGTTATTGGTTTCCTGGTTAATAGGAGTTTTGAATTTAAAAATAAAGAAAAAGATAAACCAGCCCTTGTAGGAAACGAAGAGCCCAATGATGCATATACCAAAATTTTAAAAAAGAAAATAAAGCAAAAGGAAGAATTAAAGGAGAAAGAAGCATAGAAGGAGGAAGAAGGAAGGAGAAATTTTGTTCTCTTTATTCCAACATCCTCAACAAAGGTCCTTTTAACCATCTCTTCATCTTTCTTTCCGTTCTTCTCTGTTTTTTATTTTTAATTTTTCTATGTTGTCAACTATTTAAATTATTTTAGAAGTTCTTTAAATTAGTGATTATTTAATTAATCTTTAAATTTGTTATTGAAAAACAAATTCAAAGAAAAGATAATGCTTTCTTTTAAAATTTTAATATCAAATTAATTTATTATCCTAAAAATCTTGTTATGGAAAGAATTCTTTTTTAATTAAAAAACTAATCTTTAACATAATTTAATCTTTTTGTGATTGTTTCATTAATTTTTAAATTTGAACTATTTTTTAAATAACTATTGTTTTTTTTAATATGTATAGGTTTGCTTAGTACTTGAAAATGTCTTCCAAGCTTAAAAAAGGATCTCAAACTAAGAAAATTGATCCAACTTGGGAACATTGCTCTCAAATTGGAGACAATAGAATGCATTTGAAATGTAATTACTGTGGACTTGAATAGTGGGGATGGATAATTCGAATGAAACATCACTTAACTGGTACTCATGATAATGTTGCTCCTTGCAAACAATGTCTAGATAATGTGAGAGAAAATTGTACCAAGCTTTTAAATGAAATGGAAAACCAGAAAATTTTAGATGGGAAAGAATGCTTTCAAGAACAAGTGAGAGAAGATGTTATATATATATATATACCGAATCTTATGATTCGATTCACGATTCGAATCTCAATTTGACTACCTTGACGAAACTTACATATGTCATCTGATTTGTTGTGTGACTAATGATGTACTGCGTTGCTGGTGTTGCTTTCTTTTGGGGTAGGTCTTGAGTTTTAATTAGGAAAACAAATCTGAACTCAAAGCTCTTATTTTCCTCATGTTGGTTGAGTTGAGATCTGTAAACTTCTATGCCTGGATTTTTTGTAAAAGCGAGCTGTATGTTTTAGTCATAATTGGTGCTAAAATTGCAAGTCACATCCAATTAAGTACAATTGGCATCTTATCCAATGCCTAGCACAGCTTTTGTTTCTCTGCTAGCTAAGTAATTTGTGCGCTGATGTTCTATTGGGTAAGACATTTGCTAGACAATAAAATCTTTCATTTTCCATTTGGATGTGTTTTCTTTTGCATTTACTTTTCTTCTATTTTCTAGTTGTGACAGGTACATGATTAGCTTTCTTTGCCCTATCTGTTGTAGAACTTGAACAAAGTTAATTCCCTTGAAGTATGAGGAAGAAAGGTTGTGTAACTACCAACCTTCCAGTATCCTTAGCTTGATATGTCTGGACAGTAAATCTTTTATACTTAGCTTTAAATGGATAGATTTGAAAGTGCTGGGTTTGTTGACTTGTTATTCCTATAATATTTTGATATTGTAATTCATATTGCTTTTTGATGTGCATCTTTAGGGTTACATTGTATTGAATAGACCGTGGGCTTTCGTTCAATGGCTAGAAAAAGCAACAATTGAAGAGAAGTGAGTTCATCTGTATATGAAGACTCTATTATTTATCCCTCTTTGTTTTCCTTATTCTGGTCTAACTTTATTCTTTTGCATAATAATTCAAAATGCAGTTACATACTAATGGCAGAACCAGATCACGTCTTTGTTAAACCTTTGCCTAACTTGGCTCGTGGAAGTTATCCAACAGGTTTCCCATTTTTTTACATCAAACCATCTGAGCATGAAAAGTTACTGAGGAAGTTTTTCCCTGAAGAGAAGGGTCCTGTGACAAATATTGACCCTATTGGTAATTCTCCTGTCATTATTCAAAAGGTAAGCTTGTAAGCTGGATAATTTGGCTTTTTATATTTCTGTCTTGTAAAAAGTTGGTTTTGCTTTTTACTTTTGATACAATTTATCCATTCATTGCCTTATCTTTATATTCATTATTTTTTCTCAAGATTGAAATGATTGGAATTCTCATAGAATGTCCAATTTAGAGTCTTTAACTTGATAATGTTGGTTTAAATTTTATGCCATTTCAGTCCCAATTGGAAAAAATTGCTCCTACTTGGATGAATGTCTCTTTGAGGATGAAAGATGATAAAGACACCGACAAAGCTTTTGGATGGGTACTAGAAATGTGAGACCACTTTACTTCAATGTGTGTTTTTATTTTATCATTTTGTCTCATTGTGTGCTGGATTCATTTTCTGATGATTTTTTATGTTATTGTGTTAAGGTATGGATATGCTGTTGCCAGTGCATTACATGGAGTGCAGCATATTCTTCGTAAAGATTTTATGATACAGGTTTTTATGTGTTTTGCTAGTTTGAAGATTATTCAAATCTTTCACTATTCTAATTGCTGAAGTTGGCATGCCAAATTTTTTAAATTTATATTTCAGCCTCCTTGGGATTTGAAATTGGGGAACACATATATCATTCACTATACATATGGATGTGACTATTCTTTAAAGGTGATTCTCTACTTTTAGAGTGTTATCCATAGATGAGAACATTGAAACTTTCCATAGAGGACCTGTTTTGTTGATGGGGCTAATATTGATGCAATTTTTTTCGATGCTTTATTAAGAAGGTTATGTTCAGTAAATTTGCTTACGTTGGTTGTTTACAACAAATTTAGGGTGAACTAACATATGGAAAAATTGGTGAATGGCGCTTTGACAAAAGATCATACCTTCGTGGTCCACCACCAAGAAACCTCTCTTTGCCACCTCCAGGAGTTCCTGAAAGTGTGGTATGTCTGAAGTTTCATATCTTTTCATTATATTTAGTTTCTTCACCATGGTCAAATTTTCTTGGTGGTTCTATATTTGAATTTTTCTTGACTGGATTAAATTTTTGCTTTTGAATGGTTTCTATATTACAATAATCATTGGCTCACATTGGTTATGTTCTATCTATTAACTAGGATATCTCTTGAATTCCATTTTTGACTCATTTATTATGTGCTGTCTACCCTGAATTTCTCTTCACATTTTTTTAATCTGCATACAAATGTGTCTATTCTACAAACTTAGATATGGATCAAGGATTGAAACGTTATTATAATTTTAATTAGCTTATATAATTTTGAATGTTATTGAGTTCAATGAGCATTAATAAAGATATAAATATGAGTAAATTTATGAACTGAGGTGTTTGCTTTTGTGCCCACCTTAGACAAATTGCCATGAAAACAGTCTACTTTTCATAACTGACCACTGCTTGCTAGAATCTTAAATAATACTCCTTTTTAAAATGTCTCAAATAACCATATCTTTTGGATGAAGAAAGTTGGTTCACAAAACTCAATAAAAAATTTTAAATTACCCTTAATCTCTCTATGCATAATCTCTCTATATATTATTATATTTAATGCCTACCTATGCTATTTTCTCTTTCTCATTTTCTCTGATTACAGGGGAAAGAAGGTGAATTTAAGAAATATATATATATAATAAATGCTTTCCAGATATAATAAAAGGATAGATTAAAAAAGGACACTAGAATATGACGTTTTAGACATATTTAAGTAGAAAGAAGAAACAAAGAACGACATTAGAAAGTGCATGTGTTCCTATCTAGTAGTTACCTCTTATCTAGTAGCTAGTGGAATTTTTTTGTTAGCAAGGGGTTATTTTTCTGTTGGGTTGTTATAGCTATAAATAACTACATGGTTAATTTCAAGATGCAATTGGGATCAAGCATTGTGTCATATTAGGAGTCTTGTCCTCTTCATATGGACATCTTTTTTTTTTTTTTTTTTTTTTTTATTGAAGTCATTTTGTTTAGATTCTGGCACTTTTCCTTTCAATATAACCCATTATTTGTTTCTATCTCTTCTGCAATCTTTGATGGTTTATCATGTTAGTACCAGCGTAAGTTTATGATTTAACATGGTGTTGACTTGAGCCCTTGTTTCTCACAATGAACCATCAAATCCTTCTCTTCTCACCAAACCCAAACTCGGATGTTATGGCCTAGTAATTGTCATCCATTGCCTCTTGACATTTTAGCTGCCGAGGTGGCCATACTCAGCCTAAGCTAGTGACAACCCTAACAGATTTAACATGGGCAAGGCCATAGAGATTTGTCTCAATTTGCAAGAAAGAGGCAGGTTTTTTAGGTTGAATGATGTGGATGATGATATGGATAACTTGTGAGGATACCAACACCCTGCTAGGCCATATGAAGATAAAATTTCCCAAGTTCAAAAGGGGTGACCCCCGTGGTTGGATTTTGAAGGCGGAAAATATTTTCACTATTATCAAATTTCGAATGATTTCAAAGTTGAAATCATATACATGTATTTGGAAAGTGATGCTTTTGATCTTTTTGCATAGACCAATGGTGAAAATGCAATTCTCTATTGGGAAGAGTTAGTGAAGATGTTACAAGAACATTATGGACCGGAGTAGTTCCAAAATCTTGATGAATACTTATGTGCTATCAAACAAGTTGAATCTGTTCAAGAATATAGACAAGAATTTGTCAAACACAGCTCGTGCTCATGATTAGCTTGAACACTATCCTCTTAGGTGTTTTCCTGAATGGCCTTAAGGAAGAGCTAAAATCAAACCTAAGAATTCGTAAGCCAGGTGCTTCTATAAGGCCATGAGTTTGGCCCAATGTTACTAGGAACGTGGTATGCCTCAGTGTGTGGTATGAAAATGGGAACGTGGTACATGGTTTAGAAATTTATTGGTATGAAGAGGGTAGACTTAATTGGTACGATGTTTCGGATCGTGGTACGCTCCAAAATATTTTTAGGATTGTAAATACTATATACTATATATTTTGCAAAATCTTTGTAAAATGTAAACAATTTTTGTATGAATAAAGTTTTAGTTGATTTAATTAACATAAAAGTTGAAACAGAACACCACAAAATGCTAATTCTAGCCATAATATTTCATAAGTTTTAAAATTAATATAAAAGTCTTAAGTAAGAACTGTAAGATAGAACATAAAAGTTTAATAACATGTGCACTTCCTTGCATTAATATTATCAAAATACTTAAAAAATTCAAAACTTCAAACATTCTAAAAACAAAGGCTACGACATAAGTCATGCTGCCATACTTCAAGGTCCAAAGCTTTAATATTCTAGAAATAAAAACAAAGGCTGCCACATATCCCATCGGCCATACTTCAAGGTTCAAAACTTTAATATTCTAGAAACAAAAACAAAGGCTGCAAAATAAGCCAAACTTCTGTCCAAAGCTTCAATATTCTAGAAACAAAAACAAAGTCTGCAACATAAGTCATACTTCAAGGTTCAAAAGTTTAATATTGTAGAAACAAAAGTTGGTACATAATCTTGATTGAGTCCAAGCTCTTGACCATCACACATGTAGGAATAGGATAACACATGTAGGAGTAGGATAATTGAACACACCATTAAAGCCTACAAAAATAAAATTGCAAATTTGTTAAAATTGAAGTCTTGGACTGTGAAAGAGTAGATAGGAAACAAAATTATATAGTGTAAGATTTAGAGGTCTCAAGCTTGAATGAGTCAATAGCATTACTTGGCCATCTTTCCCTTGTCTTTAGTCACATGGCCTTCCTTTGAAACCTTACCTGAAAGTGCCTGATTTTCTTGCATTGCTTCATTTTTTCTTGACAATATCTCACCATCAAACTCATTATCCAAATCAGTCCACCTCAGGTCTTCCAACCTCGTTGTTGAATCCTCCAAATATCCATTATCTGGATCAATGTCCCATTTTTTTAAGGGGTCATTTACATAAGTTTCATTGAATCGTGATTGAATACGAATGTTTGAGTGGATGAAAACTAATTTATTATCCCTTGTGCAATTTAAGTGATTCCTCTTCACATTATGAATATAGGAATAGGTGCTCCAAGCTTTCTCTACCGATGAACTAGTAACAGGTTGTGTAAGCACTTTTTTTGCAACCTCCCTCATAGTGATGCATCCCATAGTAATTGCATCAATTTGTGCTGCTACTATTGCAATAAGTCCTTTTTTTCAAGTGAAAGTTAGCAAATTGCTCACATAAAAGCTTTTTTTCTTTGGAATTTTCTGCTATTATGTTGAAAGCTTCCATGACACCCAAAACAACTTCTTTGTCACAATTTGGAGCTCTGCGAGGATATCCACCAGGTGTAGGAGTAAAAAGATAATGAACATCAAAAAAGGGAGGACATAGAGCAAACCTAAGGCAATGCATGAGAATATTCATCTTTTCGCACCTTTCAAGTATTTTCTTTTCCATACAAGGATAATCACTTTCATATTTGTTACCATGCATGGCATCCTTAATTTGTCCTAACATGGTATCCATTTTTTCATACTTCTCCCATTTTGGCACCTTCACCATCACAAAATTTAATTAACAAATAGTTAGGCTTTGTTATCATAATCACATTCTCAACATCTTCCCAAAATTCTCACTTGAAATAGTTTCTGCCACAAGGTTTCCCATATCTCTAGTATTTTCATCTCCTATTTTTACCCATTCTTTCCATGCTTTAAGTAAGATGGTAATAGCAAGTGCCTCTCTACAATCAAGCAACTTCTTCAATAGAATATAATGAGAAGCAAATCTAGTTTTAGCAATTTTCAACAATTCTAGGTTTGATTGTGCTCTAAACATCATCAAAACCTTTGTGTGATTAAGGACATATTTAATAATTGCTTTACCCCTCCTACATGTGTTTCTTAACTACTCAAATGCATTGGCAAAATCTTTGAAGATTAAATTGAGTGTGTGAACAACACATGGTGACCAAAAGATGTGCCGATGTACCTTTTCAATTTCTTTTCCAGCTGCTCTCTGCAATTGGCTGCATTGTCGGTAACCACTAGAAGGACATTTGATGGGCCAATCTCTTTGATAGATTTCAGCAAGAATTCTGCAATTACACTTCCTGTTTATTCAACTCCAGAGAAGTCTTCGGCATACATAAACATTGCTCCACAGCTATTTGTTGCAATGACATTGATTAACGGTTGATGCTTGACATTGGACCAGCCATCAAAAACAATGGACACCCTTTGAGTGTACCAAACCAAATCTTTCTTCACATCCTTTTTGCACTCATCCAACAAAATTGTTCTTGCTTTCTTAAATGAAATAGCTTTATATCCTTTTGGAGCTTTGTTAATTGTTGTCACCATCTCAGCAAATTGAGGATTCCATAACCCATTGAAGGGAATGCCATTTGCACATAATCCTCTCATAATCTTCAAATCTACTGAACTTCTTTCCAATATATTGAAGGTCTCCTTAATTGGCTTAGCAGCCACTGGCTTTTGCTTCTTGTTGACAATAGAATTCTTCAAAGATGAGGAAACACCAATCTTTTCTGGTTCTTGGACCATCCTCCTTATTCTTTCATATTCTTCTCTATTTCAATGCTTGACATCTCTAAATTTGTGCTTTTGTCGCCACTTGAACACCAAAAACATGATAATGGATTCTCGTATATGAACTTGTATACTTGTTCTTGCAATGCTTGCACATCCAAAGCTTAGCTCCACCTGGATTTTTGCCTTGTGAATGGCTAAAATGCACCACTTCAGATAAAAAGGCTTGGACTTGGAATCTGGTTTTGCATCATCTCCTTGTGGCTCATATGTTGTTGCTTGCTTGGTTGCTTGAATTCCTTTAGCATGGATCATTTTTAGACTATCATCATTACTTGAATCACTATGATCTTCATCAAGTTGCTCATTTCTTCTTTTACCAAACACCATTGCTATTTGCTTGTGAAGTTGGTAGTAAGAGGAAAAGAAAAGAGTGTTCCACTCTCAGATTGAGAAGCTAGATGTTTCTATTAGGAGATGAACGGTCAATGGATATAAAATTTATTTGTAATTAATTTTCCAGAGGTTTTGAAGGTTTGGTGCACTGTTATTGTAGTGTAAATTGAATGACATTCATAATTGAACTGAGGCATAGGCTTTAGCTACCCCATGGTCTATGCTTACTCTTTTGGACTTTTGGTATTTTAAAGGCAGCTGACCAGCTGCCTACTTAACTAACTAAAAGCCTATTCTTTATTTTTATTTTCATTACATTATATAATTTAAAGGTAACTAGATTAAGTTGGTTCTTAGTTTATGAAGGATATATTCGAGAAGTTAATAATATTTTGAGAATAAAATAACATGTTACTTTTTCTTTTATTAAGAAATAAATATTGGGAGTAATTTACATTTAGAATGTCCCTAACCTAAACTCCTATTTTAATATTTTAGCAATTATAAATTTTTTAATAAACTATTTTAACTCTTTCTTTTTTCCTGTTCTTTCACTCTCTCTCATTGGGGTTTCCACCCCATTTAATGCTTTTTCACTCTTTCTCTCATGGGTTTTTACACCATTATGATGCTTGTTTTCCACTCTCTCATTGGTTTTCTATCCCACTGTAATGCTTCGGAAATAACATTTATAACTCTCTCTTCCCTTTTTCATTTACTCTTTGTTTCATTGCAACCCATTACATTCTTCTATGCATCCGAGTTACTCTATAGAAAACCATTAATTTCTTCAATTGTTTGGACCGTTGCTTTCATGGAACCAATTCCCGTTCCCAACAATCCTGGAACTCAAACGAATCTGGATCCAGATCGCACGATCCAATTCATGGTTCCAAAGAGGTGTAGTATTCCTGGTAACATGGGTTTGGCCTTTGAATTTGAAGCAAAGGTAAGCCTAGTCCAAGGCCCGAAATGGTCCAATTCATCTTTCAGTAAGCCTATTGTGACTTCCTCTTAAATTGCAAAACCATGACCAGCTCTTCTTATGTATTCACACAACCTAGTCTCCACCACAGCCTCCACCAATCCAAACACAGCTTTAGTGATGCAAAATCAAAATTGGGAGGTTGAGCTGAGGTGCAACAAAGGATTGCTTTCGTTGCATCTAGAAGTTCACACCAGGCCATAGGCCATAGATGTAAGGCGGTGTTTTTCTTTATTGGAGTTGACTGACATCAGCGACCTGATTGATGATGGGGAGACCAATCTCTAAGGTGAGCAAAGCAGAAAGACAATTCTCAGGACTTGGCTGAGATCTCTTTCCATGCCATTCTCAGAGAAGCTTGAGGAGTGATATTAAAACTTGGGGCACCATTCTAAACAAGCATGTGTTGATCCTGATTGACAGTGGTTCCACTCAATTTTATTCAACTCCATTTATTGAGGTATTAGGTCTAGCCGTGGATACTCTTCCCATTTTTGGCGTTCAAGTTGGGAATGGGGAAATAGTTAAGTGCAATCAAGTTTGTTGTAATGTCTCTATGCAGTTGTTAGGATTGAAGATAAGTCAAGATTATTTTCCTTTCTAATTGGAGATGCAAATGTTGTATTAGGAATTACATGGTTAACTTCACTCAACACTGTTCATGCTAATTGGAAGGAGATGTTTCTGATTTTTTACTTGCATGGCACAAGCTACATGGTGCAAGATGTTCCTCCAAACGCTAACTCAGAATTCTCTCCTCAATCCTACTCCAAGTTGGCTGAATCTCCATATAATATGGCCCTTTTTGTCATCCAAACCCTTATGCTATCTTACCAGGATGTTTTTGCGGAGGCCACCTCATTACCACCTATTCGATTACATACCCACTCTGTTCCTTTTTTACCCAATGCACTTCCCCTAAATATTAGACCTTACTGTTATCATACACCTAAAAAATAGAGATTGAAACTCAGGTCAATGCCTGATTGGGTTTAGGTTTTACCCATCCCAGTTCTTGTCCATTTGCTAGTTTTGTTTTGCTAGTTAAGAAAAAGGATGATTCATGGAGATTCTGTATCAATTACCAAAAGTTAAACCAACTGACTATACCCGATAAATGTCCTGTCCTATCCCTAACATAAATGAACTCCTTGATGAACTACATGGAGCAACTATCTTCTCAAAAATTAACCCGAGTTTGGCGACCACTAGATATGAATGCATCCCCGGACATGCACAAAACAGTCTTTTGGACCCACTCCGGGCATTATGAATTTCTTGTAATACCTTTTGGCCTCATTAATGCTCCCTTGGTCTTCTAGTCCACCTTGAATGGCATGTTCCGACCTTACCTTCACAAATTTATCTGGGTATTTTCGATGACATCTTAGTGTAGCAACTTGCAGATTGCCCTTTTTGAAATCTATTGTTTTCTTTGCCAATTTTAAAAGAAATGTTTATTTGGGTAAAAGCAAATTCAATTCCTGGGACATATGGTCTCTTCAAATGGGGTAGCGGTTGATTCAGAAAAAATTCAAGCTGCGCTAGATTGGCCTTTGCCACGTGATGTCAAAGAATTGCGAGGATTTCTTGGTTTGGCAGGTGATTGCCCCCATTTTGTCAAGGATTATGTGTTGGTTGCTCAACCATTGATAGACTTAACTAAGTAAAATGGTTTCCAATGGAATTCTAAGCAAAATCAACTTTTCATATACTCAAACAAGCTTTGACAACCATTCGTATATTGCGGCTTCCAGATTTAAATCTGCCATTCACTGTTGACTGCACTACGGGAGTGGGAGCTATCTTATCACAATCGTAATATCCCATAGCTTATTTTAGTAAGAGTTTCTCTTTCTCTAATTCTTAAAAATCTGCTTATGATAGAGAATGGTTGGTTGTGGTTCTTGCAATGCAAAAATGGATACATTGTTTGTTGGGAAGACATTTGTTATCTAGATTGACCATTGCATCCTTAAATATCTTTTTAGCCAACAGCTTGCAACAAGTGAGCAACTTCTCATGAAGCTCGCTCCTTTTGACTTCACTGTCATATATAAGCTGGGCAAGGACAATCAAGGTGCTGATGCTTTCTCACAGATTCCGCAACACGTGGATTTTTTGGCACTTGCATTACAGGTCCATATAGATTTTTTTAATTTTCAAGAAGCTTTGTAATAGGATCCCTACACCAAGAACATAGTCATCTCAAAACTTATCCAGGATTTTTACTTGGCTGGTAATAAAATTTTTTATTAAAATTGCCTTGTCATTCATGAGGGCCTTGCTTTACGAAAGAAGATTCTATTAGAATGCCATGATTCTTTAATCGGAGGCCATGGAGGTTACCTCAAAATATTCGAGTGCCTCACTGATAATTTTGCTAGCCACAAATTAACAGAGATGCTGAATTTCATGTGCAAAACTGCTTTATATGTCAGCAGAATAAATATCAAACCCTTTCTCCTGTGGGTCTTCTTCAGCTGCTTCTCATTCTTGATCGTGTTTGGGAAGATATCTCGTTAGATTTTATCACTAGACTCCCCAAATCTGGTGGGTTTGGCACTATCTTGGTGGTGGTTTATCAATTGAGCACATAATCATTTCATTCTTCTGGCTCACCTCTTTACAGCCAGCTCTTTTTTGTTTCAATGACATGTGATGCCTCACTCTATTCTTTTTTATAGAGATGCTATTGTTCTTAGTAATTTTTTGTAGGAATTATTTCGTTCTGATCAGGCTCAACTTCGCATGGGCACCTCCTATCATCCTTAATTTGACGGACAGCCTAAAGTCATTAACCACTGTCTCGAGCTTTATCTCTGATGTTTTGCACATGAGAAACCATTTTTTTGGAGTAAGTTGTTAGCTGGGGCAGAATACTCATTCAATATTAGATTTCACACTGCAGCTATCACAACTCCTTTCAAGATTCTTTATGGTCGGGACCCTCGAGCTTTGCACCTTTTTGTTCACAGAGAAACTCACATTGCTGATCTTGAAGTACAGCTCATTGGTCATGATGAAATGCTGTAACTTTTGCGTGCTAATATGCTCAAAGCTCAATCTTGTATGAAAGCTCAATTAGATTCCAACCAATGAGAGTTGTCCTTTGAAGTGGGAGACACTGTTTTATTGTGACTTCAGCCTTTTTGATGGTGCTCCCAAGCAAAGGAGTGAAAAGCCCTCTCCCTGCTATTTTGGTCCTTATACTGCTGTTTGTCATGTTGGACTGGTAACATATGAAGTAACTGTCCTAGAAACTACGCGTGGCCCATCCAATATTTCACATGTCTTTGTTGCGTCGTGCTCATGGTCAATTTCGCTCTTCCCTTCCAGCCGCATTGGCAATCAATGAAGAATGGGAATTAACTTTGGTCCCTGAAAAAGTTGTCACATTGTTGGGTTTCACAATCTGGGGTACCTCATCTCGAGCTGTTGGCATAATGGGTGGACCATTCTCTGAGGAAGCTACCTGGGAAAATTATGATTTGCTTTTTTGACATTTTTAATCTTTTCGCCTTGAGGAGAAGGCGAAATTTCTAAAGGGGTACTGATAAGAATCTGCCACTTCAACTGTATCTCAAGAGAAAGAAGAAACATGATGACATGGAAGACAAATTTAAAGCACATGACATCTGAAAATGTAGGTGTTCTATTTGGTAGCTAGTGGAATCTTTTTGTTAGCAAGTGGTTATTTATTTTTTTCTTGGGTTGTTATAACCATGAAGTACTTTATTGTCTGGAATTAAGCAGTGAGTCGTATTAGGAGCGAAGTCATTGTGTTTAGATTCTGGCAATTCTCCTTCAATAGAACCCATTATTTGTTCCCTTCTGAAATCTTTGTTGGTCTATCACATTTATATAAAGGAGGGATTTTTTTTTTTAAAATTCAGGTTGAATTTAGAATTTTTTTATAGTAAAGAAAAGAAGAATTTGTAGTCTTTTGGTTTTTTAAATATTTAATCATATTCGTATTGTAGATTAAAACTCGAAAATTGAAATGGAGTCTGAATTTTTTTGGGTCTGACTTGATCTAAAACTGAAGAACTTATGTCAAGGTGTAAATGATAATAAGCTAATTTACAAATAAAAGCTAGAGATATGGAATAATGAAAGTACACTAAAAATTAATAGGTTTTAGTTTAAAAAGAATAGTGGAAGACTGAACATATGGAATTAAAATATTGGAAATTTGAAAATTTGTTTAGCTCACAATTTTTCAGATATGTCAGGCTTTAAACCAATGATAAGATCAAGGAAGGTCCATTGTATTCAATTAATTATGGATGGATATAATGGCGAAATGAGTTGGTCTGTTATGGTTCATGATTCAGGATATTAGGCTATAAGCAAATAATTTATTTTTTAAATTAATGTATTTGTGGTATTCAAGGAAAAATAGTATTGGAATATATAGAAACGGTCCCCCTCCACCCCAACAAAAAAAATGAAGATTCAATTGGGGAAAAGAGGAGATTTATTTTAAAGAGGTTTTTCCTCTAAAAATTTTGGTCTTCCCATACCTAGGGATAGGAGGATCCATAATTGGTGGCCTAGGTTAAAAGGGAGAGTAAATGACAGCAGTGGGTATGCGAGGGATGTAAAAGTGAAGTGTATGACTTTGGACAGTGAAGAAAGGAAGAAGAGGATATTTGCTATTGGTCTTAAATACATACATTGTTTAGGAGTATATAGCAGACTTCATATATGTCTCAATTAAGGCTTTGATGTTGTATCGCCTGTGAAGGCCATGAGATGATTACTAACTTAACTGGATTTAAAATTTTACTTCAATTTTTATACTATTTTCAAGTAAGGTATAAGAATGTCAGATTTTCAAGTAAGGCCATGAGAGTCTAAGTGTGCCTTATCAAAGTTTTCCATTTTATTGGGACTTATGTATGAGCTATCATCAGTAACATTATTGTGTGGTTGGAAGACTTGTGCCTATGAAATTATTATTCAATATGTTAAATCTTTAGCCCTTGATCCCTCTTGAAAGCTCTGTTGTCTCTGTATACTTTGCTCATAATGTAGGTAAGCTTGACTGCATTGATTTTTTATGTTCCGCAACTTTGTACAAGAAAAGTAAAATTTTTTATATTGACAAATTTGAAAATACCCTTGATTCTCATCTGATAAAGAAAAAAAAAAAAAAAAAGATTTACGACTCATAAATTCCCTGAAGTTCTTCAAAGGCAGATATAAATCTTCTCTGAATTTTAACTTTCTTTTTTTAAACTAGAAGAGAATATAATAAAGTTTACTTAACCATGGCTCCTTAATGAGTGATCAATGTCATTGGGCTTGCCCATTTGGCCTTTATCTATTTGGTTTATACCTTCCCAGGAGATTTCTTCGCCCAGTTATTTAAGATTGACACGGTAAAGCCACCTTGACTCTTGCATAAAGGTGAATTTCTGTACCTCCATTTTGACATCTGGAAATGAAATTAGTCAGAGGCAGCAGTCATTGTGTTGGTCATCTGTGAAGTCTTACTGTGCTAGTGAGAAACAATGTTTCTAATAGGCCTAAATTTTTTAGAACTTGTGGAAAGGGAAATAGGGTTATCACCTTAGAAGTTAGTAAATACAGATATGAATATTCAAGTCTGGGTCAGATTGCACTTGAGCATATGAGATCTTCATTATGATATACTGCATTAAACTGTTGCTTCTTGGCTGTTATGCTTGTATGTTAATGGTTTCGAAAACACCTCATGGATGATGATTCATTTCAGACCATGCTATATTATAGATATAGCTTTATGCCATTTCAATTCAAAGTTTAGAAGGTATTATAATTTATAATCTTGAACCTAAATAGAGTATGAACTCTTTTTCTTAATACAGTGATGAAACCAGAACAAATTGCTCAACTAGATACTTCACTGATTTGGTGCAGGTTACACTTGTAAAGATGGTAAATGAAGCGACTTCTAACATTCCCGGATGGGACGACTAAAGATAATTCTCACTTTGAAGGATACTGCATTAGGGAAACTACTGGTGTGGTTTTGGTCAGATACTACATTCTGCAAGTAAGAATTATAGAAGCCTCAGAATACATGTTTAGGGGAGGTGGAGGGTGCACAGCATTTTTATTTTATATTTTTATATTTTATTTTTGGTGTTAAAGCAAACCTTTTTCTTTGAGATATTTGATGGTGTTTCATCTGTTCTCTTTATTTGCCTACGATGGGCTTGTCTTGCAATGTAGGTTATGTTGACGTAGATGCTAAGTAGGGTTAAAACTTATTTTCACCAGAAGTGGTCACCATCAAATGATTGAATGCGAGCAATAAAATGACAAAATTATAATCAGTGCATTGGATGTATCTTACTAAACGCATTGAATTCTTTTAAAGATGGTGGACCGATTGTAACCGGCTAACCAAGATTTATGGGTTTGGTGGACACCAGCTCGTAATTAGTCCACTATTGGGGATAGTTAGTTTAGTATGGTATGCCAAAATTATGGTACGTGATAACGTTCGGATATTATACATATTTTAATTGAAAAGTTTGAATAAAAATATCTTAAATAAAATGGAAGGTTTTATAGTACGAGTGTCTATTTATGAGTTTTTTTTATGCTTTATTTAAAAAAAAAATATGGTTTATAAATACCAATATATATAAATTGACATATCAAAATATAAACATTGAAAAATACAAGTGAATATTATCCATCTAACCATGACCATTCTTATTTTTATGTGATGTTTATTCATTTTCTTTGCTATCATTTTCATTTCGCTAAAGTTACTTGCGATGGATCTTTCCATTAAGTTTATTTAAATCAATAAGTTGCATTTTTTCCCCCAAAGAATTAAATTTTTTTCATCATGGTATTTATTTGGGCTGAACAATTTTGGATAAACTTGCTTCCTGTTTGTTTGAGGCTTTTAATATGCTCCAATTTCACTCTCGCCGAGAAGAGGTACATCATTGGCTCCAAACTCAACACAAGCTGTACTTTAAAAGGAAAAAATAATATGGTATTTTTATGTTTTTTTTATGCTTAATAAATATGAATTTAAAAATATGTATTTTTTTTTCTATGTTTCAAAAAAATATGTAAAACACATATAATTTGTATATTATACGCAAATAAGCTAACTTAGTTATTGATTGCAAAGCAACCCATGCACTAGGGTGACATCCTTCATGCTTTCTCCTCAACCGCATGATCTAACTCATGACTTCGACAGAGGCCAAGCCCAACCTAAGCCCCATTCATGGTCATTTTAATCCCTCCCACAATCGCCATCCCTAGGCCCACTTGGGTTACGAGCCATCACAAACTCTTAGCTATGCAACATGATAAGTTGCCATCCATAATGGTGAATCCACTAATGATTAACATCATTTGCAGTGTTTGTTGAAGCTATTCACGAGAGTAGTGGTCGAGTAAGAACTTGCTATATGAAGAACAACGTCTTGGCATCTCTTTTTTTATTTTCCTTCACATTTGCTTCATCATCTTCTCTGAGAACATTTTCTCAACCAAATCGCAAAGGTCTTGCGATCTAAACAGCGTCTTCATCATCAAGCTCCAAAGGTCATAACCTTCTCCACCAGGAGGAATTTGATGAGGGCGAAGATCAGGCTTCATCGCACCACCTAAGGGAATCAAGGATGAGTCGGAAGCACAAGGGAAGTGGGGCGAACATATGGAGTTCAACTAGGAAGAGTATCTTGAGAAGAAGGGAGTCATGTCTTCTTTTCTTTAGATATTTGATTGTTTCTTCCATGTTGTACCCATCCATGAGGGGCTAACCGTCCATAGTGCCTCGGGATGTTGAACTATGATGCTTTGTATGCTTTGAACACTTGCATTTGATAATCTATGGAGTCCTTTTGATTCTTGTGTTAAATCTTATGCTTGCATAACTTGATGAGTTTGATTTGCTCAGTTGCTTGGGTAAAACTTGGTGTGTGGATTGTCATAGTTATAGTTGTCTTGTATGAATGTAAAACTCAATGTGTATGAAACCCACAGTTACCTTAACAAAACTCAGTGTATTTGAAAACCATAGCTGCTACATTGCTCTTGAGCATACACTCGAACTATAGAATGTACCTTGCAGGCATTAAGAGTAAGTCAGCATACAATAGCTCATAGAAATCATCCTGGGCATTGCTCTCTTGTTGTTAAAACACTCAATCCTAATCTACCTGTTGATTCCTCCCGTTCTTTCCTTTTCTTATTTTAATTTCTTTCTTTAAACCAACCTCATTTTGTGCTTGACTAGAGATCAGAAGAAGGTTTAGTACTTTAAGTCCAGTCCCTGTAATTCAACAACACTACTTCTTACAGGGTACCACTTTATTACTTGTGTGAGACCCTGATAAGAGCCTAAATGTACGTATCTATACATTGCTTTTGTATATGTTTACATGCTATTTTGGATGAATTGATGCCCGTTTTTACCAAAATTGGTTATTTCCTTGTTGCAGGCCTCAGAGAAGATAGAATGAGCTCGAGAACGCAATTAGAGTGAAATTGGCACCAAAAAAAGTGTTTTTGAAGTAAGAGCACTGTAGTGGTATTGTAGCAAGGAAGCCGGGTGTTACATGAATCAAGCTATGAACCTCACGGGCACTGTGCGCCCACACACTGCCCTTGAGAGCAGCCGAAGAATTCAGAGCCGGTACTGTAGTTAAATCACTGCAGCAAAAGCAAAGCAACTGGCCCTGTAGCACTGACCCGGGTTTTTGTGAGCAGAAAGGCAGTACTGAGCTGCACGGCCACTGTGCGCCCGCACACAGCCAGCATGACTCTGGCCGGAACTCTTTAAAAGTACATCTAGGGCATCATAGAGAGGGTCTTTGGCCACCCTTTCTCCACCCTCATCACCTAGGGCTTTAAGGCAGCTGGAGAAGGCAATTCTAAAGGGCAAATTAAAGGGGAGAATAAGAGTACTATCAAGGAGAACATCAAGGAGCTTGTCGACGCGGATTCGACAAGCTCTTATCACCACCTTCTAGTTAACATTTCAAGGGGTTTCTTTAGTTTTGTTTATGATGCATGTGTATCTTGAGATCTCTCTTTTATTCATGTTGAACTAGACTCCCAAGGTCACCGGGCATCCGGTGAACCTTGGGATGAACTTGCTTGTATGAATGTTGTGATTTGCATTTATAGCATTTGGTTTTGTTTTGTGGTTTAAGCTTGGTAAACTTTGATGTGTTGATTTACATGAGAACTCTGCAATTATTAGGTTGCACTTGGTGCATGACCATCGCCCTTGTATTAGACACACCTAGCTTAATGGGGATTCATGTATGAACACGCCGTGACCATCGGGTGCTTCATACCACTTCAACCATTAGGGCTGGACCTAAGTTGAGTATCAACCCTAATTAGAGATTTCCCTGTGTGCATTGCAATCGTAGGAGGATTTAGCCAGAAGAGATTATGAGCTAATACTTGTATGGGATTAGGGATTATTGCCGTGACCATCGGGATAATCTATTTTCAGACATCTCTTGGCCCAAACCACCATTGCCTGTGTAATTGCAACATCCGTCTAGCTTTAGTAGTCCTGAGGGGATCCATACCCGGGCCTCGCACTTTCATTGTTATTTGCTTCTTTAATCTGTTTATGTGGTGTGGCTTAGTCCAAATTGTCTATAGTTATCTCTCTTTGTAGTTTTCTTATTTTGTTTTAAACCTATATATGTTAGACTAGACAATGCTGTTTAGGGAGAAGTAATAGCAGCTCTTGGGACCCTAAGGAATATGACCCTCTCGTGCTTGCGCGAGAGGTATTATTTGACAACCCGTGCACTTGCAGATATCATCAGACCCGTACACTTGCGGAGAACACATCACCTGCTTGAAAAGTCTTTAACTCCTGACAAAGCTCTTAAGTAATGGTGCTTCTTCATAAGCAGAGATTTTGTGAATATGTCTGCCTTTAGTTCTTCTGATTTGCAATGCTTCTATACTGTTGATCCATTTGCAATTAAACCTCGAATGAAATGAAAACGAATTTCGATGTGTTTTGTTCTTCCATACTGTGTAGGGTTTTAGCTATCTCAAAAGTAGACCAGTTATCACGCTAAATCTCAATAGCTTCATTGATCTTCATACCACAATCCTCCAACATTCTCTTTAACCATACCCCTTGACAGGTTGTTGCAGTAGCAGTAATATATTCGGCCTCAGTTGTAGAGAGTGCAGTTACATCCTATTTCTTAGAGCTACATGAGATGGCTCCTGAACTAAGATCAAAAACCATGCCCGAAGTACTACGTCTGTCTTAAATTGAGCCTCCCCAATCGCTGTCACTGAAATCTCTCAATTTCCAATCTTCAACTTCAGCATACTTTATACCAAAATTACTTGTACATGTTATATATCTCAACAAATGTTTTCCAGCCCCAAGATCCATTCTGGTGGGCTTACTAACAAATATGGATAGTAAATTCACAGTAAAAGCTATATCTAGGTGAGTGTGCATTAGATACAAGAGTCTTCCTATCAAGCTTTTGTAAATCTTTGGATCTGTAGTTCTAGATTTATCATCGCTTTGTAATTTCTTACTACTGTTCATAGGAGTATAGACCGGCTTCCATTGATGCATCATAAACAATTTTAATGTCTCCTTTGCATACCTTCTCTGAGTAATGAATATTTCTCCTTCTATTTGTTTTACCTCCAAGCTCAAAATGTAGTTCAGTAGTCCCAAATCTGAAATTTCAAAGCAATCTTTTGTTTGAAAACATCCACCATTCCTTGTGATGAACTTAAATAGATGATATCATCCACCATTGCATGTGTCCACAGGTGAATCTTCATATATTATCAGTGGTGTAGACTTGGTCCTGTGGCTACAATTCAAATCCTAACCTGCACCTTCATTAAAGGTTACATCTCTACTTATAACAACCTTAGAAGTAATGGGATTGAATAATTGGTATGCATTTGAATCCAAGCAATATCTGATGAATACACATCTTTCAGACTTTGTATCTAGTTCTACAACCCTTTTTCCTTTTTTTTATTTTCTCTTTTTTTTTAAATCCTTTTTACTCATCAAGATATTTTGACCTTCTAGGTCCTCGGTCAAAGCTCTGCGTGTTGCCATCCGATGTTGTAACCTTCTGATTCAACTTTTCTATCATCACATGATTTGAAGTAGAGCATTCTCTTTTTTCTCTATTTTCTTAAAATTTTTGAATCCACATCCTTTTGATGACAATAGTTTTTCCTCTGACTTTTCTTTTGATAGTTGCTTGCACATGACCAACCACTATTTCGTTCTTCAGGTCTTCTTTTAATTTGTAACACTTTGGTCTTATATTCCCGGTTTCTCCACAGTGAAAACATGTAGGCACTTCTTTTATTCGTTCTTTCTTGACTTGAACTTGCTTCTCCTTTTGTTGAGTGGTAGACTTGATAAACATAACCCTTGGGCATCCAGTTTTAGCACTAGAAGTCTCACCAACATATCCGATGCCTTTCTTGACTTTACTTGATCTTCCAATCGAAAGCATTTCATCTAGCTTAGCTTTTCCTTTGTTCATGGATTCTAGAATCTTCTCTGCTTGACTCAACTTTCCTTGACATTCAGTCAGTTCTTTCTCCAAACGTTTGTTTTGTATCATCATCTGATCAAACTTTGTGAGCATTAGTTTGTAACTCATGAGAAGATCTTTTTCAGTCACCTCATCGAATTCACTATCAGTACTGTCTTATGTTGTATCAGATGTTGTAACATTTTTTGCAACAGGTTTCAATTTTCAGGCTACCTCACTCATGATTGCTGGAAACGAGATATGGTGGTTGCAGTTGTCTTCATCTTCATCTTCGTCCATGCTGTAGTCTGAGTCATCACTCCATTTGGCATTGAGTGACTTTTCTTTCTTTTTAAGAGTGTTAGCACACTCTAATTGATAATGTCCAACACCACCACACTCCCAACACTTTATCTTTTGTTGGTTGTCCTCTGTATCTTCCTTTTCTTCTTTGGGAGCCTCTTTCTTTTGGAATCTGCTACCCTTCTTCTTATACTTTCTGAACATGTTGTATAGCTTCTTTGATAGGAAAATAAATTCTCCATCTTCTTCATCTTCATCATCTGTTACAATAGTCTATTGTAACTCTTTCTAATTGACTGCTTCTATCTTCAGAGCAAAGTCTTCCACTTTTCTTTCAGGGTTCAGGTTCATTTCATATGCATGTAATGACCCTATTAACTCGTCAAGTCTCATGGTCGTGATGTCTCTTAACTCTTCAATTGCAGCTACTTTTGCATCAAACCTTCTTGGAAGAGACCTAAGAGTCTTTTGCACTAATTTTTTATCGGAATACTTCTTCCCAAGTTGATAGGCTTGATTCGCAATATCCATAAACTTTGCATTGAAGATGGCTATTGTTTCTTCCCCTCCCATCCTGAGATTTTCAAACATGGTAGTCAACATTTGAAGTTTAGAAGTTCTTACCACATTCTTGCCTTCATGAATCGTTTGAAGAATCTCACAAGCTTCTTTGGCACTCTCACACATAGCCACATACTTGAACTGATTTTCGTCCACCCCTCCAAAAATTGCATTTAGAGCTTTTCCATTTGCATTAGCTTTCTTCATGTCTTCGATACTCCAGTTGGTCTTCTTCTTCACAATTTCGTTCTTGTCTTCATCAACTAGAGTTGGAGGGAACCATCCTTCTGCAACAGCAATCCAAGCGCTCTCATCCAGAGATTTTATGAACGCTCTCATCCTTGCTTTCCAATACGGGTAGTTGGAGCCGTTGAGCAATGGAGGACGAGTGACGGAGGCACCTTCTCTTCTGGCCATCAAAGGAACTAGATAGGATCTCGTCGACCTTGAAACCAAAGTTAACACGATGACCTACTCTCTGATACCACTTGTTAGTTCCACCGGTTAGGGTTTGTGAACTTAGAGGAACACTCACTCACTTAAGCACTCAAGAATAGCACACACAAACACACAAGAAAAGACACAAGACGTTGGTAACCCAGTTCGGCGTCCACTCGCCTACATCTGGGGGGCCAAGCCCGGAGATCAACAACCCACTAAAAAGAGGTTAAGATAGAAGAGTACAAACACACTTGTCACTCTCTCTCACATACAAAGAATACTACCTTCTCTAGATTGTCCGGTACCTCCCTACTCCCTCTTTCAAGAGCCGTATCCAATCCTAGACCAAGGAAGTATATATAGACGCCTCAACATCCCAAATATAGCACATATCTCTTTTAGAATCTCCGCGGCTTCTAACTTTAGAACCTTCCGAAATTAGATGTCGCAACTTATGTTATAACATATGTTACAACATGACCCTCACTATTGGCTTGACTGATTTCTGGCTCCATTGCAAAGCGACCTCAAGACCCATCTTTAGTCCGAGTCGATGCAGTCCGATCACCTGATCCGAACCTACCAGCAACTAGCCTCCCTCTTCAGCTCCTCACCACACAGCCCCCTCGCAAGGGGCGCACGTCCTATGTGCGTCTTCATGAAACTTGCCAAACTTAGTCTTCCCTTCACCCAAGTTTGGTCTTTAAATCTTCAACAAAGATCTTCAGTCAATCATCCATATCTTGCCAATAATAGGCGCATCTTCAAACATACCCTTAATAGACTTCATATCATCTCTATTAGGGTTCTTCAAATCTTGCCTTCAATTGTCTCTTCAAAATCATACCATTGATAGGTTGTTTCTTCATTTAGTTCCACCCATATTTAGTCTTCAATCACATCTTTTAAATATGGTCTTTATGAGATCTTGACTCCATGATATTACTTGCTTGATCATCTTGCCTAAAATAGCTTCAACAAGATCTTCATTTAATTTTCATGAGAGTTGCAACTTCTTGCCAAAAATAACTTCTCCAAGATCTCCCATGATATTTTCCTCCTAGCCAAGTTTATTTGCCATGTCATCACATCATTATGCATGCCACGTCATCTTGATTGCCACGTCACCTTAACTAGGTGTCAAATTATGCCAATCTTAAAGTGCATTTCCATTGACAATATGAGTTATATTTAATAATAAATAATTTTTTATTTATAAATTATTTTAAATATTATTGCTTGCTTTAATTATTATAATTAACTATCTAAATTAATAAATTTTATAAACAATAAAAAATAATTTCAATTCCATTTTATACTTTATAATTAAATATTTAAATTAAATAACTCATGTTATTATCCGCTTTAATTATTTTAATTAGTTAACTCCTGAAGGAAAAGTGATATTTTACTTTCGTCGTTATAATTAAATGCTAAATTAACTAATTTTAATAATTATTAGTCACTTCAATTATTATAATGAATTATTAAAATTAATTATTTTTTAATAAATATGCACCTTGGCAAAATGTTATTTCACTTTAATAATTATAATTAATTATTCGTATTAAAAAATTTAGGTTGAATTTCCTAGTTGGTCCCTCTACTATTTCAAACTTGCCCATTTGGTCCCTCTACTAAAATTTGCACCGAATGAGTATCTTTACTTTTAAAATATCAGTCCATACACAGACGCCCATTCTCTTTGTCGTCTGCGTGTGCTGATATGGTTTTTTTTAATGGAAGAAAGTAGCCATTGAGCTGAGATGGCCTTTCTCTCTATTTACAAATGATGAGTTGGGTTTTCTCTTTTAACAAAGGGAAAGTAGATTGCCCAATCATCGCCACCAACCTGCCCTAGTTGCCCCGTCTTAGACCACTGTGACAATCGTGCCCTAGTTACCATCTTCGGTTGCCCCGATGACCACCACAATTGTGCCCTGATTACTGTCTTAGGTTGCCCCGATGACCATCATCATCGTGTCCTAATTGGAGTCTTTGGTCAGCCCAATCACCGTCACCAGTCGTGCCCTAGTTGCCGTCTTCAATCATCACGTCTTGCCGATCCATTGTGGTGGTGAACCCTTGCCATCAAAGCCATGAGAAGTCCTCTGAGGTTACCATCTCTGAAGCCCTACCGTAAATTATCCAAGCTAGTTTTGATTTCATAGGTGGCCCTTATGGTTTTGCAAGCTTCAAGCATACAACAGAAAGATATAATAAATAAGCTAGTCTGAACATGAGCGGTGGATTTAAGTTTTTCTGTGACACCTAAGTTGGTTGTATTATGTTTGTTTTTTTTTTTGTTTCTCTGTGACACCTAAGTTGGTTATATGTAACAGTTTGTATTCAACTTTTTTACTTAATAAATAAGTTGAAAAGTAGTGATTTTAGATTCCAATGATAAATTTATCTTTGACTTAACTTGGCGTTGAGCTGTATATTTTTCTTAGTTTTCATGTACCAGTTTGTGTTTATTAGTTTGATTAAACTATATATTCTGGATTTCGATAATGTCATTATGCAGAATAAAGTGGAATGCACAACTTGGTTTTGAATGATGTCAAATTCCACATTGACATAATTTCTCCATCTTCACACAAATAAGATCTGCAATCTAACATGTATATGCATAATTAATCTTTGCAAAACTTTACATTGGAATATACAGTTATCTAATTAAACCCAAAGCACACAATTCTTGAAAAATGCAGTTACTGATTTTTTTTTACCAATTTTATTCATGTATGAAACTTCACACTTTACATGATTTGGTTTCTCCATATATTTTGATTTTGAATGATGTCAATCTCCATATGGACAAATAAAAGTTACAAAACTTTACATTCAAATAGCAATTTCATTTATGATGAAAATAACAATTATAAAATTGTGTTCCCCAAACACGTTTCAAATCTGCACACAATTAAAATCTACAAAGTATCCGCACAATTAAAAGTTACAAAAATTTACATTCAAATAGCAATTTCATTTTTGTATGAAAATACCAATTTACAAAATTGTGTTCCACTATACATGTTTCAAAATCCAATCTACCATGCTACTGTTCAAATAAAGAAAACATTCCAATAGTGCATGACATTCCACTGCACATATATCTTTAAAGCACACAAAGAGACATAATATTCACCATTCTAAACCAAAAAACAAAAGCCATGTAAATGCATCAAATTTGGTGATCCTCTGCACTTGCAGCCCTAGTCATGCTTTGTTGTGTTATTAAGAATTCTGGATGCTCATATGTTGCTGAGGATTCTTGGCTTGATTCCTTGTATTCTGCCTTTTCCTCACAATCTTATCTCTTCTTGCCTACAAAATTCATGGGCATCAAAGAATATCCTGGGAAAATTGACAATTAATCATTGGCAAAACTCATGTAAATAAACTGTTAGAAATGTTACCATCAATTAGGAGGCAGTAATAAAAGATGAATCATGTGGATTATCCCTACCAACAATGGACTCCTTAGTGTGGGCACCCTACATAAATAACAATGATTATAACAAAAAATGTCATTGAAACTATATTAATTGCATTAGGAAATGACACTCATAAATTAACCCTTACCCTTAATATACTGACTGAAGCAGCAACAACAACTCTTACATTTCCCAGGATGGAAGCATTCACTGATTTCTCGTTTCCCCTTGATCCTCCAGCAATATTCTTCCCTTTTTGTTGTTGAGTAACATCACATTTTGATTGTCCTGAGCCATTACTAATGACCTGCAAAATCAAAAAATCTTTTTAGGATTACCTAAGTAACATAATAGTCAGCAGTTAATAATAAAATTAATTCAAGTATACAAACTTACAGTATTGAGTCTTTTTGGGCACTTTAGCTTATTGTGACCTTTTTGACTGTAAATCCTACATTTCATAACTCTGCCTGTTCTAGAAAGTTTTGATCTACTTGTATTCTTTCTTTCTGATGGCTATCTCTTCCTTTTTTTTTCTGCAAGTCTGCCAAGCATTCTTTTAGCAATGGTGGTAGCAAGGGACCTTCAACACTTGTTGGCCATTGCATCCTTCCTCTCAAAGGGTTAACATTGAACATGTAGGCTAGCAAGTAAATTTCCTTCCTGAACTATTTAGTCAAAATATTCAATGGATCTACACAACAGAAAATAATGATAACCATTACATGCTCACTAGGGATTCGAGTTTTGTTCCATTTTCCACATGAGAAGTAATGATTTTCTAGTCTTACAACATAGCCTTCCCTTACATGGTTCACCATATCATCCCTGAACACTTCATAGCTTGCCCCACCGTTCCAGTCAACCCTCCACTTCACACTTTTATTTCTTTCTTTTTCCATTTTAGCAACTATGTTGGGCCCACAAACCATTTTCCATTTCAAAGCATAATCTTTTTTTACCACTAATCTGTTCATCAAATACTGTCTAATTTCTTCAAGCATACCAATGATGGGCTTGCTTCTGGCCTCTAATAGCACTCCATTGAAGGTCTCGCACATGTTGTTATCAACATTTTCACACTTGATCATATCACTGAAGAATGCTTGACACCAACCATTGACTAGCCATCTCTCTAATAATTCTTTAACAACCAAAACTCCCCTTTTTAGGGTTCTCATTATTTCCAAGTACTTGTTCATTTCAGGTTGACTAGTTGCCTTAGGAGTGTTCCAAAAATTCATTTGCAAATCTTTCCCCTGGAATTTCTTGCCCCATCTAGCATAAATGTGTCTTGCACACATTCTATGCTCAATGAAGGGCAAAAGTTGGTTAACTGCATGTATTAAACCCTAAGAACAATAATTGTAGCAATCAAAATACGTCAGTAGTTAATGTGAAAAAAATAATTAAGATGAAGCTGAAACCTTTTGCATATCACTCACAACTACCCATCCTAGTCCATCTGCAATACACAGGTCAATTTTCAATAACTGAATAAACCAACTCCAAGTCTCACTTGTTTCATTATCTACAACAGCCCATGCAATTGGGAACATTTGATTTTTCCCATCTCTGCCTACTGCCACAAGTAATTGTCCTTTCATCAGACCTTTTAAGAAACACCCATCTAAGCCTATTAGTTTTTGGCATCTAGCAATAAACCCATCTTTAATTGCAGGCCAGGATTTGACTCCTTTAATTCAATTGCATAGTTGTTAATCACCTTGAAATCATCTTTGAATGTTGTTCAATTTTTTCAACACCAAACCTTTGGCATTTCTACTCACCTTACTTGTCACAAACACTCCTAACTCCCTCCAAACAATTTCTTTTAGATTAATTGGCTTAATAAAAGCATTACTGCTAATTAAATTACCAAATCTCTTTGCAACTACACCAGCTGTTACCTTTTTGTTCTTTGTTGTCTGAAGAAGACATGAATGCTCTACAATGTAATGTTTAACCACATACATTTTTCTGCTACTAAACCAAGAACATAAAATTAGCCATGGACATCCTTTTGCAAAACAAATACCTCTTACTCTGAATGCATCATTTTTCATGTATCTAAACTCAAAGTCTTGTTTGGTTGAGAAGTCCACACTCTTAAACTATTTTAGGTTTTTAAACCCAAGATCTAAGGAGAAGTCAAGCAATGGGACATCAGGATTGAAATATTTCTTTTTTGGACCTATGCCTTATAGCATCATCTACATCAAAATCTAAGCTGGTTTCCTCATAACTACCTAGATTCGATGAATCAATGTAATCGCTTTCAAATCCAACCACTTTCCCATCTCCAATTTGCTTCTGCCCTATGTTTGCTTCTCCTCTGTCAGTAGTATCACCAACACTGCCTTAATCTCTAGGTTCATTGTTATCTGCATCAGCATCTTCCTACACTAGCCTCTTGAATTGCACATATCTGCTCAGTAATCCTGGCCTGGTCCCTCTCATCATCTGCATCTGACCCCATTATGGGGGCATCTACTAGTATATCCTCATCATCATCTTTTGAGATGTTATCTTGTTTATCCCATTCATTGTCATCTAAATTCCTATCATCATGAATTGCAACCACTGAAGTATATGCCAATTTATTATGACACATTAATGTATCTGCCAATTTATCTCCATGGTTAACATCAGAGCACTCCACATATACATCTACCATGGACTGACTCATTAATTGATTAACTAAATCTAGAATTCATCATCATCTTTAATAATTTTAATGACCCACCATTATCCACAAAAAAAAACAAATTTATAGACTTCTCAATGCTATACCCTAATTCCTTCCAATCCCCCAACAAATCCCAGTAGTAAAGCTTATCAGGGTCAACAGTAAATTCAGTAACTGATCCATCCAAATATTTCACCATCCTATCTTTTCCTATTGTCCCTCCATGGTGGTACTTCACAATGTGTGCTTCCATATTGCTACACAATAGACCAATACCACCTAATCACTCAGTAACAATGTGTTCTTTCATAAGATGTAACTATGAAGTGAAAAAAAAATTCCCCTGCCTATTGGATCTTAACATGCTGATTTCATCGAGTCAACAACCATTTAAAAAAAGTTATGCAGATCATCTTTATTAGTAGATGTGACTATGAAGTGAAAAAAAATTCCCCTGCCTATTGGATCTTAACATGCTAATTTTATTGAGTCAACAACCATTTAAAAAAAGTTATACATATCATCTTTATTAGTAGATATGACTATGAAGTGAAAAAAAACCCACTGCCTATTGGATCTTAACATGCTTATTTCATTCAGTCAACAACCATTTAAAAAAGTTATACATATCATCTTTATTAGTATATGTGACTATGAAGTGCAAACAAAAATTCCCCTACCTATTAGATCTTAACTTGTTAATTTCATTGACTCAACAACCATTTAAAAAAAGTTCTGCATATCATCTTTATTAGTAGATATGACTATGAAGTGAGAAAAAAAAAATTCCCTTGCCTATTGGATCTAAACAAAAATACATAACCTTAAGCCCTAAAATTGTCATTGTAGTAAACATGCTAATTTCACTGAGTCCACAACCATTTAAAATAAGTTCTGCTATATCATCTTTATTAGTATATGTATTTATGAAGTGAAAAAAAAATTCATCTGCCTATTGGATTCAAACAAAAAATACATAGCCTTTAGCCCTAAAATTGTCATTGCAATAAACATGATAATTTCCTTGAGTCCACAACCATTTAAAAAAAGTTCTGTATATCATCTTTATTAGTAGATGTGACTATGAATTGAAAAATAAAATCCATCTGCGAATTGGATCTAAACAAAAAAATACATAACCCTAAACCATAAAATTGTCATTGTAATAAACATCCTAATTTCATGATAAAAGTTCTGCAAATCCATAAAATAAATGTTCTGCATATCACACACACACACACGCACACACACACAAAAGTCACATAAGTCCACATCTGTGGTCCCTTTTGCAACCTTCTAAAATAAAAGAACTAGTAAACATGCTAAGCCCTAAAATACATAACTATAAAATTAAAATTATGCATATCACAAACACACAAGTCCACATCTATGGTTCCCCTTGCAACCTTCTAAAATAAATGAACTAATAAACATGCTAAGTGTAATACTTTGAACCTTTGGATACCTGTTGGAAAATATATTGATGGTATTATCACAGTTGCAGTAAAATTTTCCTACAGAGCAGTTTTGTTGAGAAACCTAAGAGGAAAGCACAAGGACTTAGTTGTGAGAGTTTATATAAGATTTTGGGTTCACAAGTAATTAAAAAGGTTTGATCTAAACTGTTTTCAAAGACCAAGGACTGAAAGGTAAGTTTGTAGCGACCTTTTGGAAATACTATTTTATGACACAGGGGCTATTGGTGAGTTTTATGACACAGGGACCTTTTGTAAAAAAATTTTATTTTTAGGGAGTAACAGGGAATTTCGGCAGAAACATAAGTTAAGAGAAAAAGGGTGGAATGGCTTGTTTGTATGATGGCCTTTCTCCTTCTTTGCAACAGTTTTATGTGAGAAAAAAAAAAAGAGGGAAGAAAAGGAGAAGAAGATGGGAGGTTTTGAGGAGAAGGATTTGGAGATCGCCGGAGTGAAGCTTCCTTGGTAAGGTTTTTAAATAATTTTGTTTTGGTTGAGATGTATGTATGTATGTATGTATGTATGGATGTGTATGTATGGATGTGTGTGTGTGTGTGTGTGTGTGTTGGTGATTTATTGGAGATAAGGGTGGATTTTTTAAGAAATGTTGATGGAGAAGATGAAGTGGTTGAAATAAGATGATTTTGTATTAAAAAATCTTTGTATTTGAGATGAATCTTGCTTGGAATGGTGGATGAATTCTCGATTTGTTTTGGTTAATTAAGTTGATGATGATAATGATTAAGATGGTAATGAAGATTGTTGGAATGGTGAGTTGGTTGAGTTTAACCAATTTGAGATGAGATGTTTTGGTTGGATCAAATCAAGTAGGAGTAAGTTGGTTGAGTTTAAGTGATTTGGTTTAGTTGGGCTTGACCAAATCATGTGAAGTGGGTTTGATTTGGTTTAGTCAAGTTCAATTGGATTGGAGTTGGGTTTGGTTGAGAGTTGTAGTAGGTTGGGTTCATTTGGGTTAAATGAGAGTAAAGAATTGGTTCGGTGCAACTAATTGAGGATTGATTTGATTTGGACTCTATGTGTAATTGAGTTGGGTTGAATTTATGTTAGGTTGGTTGAGATTGATTTGGGTTTGGTTCAGATTTTGGGCTAATGACTTTTGGCTGAACCAATTTAAGGAGAATTGGGTTTAGTTGAACCAAATTGGTTCAAGAGATTTGTACAAGAATTGGAATTGGTTCAATGTTGGTTGGGTAAATTGAACTTGGTTCAGTAAAATTGAGGTTGGTTCAGGAGGGTTTAGCCCAAATTGAGTTGGTTTAAGTGCAATTGAAGACCAGTTTAATTATGCAAGGTCGGATTTTAATCGGTTAGATAGAGTGGGCCCAATTAGAGAGTCAATTATTTTTTTTTTTTGTATTTTCTTTTGGGTTTAGTTATGCCTTTAGTTGTCGGATTTATTTATTTTTCTGTTCTCTTGATAGGTATTGTTCAGACTTGGGAGGGAGTTCTAGAAACCCAAGGGGAGACCAGGTGAGTTGGTAGTGGCTATTATTTTGAATAATTGATAATTGTTATTATTTTGAAATAATTATTTAATAGCTAGTATTTTGGAAATTTTTTTAATTATTTCATTTTTATTATGTTTAATTATGTATAATGTTAAAGGATACCTATATTTATTTATCGTTGTTGTGCTATGACAATCGTATTGATACATTAGGTTTTGTATAATTATACATAGTTTCAACTATGGAAAATACATGCATATACGATTTAATTATTCATTTCAGGTATTTATTTTAATGGTTATGTATGCATTGACTTTGAAAGATTTGTGAAACTATGTGTGCGTATTTAAATGATTTTACCGGCAATGCTTGTGAAATTGATTTTCATTCCTACTATAGGAATAGTTTCACAGATCTGGACTTTACAGGTATTAAGCATGTATTGTATTGTGTTATTATGCTTTCACGGGATTTTAATGGTGACTACGGACTTTAGTCAGACACTACAGTGGGGGTCCCATAATTCGGCTTAATGGGAGGCGTTGTGGTTAACCTTGAGTTTTACCCTGGTCAAGAGATGCGTAGAGCTATTTACAGGGTTTAGTTCTATTGAGAAATCCGGGGTCACCACACGGGGATCTCAATGGCCAACGTTAAGGTTATGAAGACCTTGATGGCTCTCAACCTAGTTGCGACAGCGGCTAAGTCGGGGAGTGTTTTTAGACCAATGATTTGAGATCGGTTTTATAGTTCAGTCGTACAAACATGTTATTTTGGATTGTGACGAGGAGGCGACGCCCAACTGTCTCTCTCAAGAGGCCCGACTTTCACAAAAATTTATATTTCCTTGGAAAATCGACTTGATGATTATTTATGATGAGTTTATGTTTTAAAATCTCTTAAAACTTGTATTTTACCAAATTATGGTATTTGTGAAAGTTGGGAAGTTATTTGAGAAATTGATTTGTATATACTTTATACGCTATATTTAATCATTTGAAATTATTGAGCCACTTTCGACCAACTGAAATGTGCTACAGTTGCAAGAGCCGGACCCTACTAGATTGTCTTTGCGAGTATAGAGCCAGTCTGGGTTGAGTTCAAGGTTGGAGTGGGTCCCCTTTCTTTCTATTGTTGGTGTTATGATCTTATAGCAGTTGTTTCCTCAAATTGGAGTAATTATGTTTGTTGTATTCGTGTATTTGAAATTGTAGTTGGTGCAAAGTTGTCAGCCGTGTTTTGTAAGTCTATTTTGGTTTTTTCAAGGGTGTCAGTTTTCAAGTTAAAATGGGGTTTTAACTGATAGGTGTCACATTTAACTCGTTAGAAGGGGTGGGTGTGACACTAAGCCCTAAAATACATAACTAAAGAATTAAAATTCCGCATATCATCCTAAAATACATAAATATAAAATTAAAATTCTACATACTCCACACACACAAGTCCACATTTGTGGTCCCTCTTGCAACCTTATAAAATAAATGAGCAAATAAACATGCTTAGCCCTAAAATACATAACTATAGAACTAAAATTTTGCATTTCACACACACACACACACACAAACACAGAAGTCCACATATGTGGTCCCTCATGCAAACTTCTATGATAAGTGTGTTGGGATCTTATCACTCTAACAAGGGAATTATCACGTGAAAATACATGCCAATACGCAGTGGATAACAAAATTTTAATGGCAAGTAATCATGATAAAACCCTAATGCATGCAAGAACTAAGATTAAATTCTAAATAAATAGATAATTAAATGTTATACCTTTCTTTTGATGACGATTCTTAACGTACCCTTGTTTCTCCCAAATCGAAAAGGGGCTGCGAATCGCGACTCCCCTCTACAATCATGTACACACGAACGCCTCTGGAAATCAAGCAGGTATGCTAGTACCTCAAGAAACAACACTTGTTTCTTGTTTCGAATAGCAAGCACCCAAGATTCAAGAGAAAAAGGGGCTGTAAGCGTGGCGGCGGCGGGATCCGAGAGCGGCGGCCAATGTTGTTAAAACCGGACCAGACCGGCCGGTTCAACCAGGAACCGGTCGGTAAACCGGTCCGATTAGTCTCATAAAACACAAAAAACCGGACCAACCGGTTTATTTATTTTTTTTCAAATTTTAAAATTAAATTTGTTAAAAAAAAAAATATACACTTGTATTTTATTTTATGCCTCATTTTTTATTGTTGTTTTTGTTGTTTTGTTGTTGTATACTTATATTTTATTTAATTATTTATTTTTGAATATTTGTTGTAGGGTTGTATCTAGGGCTGGCAAACAATCAAACTGTTCGTGAGCAGCTCGTGTTCGGTTTGATATTGGTTCGAGTTCGATTTGATTATTTTAATAACAAACTGAACTTAAACTCAAATTTGAGCTTGAACAATAAATGAGTTGAACTCAAGCAAGAGTCAGCTCGATCGAGTTCGGTTCGAAGTTCGAATATATATATATAATAACAATAATAATAATAATAATAATAATAATAATAATAATAATTCGTTATATTTTTTAATTTATTTTTAATTTTTTAAATTAAAATAAAAATCAATTTCATTTACAACAATTTTCTTAACTAGTGCTTTTGTTAACTGTTGGATCATTTGATCCAACGGTTGAAATTTATTAGGTCAGAAGACAAGTTACAACTTACAAGTCTCTGGATCACAAGAGTCACAACTCTCTGGCGGCTTGCCCTAAATCCAGTCCCCTCCGCACTCTCCCGTCTCCCCACAATGGTCCTCGCCGCCACCACCTTGAAACCCTAGAGAGATCCCGTGCTGTTCTCCTCCATGAGCGAGAGAAGAGAGAGTGACAGAGAGATCTTCGTCGATCCCGCCCAGAAGCATCACCGAACTCCTAGTCTCGCCGCTCTCGCCCCAACGCGTCGCCGAACTCCCTTCCTCGCCGCTCCAGTCACCGAACGCCCCAAGGTACTCTCCCTTCTCATCCTCTTCTTTTTGTTTCATTCGCCATTATTGATGGATTGGTCTTGATTCTTGATGTGGATTTTGAAGGGTCAGTGCTAAGTTAAGTAGTGCGAAGAGATTTCTTTACTCAAAGGTGAGCTCTGAAATCTTGATTGTGTTTTTGTCATTAGTTATGTCGGGGATTTGATTGCTTCTAGTGCATCTACTAAGAGATTTGGAAGTGTATCTTGTCTAACAGCTCAGTTGAAGTTGTATCAAGTTTGCATTTGTGGTTTTGTCTTCTACCAACTTATATTCTCTGATTGTTGTTTATATGTTTGTGTTGGTAGTATGGTATGTTATCTTGGTTGTAGAAGTGTATCTTGGTTGTAGTATGGTCCAAAATATTTTTGGGATCATCAATAGTATGGTAAGGAATTATACAATGGACTAGTGGAGTGCCACATATGGGACAGGAATTTATTCTTTGAGTAATTGAGATTTTGATTAACAAAATGGCATTGATGAGTTGATATTTGCTCTTGCAATACTAATTCATGCTACAGTGATCATGCAATACTAATTCATGCTACAGTGATTAACAAAATGTCTAGATCAGGTGATCACATGGTCCAAGGATTTTGTGATCTTTTTCTTTATCATAAAGCTTGATTGTCATGTGTTGAAAGTTTCCACCATTTTATTGCAGGTATATGTGAAGAGCTCCAATTTTCCAGGCTCTCCATCTTCTTGTCTCAAGTAAATACCTTGGTGACTTAAGTTGGATTACTTTTTTATTGAATTCTACTTGGTCACACTTGAAGCTCAAAATTTCTCTTTACTCTTTTAATGTGCAAGCAAGAATTGTATTACGACTCATGACATGTTATGACATTTGTCAAGTTCTGTGTGAACTATTTTGTAGAAATAATTTAATAACCATTGTCTTGTCTCCTGTTTTATCTGGAATCATGTAAGTAGTGTGCATATTTGTTTGTTAATTCATTCGTAGTTTTTCAATGATGTAACTGCCATTTTAGAATAGGACTTCGGTCAAATTAATTCACGTTTTTGTTTATTACTCAAACAAAATTATTTCAACATACTGTTTGTCATCATGGGAGGTGAGTAAATAGTGTTTCTTTACATAACCCATGATAGCAGGAGCCTTGTGGACCAATTTATTCATTGTATATCCTTTTTCACCATCATTGTTAGTACATCAATATCTCTATTATCTTTCTTGCTCGATGTTGTTTTGGACTTAGCATTTTGATTAAGACTGATTTAGTCTTTCTCACACATGGACTTCTAATGTAAATTATAAGACTCTAATTTTCCTTTATATGATCAATGGCTCGGGTGCCTCTCTGTGAACTCACTTTGTTTTCTCATGTTTTTATCTGTGAACTTGGCTTAAGGAACATAGCTGTAACATAACATAATTAATGCATGATTATACATATTGAAGAATGCAAACTGTCTGTATTCAGGGCACCTTGGATAAAATCATAGATTTGTAATTTATGCCTGGATGTTTGAGATCTTTGCCTCAGCAAACAAAATGTGCTGAATGATTCAAGAAATTCTTAGAACGTGACTTTTCCCTTATTCCATGCTTTAAAATTCTTATTTAATTTAATTATGTGAGCCAAGAAATGCTGATCATAGAGTGCATTGAATTTATGAGGCTTTATTTTCATAATGTTTGGAATTTTATCTCTGGAAAAGAACTAGTTTGGCAAAAATTCTTGTAATATATTTCTTTTACATTATTAATTTCTCTTTGCTATGCTTTTCTTCTCAGACAAATTGACTCATTCTATTTTCATAAAGTTGAATCATTGCGTTTATTTTCATAATGTTTGGAATTTCATCTTTTTTAATGTTAAACAAACGCAATGATTCATCCATGCATGCAATTAGGATCTCTAAGTGGATTTGGAAATCATTGTTTTACAGCTTAGTCAATTTATTCATTCTATTTTCTGATCATGTTATCTTTTTTCATCATGCATGTGCTATTAAATGCCATTTCTTTTTCTTGTTGCATTCGGTGGATTGTCAAATGCCATTTTCGATTTCTATCATGATTTCACAATAAATGTGAATGAATAACCTTAGCAAATTTTTCTTAAGCTTCTTTATAGAAATTCAATTAAATATCTTGGTAATGATTCATATTTTCAGTTTCACATTGAATATGTTACTGACCAATAGGCTTTTTTCTTTTGTCAGCGATCCCTGGCCACGCGCCCCAAGGTACTCTCCTTTCTCATCCTCTTCCTTTTATCGCTAGATCTATACTTGGTTTTATCACAACCTCCTCAATATATTTTGCATTTTTCCAATATTAACATGTGGTTTCCTTTGTATAAGTTGATTGTTAGGAACATATGATAAAAAAATTTTAAGTTTTGTATATTTGCCCGTTCTATAATTAGCACCATTTACAATATTATACATTTGCCCCTTCTATAAATAATTTATTGTTTTCATCTTCCTTAATGATTGCTCAAGATTTTATGTTAAGGATTTTGGAAGGTTTATAGTTCATATAAGGTGGTCGCGAGTACACTGTCTTCTTGGGAGGCCTGGCCTGGACCAGCAACTTCTCAAGAACAGAAAGGGCTCAATTTCATGACTAAATCCACCTGGAGAACACGAACCAACCAAAAATGACATTTGATACAAGGAAACTTCATTAAGGAAGCCCTATCCTTCTTGACTCAATGCATCATAGATAGAAACTTCATTAATCGATACAATTACTTCGCTGATGAGACATCATCAGCCTTATAAGCTGGTGAAAACATGGATCAACACCTTATCATAGATGCATGCATCAAACTCTACAAGCAGCCTTCCAGCCTATATACTTCAGTGCACTATTGCTAGTATCACCTTTCAGCTTCATGAAACTCTAGTTATATTTAATGATGTTGGACACCAAAGAAGGTTCAAGACCTAAGTGCATGATCTCTTTATAATTGATATAAATGGTATTCTATAAAATAGTCAACATAAGATGTAACTAATTAATAGTGAACTTTTTTCCTTTGAATTTAATTCTAAATCATGGGATTGTTGGTTGGATTTTACTTTGGTTTTAAGCTCCAAGTTTGATTTTTTTTCAGTTATTTTGTTGTAATGTAAATCTCTATTTATAGTTACTTCATTGTTTCTATATGTAGAAATGTCTGAACCTGACACACAACAATCAATGGCCAATAGTAACCTAAATCCTATACAAATTGGTACTCATAGTGAAGAAGTAGAGACAATTCCATGTGATATAGAAGATAAAGAAATTAAAAGAGGCCGAAAAAAGGTTTCCAAAGTTTGGACAGAATTTCAGATTATAAATATTCAGGACAGAAATGAAGTAGTTCAAAAATATGAATGCCGTCATTGCAAGAAGAAATATGCAGTTTCTAAGTCAGGAACAACCACCCATCTTAAGAGACATTTAGATGATTGTTTGTACTACAGAAAACAACACAAGAATAAAAAAATTATCAGTTTATTACCTTCGGATAGCGGGGATGGTGAAACAGTTTTATCTTTCTCCTCACAGTCTTTTGACATGAGCAAGATTAGAGAAGTTATGGCCAAAATGATTACAGTGCATGAGTACCCATTTAGTATGGTAGAGCATTTTTGGTTTAATGTGTTAATGAAGTCCATGAACTCTCAATATGAAAGAATTTCAAGAAACACAGCAAAATCAGATTACTTGAGATTGCATGAAATTGGAAAAGAGAAACTAAAAAAAAATCTGAAAAATGTTGAAAGAGTTTGCCTTACCTCCGATACTTGGACTTCAAATCAAACAATTGGCTATATGTGCTTGGCTGTACATTTTATTGATTTGGATTGGAAACTACAAAAACGTATCATTAGTTTTTATGAGCTTGAACCGCCTCACACGGGTATTGTCATCTCTGATGCTATTTCAGAATGTCTTTTAGAATGGGGGATCCAAGATAAAGTTTCAACAATAACATTAGATAATGCAACAACTAATGATGTAGTTGCAAGAAGTCTAAAGTCTAATTTTGAATCTAGAGGCAAGTTGCATTACAAAGGTCATATTTTTCATATCCGTTGTTGTGCACACATTTTAAATTTGATGGTCCAAGATGGTCTCAAGGAAATAGATGCTATAATTCACAATATAAGAGAAACTGTCAAGTACCTAAAAAAATCACCATCCAGATTATTTAAATTTGGTGAAGTTGCAAGGCAGCTGAATGTTTGTACAAAAAAAGGACTACGTATTGATGTTCCTACACGTTGGAATTCAACTTATGAAATGTTGGACTGTGCTTTTAATTTCAGAACTGTTTTTGATCAGTATGCTATTAGAGATGCAAATTATAAATGGTTGCCTACTTCTGAAGACTGGGAAAATACCAAAAAGGTTGCTGAATTTCTGGAAATTTTTTATGATGTTACACATCTTTTTTCTGGTTGCTTGTATCCTACTACAAATAGATTTCTTCCAGAGGTTTGGAAAGTTAAAGAAGTTCTAAATATTCATTCAAAATCTTCAGATCTGTTTTTGAGAAGTGTAGCAACAGTAATGGGTGAGAAGTTTGACAAATATTGGAAAGATTGCAGCATGCTTATGGCAATTGCTGCTGTTTTAGATCCAAGATATAAAATGGTGTTGATAAATTTCTGTTTTCCTCTTATTTATCCTGATTTTCAACACATTGAAAAAATAGTTCAGCTGAAACAAGTTATGGTGGATGTATTTGAAACATATGCAAGTGAAATGTCAATGAATAACCTTCAAGTTTTGCTGGCTGTTTTTCAGAATCATCCATTAGTGTTGCAACATCATCGAGAAAACCAAAAAGTAGAGGTAGATCTAAATTTACTGAATTTAAACGAAAAAAATGATCTAACACAACCTATGAAATCTGATTTGGAGATTTACTTGGAGGAAGGGACAGTGGAATGGGAGCAAGAGGATGCTACTTTTGATGTTTTGGTCTGGTGGCAGTTAAATTCTCTTAAATTTTGAACTTTGTCCAGAATGGCCCGTGATTTGCTCACAATTCCAATGATTACAGTTGCTTCAAAATCAGCCTTTAGTGCTGGTGGTAGGGTACTAGATAAGTTTCGTAGCTCACTTGTTCCGAAAACTATTGAAGCTTTAGTATGTACTGCAGATTGGCTTAGAGCCACTCAAAAGAACACAAAAACCAAAATAGTGAGTGTATTTATTTAGAAGAATTTACAGTTTTATATTAATTTAAGGTTTTTCTTTACCTTAATCTAATTGTTTTTATATTGTATAGATTGAAGAAGATGAAGAAAAACTAAAGTTGGATATTCCTGACAGCTTTGCCACTCTTTAAGCATCCTTCATGGTCGGTTTCTCACTCTAATGGGTAAAGTATTGCTCCACTTCGAAAATATTGCATTTGTTTTATCATGGTTTAAGTGGACTGAAAGGTTTTTATTATTTTATTATTTTTTATTTTGTGATGTTTATAAGTATTGAAATAACAGAAATTTTTTACTTAATGTGTGTTTTGACCATGTTTGCAAGACATTTTGTGGAGGCTTTTATTGTATTGATGTTGTTTGTGTAGTCTACATATGTGGTGCATGGGCTATGTTTTAATTTTTAGTTCTTGCTGTCATCTTTTATCCTAGTATGTTATCTGTGTGACTTGTGTCTTTCTTTTGTGCCAGACCTGCAAAAAAGAAGTCATAGGAGGTTGTCTTCCGGGCTTTTGCATGGGATTCCATTGATGAATGGTTGATTTTTTAGCTCAGCTATGCAGAAATCTTGGAGAGTATCATGATCACATTGACAGAAAGAAATCAAGAGTGTAATAGAGATTATCAACAAGTGTTGTTTTGCTGCCATTGTTTTTTTTTTTTTTTTTTTGAACAATGAATTAAAATGTAGTTTTGTGATAATGTTGGATTATCATGTCTAATTCATCTTTGCATGTTTGTGAAGTAACTAGCTTTGTTATAGCTGAACATTTCTTCGGATAATTAGATGAAGTTTTCTAGGAAATTTAGTGTTTTATGGAAAAGCAACTGTTAATTTTGATTGCTTCTTATTCGCATATTCATTTGCTTATACTGGCTCAGTGGCTCATCATGGAGGCTCTGGAAATTTAGCTTTCTAGTGTTTGCTTGTTCTATATATGCAACAGTGAGTTTGAGTTTCTAACTTTAGTTGTTACTTTCGAAGTTTTATCTCTAGTTTTTTTCCTCTTGCCTCTTTTACTATATTTCCCAGATCATAGCATTATACTTTGAATGCTAATATTCTATTCATACATTTACATTTACATTTGCAGATGGTTTGAGTTTTTTGAATTGAACTCGAACCGAACTCGATCTGAAGATGAAAATTTCGAACTCAAACCGAATTCAAACAAATATTATAATTTCGAACTTGAACCGAACTCGAGCTAAACATTATAATTTCGAACCGAACTCGAGCTGGGCTCAGCTCGTTCAGGTTCGGTTCCTTGCCAGGCCTAGTTGTATCCTTGTATAATTGTACTTTGAAAATTTTAATTTTATATAGAGTTGACACTTTGTGACCTTATAAAGACAATATAACTTTGCAATATTTAATTTTGTATTTTTTTAATTTTTTCTTATTTTTTTCTTATTTTTTACTTATTTTTAAATTTTTAAAAATTTATTTATTTGAAAAATATTAAATCCGGTTGAACCGGTTGGACCGGTTGGACCGTGAACCGGTTGCCTAACCGGTTCGACAACCGGTCTGGTTTTTAAAACATTGGCGGCGGCCAGGGGAAAAGAGTGTGTGGCGGCTAGGGTTTCTTGAGAGACAATCTCTCAATTACTCTATTTTTCTTCTTCTCATATTAGGGTTAGACCATGTATTTATATTGGAAACCCAAAACCCTAATTTATGAAAAAACCCTTCACTCCTAATCAAATTAGGAATCTCTTCTTTACTTGATTAATTAAACCATTTTAATTAACTAAATCGATTAGATTGGATCAACACTTAATAAGACCCAACTCAAATAAGCTATTCGCTCCACCTAATTTAGTTTTTTCACCAAAAACCTAAATAGGTGGTCCAATAAGTAACAAATACTGAAGCTTGATCCCGGCATTCTTAGTGTACGATCCTGTAGGTCCATTTAACATTGGCAATGAGCTTAAACAATTTTAACGCTCATAAATCATAATTATTCTCTAGCAAGATAATACGATTACCCAATATTAAATGAAGGTCAATTTCGAGAATTAACGGAACCTATCGCAACCTCATACAATCCTTTGCCTCTGAATATCTTAATTAGCATAAGGCATAGAGCAAGTCACCCTTATTTTAATGCTAATTAATTTCTTGATCTCTTAGTGAACTGACTAGGTCAAGTAAATGATAACTCTTATCATTTCCCTTGGGCGTGGCCACGCACTACTCAGTCTCACTAATCAAGTGGCCGGTGATATTCACTCTCTCTACAAAGAAGGGCAATCCCTTCACTTCACTCATATCTCTCAGCATGAATTGCGATATGCCCAATCATACCCTTACTTACCACTCAGTTACGAATGACATTAGGTGTAAGTCAAAGCATGTAAGGATTCATCCGAGATCCATAGTGATTTCAGGTCGAAGGATTCTAGTACAAGAATTGCTTGAGAAAAACACTTATGACTTTACAACTATGTAGTGTTCTCAAGAGCGAATCGATCCAGGTACACTATTTCCTAACATGTGTCTATGTCCTTTGATTGATATCCCATATCCTATGACCCGTAAAACAAGGCCATCTCACGAAAGACATACTAGTCTTAATTTATTTTCATTCCCATGAAAATAATCGACTAGGGACATTTAGAATATTGTTCTAGTTTATGCTTCAAGGTTTTACTATCCAAATCACGCATTTGTTAACTTGAGCAGAACCAATATTCAAGGATATTTTATCTTATTAACTATGCACAGAAATAATAATAGATAAAACAATGCCTCATAATAATTATCCAAATAATAAGAGTTCTTACAATGTATTGGGGCTAGGGCTTACACTAACAAAGTGCTCTAAATCTTACTCCTTGCAATCTATCTGGCTCATTATACAAGACAAATGGCTAAAAGATACATATTTATGGTAGTCCAGTGACATAAAATCTTAATTCTTAGAAAATACAAGCTCTACATTTTATGTAGGCTTTACCAAGAAAGATAACAGTTCATTGATGTAGAAATTATAGAAATCGAACAATACCGGCCTAATGGAGTGGCCTTGAGCTTCATACGAGATTCGGAGGAATGGTTCATCAGAGATGAAGGGGAGAGGGTTTACGACCGACGATTGAGAGGATCGAGGCTAACAGCAACTGTAGTCGGATACGAGGCAATTAGGGCAAGATGGTGACTGTGATCAGCTAGTCTACTTTCCCTTTTTTAAAAAAGAAAATCCAACTCATCATTTGTAAATGGAGGGAAAGAACTCATCTCAACGACTACTTTCTTCCATTAAAAAAAGCCATGTTAGCACATACAGATGGTAAAGAGAACGGGCGTGTGTGTGTGGACTGAGATTTCCCATTTTAAAAAGTAAAGGGACTCAATCGGTGCAAGTTTTAGTAGAAGGACCAAATAGGTAGGTTTGAAATAGTAGAAGGACCAATTAGGGAATTATACCAAAAAATTATGTTAATTATTATTTATTTTAATTATTATAAATTATTATTTTAATTAATTATTTTTATTATTAAATCCATACTAGGTGTAAAATGGACAATTTATAATCGATTCCTTCATTCGCTCTTATTTCCCCAATTTTAGGGTGAATAAATATTCTCTTCATGGAAGGAATGGGATCATTCCCCTCTAATGCATGCTCAAATATCGGAATGCTATTTGAGCATGCATTACTATAAAGAATGGTTCCCTTTAAGAGGAAATCCTTCCCTCTATCTGAATGCCCCTTGAGTTATTGGAGCTAAGAGACTATAAAAGGACATCAACACTGACAAACTAAGGAGATTAGAGAGCTAACTCTAACTCTGCATGTCCATAGAACTTCACACTCGATCGTTTCCATCTTTCTCCCTTTCTCTATCTTTCTTTTTCATGAACAATCCTGATCTAACTTACAGAAGTTTTGATGGGAGCAAAATTGCCCTTAATTTGCTGAGTTACCAAGTGGAATAATAACACTAACAAGAAAGAAAAGATTCAAGAGGCACATAACATTGTTGTGAAGTAGTTAGACATGTGGTACCTAGCTAAGTAGGGGTGAGCAAAAAACCCTAATGTGATGATCCGATTTGGAATCCTATTTTTGGATTTGAATTTTATGGGTACCCGATCCAAATTTTTAACATGAAAATCGGATAGGATCCGAGTTGGGAGAAAATAAAACTATTGATTATTCGAATCCAATTTGGTTTTTTAATATATATATATATATATATATATATATATATATATATATATATATATATATATATATATATATAATTTACATGGGCTAAAAAATAAAAAAGCCAAATTCATAATCTAATCTCTTAAAAAGTTATATACATTAATAAATTAAATTTTACAAGATCTAAAATTATAAAGATCCTAGTCTTCATTGCCCAACGACTTATGGGACGTTTGATATTTTTGAAAATATTTGATTTTTTTTTTTTTGGTATTGTTTAGGACTAATAAATTTTTTTATTATTTTTGTTGTATAGTAAATAATATAAGATTTAAATATTTTTTAAGTTTGTTGTATTTGTTTTTTATGTAATGTTATTGTATTAAAAAAAATTCCATAAGGCCGATAAACTTAAATTTAGATTCGGATATCCAATATCTGATCCAGTTTTAACCGGGCATCCGATCCAATTTTAAAAATCAGATTGGGTACCCGATTTTGCTCGCCCTTAGGGGTTGTTTGGTTCGCGGTAATGATATATTACCACATAATAAGATTACCGTGGTAATAATATCGGGAATGCTATATGCCTAGCAATGTTGTGGTAATTTATGATAACCTTGTTTGGTTGGAAACTCATATTACATAATAAGCAACTTGGTAATGTTCTAAATTTCCACAAATACCCTTGTGTCTACCATTTTGTGCAAATTTAAATTTAAAGTAAAATAAAATTTTGGATAAAAAAATTAAATTTTCAAAGTTGAACATATTCCCAAAATAATGTTATTCAAATTTAATTTTTTTATCCAATGAATAAAGTATGAAAATTATTATTTTTAAATAAAGAACATATTTTTCCAAAAAATGTTTCAAATTATCACCCACTTGGTAATCCAACATAGCCACCTATTTTGGTAGTAATAGGATTACCAAGTTTTTTGTTAATCTTTCAAGGTTGGTAATCAAACATTACCATCAATATTACCACTACCACAAATCCAAACGTGGTAATCTTTTTAGATTACCACGTAACAAGCGGTAATGTTTTCACATCACCACAAACCAAACGCCCCCTTAAAGCTAAGTTAGAGGATGAGCATTGGTCAACCTAATTCAAGCTAATTTGTAGTATAAATTCCCACACAATCCCATACAACCATTTGATTCGAAGTTTATGATTTTTATTAAATGAGTTTCATGGTATGTTTTGAATATTATTCTAATAAATTCTCTGAATGTAGGTTATAAATAGGCCTTCTTAAAAAGAGGACAGATAATTCTGACCATCAATTAAATTGTGAGGATTTTTCCCTCTGATGTTCAAATCTTTTTAAAGTCTTGGCCTTATTTATTTATTTATTAGGTCAAGTTTCTTTTACAATTTTTTCCAGGATTTACTGTAAGCATTAGGTTAAGATTCCTCCAAATTTTTAATTTTAGCTTTCTTGGGATTTGATTACAAACAAATCTGTTTGGTTTCATGGTTTTATTCTTGGGGTTCATATCAATATGGCATCCGAGCCTTGGTTCTAAAATTAGATTATATCTATATTTTTTTTACTTTTTATTTCTTTATTTTTGTTTTCAATAGTGATTCATGTATCATTTTATTTCTATTTTTCTATCTAATTTTTTATGCAATATCTTATGATTGCCAATTGTTTTCCCCCCTTTTCCCCTTTTCTCTTAGTTTTGATTACTTTTTTAAGGCATAAAAAGAAAAAAAGGAAAAGATAAATTAAAAATTAATCAATCTTTGTTAAGGTTTTATTTCATTCTACTTTTGTTAGGAAAAAAATATTTCCACTTTATACTTTCTTAATTTGTTTTGAATAATTTATTTCATTTTTGAGTAACTACGTAAAATATTCTCAACTTTTTTGCAATTCAGTGTCTTTATTCCAAATATATACCTAATTAGACTCCATATTCCATTTCAATTATTTGTATTCTTTTGATTTTATTTATTTTTTTCTTTTACTTATTTTTTTGACTATGTCAAGATTTGACATTGATTGAATACCATAAGTTTATTTCTTGATTTAGTTTGTTGATAAAGAGTAAAAAAAAAGACAAATAAGTGGGTTAAAGGCAATAGTGTGCAAGCAATTTACTAAAGAAAAGCCAACAATTTAAAGTAAATTGAGTAACATTAATTGATAAAAACATGTGAGGGAGTATTTTGTGGTTATTACTAATATTCTCTTGCAAGTAAATCATCTCTGTGAAGGATGGAATTGAAGAGGGAAGGAAGAATGGTTTATTCTTGTCCCAAGCTATATCACAATAGTTTGAGCATAAAAACATAATGTTTGTTGAGATTAGAGACCGAATGAAGTTGCAAGATGGTTTTCTAGAGCCAATTTGCAAGGGGACAACGCAACAAGCTTCTAGTACATGTTAGTAACAAAAACATGTTCTGTTAGTGTTTGTGAGTTGGCATTATTTGTCACACAATATTATTGAGGTGGTAGACTTTCTAGGCTAATGGACAATTACTGAGGTAGCTGTATTTCATTTTGAAGATGTGGTGGCCTGACCAAGTTCAAACCGAAGGCTAATCTTGGCAAGGGGTTATAGAGAATTGTTGCAAATCAAGCTAGAGTTTATCATTGGAAAAAGTTCAAATTGAAAAATGCTTCAGTTGGAAAGATGTCCTGGTTAAGGTGAAGATTTTAATGAAGCCAAATGAAGAGAATGATAACTAAGGAGAATATTTGAAGATTATATTTGGCATGATTAGAGATTTATTGAAAATTGCTTGAAAAACAAATTTGGAAGATCAAAGACCAAATTGGAGATATCTTGAAGTTGTGTTGCAATCTGGAGTTGTAACTCAACCAGTTCAACATGGGCAATGGGTCAACTCATTTCTATGATGCATCAAAAGGGTATAACACTAGATCTTGACGCTACTCAGATTCAAGAAAAAGTGGAAGATTTCAATAGGCGGCATATGTGGAGGACTATATAAGTTTTGGCTCAAAGATTTAGGATGTAGGAGAGGCCTAAGGAGGTAAGTGAGAAAGGATCGATCAATCTTATGGGAGAAAGTTTATTGTTCTAGGTATTTGTAATAAGATCTTATTGAAGGAGTGTCGGGTCGATTGAAGATCAAGACTGACTCGAGGTTGGTTTAAGAAATCCTTCAAGGGTTGGGTCTTCATTCACCATTCTCCCCTAGTGAGCGTATTTGTGTGGCCATGATATTTTTATTGTGATTGTTAACAATTACTTTCTGATAATCAAGCACATATAATTATATTTTTGTTTGGTAAACATTTGTGCCTCTCCTCTAAATAGTTTTTTTTTTGGGGGATGACTATCAAAAACTAATAATCCAACCCTTAATAGAACTAATAAGTTTTCTAAGATAATTTAAATGATAATGAAGAAGTAGATGTCAAGCTTGATGAACACCAACTGCCAAGAAATAATGTGGACAAGTTTGCACAGTGAGATAATTGGAAAAAGTAGCAGTCATGAAAAGTCCTAAGTAAGATGCATGACAACCTTGGCAACATAAAAATGAAGATTCTTTCATTAATCTAATGAAGAAATGTCCGTGTCATATTTACAATAGAGAAAGAAGTTGGAGTTGATGTTTAACTATCACCATTACTCTGTAAAAAAAAGGTATAACTCATTATTATTAAGTTTACTTACTATGTCATTGTTTGATGGGGTCAGTTAGTGATGAACAGGTGAAGGAACCATGAGAAATCTATCAACAATTGGGAAAATATGAAGATAGTCATAAGAAGGTGCTTTTCCTAACCACTACTATAGGACTTTATTCTACAAATTACAATGCTTGACTCAAGAACACTACAAGAAAACAGGCGCATCAGTGACGGAATTTTCCGTCACTGAAAACTACAATTCCGTCACTGATAATCTTCAGTGACGGAAATGTTCGTTGGAAAGGTCCGTTGGAAAAATTGGTGTCGCTAATGACATTCCGTTGGAAATTTTTTTTTTCCGTGGGTGATGCTAGAGCATCACCGACGGAATATTCTGTCAGTAAAGCCAAAATAAAAACTGAAATTAATGATAAAAAAATAGATATCACCGACGGAATTCCGTCACAAAATTTCTCATTTCACCCACGGAATTCCGTCGGTAATGATCTTTAACACCAACGACATTCCGTCACTGATGAGGTGTATTACCAACGGAATTCCGTCACTAAAAAATTATCACCCACGAATTCGGTATTTGAGGCTCTTTACAACCAAACGAATTCCGTCACTAATAGTGTATATCACCGACGGAATTCCGTCACAAATATACTCTCTTCGCCCACGGAATTCCGTCAGTAAAGATTTTTAACACCAACGGAATTCCGTCACTAATGTAGTGTATTACCCACGAAATTTCGTCACAAACTAATTATCACCAACGGAATTATGTAATTAAGACTCTTTACCACCAAACAAATTCCGTCACAGATGCTCGCTTTAGCCACGGAATTCCGTCACTAAAACAATATCACCCACGGATCAGTCCCTTTACATTCAAATGAATTCCGTTACTGAAAGTCTTGTATCATATTATTAATTATAATTATCCTGCTTTAATTCCCTGTAGCAATACATATAAGAAATTTCATATGTGAAACACACAATATTAAATTCCATCAAATACATGTAATTAATTTCATGTACCATAATTAGTGAACATACATCATTGATAATTAACAAGTCTTAACAAGTACTAAACATATATAAAGCAACAGTACCATACATATAGCATATATCAATCTGTTTAATATCCAAAATGGTGGTCCAACAGTGTCTTTAGCCTAAGATGTAGGCTGAGAAGGTCCCATTGAAGCATTTGTAAACATACGTGCAGGATTAAACATCTCCATCAATTGTTCAAGATACTTCTTGATATCCGCCGTATCGCTCGCTTGCTTCTCTACTTTATCCTCTAAGTTCATTATTCTGTCTTTCACAAGTGTCACTTCTTCCCGTAAATTGTCAACTTCAAATGGAGTTTGTTCACGTTCATGAGCCGGACGACTACAAGCCGAGTATGATGCATCTCCAACATTGATGGAAGTAGATACGAAATTCTTGCCACGTGGCGTGATTCCAAACCCATAGAAATGAGTGCGTGTAGTTTCTCGCCCTCCAATTGCATCACACCAAACTTCTGGGTCAAACTCGGGATGATTGGCTTCATCAGAACCATACTTTTGACTCATTAAAGAAGTATAAGTTTCCTATAAGAAATAACAAACAAATTAGTTCAACATATAACAAACAAATTAGACATGAAGCTATATATATGTGACTAAAAAATGTTTTGCATGTACATATAAACATTTTTCACTCACCAAGAAATAAAAAATGGCAAAATCTTTAAACATCCAACTGTAAGAACAATAGAATAAGAAACAAATATTATGTAGAAACTAATACACCACCAAGATTGATGTTACAAAGGCTTCAGTCTTAATTTGGTAACATTCATCAGCATGAAGAACAATTACCAGAAATACATTGTGGACTGTATGTTTACCTCTGAAATTTTCAACAAGACATACATTCAACAATTTCAGAAATAATGAGCCAAGATAGATGTTATGGAGAAGCCTTCAAGTCTCAAAATTGTTACAATTTCAGATGCTCCTATTTCACATTCAATAATAATAGCCATTGTTACAATGTCAAGAATTTCATAAAATTAATAACAAGAATGATTGAAGGCAAGTCTTCAAATATATTGTCAATCTGATAGCATTAAACTAAAAACTATCAAACTATGAATTATCGTATCATAAAATTTAATCAAAGAAGTCTCATATATATAGGATAGAAAGTGCATATTATTATGGGCATACACTTACACTGACATTCTTGGACTTATGATCAACAAAATCACCTTGACCTTTCTCACGTTTGTGGGTGCGGTTGAACAATTCTCCATAGGTTGGTTTTCGTTTTAGTTCTTTTTCCTACATGAAGATATTAAATAAGAGACTATAAAACACTTGCAAGTAAAATTTAAAATATAAATTATGTGCATACCATCCTCTCCGCATGAACCATAAAAGGGATCGATCCACCGGTATGCTTGGTGATGCTTCCATCTTTCTCAGTCATCCTATTTTGCTTGCCAATAATTGATCGATTTTTCCATGCATTACTAGTCCACACATCACTAACCAATCGATCCCAAATGTCCACTCGAATCCAACCTACATTGTAACCTTTGCACTTTGAAATATCACTAACACCGAAATGTCTCATTGCCCGCTTCCTTTCTTCTTCCAACATACCACGCAACCGTTCCTTGCACGTAGTCTCCCAAATTGTTCTCACAACTTTTGTTTTCTCAATAGGCCACATAAATTTTCCCTATCAAATTAATATCATATTGGAAAATTAAAAGGTTAATGTTTGAAGAAAATACAAACATAAACATTACACATGCACATACATAATTTGTCAAAGAGATTTCTTTAATACATATGTTAAATATTAACACTACAAAAAACTCCAAATAACATTGTTTCCTAAGTAACTGACTAATAAAAAATGTTATTATGTAAACATGAATTAAGGATTAAGAAAAAAACCCTAAAACATAAAAAATTTTAGAATTAAATTTGGCATTGAATAAGAAAATGAAGATACTAATAAAGTCATGTAAGAATTCAGAATTTCAATTGCAATTGCACTCAAATCACGAATGTATTTTTGATTCATTGAATGTAAAGAGCATGAGAAATTGTTTGTTATATTGTAAAAATAAGAGCACATGGATCAAACTTGAGTATTTTTTTTCTTTGATTTATTGAATGTCATGCACAAGATAGGATTGATTGATGCAAAAGAAAGTGATCATGGCTTAATAAAAGTTTTGCTTAGAAAGGAAAAGAAGCTGCATAATGGAGGCATGAACATCTTCAAACACTCAAAACTAATGGCATAAATCATTAATGGCAAATATATTATAGGAAATATGTCATATATAACAAATTTCTTATTAATAGATCTAGGCACCATTTCCATAGAACAAGAATCAAAGTTATGCAAAAAAGAGAGGAAAAACCACCTCAAATTTTGCCCACATCCCATCTTTGATAGCTTCAGGAACTTTCTTCCATGTTGGCCATGCATCGTTGAAGTGTACTTGGATACACTTTGTAATTGTTCTAACAATTTTAGGGTCAACAAATTTCCTATCATCATAAGAAAAAAAAAATATTACTCAAGTATGACTTAAGCACAAATAAATAAATTAAACAGTCAACTTACTCATCATGTAAAATATGAACCAACTTTCGCTCATTTGGATTTGCCGGTGCGGGTATTTCTTTGTTAGGACCTCTTGGGCGTTTGTTTTCATTTCTCTTAGTGGTGTCATCATCATGATTTTCATTAGCTGCTATAGTAAGATCTTGTGTTTCTTCATCTTCGTTGGTTGGCAATTGCGCAAGAATAGGTTGGTTCATCTCTTGTGGACTTTGTGAGGACGATTGATGCGGTCTGAACCATCCTTCCCATGCCACTTGACTTGGAAGATCCTTAGTTGCATTTGCTTCCAAAGATTTCTTTGTCTTGGATTTTTTCTTAGCTTTTGATCGATGCATGATGTCTGTAATAGAGCAAGAATATCACCATCTTAGTAAGAAACAAGTGCATGTTAAGTGTAATTGTAAGAAAGTGATAATAATGGACATAAAAAGCTTTTAACAAGTACATCAACACAATTGTAGATAGATCCGACATATATAATGCATGACAATGATATAGGAGATAAAGACATAAATATTTCCGCCTCCCAAAACACAATTTTCATCAATAGTGATTTAATTTTTTTTGTTCTAATTTTGGGAAGCAATAATGAAAATCACTAGGAAATTTGCTTGAGTAAAGTAAAAATATAATTATAACTGAAATATGATAAGTGTTTAAGATAACTTGTGAGAGAATTAAAATGAAGTCATAAGAGAAAAATGAAGGCAATAGACATATATATAACAAGAAAAGTTGATCTTTGCTACAAGTGCACCAATATCATAGTAGAAAGTATTAACAATAAGAAACCCTAGGGATAAGTTTGACCAAAAGTATGTAATATTTAATGATCTTCAGCTAATAGGCTAGTTGATTGTTCTTAGCAATCATAGTCATCATTAATTGCATCATCATCATCATCATCATCATCATCATCATCATCATCATCATCATCGTCGTCTTCGTCATCATCGTCATCATCTTCATCTTCTTCTTCATCTTCTTCTTCCGTTTCTTCTACTTCACATTCCTCTTCTCCTTCCTCCTCCTCGTCATCGTGAACTTCTTCAATACCACCGTGACAAATCTCTATTTCATTGTCAATTTCTTCTGAATGTAAGGCATTTAATGGTCTAAACACTTCAACATCTTGATAAACCCCTTCATTTAAATCAGGTACTTCTTGCTGATTGGGGTTAAAGTGAAACCTACTTCTTGCCTTGGTTTTGAACACAGCCCACCAATTCCGCCGATGAGGACTTGCCGCGGGATAAGGGCAGTAATAAACTTGGTGACATTGTGCAGCTAATACAAATGGTTCATTACTTCCAAGTACTGATTTATAATTAACCTCCACAAGCCCATGGCGAGGATCCACCCGAACTCCTTTCTCTGTATCAAACCAATGGCATTTAAAAAGTACAAGGCGGTTTCTTTCCCCGAAATACTCCAACTCAATTACATCTAGCAAGACACCATAAAAGTCCCTATCATAATCATTATAACAATTTCCTTTCACGCATACACCACAATTCATTGTCGACCGATGACCGCTATATTCTTTAGTATGAAACTTGAAACCATTGACAAAGTAACCTTTATAGCAGTTCACCATACGTGATGGACCATGAGCGAGTTGAGTAATATGACGATCAATTTCGGAACAATTCTCTTCAACCTAGTAGAAATATCGATTTTCAAAAATTTCTTACAAGATGACAAATAAAATGATAAAGGAAGACTCATAGTTTGATACATACATATTGCTTAAACCATGATGTAAATGTGGTCTCTCGTGTTTTCTCCAATTCTTTATCAGTAACACGTGGGTTATTCCTCCTTACCATTTCATCGAATGTCCTTAATCATGTGAAATAAACAAAATATTGTAAACAATATTTTCCCAAAAAAGTGGAAGTTGAGCAATAAAATAAATATTGCTCACCCAATAAATGGAATCATTTCTTCACAATTCATCAGAACATATAATTCTGCAGCCAAGTACTCATTCGCTGTCAGATATCGAGTATTGTTTTTTTTAGGTCCCAAGGGTCGTCCAAGATGATTGAAAATTGAAAGACGTCCCATGGGATCTACTTCACCTCCATCATCATTACGTGGCGGTCGAGTAAATCTTGTTTCGACATCCTCTTCGAAGTACAAGGCACAAAATGATGAAATTTCCTCAATGATATATGCTTCACATATAGACCCTTCAACACAAGCTGGGTTTTTCACTTTCTTCTTTAATTGATGTAGAAACCTACGTATCATAACTAATTAAAATTACTAGTGTAATGAAGCCAAAAACACTTGAGCTCGGTAAAGATTGTAAATGTACATATTAGTATACCTTTCAAACACATACATCCAACGATATTGGACTGGTCCACCAACTTCAGCCTCGTAAGGAAGGTGGATTACTAGATGCTCCATTGAATCGAAAAAGCCGGGTGGGAAGACCTTCTCTAATTTGCAAACTGTTTCGATGATAGTTCTCCGTAACAACACCATATGATCAATTCTTATTTTGGTGGAGCAAATATCTCGGAAGAAATTGGAAAGCTCAGTAATTGCATCCCAGATTGGGGTGGGCACCAAATCACGAAAGGCAATAGGAAGCAATCGTTGCATAAACACATAGCAATCATGACTTTTCATTGCATAGACCTTGCCTTCTTCCAAGTTAAAATAGCTCCCTATATTGGATGCAAAGCCATCAGGTAGTCGAAGCTGTTTCACCCACTTGAACACCCTATATCGATCCTCCTTCGCTAAAACATATGAAGCCGTTGGCTTGAGTGTTTTTCCATTCCTTTCCACCAAATGCAAAGCTGGTCGTTTGCAGTACTCTTCTATATCCAACCGAGCCTTTATATTATCTTTTGTCTTGCCTTTAACTTCCATCATGGTGTTGAATATATTTTCGAAAACATTTTTCTCAATGTGCATGACATCCAAATTATGACGAATTAAATTTGTATGCCAGTATGGTAACTCCCAAAAAATGCTCTTCTTTGTCCAATTGTGAGTCGACCCATAACCCCTTGGTTTTTGTACTGGACATTTGGTGCCATATGTCAAATCTGGGCAGCTATCAATATCTCTCAAGATTTCTTCACCCGATAATATCTCAATAGGAGGATCATGATCGACTCTCCTTCTGAATTTATCTCTTTGTCTTCGAAAAGGATGATCGGGAGGCAAGAACTGTCTGTGGCAATCAAAAAAACATGGTTTTCTGCCATGTTTTAGATTGAATGACTTCAAATTTGCCATACAATAAGGACAACATAATTTTCCATGAGTGCTCCATCCAGATAACATACCATATGCAGGAAAGTCACTAATTGTCCACATTAATGCTGCCCTCAGTAAAAAATGATCTTGCCTATAATTATCAAAAGTTCGAACACCAAACTGCCACAAAATTAGCAACTCATCTATTAAAGGTCTCAAGAATACATCTATGTTCTGCGATGGACTATTTGGCCCCGGAATTATCATATTAAGGAATAAATATGGTTGCTTCATACATAGCCAAGGAGGTAAATTGTATATCACTAGCATTACTGGCCAACAAGAGTAGGGTCTCGCACCTTGTTTAAAAGGAGCAAACCCATCTGTGCATAATCCTAATCGGATATTCCTCGCTTCACTAGAAAAAGACTCATGTGTACGATTGAAGTGTTGCCATGCCTCTCCATCAGCAGGGTGATGTAACTCTGTTGGAGAACTTCGATTATGTGCGTGCCATGTCATATTCTTTGATGTTTTCTTTAACATGAAAAGCCTCTGAAGCCTAGGTATAAGTGGAAAGTATCGCAAAATCTTATAAGGAACTTTTGAGACCCGTCTTTCACTTGTATTACTTGATTTGTATCGAGGATGACCACATACCGAGCAGTATTCCAACTCTTCAAATTCTCCATTAAACAACATGCAATTGTTGTCACATACATCAATCTTGACATATCGAAGGCCAAATGCTGCCATCTTCTTTTTCATTTGATAATAATTCTCGGGCAAGTTGTTATTCTCTGGTAGTATACCCTTTATGATGACCATTAGACGATTGAAACAGTTTTCACTAATGTTGAATTCAGATTTGCAATTTAACAATTGTGACAATGCCGATAGTGTCGTGTGTTTTGTACAACCAGGCCACATTGGTTCATCAGCATCATTCAATAGAGAAAAAAAGGATGATGGCCTTAAACTAGGTTCAGGATCCATAGACATTGACCCACCATCACAATTCCAGCTATGATCAACATTAGTGTAAAAAGCATCCCTAACCATATTAGCATATCGATTTTCAACTTCCACATTGTATTCATGTCCAACTTCCACTCTAACTCTGGATGATTGCCCAACACCAGACAATGGATCATTGCAAAAACCGGTATAGTATAAGTGTCGGCGCACATCATCGTGTTTAAGAAATGAATGCTTTTGACATTTCAGACATGGGCATCTAATTCTATCACCACTAGTAAACCATTGCTCGTTCATTGCAAAAGTTATGTACACTTCAACTGCTCCCATATATTGGTCCATGATATATCCATTATCGTCTAAATGAGCACATGCCCAATATCCATCTTTAGCCATTGTAAAATCCTAAATGATTTAAAACACCATGAAGTAATGTTTAGATTAATAATATTTGATAGTAATGTTTCTTGCTCTTTAATAGCCGTAGTGACTTAATTTCATCTCTTATGAAATATCAATCATTTTATCAGATTTTTTAAGGCAAAATATGAAATACATTTTTTGGAAATACCCTACGGAATAGTGCAAAAAGTCTCATATAGGAAAGAAACTGCATATCTAGACGAGCATACATTTACACTTGCATTCGTGAAAACACACTTTACATGCATTGCATGCTAAATGGAAAATACCAAAAATAATAATAAAACAAATACTTAAACATACCTTGAATCACAGATGGGTTCCTCAGATAGCAACAAATACCTAAGACTGAGGAAGAAGAGAAAACCACACACATTATCAGATTATGTAGATGGTCACCCAAAATAGCAATAAATGTGTGTTGTCGAAACATCCATACCTCCGGCAGCTTTAAACTACAATCTAGTGTCTGCGTAGATGACAAGATTCAAATTTTGAATATGCTTGATCAACCTCTGTACTTGAAATGCTAATTTAGGACCTAAAAAACCATCACACTATGTTAAAGGCTACAGAAAATCATCATAGTAGTTTGTCGTTTACAAAAAAATTAATTTTTGAAAATTAAACTTAATTAATACATGATTTCCTTTGACATATAATCAAAATAAATTCGAATAAATTAAAAAATAAAACCCAAACTAAGCACTGCCATTGAATTCAAAATTTTAAAGATAGTTAGTACTTAAATATTTTTTTAAATCACTATCATCAATTAAATTTTCCTACTTACAAAAGCATCAAAAGTTGTAAATATACATCAATTCTAAAATTGAAAAAATCTATTACAAAGTCCAAACAAAAGACTAACGAAAGTCATTGCCAGCTTTTCTCAGCTTAACTTCAAACATAGAGAAAGGAGAGTGAACTTTTTAAGAGAGTGAGTACAAAAGTTACAACCCATTTGTTGAGTTTAATAATAATTAATAAGCCTAAATGACTTTCAGGAGGTTGAATTAACTTGCCGCCATTAATATTTTTATGCAGCTGGATCCATCTGTTCACAATGCCACAACAACTACAAAGTGGTTTCATATTAGTCAGCCACCCAGACTGGTTAAATTAATACAATGATAATAATAATAATTACAAAAGAAAAAATACAAAAAGGTATAATTATAATATTAAAGTGGAGAGGACTTCCATTGTTTTGTGAAATCTGGGAGTTGGGCCTTGAGTGTGACCCATGCTTAATTAAACTAGGAATTAGTCAGCCACCCAGACCTGTAGTGATGTTTATCACCTATTGATATTTTGTGTTCATTGATGTTTTTGGAAAAGTTATGATGTTATGCTTATATTATTTACTTAAGAATTATAATATAACTGAATCTTGTATGAGAATGTTATCATCTTACTTTCTTAATTGATATATATGTTATTGTATTTGTTAACTTAAATTGCAAGTCCCTTACGGCCTTCAAACAAAATCACATAAAAATTAATAAAATAATGCCATTTTATTTAATACTAAAAAGCCAAAAAGAGGAGGTTGAATTCAACATTACATCTTTCAATTTAAATTTAACCTTAAACAACACAATACATTTGAAACTAGAGTTATACAATATAAATAAACACTCAACATCACAACTATTAGCATGAATCTGACCTGTTAAATAAAAGTTCGGAATTAATACTGTATGAGATAAGCAAATGCCCGAATATTGCAACCATAAGCTTGAAATTAATATTACACAACATAAATAAGTACTTAGTATTTATAACATGAGAATCTAACATTTAAAAAGCAAACATAAGCTTGAAATGAACTCTCCACAATATTAATAAGCACATTTAATTTAATTGAAGCCAAATGTATGAACAACATAAGACCAAATTTATCAACATATAATACAAACTTTTATTTATGTTATATATGACCACCATCTATCAAGTGCATGATAGATTCATCCAACCAAATACAATGAAAGTTATATTTTTAGGTGTATTAATTTTTTGTTGTGTGGACCTTTTCAAGTAAATGGTTGTAAATCTTTCCAAGATCTAACTCACTATAATAGCCAAACAAAGTCATAATCTAATTGAAACTTTATTAGCTATCAGTTATTTATCAAGCATATATAATAGCAATTTTCTATCAATCCACTAGTAACATCTTTTATGGCTTGGAACTCTTAAATTCTAGGATGCTTATGGAAATTAATACAATGATATTCCTTTGTATGATTCTCAGGCTCATGCTCTTAAGTACATAACCACATAACCAGCAATAAAACAAGCACACCAGCAAAGCACACCACTACTACAAATGGAGAATCCTAGACACTATATATATATATATATATATATATATATATATATATATATATATATATATATATATATATATATATATATTAAAGAGTTTGGTTTAATATTGAATATTGTAGGTTATATATTAAAGAGTTTGGTTTAATATTGAATATTGTAGGTTAACCTACAATATTCAATATTAAACCAAACTCTTTAATATATATATATGGGATTTAGACATACATGAGCTCCCTGATTAAAGTATATCATAAGTTTAAGAACTTCAAGGTTTAAAATATAATATATAACTAAGTGATTTTACATGACTATAGATATATAATAGACTAACAGTTCAACACAAGAAGAACAAAAGCTATATAAACTCCACTTTTCATGCATCAATGTAGTCAAAGTAAAAGTATATTCACCAAAAGTCATTTATTCTCTCTGCTTTTATATGTTTATCAAGATAGATTTGACTGTGAATAAGAATGGCAATAACTTTAGCATTGACCTAAGTTTCATATGATAATAATAACGCAAAATTCAACCATTCATTCTTTCCGTTATTTCTCTGGTTAAATTATATTTCCCTTTTAAAGGCTGATAGTAGATTATATGAACACTATATTAAAATTAAAATTCATAAACCACATACAGTGACATGAAACACACCTTTAGAAATAGAAGATCCAGAATATTCAAAACAGGATAATGAACATCAATTGCTAGAGATTGATTGTATGCATTGGAACTGGTTAGGATTGTACCATCAAGTTATGATTCACAGAATTGGGTTTTCATTGAGACCGATGTGTTTCTGCTCCCCGCCTGTGCAAATCCTCCAAAAAACCACGAAATCAAACAATTAGTAAAAAAAAAAAATGGAGCCCTACATCAATCAAGCATCCCACGAGTCAAAAGCTCCAATGGATCACCAATTTCTAAAAAAAAAAAAAAATGGAAATCAACCGTTCCAAACAATCAAATAGGGGAAAAACCATCTTTGAGATCTAGGAATAGAAATACGGAGCTAAGCATAGAGATGCAACGAAATCTAGAAAGAGAAAAGGGGAGGAAATCTAATACCTTAGAGCCAGAGGATGGGAAAACGAAACCCTAGGTCGAAGAGAGGGCTTCTAATCCACAAAGTCAGAAGAACAACATGATACCAAAATAAGACCGTGATGATAAAAGGGTGGAAAACTAGAAAGAAAGCCCCCCACCAAACCCTAAGCTTCCTTTTTGAGACTATCAAAAGAAAACCTTCTTCCTTAGCCTAGTGGCCATGCAAACCAGTCCTCTTATTAGCATAGCATAACTCAATAGCTAGTGCCAAGTAGAAGATAACTTTTAGACAAGACCGGGGTGGGGGTTCTTAGTGGCTTGTCAGCAAAAGAAGCATACACTTTAGCCAAGAAATCACAACACACATAGAAAGCTAAAATAAAAAGTGGGACCTGCTCTTCCTATGAAGAGATTGAGCCCTTCACATGAAACTTGACCCTACACACAAACATACATACACCATTAACAAAACCCTAAAATACTTATAGATAAGATTTACTTATTCCTTTTATTATTTTAATTAAAAAAAGGAAATAATTATTCCTTTTATTCTTTTTATTATGTATAAATAGTTATAGATTTTAAAATTATTATATGATATTAAGTATTTAAAATTTTTATTATTCGTTCTTCTTTCCTTGCATTCCTTTAATATTAAAAAAGATTTAACGCAATCCTTCCTTTTCCTTATTAAAAATTTTATCTTGTTGTTTTATTTATAATAGCAACTAAGACTTTTAAATAAAACCAAAAAATCAGGAAAGAAATTGTAAAGGACATGGTAAACATAATAAACAAAAAATTATGATTAAAAAAACTAACTTAAATCACAAGTACCAACTCATACAAAAAAAATCACAAGTATTAATATTGTTAATAATAATAATGAATAGATTTAAATAGTGTACCGGTAACATGTAATACGTTGGTGGTCAAATAATATTTTCCGTTGATGAAAGCAAAAAAAATCCGTCGGTGATAAATTCTAATTTCGTCCCTAATATATAACAACTACTTTTAAATCATAAAAATAGAATTAATTCTTTTCACCAACGGAATTTCTGACGGAAACTATCACCGACGGATTTTTCCGTTGGTGATAAAACTATATTCCGTCACTAATATGTTCTGAGGTGTTAAAAATTGTTCGTTGGAATTCCGTCACAAATTCCGTCAATGATATTAATATTACCAACGGAAAAAATTCCGTTGGAAAATTTCCGTCAGTAATGCTTATGTTTTCTTGTAGTGGAATCTATTGAAGAATATCACAAAGAAATGAAGATTGTTGTGATTCGAACTAACATCAAGGGGGATCAAGAAGCCACCCTAACTTGAATTCTAAGTGGTTTAAAGAGCTAGATTGATGATGTGGTAGAATTGCAACATTATGAAAAGCTAGAAGATATGGTTCATATATTATAAAGCTAACCGTTCACAATGAAATTCTAATTCATTCCCATATAAATAGAGTTAGAAAAAGAATGACAAGGTTGTTTCTAAAACAAAATGGAACTGCCTAAAGAATGAGATAAAGCACTTAGTAAAATGAAAGACAAATCAGAGACCTAGACTCATACTCAAAATAATTTACTTTTGTTGTTTAAGAATAAGGCACATAGTTTTACAATGTTAAAACAAAAAAGGTAATGATCATGACGGATGATTGAGAGATTGAGCCTGAAAAGTGAGTGTGATGAGGACTCCATATCGCCCTTAGAAGATTGTGATAATGATGTTTTCAGGAATCCAGCGGAAGAAAGGGGCTTGTCAATAGGAGTACTTTAAATGCCCAAATCATAGAAGATGATGTAAGTGAGCAATGAGAGAACATTTTTTATATATGATTTCACATCAATAATAAGGTATGTAGCATAATTATTGAGGGGGTAGTTGTAAAAATGTAGTTAGCACTACCTTGCTTGAATTTTTGTTTTTGTTTTTGTTTTGTTTTTGTTGACAGACAAAGCTATACAGTAGCTAAAGAGAACAAATAAAACTCAAAGACTCAAAATGAAAGACCAGCTTCATCAATTGCATCCATTAGCCATCTGGGCAAATCAAGACCATTGTGGAATAAGGTCAACCTAGGGTTATTTCTTACATGCCAAGCAAGCACATCTAGCACTCCGTTAAAGTCTCTCGAAATGTAATCAATCATGAGCTTAAGATTGTTCCTGATAAATTGGTTAATGTTGTTCACTTCATCCTAGAATGCCAAGTCGTGCAAGGGTCGTCACCTTTCATAAGTTCCAGTACTGAAGTACAATCATAAAGAACTTGGATATGGTTTAGTTGTCACTCGCAATAGTGATCTAAAGCAACTCTGAGTGCCAAGATTTTAGCATGAAGGCTTGATTCAGTAGACGAGGAGATAGCACTGGCCAAGATAACACAACGATCATCATTCACAAGAATGAAACCTAATCCACAACAAAATAATGGGTCAATCCAAGATGCATCACACATGACTATAATTGAATGATTATGAAGAAAATGAGGAAGGTACTCCCTGAAAGTATTCGTCCTCCTCCTTGAGTGATCCAAGGTGATTCTCAAGGCCTGCTGAAAAATAAACTTCATGTTCTTCATTTTCTTTTCAAAGACCAGCTCACACCTAGCCTTCCATATTGCCCAAGCACAAGTAGATAACAATGCTTTGAAGCCCTAGTTGCCAATCCTAGACCTCTAATTGGATAGCAGCCAAGATCTCTCTGTAAAGGTTCCAACTTCATTCAAGTCAATACTTGTAAATCAGTAACCTATATAGGTAGCACATCCTACTAGAATTTTGATGAAAACATAAGAAATAAACATTGATTGATTGAATTCGATGATCTAGGCAAAATTAGCCTGGGTGAATTCGGAAACCCTAGAATCTCTAACCATTGATTTCTTTTCATCTAACTATCTCTTTATTCCTCGAATTAGATCCTTCTAAATTAAATCTTTTCAATTTCATTAATCAAGTAGAATTTGTGTTAGAGCAATTTTGGTAGTTAATAAACTCAATCCTCGTGGGAAAATACTCTCTTATCATTATATTACTTGTTCATGGTAGTGTATGCATGGGTTAGAAGAATTCCACAACAAATTTTTGCCACCATTGTGGGGATTGTGTTCTTTATTAATATCAAGATCACATAACTCTGGTTTTACTTTATAATTCATTGTTCCTGGTCTTGTTTTCCTTTCTATGAAATTGTTAAATTTGAATGCAAAAATTTGGTAGTGAAAGTCTAATCGCTTTCGAGGCTAAAATAGAGGTACAGAAGGAAAAGAGACTTGCAATTAATTGATAGCAAGAAGCCATGGATAATCTTGATTAAGCAAGAGCTATGGGCAATGCACCGACAAATGAACAAATATTTAATAATCCAATGGTGGTTAATCAACCAATGGTTTTACGTAATTATGCAATGCCATTAATTGGTATTCAACCTGCGATTAGGAAGCCAGTAATTTAGGCAAAAATATTTGACTTGAAATTAGTGACTCTTCAAATAATTCAAGTAGTCAAATTTAGTGGGCTGTCTAATGAAGAACCAAACCTTCATATCACGAACTTTTTTAAAGTTTGTGATATAGTTAAGTACTGATGAATGCAATTCATATCATGTTTTACTTACTCCCAATTTATTCTTTTTCTTGTCTTTTAGCAAATTTTGGATATATTCGTTGCTATTCTTGGTATATTTGTTCATGGTGCAGGAATTTAGGGTTCACATCAATTAGGAGTGAAATCGAGGACAAAACAAGCAAAGAATGTAGATTTTTCTAAGTGTCCAAGCCAAGCACGGCAAAGCATGGTTGTGCTCTACCCTGGGATTATCACAACCTAAAGATGCCAAAGTAGCTGAGCAAGCATGGGGGTGCTTCCAAGCCAAGCATGGTCATGCTTCCATTCTGTGATTTTCTCTAAATTGAAGCACCAACTGCTCACAGAGGAAGCACAACTAGTGCGCTGCTTGCATGGTCCTGCACAAGCGAAGCATGAGTAGAACATGGTTATGCTCTCTCTATAATTTTCTCTAGTTAACACTTAGCCAATTCACTCAGAAGTCCCATAGAAGAGCACGGTCTGAGCAAGATTGTGCTAAGACTGTGTTGAGCCTGAAAGTTTCTTTTTAACTACCAGATCCAAGGTTTCTCCTTATATTTTGTTTGAAGGTTTTCTTCTTCACTTGAAGAGCACTGATGAGTATGATAATCAAGCTTCACCACACCATCTAAGGGGATCAAGATCGAGTTGGAGGCAGAAGGGAAGTGGAGTTAGCTCATCCATAAAGCTTTGAAGCTCAACTAAGAAGATTTTGTAAAAAAGGGAACTCATGATTTCTCATCTCAATGCATTCATTCACTCTTCTCAGTTGTATGAATTCATGAGGGGCTAACCATTCCACGGTGTCTTGGGATGTTGAACTATGATGCTTAGTGTACTTTGACTACTTTTTTTTAATGGTATAGAGTTCTGATGCGTTCTTATGTTTATTCATGTGTTTGCATAACTTGGTGTGCTTGATTTTCATAGTTGTTTGTGTAAAACTTGGCGTGCATGGATTACCATAGTTATGATTACCTCGTATAGTTACAAAATGTCACGCCCCGACCCGCAGGTCTGCAGGATACTCCGCCACTCAACCCTCGAGACAGCGCAAGGCTAATCAACAAACCTAGAATCAACAATATTAACACAAATACCCAGTTCCAAGAACAACCATTCCCAACGGGAGTAGTAGAACTAATAACAATAACAACAACAACAACATTGATGATATCAACAATAAGGATAGAAGATAGAAGACACTGACAATAATAGTAAAAGCTGATACACACCAATTTAAGAGTGGTTTAAGTACAACACCATGCAATAGAGTTCTCGACATACTAGTGGATCCAAGACTCCAATAACATATGCATGATCGAAAAATGACATACACGAATAAAAGTGATACAAGGAAACAAGAAGGCAACAAATGCTCAGCACGCAGCCGCTCCGCCTCACCTACTACCTGCAACAAAACTGGGAAGGAGAAAGAGGGGATGAGTAACCACAGTTACTCAGTGAGGGGATTAGCACAACTCCACCAGAAATATACCAAAAGATAATAGTACCAAAACATGAATCAGTGAAGATACTTTACTAATAATATACTTGGTTTAAAACACACTTACCCGTAATAATAATCTACACCACAATATAACAAAATAAAGTAATACCAAGAAATTCTTAATACCCAACTAGGGTTTAAAACAATGAAACTTTTAAAATACCAAGCACAGGTTCAAACTATAAAACACACTGAACATTTAACAAACTTTACCATGCCATAAATAACTCAATACAACACCAAGTTGTAAACAAGTATAGCAATTATAAGATACAAGATTTATTAATTCTAACATGAAGAAAATCCTCAAAAGTTTGGGAATAATAAGGATAACACTTATCACATAAGAATACCATTTTCTCATTGAAATACAAATAGAATTTCATAGAAATCAACAAGAAAACACATGCCATCTTGGACCTAGCATAAGCACAATTTTCATCGATAATTTCAAATATCAAAATGCTTCGAAATAATTAACTCATCGATCACAAATCAACAATGATGTCCAGAATGGCCTCAAAAACTTTCCGTCGCTAACCATGGCCTTGGTTAGGTCTGGAGCTACCAAGATGCGCATATCTTGGCATTGGCCGCTGGGAAGTTCGTGTGGTGACTCCGAACAACCCAACTATACCCATGTCAGGGATCTACGCTCCCACCTGACATGGTATAACCATTTTGATAGTATTTCACGGCACCTCTAAATAGGTCGGCCCGTGGAAACCATCCACTTTTTACTGCAGTAAGTGCTGGAGCTCGGCTCCCATGTCACCAACAAAGAATTAAACAATAACTCAGCCCGTAGGTTCAATGAGTACATCATAATAGGATAATTCTCAATAAGAGACAATAAGTGTTCGCAATGGCAATTCTCACTTCAAGAGTGATCAATTAGATCATATTATTAATAATGAAACCATTTCCATCAAAAGTATCATATAAAGTTGTCTTTCGAAAATACACCTTGTGCATTGCATTAATACCATGAAAATCAACTTGTTTTCACATGCCTTTGTTCGAATAAACAACATTTAAAACTAAACAAGATTCCTTGAGCACTTGCAATAACACAAAAGGTGTAACATAAATAGGTTACATAAACCCATTTGGGTACGATAACAAAAGTCTCAAACCTTCAATTTGAAACCATGAAGTCATAATAAAACTTTCAAACTTAAATACAACATTTGGCAAACTTTGCAAATAAATTTGACCACGATTCAAATATGCCTTTTTGTTCATCAAATCAAACATCTCAAATCTCATAAGAATACACAATTTGAAACATATACTTCAAAACATAGGATTTTCAAATCTCAACAACATATATAAATACTTTAATAATATTTAGGAAAGGGACCACGTCATAATTTAATTATGGCTCCAAACTACCCAAAACACCTTTCAAAAGCCACTAATAATGCAAGGTATCATTTAGGTGAAACTAAACCAATTATGACAAAGGTGAGTGAAATAATACAATCTACAACCCATAGAATATCTAATCTTCACTTACAAATTCCTAATCACATAACAACTCAAATAAATCGAAGCATAAAACATATAGAACCCAAATCAAGCATCATAATGCACAAAGATAAATAAATAAATAAATAAATAAATATATATATATATATATATATATATATATATATATATATATATATATATATATATATATATATATATATATATACGTATATAAGTATTCTTCGGATAGGATTATGCTTATTAGTCCCACTCACAACTTAGATGACTTCGCTCCTTTGAACACTAGTCCTCGACAAGCTCTTTGCTTCAATCCAAAGCTTCTCCTCCTTGAGAAAGCACAAGAAACACCAATAAATTGTTAGGACAAAAGTCAAGCAAGAACCCTAAGTTCTTCTACCAAACAACCATAATGTAGTCTAGGGTTGCTCCACTCACAACTCAAGGTACTAAATCAACTCTAAGGGTTTAAGCTCCTCTCTAAACCAAGGAAACCAAGAGCACAAGGAAAGCTCACCGGAGCTACAGTGATTCCGGGATCAAAGAGATGAAGGTTCAAGGACTTCATGAAGCCAAAGCCAAACAACTGAATACAATTCATCCTCACAATATTAACCATCAGAGAGGAAGAAGAAGATGTAAGGATCAAGCTCTCACAAAGGTTCACAACAAATCCTAACCATTCTCATCAAAGAACAAGGAAGAAGGAATAAGAGGATGGAAGCTTACCTTGATCCAAAGAATGAGCAAGTTGATGATCCAAGATTCAAGCTCCAAAACCTCTTCTAGGTCAGGCTTAGAACCTCCTGAGAAGATGGAGGAAGAGAGAAAAAGGAGATAAAGAAGTTTTGGAGAGAAGAAATAAAGAGAAAAGGCTAAAAAATGAGGCTTTATAGGCAAACTCAGGCCGGTGTGCGCGCTGTGTGCGGCCCCACACCATAGGTAGAGAGGTGTGCGGGTGGTGTGCTGCCCGGCATACCAGCCGCACACCCCTCTGCCTGGGGTGTACGGCCTCTGTGAAGCCCCGCACAGAAGCCGCACAGCCGGTACAGCTTTGTACGGCCTGTGCACAGCCCACTCACCCTCAAAACTTCTCCGAAGCACTTTCAAACACCTGGCAAACAACTCCAAAGGCTCGATAAGAAGATTCAAAGAAAACTCAACGGGGAAATGACCACAACATCTAGGACAACCAAAACAATAAACAAGGGCGAAGAGGACCGAAACACCACACAAAACTTGGCGTGTATGAAGGTCGTAGTTACACTTGCAAAACTTGGCGTGTATGAAAGTCATAGTTACACTTGCAAAACTTGGCATATTTGATAGCCGTAGATGCAACATTGCTTTAGAGCAGTCACAAAGATCTTAGGATGTGCCTGGTAGATATTAGAAGCAAGTATGTACACTATAGCACATAGGAATCATCCAAGGGCATTGCTCTCTTGTTGCTGAAAACTCAATTCTAATCCACCTGATAATTTCACCCTTATCTTCTTATTCTTGTTTAGTGATTTGTCGGACCAATCAATTTTTATTCTACTGACATTAGAGGCGCAATTAGTACTAGAAGTCCAATCCTTGTGGTTTGACAACCCTACCCCTTGGGGGGTGATAAGAGCCTATATGTAAGTATTTATGTGTTGGTTTGGTATACATTTTTATACTATTTTGGATGAATCGATGCGCATTTTTCATCTAAATTGGTGATTTCCTTGTTGCAGGCCCTAGAGAAGCTAGAATGAGCTTGATAACGCAATTGGAGTGAAATCAGCACCAAAAATCATGTTTTTGAGCAAGAACACAATGGCGGTACTGTAGCAAGGAAGCCGGGTCTTACATGAGCAAAGCTGTGAACCGCGCGGGCACTGCACGCCCACGCAACCCACTGAAGAATTCGGGGCTAGTATTGTAGATGGATTGCTGTAGCAAAAGTGCTGTAGATTGATAGTGTAGCAATATACTGTATCACTGCTCTGACTTTCTGTGAACAAAAAGGCAGTGAACTGCGTGGGCTACTGCACGCCCATGCACTGCTCGCGTGGCTCGGGGCAGAATACTTTTAAGTGGAGTTAGGGCTTCATTTGGGTACCTTCTTCTTCCCGATCTTAGAGGCTCTCAACGAAGGCTTTTTACCGGAGTTAACTGAGGCCGATCTTCATGTTTTAGAGGAGAAAAAATTGAGGGAGAACATCATTGGGCAAGAACTTCATCGATTCCACGTTATAGGAGCTAGGAGACGACAAGGAAAGCCGTCCCCATTGCGGCATTCGTGGAAGACATCCGCGTCCTTTCCTCTACTCTTCTTATTCCCATTGTTTGAGGGAGTTTTTCTATGCATTTATTAGTTGTTTTCATGAACCTATCTTGTGTGATTTCTTGTATGGACGGCTAAACCCTAAAGTCACCAAATGTCGGTGAACCTTACGGTGAACTTGTGGTTGTAGAATGCTTTGATTTACTTAATGCATGTGGTTTGTTTATGGTTTAAGCTTGGTTCACTTTGATGTGTTGATCTTGCATGAGAACTCTGTATTTCAACTTATAGGTTGTACTCGACACGTGACCATTGCCCTTGTAGTAGACACACCTTGCTTATTGGGGATTCATGTATGAACACGTCGTGACCATCGGATGTCTTATACCCCTCCAATCATTAGGGCTGGACCTAGGTCGAGTTCTGGCCCTAATTAGAGATTTTCTTGTGCGTAATGCAATCGTAGGAGGATTTGGCCGGAAGAGTTTCCTTGTCAATACTCGTATGGGATTTAGGATTATTACTGTGACCATTGGGATAATCTATCCTTGGATTTCTCTTGGCCTGAACCACCACATGCTTAGCATTTCTAGCATTATTCTGACACTTAGTAACCCCAAGGGAATCCACATCCGTGACCACCCTTATCTCTTGATTTACACCTTCTCACTCAGCGTATTTACATTTACTTGCTTAGTCTTAATTCTATTAGTAGCTATAATTCCCAAGTGATTTGATAGGTTAGACAATGAGTAAAGAAAAAGTAAGGGTAGCTCTTTGGGCCCAGGGAATACGACCATCTCGTGCCTGCACGAGAGGTATTACTTGACGACCCCATGCACTTGTGGAATACGCATCAAGTTTTTGGCGCCATTGACGGGGACCCACAAGGAATACTCGGAAAACTTGTAGCTTGTTGATTTAACCATTCTTAATTTCGTTGCTTGTTTTATTTTCTATCATTGTAAATATTTCCATTTGTACACTTTTATCTTTTTACCTTAATCTCGTGTTGATCTTGACTATTTGTTATTTATCCTGGTAAAAGGTACCTTTCTTATGACAAGAGGAAGACGGAAAAATTTGGTTGAACCCGATAGTGAGATCGAAAGGACTTTCCGTTAGAGTCAGGGGAAGGAGCAGAAAGTTCAGGACAGCAGGAAGTACAGGTTGAATAAAGTGAACCATCAGTTATGGCTGAGCCTAGAAGAACTTTGTCTGACTATGAGAGGCCACAATTCACTGGTGAAGAGTTCAGTGTGCAAGCTCCTACTGCCCCAATGAACAACTTTGAGATCAAGGCTAGCACAATCAGGATGATACAAAACTCAATTCAATTTGATGATCTAGCCGATGAAGACCCACATGCTCATCTATTTCGTTTATTTCAAATATGCTCAACCTTTAAGATCAATTCAGTTTCCGATAACACAATCAGACTAAGGTTGTTCCCGTTCAGTCTAAGAGGGGTAGCTTATCGATGGCTCATTTCCTTGGCTCTAGGATCGATTACCACATGGAAGGAAATGGTCGAAAAGTTCCTTGCTAGATACTTTCCCCCAAGCAAGGTGGGTAGATTGAGACAGGAAATATCCTTTTTCAGAGAAGGTGACTCGGAAACGTTGTTTGAGGCTTATGAGAGATTTAAGGATCTCTTGAGACAATGTCCACACCATGGCTTTGCATCTTGGATGAGAGTGCAGATATTATTCAATGGACTGAATTATCATACTCGCAAACTCATCGATGCAGCTGCAAGGGGTTCATTGAGTAGTAAATACCCTGAGGAAGCCGAGCAGTTAATTGAAAGCATGGCTAGCAATGAGTCCCACTGTAGCACTCACGGAAGACCACAGAAGGTAGATGCATTGACTAAAAGGTTCGATTAATTTATGATGGGCTTGAGCTCGAATTCTGGAGCGGTTTTATCCTATGATACTTGTGGAGTTGCACACTCTGCTGCACAATGCCCTGTTTCTGTTGCCTCTCAAGGATCTGTGGAGATGGTGGATTATGTTGGTGGTTGTTAGAGAAGCCAAGGAAATGCATACAAACCCATATAATTCAGGGTGGAGGAACCATCCCAATTTTTCATGGAACTTTGGGCCGCAGCAACAAAGAATTATATGAGGCATGGGAAAGATACAAGGAATTATTAAGGATATATCATCATCATGGGTTACGTAAGTGGATGCAAATTTAAAAATTTTACCAAGGTTTGAACAATACCACTAGAACACTAGTGGATGCATCTGCAGGTAGAACTTTAATGAAAAATACTATAGATAAGGTGTATGAGCTGCTAGGAGATATAGGCCTGCTAACAACTATCAATGGCCTAATATGTCATGCCCTGAGCCGCTGGCCCATAGGACGCAACAACTGCCACGACAACCTCAGGAGGGATACCCTGCCACTAAACCTTATGGTCGACGCAAGGCTGACCATCAAACCTTGAATCAACAATAATAAACACAAGCACATAGAAGAGAGATTTCAAGGGTATTTAATGGAAGTAAGACAAAATACATGGAATTCAATAACATCAATAACAAATACAAAATAGAGGGATTCAAAGATACATGGGGAAACAATAACAATAGTTGCAAATACTCATACACAGTAGTTTAAGAAATGTTCAAATACATAACCATGCAACTGAGTTTTCAACATACTATATACCAAAATAGACATAAATTACCAAAATAATATTTTACTAGTAATACAAACAATTTAAAACATAAATACATATAATAGTAATCATCAATACGATATAACAAAATATAGTGTAAAGAAAGCCTCTTCTCCAACTAGGGTTTTCAACAATAAATCAATGAAATACCAAACACGGGATTTATACTATAAAGCAAGTTGAACATCAAGGCAAGCTTTTACAATAATGCACATAGATCAGAGTAATTCAATACATATAACAAACTACATAATTCGAGTTTCAAAATCCATCAAACCATAATATTCGACGTCAAATCAAAAATTGTAAGAGACTGCCCTCCTAAGAACGACAGTTGGGCTTCATCCTCATCACAATTCAAAATGCAAAAGTGAAAGATACGCAAGAGATTAATTCTTAGAAGGTCAATTGCATGAAAAACAAAAACTCTTTAAAATACCCAATTCATAATGCACCCAACAAGTAATGGTTTAGAAATCTCTCTAAACCTTCATCGTGGTCATGGCTAGGTTCAGAGTTGTCAAGGTACTCATGCCCTTAATGTTGACTAATAGGTTCACCGTGTTTTGACCCTAGCTTCTCGATGAATATCCAATCAGGATTCTACACTTCCACCTAAAATGGACTAAGAAGTCTGCCGATCTTCCAGTACCACCTACTGTAGTAGGATGTCACCAACTAAATAATACAAACATACATTTCACAATGAGGAGTCTATAGCCAAGACAATAATCAATAGTCAAAATATCTGCCATTTCCACACGGAAATGATAAATGCACAAATATAACCAAAGTTTTGCAAGCCAAACAATTCACAACTGATAAAACAAGTATCATCCTGAAAATCATTTCCTTTGAATAATAATGTTTTGCAAGTACAAAACATTAATAAATAAACTCATTCAAATCAATCAAAGCCATGATTCAAGTATAAAAGCCAATAAAACTTCACTCAAGAAATAAAATATAATTATAGATATTCTCCTAGTAGAATTATGCATAATTAATCCCACTCACTAATTGGACGATTAAGTTTCCCCAAACGCTAATCCTTTGATAGTTCCTTGCCCCAAGCCATGACTTTACCTCTTTGCCAAAACACAACAAAAACACCAACAATAATTAGACACAAAAAGCCAAATAATACAACCCAAGGTTTCTCTACCAAACAACCCTAAATCCACTTTATCGTTTGTTTAAAACTAAATCTTCAGGTCACTAATAAAGTTCTAAAGTTCTAAATTTCACTCTAAACAAAAGAAATAAAGGAAACAAGCAGAGCTCACTGGAGCTACTGTAACCCTAACTTGGAGAATGAAAAGATCTCCCTCAGTCTTCAACAAAAAGAGAGAAATACAACCAACCAAGTTTTCTAAACACAAATTTCAAACAAATCTTGAGATTTTCCAACATTCAAGCTCAAGGAATTAAAACAAAAGAGAGGAAAAGAAGAAGAGAAAGGCAACTTACCTCTAAGCCTTTAGAACCCAAGAATGAGCCTTCTCAAGTAGGGAGAAAAGAGATTGCCAAGCTTCTTCCTTAAGTTAATGACAAAAAATAAGAAGTTTGAGGAGAAGAGAAAGAGATCTAAGGAGGAGAAAGGAGGAGGAAGGAAGAAGGCACAAAAAAGGGGAAAGAGATACTCTGTTGTTGCCTTGGCTGATTCGTGAGAGGCTTAAAGGAACAACCTGCTAAAGAGCTCTTAGGTGCACTACTCCTTTTTCTCTACCTGGAAGACTGACTCAAGATTACATTCTATCTCTTGGTGAGATCATGCTGACCCACTGGTCTTTCCTAACCAACTTTTCCTTTCGCCACACTAGCTAGACCAGCATTGAAAATAGAACAAGTAACCCTGAGGTAGACACTACTCTAGCCTGAGTAGTGTCCTCTAAATAAACTCCAATAGCCCAAAAAGTCTCTTTACTCTTGGTAGGTAGGTTGTCGCCCTTGACTATCCTAATAATCCTTGAACACTTGTATTTCCTCTAAACAAACTCCAATAGATTAGCTTGATTCAAGAGTGTGTTGATGATTTAGAGAGGAGGTGCATGAATATCTAGATTGGATGGATACTTTTGAGCCAAAAAAGAGGAAACACTTTGAACCATTAAGGCAAAGTTTTACACATTCCATTAGTTGAAGAAACACCGATTCTTAAATTAAAACCTTTAGAGTCTGCTTTGTTGGAGGTAAATGGAGGTAAGGTAAGGGTTTTTAAAAATCCATGCTTTGGAGGAGGGTTTTTAAGGGAGGTAAGGGTTTAGGGGATTAGATGGAGGTTTTAAAACCTCCATTTAACCCCCATTCCTCGACCCTCCAAAGTGGTTGGTTGGGAAGGTTTTGGGGAACTTATATTTTTTTGTGGACCAAAATAGCACTTATATTTCAAAAAAATTACAGGGTTTTATAGAAATCAGAATACAAATCCCTTATATTTTTTGTGGACCAAAATGCCCCTTATATTTTTTAGACCAAAATACCCCTCGATAATAATGTTGACTTTATCATAAGTTATTTTATTTTATTTGTTTTAAAAAACATCAAACATTTATTAGTTGGTAGTTAATATTGTCAAACTATATAGTAATATTAATTAATCTAGTAATGATATTAATAAATTAATTTCATTCAACAAAATGAAATCTTATAATAATCAAGGGAGAGATTTATGTAAATTCGGAGAGAATTATGCAAGTTTCATGTAATTTAGTAAATGAAGTTATATCTTTATCTTTTATCCTATAAGTAATTTAGTGATATTACTATATAACCATTACTTGCCTTCCAAACCAAACACAACAAAGTTTCAAAACCTCCATTTACCTTACCTTGTCACGCGCAATGAAAGGTTTAAAACTTCCTCTTACCTCCCATTACCATCCTTTACCTTACTTTACAAAACCTTCTTATACCTCCATCCAAGCAAAGCCTTGCCAACACATCTCCATTATGCATATTTGGGAGAGTCTATTACCCTACCGGCGATTATTTCATCAGCACTTTCTCTTGAATAAGAAGATAAGCTATTGAGAGTCTTAAGGGAGTGATAAGTGATTGTGTTATAGTGACGCGAAGCGTTATTATCTTACTTTGAGCATCTATTTTATCAGATTTTATCACTAAATAGTGTGTGTTTGTGTAATCTTATGCATTGTAGGTTTGTGGAGCTAATTTGTAGAAAAAGAACGAAGTTAGATCGTCTTCGTCATTGTTGGGAGGTTTTCGGACCAAGCAAGGAACAAGGCATGAGCCTAGACTTGTGAGTGTGTGCCAACCTCCTTTGGAGAGGCACAAAGGCAGTCACATTCACAACAAGTCTAACTCGTGTAGCTTAGGAGAACTTCGCCAAGAAGGAGACTTGAAGCAATCAGCACGATCTACCATTGATTGTGTGCCCAATTCAATGGCCTCGATGAAGAATGACGGATTCGGGAGCATTTCGGCAAGCACTGTAGTTTTGTTACTGTAGCAAAACAATGTAGCAAGCTACTGTTCACTTTCGGACGAATTTCAGAATTCCAGAGAATTCCCACGGGCGTGTGGAAATTCCATACGGCCGTGTGAATTAATTTTTCAGCAGACAGAAACTTCACACGCCCGTGTGTTAATTCCACACTGCCGTGTGAAGTCCCGATAAGTCCAAATTTAAAGCCGCGACTCAGCATTATAAAAGCCCGATTTGGAGACTTTTTACACATCCTTTGACATATCTTTGGACCGATTTTTCTCCCCAACTTCTGGAGAGTACGGCTAGGGTTTCGGAGAGGACTTTGTGGAGGATTAGAGCGCATCATCGGCATCGTCACCGACGTTCGACGGCCTCACAAGACCACGGCCACACCATATGCAAGGGGGTTTTCATCGATGTCTTTATTTTGTGCTTTCTCTTATACTTTGATGAACATGTATAGCTCCATGAGGAGCTAAACCCCTCATGGGTATTCGGACTTGTAAAACCCTAGGATTATTATGTTTTTATGACATTATTATTATGCTTTTCCATTATTGATGAATAAATTCGAGTTTCAGTTTTAATTAACTTTTGCTATTGTTCTTCCTTAGCCGTGACACTAGGGTTGAGAACAATTTAGGTTATCCCTTGGAGGTGTGACAACTCCTATAGGATTAGACTCCTTAAGATTGAAGAGGGTTGAGAGGGAGAGTTGTGAGGTAGCAATGTACCCCTTTCCCTTCCGGTGTGATTTCTCCCTACCTCTGTTTCCTTGGTTAATTAGCGGTCGAGATAGAGTTTTAGGATTCAATCTCGACTAGGGTTCTTCCACATGGACCAAAGGGTTAGAACTACATAGAGGAACAGGTTTTATCACTAGGAATCCCTAGAGCTTAAAGCAATCCCACGTAGTGTTAGGGTTAGGTAGATAGACTCCCTTGGGGATTAGTTGACAGGTCAACAAGAGTCAAGGGTCGTAGTGAATCCTAATACCGGGACATAATGTTGGGATTAGTCACGGTTGACCTTAAGTTTTGGGACCGTGAGTTTAAGGATATCCTCGACTCAATTAACATCAATCGGAAAGTATAATAGCATAGTCTTGCACTAGAAGCATAAGTCCTAGAGGTAGCTTGTCCGGATACCCTATTTCATAATCACTGCTAGTCCTTCTCTATTTACTCCTACCTGCACTCTCCCACCTGTCATCTTTCTATTTTAATTCTTATCTCTTTATATTTGCTTACATATTCACTCATTGATTATAATCTCACTTTTCGTATACCGCATAGCTAAATAGTGAAATCTTGTGTCTTAAATCCCTATTCCCTGTGGATACGACTACCCACTCACCAGGGCAATTATATTACTTCGACAAGGCCGTGCACTTGCGGTACACACGCAAAAGGTCTTGTCAGGGAGCACAAGTTAGGAATCGGGTGGTCATTAGTTGATATTAGAGGAATATGACCATCTAAATATATCCATGCACTGAATTTATTTGGAAGACAATAGCAAGCCATCCGTAGAAGCTCAAAGAAGGTTAAAGCCAACCATGAAAGAAGTGGTAAGAAAAGAAATATTAAAGTTGTTGAATGGAAAGACATGTCATTTACTTGTAGAACTTGAGCACAAAGCATATTAGGTATTGAAATTTTTAAATTTTGATTTGAAAATTGCAGGAGAAAGAAAGTGGCTCCAAATGAATGAATTGAATGAATGGCATTGGTGTTAGCTGATAGGGACGCAAGTGTATGTGATGATCATGTAATAAAGTGTGTGTGAGTGCAGAGTGTCGATTCACAAGAAAGAAAGTGAGCACTAGCAATGACTCTAGATCCGAAAATAGCTTGAATAGTGGAGTGTTTTGTGTGTGAAAAAGAGAAAATGAAAATGAGAAATACGGGAAATAACAGGAAAGAAATCAAGGAAGAAAGTGATGTTTGGGCATAGCATCTCTCTAGGGTTATGAAGTATAGGACAATGGTTGTCTAAGAATGCAAACCTATTTGATCCGAAAGGTTTTTAGAAATATACAAAACTCCAATTTCTCAAGCAAAGTGTAACTGAATAGGTGAAGAGCTAATACAGACATCTACACAATCACATTAACACTCTATGAAACTTTATTTTAGACTAATGATGATCTTTTAAGTAGATAATCTCCCCCAGAAGAGAGATTATACCTAATCTGAATGCAGAGCAGAAATGTAATTTCTCCTAAAATCCGCTCCACATGATTGCAAAGAGTTCAAAAATTATCATCAACCTACTAAGAAGGATTATGGGAGACAAAGTCTCCTAAATACCCTAACCAGAGGTGTAGCCACTATCCTCTCGAATTGTGGCAATTCTATGCTAGGCGAGAATTTCTTTACGTCACATAGCAATATAAGGTATGATAGTTAGGGCTTTCGCCTTATTAGCAATCAAGCATTCATTCACACAATTAGACTCAAATAGATACAATTGCAAATAAGGAATCAATTAAAGCATCAAAGATCCAACAACTAAAGTAAAGAAAATAAAGCCTAGAATTCAACTGTGCCCAAACATCTACAAATTAGCGCTCCATTAATGGAGGGCAAGCATTCAAGATACAAAGAATAGAGGAAAACATGAGATCCATTAAAACCCTTTTCAATCCCTAGGATGAAGATTGACTGAAAAAACCTCCACGCACGCCATCAAGATGTGCTTGATGGCTACAATCTTCAACCCTCTTGATGTAGGACCAAATCCCTCTCCAAATCACTCCTAAAGTGCTGGAGATTTGACCATGTACTTAGGGGTGGCAAAAATCCAGGTCCAGACAAAACCGGGTTCGAACAACTACTAATATAAATAGAAAAACTTATGTCCAGATCCGGCCCGGTTTTAAATCCGGACAAACTTAACATGTCCAAACCCGGTTTATTTTAAAACCGGGTTGTCCGGATGTCCAAATTTGTCCGAATTCTATAAGCTATTTTTAAGTTCACTCAAATATTAAATTATACAAAAATAATTTAATTCACATTAAATGCAAAAAAAAAAAAAAAACAACAACAACAACAACAACATCAACAATCCAAAACTTAACTCAAATCATACAAAAATCTAAATCTTAATATGAAAAAAAAATATATGTTTGAAGTTTTTAGAAGATTGAGCTTAAAATAAATGGGTCTAAGATTGTGGGCTTTTAAAATTTTAAGGGGTATAAGGGCCCGGTTGTCCGAATTTTCATTTCCAGACACGGCCCGGATTTAAATACGGACAACCAAGCCATGTCCAGACCTGGCCCAGATTTCCAAAATTTATGTCCAAACCCTTTTTATTTCGGGTCGAACAGAACCGGGCCAGCGGGTCCAGACAAAGTATTGCCACCCCTACATGTACTTCCTCAACCTCGCCTCCAAGAAGCCCCAAAAGAATAGAAAGATAGAATAGAAGATTACCTAAAAATTCTCATAAGTTCTATTTATACCCGACTACTTACGAGCTGCTTACAAGCATAATGGAGCTGGAGAAGATTGTCGTGAGCCTTAAGGGGATGACTTACTACAGTAAGCCTTGTCCATAAGGTCTTCTATTTGTGTTGTAGTCCAGCTTACTGCCGTAAGCACTGGACTGTAATCTACACTATTCTGCTTCTTACAACCTCCCTTACAGGCGTACACTGTGGTCATAAGCTCTTCTGGATGTTCCTTGCAGGCATTCTTACGGGCGTAAGCCTTCCCCCTAAGGTTCTCTGAATTGGCTCTTAATCATTCTTACGGGCATAAGCATTCCCATAAGGTTCTCTACATTCTACTTACGATCATAATGCTAACCGTAAGCTACCCGTAACCTACCCAGTTTTCCTTGTCCTTAATAAAATGATGCCAAGAGAGCTCCAAACTCATCGTTTTAGGTCTAGAATGCTTCCTTTGGCTCTCACTCATCTTTAAGCACTGCCCTAAGAATGTTTAATACAAAACACACTGTATTTAGTATCAATTCCACAATATGATTCTAATACATGCCAAATGAGTGTACAAATTGATATGAAATACATGAACATTATACACTCATCAATAGCTCATGAGAATCCAAGGCTGTATAAAGAACATACTAAGAAGCATCATGATCAGCACACTATACAAAATAAATAGTTTAAAGAAGGAGATCGAGTGCTTTTGTTCAAATTTCTACAAGGTAAAATCAATATGATCTGAAACATTCGCACTAAAAAAGGTAAATTTACAGTTAATGGACAATGATCAAAGTTATACAATGTTTGTGCAGGAATTAGTATTGAATACTTTTCTCTTTCAAAGCCAACATAAGAATGTATGCACAGCTTACGTTAAATAAGCACTTTTTGGGAGGTACCCAAGTGTTTTCTTTTCCAAATTTCATATGTTAGTTAGTATTTGATTTTTTAGCTTTGTTCATTGAATAATGATAATGATGTGGCATTTATGATTTTTTTCTATATTTTTATGGTGATCATGTTTGCTTTCATCTCTTAGAGGGTTGAGTGTGTGTTTTAGAAGTTGTTGCAAGAATTTTCATAAATTGAGTTGGTTTTATGTCAAACATGGGCAGGAAATATGCATGTGTTTGGCCTGTGTTCTTTGAATTTTTGGTAAACACCCTTTCATAGAACACAAACACGCCCGTGTTTAAGAGTTATGTTTGTGTTCCACTGTCACTCTGACATGAAAACATACCCTTGTTTGCAACAACATGACTTCATCCAATCTAACTGGAAAATTTAGGTGAAATATGATTATGGAATGCATCTATGTTTTTTGGCCATATTATTCATTTTCAAAAAATCATGACAAAATCAAAGGAAACACCCTCATATTTACAAAAGCTTCATGGAAAACACACATGTTTTGTGGCTGTGTTCCCCAATTTTTATAATTTAAGCCATGACTCTTGGTGTTCCACTTGTATTTCTCACAATCTTTCTTGAGTTTTAGCTCACCCACACCCCCATTACTTTTTTTTTCCCACTTCTTTTGCAGTTAGTTGGAGTAATTTCTCAAAATTTTTGTTCTATTCCTCATCAGAATCTCCCTCACCCATTTGGTTTTCATTCTAGGGGCATCAACTCATCTTTGTAAGTTCATTTCTTTAATATTTTCAAATTTATTTAGTTAAACTATAATTAAATGAATTTATATTTTTTATTTTCTTATGCCCAACACATTTGATTACAGATTTTATAAGTAGAATTTATCAAAAGTTTTGAACAAAACCAAAACCTCGATCTAAAGGAACACAGTCATGTTTCTTTTGACCTGAGGCCTTATTTAGGTCTTCACTGAAAAACATGCCTTAGAACCATAGCCATGTTTCGTTCATTTTTATTAAACAACCCAATAAATATGGCTATGTTTAATTTGGTATTTGATCATGTTTACTTGATGTTTCACTAAATTTGACTAATTTTAGTTTCTTTTATGTAGATACGATGTTGAAGAACAAGACCCTTGCTTCTAGGCCTCATTCCGAGAAGAAGCAGAGGGTAGGAAAGATATCAGGAGCATCAATTTGTCTCAATTTCACCAACAAGGACCAAAGAGAGTAATATGGATGTCTGAGGACTAGGAGATTCAGAAAAGTGAGGATGATTGACACTCCCCTTGCTTGATAGTTCTGCAAGTGCACTGGTCATCACAGTAATAAAATACCCCCATGAGTAGGTAGTCGAATCCACAGGGAATAGATGCTTAGAAACAAGATATATTACTATTTAGCTAAGTGAAAACCAATTGTGAGTGAAATAGAGATATTAATGTAAAGAAAAGTAAAAGAGAGACAAGAAAGCAAGTAAGGTAACCGGAGAGAGAAATCAAGAGTAAGATGGGGCACCCGGACAATGCTCACCCTAGGACTATTGTTCCAAGTGCAAGACTAATATTATACCTCCTAATTGATGTTTAATGAGTCATGGAAATCCAAAGATACACGGTCCCAAACATAAAGTCAATTGTGACTAGTCCTTTACACTATGCCCCGATGGAAAATAATACTCTCAACATCTCATACTATGTGGGACTGCTTGGGGTTCTAGGGACTCCAAGTGATAAACCCTATTCCCTAATATAGATCTAACCCTTTGGTTCAGGCGAAAGATCCCTAGTCACAATTAAGCCCCAGCATAAAGATTTACTTCAACACTTCACTCTGTTACTCATGCAACTAAGCCCCAGTGGAGTTCATCTCTTAGCACTTTACTCTATTGTGACCGCAAAGAACTCTTAGAACGTGGAGGTAGGATAAATCACATCAGAATCGAAAGGGAATGTTTCGCTACCTCTTGACTCACCCTCTCGACCTTTTTCAATCTCACTAAGTCTAATCCTAATGAAGTTATCACACCTTCAGTGGATTACCTAGATGGATTCTTAACCCTAGTATCACTCTAAGGAAAAATCAACACAATAAGCATTCAAGATTGAAACTCAATTAAATCATCAATTATAGAAACATAATAGAAGTCAATGAAACAAAATCATCCTAGGGTTTACAAGTCCAAAGACCCACTAGGAGTTTAGATCTCCATGGAGCAATACAAAATCAACAATGAAATCAAATATAAGTGCAAACAATCCATAAAAATAACCCCCTTGTCGTCCATGGCGATGGTCTTCAAGAGCTTCCTCGTCGTCTCCAAGGACTCCTCCGTTGAGCCTAGGGCACACCTCGCCGAATCGATGTTGCCGAAAGTTCCCCGAATAACTCTCCTCCGAAGGATGTCGATGTCGATGCCATAGAACCACTCCAAAAGCCTCGCAAAACCTCTCCAAACCTTAGCCGCATTCTCCCAAAAAGATCGCCGAAAGATAAGAAAAAGATCATCAAATAAAACTCAAATCACAGTATTTATAGAGCTGAAATTAGACATCCACACGGCCGTGTGGAAATTTCCACACGGCGGTATGGCTTTTCATGTTGTGTTTTCCTGTGTTTTGTGAATAGTACTGCTACAGTAACTTATGGCCAGTACTTTGCTGCAGTGATTCTGCTACAGGGATTTCACTATAATGCCCCTGACTTCATTTTCATAATCCAGGCCGCCAAGTTGGGCACACAACCATACAGTAGATCACGTCGCCTCTTGCTTTCAAACATATTGATGAAGCTTTTCAATGTTACATAAGTTGGACCTTGTGAGTGTGACTGCCTTTGTACCCCTTCAATTTGTATATTCAGTTGAGCACTTTGGAGGTTGGCAAACACTCACATGTCTATAACTTGTTCATTGATCCTTGTTTTGTCTAAGAGTCTCCTCAACAATTGCGTCCATGATCTATTTTTGCTTCTTTTCTTCCAAACTTATCTCCACAATCCTAAATGCACAAAAGAGCATAAATACACATGAAAAGTGATAAAATCTGATAAAAGTAATGCTTAATGTAAGAAAAATATACTTCATATTACTTATATACTAGCATTTATCAATGATCGACTGGGGAGTTCTAAAGAGAGTGGGATTGGCTGATAAGGTTTATGAGGTATTAGATGTTCAAGATTGAGGCATCTATTTAATTATGGGGAGATGCGTTGGCGAGAGATTAGTCTAATTTGAGCAGCTCCTCAATGTTACATTTCAGAATTCGTGAAGGCAAGTACTGAATGAACCTTATTGAGATTTTGTTGAGGTGTGGGTTGTATGATACGGAGTACATCCCCACAGAGGAGTATGAGAACTTATTATTGGATTTTCTACTTCATATTACACTACTGAAGTTATGGCAAAAGATCAATCATGGTTCATCCTAATATTCAACCAGAGGCTAATGATCTCAAAGAGTGAACTCTTCTAGTTATTCATATTTTACTATGATGTATTTTGACTAGCAAAAGGGATAGCACAGGGGTAATATTAGCACATGACATGTTCTACCTTTACAGTATGGTTGATAGAGTTCCTATTAACTTGGGCTATGTATTAGAAAGTTTTAATTGTGACTAGTCACATGACCCACAAGTCACTATTATATTCATTGGTCCATATATTATGAGACTTTTGAGATGAACTGAACCCCTTACAAGCACAGAGGATATGCAAAGAGTTGGGGGATCATTATCTATATCAATGGAGACTCATAAGGCTATGGAAGTAGTCACAAGGAGACAGATGGTTGGAGGAGTCATCTATACTTTGGTTGGTCCTACTGAGGTTGAGGAGGACACATTAGAGTTGGAGTTAGAGACTTTCTCCTCAATACAAGTTGATCTAGCAGCACCCACTAAGAAACTAGCTGTCGACCCACAATCCTATCAAGTGTAGAGCACTATAGAGTGATCTGATGCACTTGAGATGAGTGCTCATGAGATTTAGGATGAGCAGGGAGAGTTTAGACAGGAGGTTTCCAATCGATTCTCTTCTCGAGTCTTATTTATAGCAAATCACGGCATGGCATGGAGCACCATCCACATTAGATCCAAGCTATCTATATGATTGCCATCATCATCATCACCATCTAGATACTATCTACCCACCATTGCCAAAACACCATATGACTAGGAGCTATCAACTTGAGTTATCATTACTATTATCATCATTTTTTTTTTATTTTGTTACTTTGTATCTTTTATTTTCCATTCTCCATATTTTGCTCTTTGAACTCTGTTTTCTTTTTAAATTTATGAGTTATTTGCATTTATTTCTACATTTTACTCTTGAAATTGAATGCCTTGAATTTTCCTTCATGAGATAAGATATTTGTGTTAAAGCACGAAAGGAAGCTTGCATTTGCATCAAAGACAAAACAAGAGAGAATTGCATTGCATGTATCTTTAGGGAGGAACTAGTTTCATTTTTCATTTATGTTACTCCACATTTATTGGATTGATTGCATATTTCATTTTGAGCTTTATTGAGTACATTGAGGGCAATGCACATTTTTAAGTGTCGCAAAGGGATTTTGAGATTTGTTCATGGAAATTTTATTTCTAGCGTTGATCTTTGATGGCTAATTATTAATAAAATTGGAGCATGATTTTATTCTTGCATTATATATGTTCATTTGGTTGATTTCTGCTAGACTAATCTCATTTTAGACTTAATTCATGTTCCTATGTACAATTTTGAGCTAAATCTAATATTCCTTTAAAGTTAAGTACGTTTTAGGGACTTATGTTGTTAAAAAAAAAATGTATGTTGTAAGAGAGAAGAGTTTTGGGAGTTTTATAAGTCCTCATTTTTCAAATGATAGTTAGCAAAGTGAAAGAAGTCTTACGTGCACACACTAGAAAGGAACTACATGTAAAGTTTGATCAATTCTTTAGTCACTTTTTATGATCTATTGAATGTAATTACGTGTTCTTGTATTTCAAAGGACACCGATATTCATGAAAGATCAAACACTTATTCTTTTTAATTTCCAGCCTTATTTTCTTGAGGACAAGCTAAATGTGGGGAGATTTGATTAGTTCTTGATATTATATCCTTTCCATATTAATTTTCATAGCATTTTTCTTGATCATTGATTAATTTGATAAGTTGTGATACCCAATTATGTTATTTTTCATGATTAGGGTTTTTTTATGTGTTTGAAGTTAAAGAGAGGAAATTGAGCAAGTTTCAAGGTAAGATGATTAAAAAAATTAAGAAATTAATCTAAGCATGCCTGGAAAATATAGCCATGATTTCAAACACTATTGAATACAAATCTAGTGTAATTTTAGAGTGGGAACACACCTTGAAACACAAGTGTGTTTAGTCCTATGTGGCCATGTTTCATCTAAACATGGCCATGTTCTATCCTGTGAGGCCGTGCTTTTCCTTAATTTATTGTTTTGAGAGCATTCATCTTTCAAACACACTTAGTAAGCATCTTCGTGTTTGACGGTTGTATTTAGGTTTATGAGAAACCTATAAATAGTTAATTTAGGAGATTAAGATGGTTTTTTTTTTTTTTTTTTACTTTTTCAAAGGAGCTTCTTGGAAACAATTCTAGAAAATTATCACCACCTCTTGCAGTGTTCTTATGAAGTATTTGATCTCCAATCTATAGCAAAGAGAAGATTTAGAGAAGAATTTGAATAAGAGATCAAGCTTCTTCATCATATTATCTGCAAGAATTCAAGGGAGTTTCTATGCTTCCTTGCAATTTTACTGAATTTCATATGGATTTTACATTTATGAGTGGCTAGGCATTTCTTAATGTCTAAACTTGATGACTTTGGTTGTAATTGGATTTCTTGAGTTCTTTCCATTGATATAATTCAGATTGGTATTGAGATTCAATTGTGGCAATGCTGAATCCATGAACTTAGTTATCGAGAGCTCGAGTTTGTGAGCATAGTTTTAGCTAGAAAGAGCCTAAATCTATGATGGTCATGCACTTAGTTAACAAGAAGCTGAGTGCATATGAGACCCTCCATAATTGAATGAGTTTGAATTCATTCCCCATACTTAGGATGATAAGAATTCTTGGAATAAGAGTAACCTAGTTGAGTGGTTCGCAAAACCTAATGTATTCATGGAGGAAAATGTTCGAAGTACTTGCCCCGCTATGTTTAGTTATTAGTCACTTAGAGGTAAGGGTTAACATATGCAAGGAACCTCCACATCCCAAAGATCAAGGAAAATTATACTCATGAACCTTTTAATTAGAAGTCTTTCATAGTTAACAACTGAGGGAATTTTGTATCAAAGCAGCATTCTTATAGAATTGATTGTTTCTTGATTTATGATTGTAAGTTAAGAGTGACACTTTGTTGTTCTTGTTTGATTTTTTTGTATTTTAAATCTCAAATTAATCTTTGTTTTGGCAATATAATAGGGAACGAGTTAGTATTTATTACTTATATTTCTCTTGGATAGACTTTTCTTGTTAAAACATTTTATTACTTGTATGATTAGTGCACTTACTAACACACATTCTTCATTAGTGCATAATCAAACTGCTTTGGTTTAATTAATCAACTCAATTTTATTGAAATAAGAAGAAGAACCTTATTTTCTTATCTAATACATGAGCACAACGCTTAATGATGCAGAAAGCATTTATCTACTGATCTAAAAACTTGTGCACTAATGTGTTATGTATGAAACAACTATGCGAGTGTAAGCTTCATTAACAACTAATACAGTAAAAGAGTAAAAGAGTAACAAGTAATAAAATAAAGAGTAGAGTACAAATCCTATGAGGAATTGATAAAAATAATTACTAGTTTCTAAAATTATTACCATCTAAGGTATAATCTATTAGAACAATGATTGACCCTAAATGAGATCATATAAAAACCAAGGATTATAAATCCCCTTCTATCTCTCATGTGATGATTTCTATTCTCATCTATCGTATTAAAATTAGCTATTATTATTCTAGAGTTTCTTATGTGTATCTATGAAACACCTTTGCAATTAGGTATACCTACGAATTATTACAAAAGAGATTCATTAATTTTACCTATTGTTTAGATGCAAAATATTCACATGTATACCTATTCTACAAACAAATTCATATAAATTTGAGAAATATTGTTCGATCTATATTCTTTCCTAAAGTTTCTCTCTTGAGATCATCAGATCTTCTAATCAACATAGATAATAGCAAATGGGTCATACAAAGCCTTAGGAATAAAATTGAATGAAAAATTTAAAATCCATAGAAGTTATTAAGAAAAAATAAAAGAATAGTTGATTATCACATTAACATATTTAAGGTTCATAACAATTCTAAAAATATTTAGTTCATAGGAGTCATTGAAATCATCAGTGGATAATCATTAAATATAAAACAAAGAGAATAATTAAAACTCCCTCTTAAAATTCCCCTAGTCTCTCTTTATTATATATTTTCATCATTATTAATCATTGCCTAAGCATTTCAAAAATGATGGATGCATGTGATCCCCTAGTTAATGGTTTCTCTCCAATAACCACTTCCTTATATAAATATTTAAAGTTCTAGTTAAAATCAAATATATTTCAAAATCTTCATTGAATTTAAATATTGTTCGAACATTATCTCTTTGAGAAATATTTTTTAATTTAATAGTTCCATGAGTTCATGTTTTTCTATTTTTATTTTTTTGTAATAGCAAGTTACCTGTGATCTTTCAAGTTTGAAAAGTGAACCATTTATGTAGGTAAGGAATAAAAGGCACTTCAAGGTGTTGTGAAAAAATGTCTACGTGTGTGAAATTAAGCCAAGAAGAAGGTTGTGCATTCATTAATTTCATTCAAGCTAATTTCTAACAATAAGCCCCAACATGGCCTCTTCACAATTATTTTATAAAGCCCCCAGATGGCCTCTACACAATTATTTTATGGAAGCTGTTGATTTTTGTTTAATAAGTTTCTTGAATAATGTTTTGATCAACTAGAGGCTTTTGGTAAAAATCTATGATGCTGACAATCTAGGCCATATCATTAAGAATATGATGGGGTTAGGATGTCTTTGTGATAGGCTCTAACTTGGCGAATAAAGAAAGATGTCTAGATGATGGCTCGATCTTCACTGCGTAGGATTGAGGTAGAGGGTAACTATTATGAACAGCCAGGTGTTGATGCGACCCACGCGTTGGGAAGAGATGATCTGAAGCTTCAAGTACTATGATCCACTGTCCAAACAATCACAGATCCACAACCAGAAACTAATCCACACAAAAAGCCTGGAAGCGTAGAGGATGAATTAGGGGAAAGCCGGAACTTTCCCCTCACGAATCCATTAGAACTCACAAGAACAATGGTGGTAAGATAACCCTTATTTGTTGAATAATAATTAAAGTTCAATCCTCCCAAGGGAGAAGGTACAAGGCTACTTATAGCCCACATAAACTTGGAATACAAGAAAACTATCTTATTAAAATTTGTTAGAAATCAATCTAAACTTGGAATACTTTAATTACTTGGATTCTTGACTAATTGGTATTGATTTTGTCTCATTTCGGAAATTGGATTAGTGTAGGAAAAAAATATCTTGGGCTAGTTTGATGTAAAAGGAAACCACATCTCCCTCTATTTTGCATGGGGTCAACAAAGATAGGCGCAGTTTCTTCCTTGGTGCTCACAAGAGTGTGAGGCCCACATGTGGCATAGCTCCAAATGCTCCTCTCTTGCTATCCTCTTGTTTGGCTAAGTCTGGAATTATGTCCTCGCTTTCTGATAAGTGCTTGTGTTATAGTAACGCGAAGCGGTATTATCTTACAATGAACATATCTTTTATCAGATTTTATCACTAAATAGTGTGCATTTGTGTATTCTTATGCATTGTAGGTTTGTGGAGCTAATTTGGAGAAGAAGAAAGAAGTTAGATCGTGTTCGCTGTTGTTGGGAGGTTTTCAGACCAAGCAAGGAATAAGGCACGAGTTTAGACTTGTGAGTGTGTGCCAACCTCCTTTGGAGGGGCACAAACGTAGTCACATTCACAACAAGTCTAACTTGTCTAGCTTAGGAGAACTTCGCCAAGATGGAGACTTGAAGCAATCGGCACGATCTACCATTGATTGTTTGCTCAATTCAATGGCCTCGATGAAAAACGATGGACTCGGGAGCGTTTTTGGCGAGCTACTGTAGTAGCACTGTAGCTACACCAATGTAGCAAGCTACTGTTCACTTTCGGCCGAATTTCAGAATTCCAGAGAATTCACACGGGCGTGTGGAATTAACACACGGCCGTGTGAATCAATTTTTCAGCAGACAAACTTCACACGCTCGTGTGTTAATTCCACACGGCCGTGTGAAGTCCCGATAAGTCCAAAATTTAAAGCCGCACTCAGCATTATAAAAGCCCGATTTGGAGACTTTTGAAAAAATCTTTGACCCATCTTTCTCCCCAACTTCTGGAAGTGTGGCTAGGGTTTCGGAGAGGACTTCGTGGAGGTTTGGAGCGCGTCATCGGCATCGTCATCGACGTCCGGCGGCCGCACAAGACCACGGCCACATCTTACGCGAGGGGGTTTTCATCAATGCTTTTTATTTATACTTTCTTTCATATTTTGATGAGCATGTATAGCTCCATGAGGAGCTAAACCCCTCGTGGGTATTCGGACTTGTAAAACCCTAGGATTCTTATGTTTCTATGTTATTGCTATTGTGTTTTTCCATTATTGATAAATAAATCGAGTTTCAATTTTAATTATCTTGTGCTATTGTTTTCCCCTTAGCCGTGACACTAAGGTTGAGAGCAATCTAGGTTATCCTTTGGAGGTGTGACAACTCCTATAGGGTTATACTCCTTAAGATTGAAGAGGGTTGAGAGGGAGAGTTGTGAGGTAGCGATGTACCCCTTTCCCCTCCGGTGTGATTTCTCCCTACCTCCGTTTCCTTGGTTAATTAGCGGTCAAGATAGAGTGTTTGGGCTCCATCTAGACTAGGGTTCTTCCACCTGGACCAAAGGGTTAGAACTACATAGAGGAACAGGCTTTATCACTAGGAATCTCTAGAGCTTAAAGCAATCCCACATAGTGTTAAGGTTAGGAAGATAGACTCCCCTGGGGCTTAGTTGACAGGTCAACAAGAGTCAAGGTCGTAGTGAATCCTAATGCCGGGACATAATGATGGGGTTAGTCACGGTTGACCTTAAGTTTTGGGACCATGAGTTTAAGGATATCTCGACTCAATTAAACGTCAATAGGAAAGCATAATAGCATAGTCATGCACTAGAAGCATAAGTCCTAGAGGTAGCTTGTCCGGATACCCTATTTCACCCATTGCTAGTCTTTCTTTCATAACTCCTACTTACTTCTCTCTTGTCTTCCATCTCTCTTTTTAAATTCCTATCATTTAGTATAATTGATTTCGTAATCTACTCACCAATTCGATTATCACTTCTCGTATATCGCACAACTAAATAGCAAAATTCTTGTGTTTTAAATCCCTATTCCCTGTGGATTTGACTACCCACTCACCAGGGTAATTTTATTACTTCGATAAGCCCGTGCACTTGCGGGACACACGCAAGGGGTCGTGTCACTTTCGGTACATGTAAGTATAGTTAAAGTATAAGAAATTAGAAGCGCCACCATATCAATATAATCTATGAATAAGCTTAAGTTAGAGTTCACGTATTTTTGGATTTGTTTAGTGCGGCTTCATGTAATTGTTCCTTGATATGCTTTCTCATCCATACCAAATAAAATATTACCATCCGCAAGTGGTGTAGTAGCCATGGGCATGATGTCCTCATCACTTTTCCACCTTATCCGACCTCATATGACTTCCGGTTGAACACCTCATGTGATGTTGCTATTAGAGAAAGTAGAGATCGAAGAAGAAGAATTTGGTGGATTTTGAGACATGTAGAAACACTATCTTTTAGGAATTTATCGCCCACAAGTCCGCACCAAGTTTTGCAATAATTCCTTTAGGATACAACAAAATCCCAAGATTAAACTTTGTATAAAAAAAGTAGTAATCTTCTTTGAGAACATTTTTGTATTTAAAAGGATGAAGAGTTGTTAACCAACAGTTGAATTTGATTGGATTGTTAGAGAAAACAACAAATAGGTGACATCTTTTCATAAAAAAATAATAATAAATTATTTAATTCAACCAAGATGCCCCAAGTGCCCAAATGCCCATATATATATATATATATATATATATATATATATATATATATATATTACTTCACTTTTCTCAAATCCAATTATTTGAGGATTTGTTTATTATCTTGTATTATATAAAGATATGTTCATTCTTCTCTTTATCCGATGTGGGACTAAACTATTCACACATACTACACTAACAATCGCCCACTTAGTATGTGTGAAATTGATATAGTTATATTATGGCTCAATGCATTCATAAAGATAACTTTCATTTTAAACCTTTATGTGCTGAAAGTAATTCAAGAATCTAGCAAAGTCACAAGTGGCTGAAGCTTAAACTACGATTCTATCCACCAAATCGGAATTCTCACACATGTTTTTCTATTAATGACATTCAAATAGAAGTTCTCTATAAAATGAAAAACCAAGACTGTTAAGGCCATGTGCTCTATCGTGACTTCATAAAATTTTACAAAGTGTACTTAACTTTGATAGAAGTGTCACCACTTCTCAATTTTATATAGATAAGGTTTTGCTTCATTAAGATTGTTTAATTTCTACACTCAAAACCTAGTACTCAAAACACTTATCACTAATTTGTTATTACCCTTTAAACTTCTAAATCAATGGCAATGCTAAAATAAAAATTGGGATCCTATTAATAATAAGTTTAGCTAAAAAGGTTATAAACCCATCCTAGCAGCAGTGTTTCTTACTTAATCTCTTGGTAGAGCTTTAGTTAATGGATCTGCTAGATTCTTGCAAGATCTCACATAAGTTATGGTAATAATCCCATCAATGATCAATTATCTAACAAGTTCATACCTTACACTTATATGTCTTGACTTACCATTATATATTTTATTGAAAGCTCCTGATATAGTTGCTTGACTGTCACAGTGCAAGGAAATGACTGGCATTGGTTGTGACCACAACTATATATCTAATAACTAGTTTCTCAACCACTCTCCTTCCTTACCTACTGCTACTAAGGCAAAAAATCAGACTCCATTGTTGAGTGTGTTATACATATTTGCTTCTTTGATGCGCAGGAGACAGCCCCCCTCCTAATGTAAAAATCCATCCACTAGTTGACATTTTGTCACTAGTCCTTCTTATCCAACTTGCATCGGATATCCCTCGAATACAGTAGGAAAACTATCATAGAATAATCCTAAGTCTTTTGTCCTCTTAAGGTATCCTAAAACTCTTTTTATTACATTCCAATGTAAGACACATGGATTTTTTAATAAATCGGGACAATTTACAAAGTACAATCAGGTCTAGTACAATGCATAGCATACATAAGACTACCTATAGCACTAGCATATTCGAGTTCAGCTATTGTTCTTTAAGGATTTTTAGTCAAATTAATGAAAACATCATAAGGAATATTTGCTTCTTTAATATTCAAATGATGGAACTTAATTAACACTTTCATAATGTAATGAGATTGACAGAGTGCAAAACCCCCACTATGTCTTTTAACTTGGATACTCAAGATTGTATCTACCTCACCTAAATCTTTCATTTGAAAATTTGAGGATAGATATGTCTCAATGTCATTTATTCCTTCTATGTTAGTACTGATGATTAGCATATCATCAACATAGAGACATTGTATTATACCAAAATTATTAGTGAACTTAGAATAAATACATCTATCAGCACCATTATGCTTAAAGCCATATTATAAAATTATAGATCAAATTTTTTATGCCATTGCTTTGGTGCTTGTTTTAGTCTATACAAGGATTTTGTTAATTTGCACACTTTTTGTTCATTTCCTGGTACAATAAAACCTTCAGATTGTTTCATATATCCCTTATAAAGAAAATTTACAGACACCAAGTGTTTTTTATCTTCAGGAACATTAAGAACATTGATCAAAGTGAGTTTCTTTCCAGAAGTGAAGAAAATCTCCACCGTCCTTTTACCATGAACTTTAACAGCATTATGATTGGCAATTAATATTCCATGTCCATCAACAACAATCTCGTAGTCCTTGAATAGATCCTTATCATTACAAATGTGAATGGTTGCTCCAGAATCATACCACCAACCATTGGTGTTTAAAAAAGCAGCCATATTAACTTTTGTTATCATAGAGATCTATAAATCTGCAACCATAGTCACAAGGTCTTTTACTTGTTCTTCAACAATGCTAACTTTGTTGTTTGAATCAACAACAACATGATCCTTCTTCATTTTCTTCCAAAACCTACACTCCTTCTTGAAATGCCCTTTCTTCTTGTAATGAAAACATGTCTTGTTCTTCTTAGAACCAGAATTGTCTGAGTTTGAATTTACGTTCACGAATTTCCTCTTCTTTCCAAATCTGTTTGACTTATTCACATCAATGAAATTCACATTGGAGTCAGATTCTTTTCAAAATTTTGTTCCATCTCGAATTCTAGCTTCTTCTTCCATTTTGAGATGCTTGTACAGTTGTTCTAGAGAGAAATTTTCAAAGGAGTGTAATAATTTCTTGCTGTAATCATTCCAACTTGGAGAAAGTCTGGCTATGATAGCCCCAACTTATAATGCTTCACTGACTTCAACATTCAAGTCCTTCAATTTAGATACTAGGATTTGTAATTCATACACTTAATCAAGCAAGTACCAAATCTTCAAAGCAATGAGAAAGAACATCATCTTGTCCTTCCATGGAGTATAGTTGGTGCAATCAAAACGATCAAGCTTCATGAAGTCTTGGTTTATCACCTTGAAGGAAGTTTCAGGGTGTTTCTCCATTGCAAAAATAGTAAATAAATTCCTAAAAATTGTTAGAGAAAGCAGAGATCAAAGAAGAAGAATTTGGTGGATTTTGAGGCATGTAGGAACACTATCTTTTAGGAGTTTATTGCCCACAAGTTCGGACCATGTTTTGCAATAATTCCTTCAGGATACAACAAAATCCTAAAATTGAACTTTGCTGAAAAAGGTAGTAATCTTCTTTGAGAACATTTCTGTATTTCAAAAGATAAAAAAATTGTGAACCAGCTGTTGGATTTGATTGGATGTGTTTGTTAGAGAAAACAACTGGTAGGTGACATCTTTTCGTAAAAAAAAATAATAAATTATTTAATTCAACCCAAGATGCCCCAAGTGCCCAAATGCCTATTCATAAATTAATTATTTGATTTGTTTATTATCTTGTATTATATAAACATATGTTCATTCTTCTCTTTATCCGATGTGGGACTAAACTATTCATAACTATTCACACATACTACACTAACAATTGCTTTAGCATATGCTATGCAAGAATGAGATCCCCTCAATTCTTGCCAAGTACTTGACAACTCCCATTACATGCTGACTTGGGCACTTTTTACTCTACCTAGCCTTAAAAAGCTAAAACTAGAGCTATTAGTATTGGCATGTATTTGAACACTATTGTTTATGCTAGCTTGCTGGTGACTTCATTCCAAAAGACAATTAATACCGCAGACATAAGTCAACCAACATAAATGGAAAAAGGTGTTGCTTCAAAAGAGCAGATATGGCAAGTCAAAAAAAATAATGCTAGCAAACAATATGAAAATATTTTTCATAAAAAATGTTACATCAGTAGAAAGGTATTTATCATGATTGATGAATGGGCTAGTTGCACAAATGCAACTAGCACTAAGTTAAAAATCCAAGCTTTCTTGAAATGAAGCTTCTATAATCATATAAACTAAAATTGATAACTGAATGTTGTCATATAAAGGTTACTAAATAAACAACAGTTTCATTCTCAATTGGAAGTTATTGTGACGAGGTGTTGTTTTGTGTTGTGGTGCCCATGCATGCCGGCCATGTTCTAGTAAGGTGACCTTTGGAATTTGATTGAAAGGTTATAATGTGGGTTTATAAATAAGTTTGTTTTTGTCGTGAATGATAAACCAATGACTCTTATACAATTGATACCTAAACAGATAAGGATGGACTCAAGGTAAAAGAAAGTGATAAAGAAAATAAAAATAAATTATTGATTGTGCAAAATGAAAGGAAAGAAAAATTGAGAAAAAAGAAGTGTTAAGATAAAACTAAAGAAACAATTTAGCTTTCATGCTAGAGAGAGTGAGATTGAGGCTAGGCTAGGCTTTGGAGGCTAAGCAACCATGAATCATTGAAGCACTTGGAAAGGCAGAAAAAGCTGAATCGATGACATGCCAAGTGGATGCAGTTCACCACTTTGAATGAGAGGCATGAACAACTAATTTGGATTCAATGATGTGGTGGGACTCAAGGATAAGTAAGATAAGGATAATGTCATCACCAACACATTGTACTAAAGGTACTTCAATTTCTACTTTGAATGCAAAATTACTAGCCTTTGATCATGTTTAGATTATATGAGCATGATGATTAGTTTGGAAATCTTTAGGGCTTGTGAGGAAACAACTTCTGAAAAATTATTTAAGCATAATGGGTTTTCATTTAATAAAAACTAAATTGCATGTAACTAAGAGTTCTTTGAGAGAGTCATATATTTATGAAGAACATAGGGGAGGATTAATATGTTATTTTAGCATTATAGAAAACATTAGATATCTTTCTTGAACATTTTTATGGCCTCATATGTGCCTTGATGTTGAAAGTATTTGTGTTAATTGCATTACAATTAGACAATGTATGTCTAAGATTATACCATGTGGTTTATATACTCCTTTATTCATTCCCTTGCAAGTCTTAGGTTGATATTTTTATGAATTTTTTCTAGGTTTTCTTAGATCAAAAAGGACTACTATACTATCTATGGTCTTCTTAATTATATTATGCAGTAAAACTAATGATAGACATAGTTACTTTGTTCTTTAGGGAGATAGTGCAGGTTCATAGTTACTTTGCTCTAAGGAGTATTATGTCTGATGGGGATATTAAGTTTATTAAATTATTTATGAGTAAGCATCACCGTCAAACTGATGGTCAAACCAAGGTAATAACTAGTTTATGATATTTTATCATTGAAAGGAATTTGAAAATTTTTGGAGGATTGTTTATCATTCATTGAATTTGCAATTGTTAGAGTTGTTCATAACACTATTTTCTATTCACCTTTTGAGATTGCCCATGGTTATAATACTTTAACTCAATTAGATTTAGTTCTTTTACCTTTTTCATGAGAGGATTAGCTTGAATGACAAAAAAAAAGGGGGTGAAATGATGAAGCAATTACATAAAAAAAAATCTATAGCAACATAATGAAAGGTTAATAAGGAAGCTAACAAAGAATGAAAAAAAAATTATGTTTGAACTAGGGTTGGAATTGGGTGCATATGAGAAAGAAGTTATTCATAACTCAAAAAAGATTTGTGTTGCAACTAAGGGAAAATGGTTTAACTTAAGTTGTTGAATGGATTAATGAAATACCTATAAACTAGATCTTCTATGTGAGTAACTTAAGTATTAATGAAATACTTAAGTTGTTGAATAGATTTGTGTTACAACTAAGAGAAGATGGTTTAACTTAAACACAACTTCTAGTGTTTCTAATTTGACTTCTTTTGACATAAATGTTGATTCAGAAATGAATCCTTTCAAAGGAAGAGGGAATAATATAAGGCAAATCACCATTGATCTTTCAATTTTACCAAGCAGGCCATTTACATAAGTAAAGAAGAAAAGATTTCAAGAGGCACTTAATGGTACTGTTAAAGAGGTAGCTACATGTGTGGAACTGATAGGGACTCAAGTGTATGTGCCGATCTCAAAATAAAGTGTGTGTAAGTGCAGAGTGTCAATCCACAGGAAAAAACTGAATACTAGTAATAACTCTAGATCTGAAAAATAGCCTGAATAGTGGAGTGTTTATGTGTGAAAAAGAGAAAAAAGGACTAGAAAATACCAAAAAAAGTAGGAAGGAAATCAAGGAAGAAAGCGATGTCTAGGCATAGTATCCCTCTAGCGTTGTTGAGTACAAGATAATGGTCGTTTAAACATGCAATCCTGTTTGAACCCAAAGGTTTCCAGAATTATACTAAACCCCGATTTCTCAGGTGAAGAGTAACTGAATAGGTGCAAAGCTAATACAAACATCCACACAATAGCAATAACACTCCATGAAACCTAACTGTGAGCTAAAAACAATCTCTTAAGTAGATAATCTCCCCCTAGAGAGATATTGCTCCTAATCCGAGTATAGAGTAGAAATGAGATTTCTTCTAAAATCCACTCCATACGATTGCAAATAGCACGGAGATTGCCAACAACTCACTCGGGAGAATTGAGGGAGACGGAGTCACCAAAATACCTTATATCCAGGCTTACTCACAATTCCCTCTAATCTCAGCATGCCTATACTAGGTGAGTATTTCTACTCGTCACGTAGCACATCAAACATGATAGATAGGGCTTTCACCTCATTATCAACCAAACATTCAAACACACAATTAGATTCAAATAGATGTGATTGCAATTATGTAATCAATCAAAGCATCAAAGATCCAACAACAAAAGTCATAGAAATAAACCCTAGAGTTCAACTACGCCCAAACATCTACAAATTAGCCTCCATTAATGGAGGGCAACCAATTAAGATACAAAGAATAGAGGTAAACATAAGATCCATGAAAACCCCCCTTGTTAAACCCTAGGATAGAGAATCGTCGAGGTAGCTTCCACGCACGTCATTAAATTAAGCTCAATAGCTACGACCTTTAATCCTCTTAGATGTCTGGTCAAATCCCTCTCCAAATCTTGCCTAAGGTGTTAGAGATTCGGCCCTTTTCTTCCTCAACCTCGCCTCCAAGAATCGCCCCAAAATAATGGAAAGATAGAATAAAAAATGCCCTAGAAATCCTCATAAGTTTTATTTATATCTGACTGCTTATGGGTTGCTTATAGGCGGAGGGACTAGGCCGTAAGGAAGCTGGGGAAGATTATCATGGGCCTTATAAGACAACTTATGGTTGTAAGCCCCATCCATAAAGTTTTCTAATTTTGTTATGGTCCTACTTACGGCCGTAAACGCTAGACCTTAAGCCTCATTGTTGTACTTCTTGTGACTGTCCTTACGGGCATATGCTATGGTCGTAAGTTCCTCAAGATGGTCATAATGGGTATCCTTATGAGCATAAGCCTTGCTCGTAAGGTTCTCTGGCTTGGCTCTAAATCTTTCTTACGAGCATAAGCAAGCCCGCAAGGTCTTCTGGAATAGACTTACGACCGTAAGGATGACTGTAAGTTGCCCGTAAGCCATCCACTTTGCCTTGTCCTTAATACAATGATGCCGAGAGAACTCCAAACTCATCGTTTTTGGCCTAGAATGCTTTATCTTGCTCTCCCTCATCTTCAAACACTATCCTAATCCTGTTTAATGCAAAACACATAATATTTAGCATCGAATTCCATATTATGGTTCTAATACATGCCGATTGAGTGTAGAAATTGATATAAAATATATGAGCATGGTACACTCAAGCTAATTTGTTGTAGTAAAGCCACACAGCCATGACAACCATTTAATGAAGGTGTTAATTTATGTGTAATAATTTTCCTACTTGTTTCGATCATTATTCTAGAATATTCTCTATTTTGGAACATTATTTCTGTATATTCTCTATAGCCTATAAACAAGCCTTATAGAGAATATACATTCTAACCATAGTTATTAAACCTGGCTTCGCTCGGCTCGGCTGTCCGACAGCTCAACCCGGTGACACAGAGAATAAACCCGGCCGGGTTAGCTTTAAACCCATTTAAGACTTTAACCCAGTCAAAACCATTGACCCAGGCAGATTTATATAACCCGGTTGGATTACAAGTTTTTAGTTTTTTAAATTTCAAAGTTTAAAAAATTCAAAATCACTTAACCTAGACCACTTTACTTTCTTTTTATTAAAATTATTATTATTATGAACCATTAATTGATAGTTGATAATTATGTTCGAGAAAATAAGTATTTTTAATCTTAATAAAAATACATATAAATATTTTATTTTATTTTATTGACCCGACTGACCTAACGGTTAAACCGGTTAACCCAAGGCTTAGAGCTATAAACGGGTCGTTATCCAGGCCGGCTTTAATAACTATAATTCTAACCATTAACAACATTGCGATTATATATTTTTCCTTTTGCTTCTGCAGAGGAATTTTCAAACATTTCAACTTATTTGCTTATGGCGTTAAAATAGTTACTTGGCAGGTGGAGAAGTGACAAGGATGATGATGTGGTTAAACGTGTGATGATGTGGCACAAGAAGAGATATATGCTAGAAGATCATGATGATCGATTATGTTTGGAGGTTTTCCTCTCATTGGTTCAATTGAAGAATAACTATTTTTGGAAAAAGCATAAAAGTAAAATGATCTCTATTAAAGGGCCAGTTTATCTTAGGTATGATTTTATCTATATTTGGTAAGATCCAAGATAATAAATTATATCTTTGGTTAACTTCTTTTTATGAGAGATCTATTTTAAAGATAGAGAAATTATTCTTTAAGAAATATCATCATTAAGATTGCATGGAGCATAAGTTAGTAAGAAGGCTAATTATAGGCGGAGTTATTCAATGAGACTAATCATAAAATTGATTGAAGATTTGAAGACCCAAGCATGGATGATTGGAGATCATGCTTGAAAGATATTGAAGGTTAAACTTAGATAAGAGGAGAACAATATTAGTAACAAAATATTGATTGATTCAAATGAGGATCATAATCAAAGACCAAACTTGGGTTAAATTTGGAAAGAAGATCGGGAGATCTTTGGAGACCGACTTTGGTGAGATGGTTGTTCACACCTTGGTGGGTGTGACCCTTGGGAGAGAGGCTTGCTGAAATGATGTCAGGAAGGAAGCGGTTGCAGACAGGAGGAGCTCAAGATGAGTCGACTACTATGAAGCAAATTGAAGGAATCGGGAGGGTTGAAGGTGTCGCAAGTTGAATTGCAATTGGGCTAAAACTCAATCATGTTCAGCAAGATGAGTAGTGTTGCAACATCTAACTTTGGAAGGTGTCCAAGTTAGGAAACCACAGAGAAGTCTAAAAGAGAAGGATCTATTGGGATGTAGTTGTGTCTATATAAGATACCCTGCTTGAAGATTTAGTATAAGCCACGCAAGAGAGACCCTGCTTGAAGATTTAGGATGTGTCCGAGTTAGGAAGCCACAAAGAGTGGTGTACTCTTTACTCTATCACCTCTTTCAGTGATTATTTATCCAGGCTTAAGCCCCAGATATAGGCAAGGTTTTGCCGAACTAGGTAACCATCTCGAGTGCCTCCTTGTGTGATTGTATGTGTTATTATTTAATTGTGAGTTTGGGAAAATAATCACACACCTACCCCTCTGGAGCTAACAATAATAATTAAACAATCACTATTCCAAATAAATGGTCACATATCTTTCTAGTTACAAAGGGAATCTTGTCCAGTTAACTTATGCCTACTGACAGTTAACTTGCAAAACTATCCCATCACTGTGCAAGTTTCAAACTATGTTGATCTCATCTACACTTGCATGTCTTCTCTAGACTCAAACTAGTATTATCCTAGAGCTAATGCCTTTGGTCATCATATCCTCCTAGAAAACACCCAATTTACTTCATATGTGGTGTGACATCAATGGGAGTACAAATTCCCCCTTAACCTACTGAGACATACAACTAAGTGAAACACTTGTAAACCACTTTCCAAAGAGATGTTAGGATAAATAACTAGATAAGTTTGGAACTCGAAAGACTGACCACCGACCAAATAGCATTAATAGACTTCTAATAGAATTGTTGTTATTTTCAAATCTTAAGTCTCCCTATCCCTTCAACATGTGCTTGATCATTATATAGGACAAATAGGGAAAATTCAAAAATCTATATAAGTACTGCTCAAAATCATTTCCTGAAGACGGAAAAGCATAATACAAAATTTATAAAAAAAGAAAAAGGAAAACTGTGTAATTAAGATAATTAAAGCTATTTTGTTCATTGTTTGCCAAAAAACACATTATAATTTCTCTTTCAAAGACCAGATTTAATTGATATTGACCTTCAATTAATGAAAAACAAATGGGAATAGAGATAGGATAAGAGTTGGCACCAGTGATAATCAGTTCAAGGCAACCTAAAAAGCACGTTATAGGAAGCACATAAATGTACCGTCAGTGAATGATTGGCAACAATCATGCCTTTTTCTGCCTCAATCATGTGCATGTGTAAAAGATATCATAAGATTATAGACAATAGCAACAAATTACCCTCATATTTGGATGTTGAACACTAGATGAGTCACCTAAGAACTTAAATTATAGCATCAAATTTTATGGGTAAATAATTTCAAACTAGAAAAACTTCAATGTCAATTGTCAAATATATCCAGCAGCAAGATTGACGAAATGGAGAAAAGAACTTGTAAATAATATCTGAATGAATTTGTGCGCTTTGGAAATGCTGAATGTCATGTAATATACATGATCAAAACAACAACAAAAATGAGAAAGCAATAGCATATTATTGAATGTCATTTGCTTTATTCTAGAATTCCCCAGAATTTGTGCATGATAAACATACAACAACATGTTTTTACAATGCAGAAAGAATTTGTGATAGGAATACGTAATTTGAGCTTTGGAAATGTTGGATGTCTGCAATACATATGCATTGGAAATAAAAGTAAACATAGTAAGATAATAGTGTGTCAATAGTGCCCTTTGCTCACTCCATAGTAGAAGTCCTCAGAATTTTCATGTGAGCCTCCAGCAACTCCATAATAGTCATAAGAAAGGAGCATCCATGAGGGTAAGAATTAATAATGTATAAACAATTTTCCCTTTTTCATCATATGCCATAAAGAAAGATGAGCACTGATTTACGCAAATAATCAAACTATATTTATGATTTTCAAATTTCAGAAATCAAAAGTTTTTAAGGAATTTCATGAGATCAAATGCTAGCTAGTAACAACTCCTAGCCACAACCTAACTTTTATACTTCTGAATCACATCCATCACAAGGGTGCCTATACTAAGAAACTTGCTAATTTTCGTAGATCTTAATAAAATATTGATTACCACTTCCAAAATTTCTCCATTAACATTAGAAGAGCTTATTGACAAATAGCACAATATCTGACGCACTAAACCATGAACTAACTTGATACTGTTTACCTAATACTGTAGACATCTTATTACATCATGAATTTTGTCTAATTTCACACCATCTTCAAAAATGTGAGGAAAAAAAATTCCAGCAAACATCGACCAATATGATAACCAAGATAATTTTTCAATTTGTACATCCTAAAATTTCACCAAACAAAATAAATATAATGGCTAGTTGTCGCAAACAAATGGTAGGGCCAAATTAGTGATAATGCACATTGCAGTTCATATGGCAGAAATTCACTCTTTAAGAGCAACTTCAGTGAGTTAATATATATAATAATTTTATTTATTGTGATTGATTTAATGTAAGGGTAAAGAAAACACAGCATACCATTTGATAGTAGCTGCATGAGAAGCAAGACAAAGATAGTATTGCTTGTAGTAAGTATCCAGGCCAAGAGCAGATGGCTTCTTTGCTGCTAAATTTTTAACAAGCACGACACTTAATAGACAAATTATCACAAAGTTAGCATACCATTGCAAGCAATCATAAAAAAGATTTAAATGAAGAAAAGTATTAGTGGTATATGACCTTTGTGTCATCAAAGCAACCTCAGGACATGGTGATCTGGGCGAAGTGAGAAAATAGAGCAAAAAATACATCACTAAGGTAGACTAAAGAGAAAGTAAATAGAAATGCTTACAAAGTATCAACACCTTCTGGTTTGATGTGTAATATTTATCCACCAACTCTGATACTCCAACCATACCATCTAGTGCCAGTTTGACTAGGGGAACAATTATCACCATAGGGTCGTTAAAGTGTAGCAAGGTCTTCGTCTTTTGATATGAATGACTAGTTTCAATGTATTGAGAAAGATGAAGTGAGGCCGGCCTCAAGTCAAAGCAGGCATAGAAACCTGCAAAAAAAATACTCCGGAAAGAGCGGAAAAAAATTAAAAGATCATTCTGGAAATAGAAATAAAAATCCAGACTATCTTACACGTAAATTCAAAAAATGTTTCTAGAACTATAATGCACAGCATTTCAATTGTGAAATGATTGGCATGGCAGAAGAAAAAAATATTGAAAAATCATAAAGCATTTTCACAGATAAACCCTAAACTACATATACTATTTTGCCCACTTCTAAATAGGCATAGCCATTTCTAACTTCAAAAAACACTGTCCAAGAACACCAAAATAAATCAGAAACACCTAATTAATGTTCAAGAAACAGAAGATATTTCACAGATAAAGCTTTTGGTTGGAAGAAATCCAAATGATCTTTAAACCTTGCACAATAAACAGACATACAAAAAGGGTAAATCATCAAGATATACATGGGCATTTCTAGCTTCAAGAATTCTATCCAAGGAAAGCAAAACAAATCAATAACATCCAAACAAAGTCCAATGCACAAAAGATATTTAAACTTTTGATTGGAAACCACTCCAAATTGTATTACTAGAAACTCGCAGTACAAACCATTCAAAGATCTCAAGAAACAGGCATCAAGATGAGGCATAACAACAAATCATCTCATGAAAACCATTCCAAAAAATAGACATCAATAAACCATTCCAAGATTTCAAGAAGCAGACATCATCATACAAACACAGATCTAAACTCTCTTGCCACTACTAGAGACATAAGATCCATCAATCATCTGAGAATCCCTAAATCCTCAGTAGTAAGATCAGAGCAAATGGAACAAAAATAGAAGAAAAAAAGAAATAGATGAAAGAAGAGATGACTTCTTTGAATCTATTCTTAATTAGTCCTGCCACAATGCTTGCAGCTTCGACGCCTCCTCCCTCGTCATCCTTAATCGCCTCTTGAAGGATGACACAAAGAAGCTATAAATGATCCCTTGAAGAGGAATGCTCTATTTATAGGCCGGGGAGACAAGTGTAAATTTTTTGCTAGCTTTCTTTCTTAAGGCCAAGTGACCTTTAGCAAAGATTTTGTTACGACCCGTTAGGAGTGGAAGTTAGTAATTAGTTTTTATTTTACATTATGTCTTTATATTTATTTTTTAGGTTGTTATGGAGTATATGAATATGTCATATGGAGATAATATGGGTTATCTATGAAATTGAAGTTTCTTCTTTGTCTCTTGAGTTCATCTGGAATCCATTCTTCCATACTCTATTCTAATTCTCTCTTAAAATTCTCATTCTATATGACTCACATCAATTGGTATCAGAGATATGATCTTCTTACCATAGCAAAAGGCATACATTCTCAGGAGTTGCGTTGTGAGTTCCTACAGATGGTTGAGGAAGTGGAATGGCGACAAGTGGACCAACTAAGTCATTCTATGGCAAAACTTCAGAGTTTGATTGGGGGGCTCAGTATACAATATCGTGAATTGGTATCCACTAGCAACATAGTGAAGCAACAAGGCCTGAGCCCGATTACTGCAACTAATTTGGGATCACATCATAAACTTAAATTTCCAAAGTTTGAAGGAGATTATTTTCGTGAGTAGGTGATGGAAGATGAGTGTTTCTTTGAAGTTGAAGTGACTTCTCCACATATGAAGATTAAGATTACAACTGCTCAACTGAGAGAGGGAGCTTTACAATGGCATCAGGAATATGTCCGAACTCATGGGCCAGGGGCCCATGATGATTAGGAATTATATAAGGAAAACATGGGACCACGATTTGGCACTCCTATTCATGATGATCCCTTGTCAGATCTCCGTACTCTGAGGTAGATTGGAACATTGGAAGAATATATTGATGCATTAGATGTGTTATACCCACGGGCAGAGATTCAAGAATGACAAGCTATAAGTTATTTTGTATCTGGTTTGATGGCTACCCTTCATATGCCTGTTCGGATGTTTAAACCAGTAACCATCAAAGCCTTATGGAACCCCACAATCCAAATTCCTACTCCATTATTTCCTAAGATAATACCTCATAATGCTGCCACCAGTAAAAATATTCCTGCTAATCATAGTATCACCAGTCTACCTTACTCTAAACCAATTCCATCATATGCAAAATTTCTTCCTACACCCTTTACCAACGCACCTTTTGAAACATCCAAACCCTATATTCCACCTCCAAAAAACCTGACAAGTAGAACATTTATAAGAAAAGGGCCAAGGGACTATGCTTTTGTTGAGATGAAAAATTTGTACCAGGCCATAAATGTAAGAAGAGGCAAATTTTTATGTTGCACCTACAAGTGGATACTGATGGAGGTGATGTTGAGGAGAAACCTAGGGAAGGAAGTACGGATGATAATATGGAACTATCTATTCATGCTCTTTGCGGAAATAAAAGCATAAATACCATGAGATTGGAAGGAATCTATGGAAGGCACAAACTCTATATTCTAGTTGACTCAGGGAGCACCCACAATTTCTTGAGTTCTAAGACTGCTCAAATATTTAAATGTGATGTGGAGCCAATTTTAAATGTTGAGGCATGTGTGGCTAATGATCAGCCCTTATGATGCAAAATAGTCTGTTAGAAATTTACACAGTGAGTGTAGGGCAAAGAATTAATGAGTGATGTTTACCTTCTTCCAATTGACTCTTATGATCTCATCCTTGGAGTTCAATGGCTTTCTAATTTAGGAGATATTTTGTGGAATTTCAATGATCTCAAGATGGTTTTCTTTTCTGATGATCACCAACATATGTTGCAAAGGAAACAAGAATCCCCTCCAAAATTCATTACTAACCATCGTTTGGAGAAGCTACTATCCCATACATCAGAAATCCCCTTCCATCATTAGTTGGTCATTCCTAAATTGTATACTTTTGTGGGAACTAATCCATGTTATGATGACTCTTGGCCTGAGTTACTGAAATTACTCAAGGAATTCTCACATGTTTTTGATAACAAGATCTCACTTCCTCCCCATAAAGAATATGACCATCGTATTGAACTAAAGGAAGGAACCAATCCCATCAATATTAAGCCCTACCGAAATGTTGGGTTGCAGAAAGATGAGATTAAGAAAAAGACAAGAAATACTTGATGCAGGAGTTATTCAAAAGTCATAGTGATACAACCCACAAGTGCACGGAGTCGTCAAGTAATAACCCTCACGCACGCGAGAGGGGGTCGTATTCCCAAGGGCCCGAGAATCTACCCTTACTTCCTCTTTGTATGATTGTTTGGCCGATCAATACAAGTGTTGTGCAAAGAAAAGCAAAAAGACAATTAACATGCAAGAGAATTACTCTAAGGCGGAGGCAATAATCGGAGGGTAAGAACAATATAAAGAGAGGGTCATGGATGAGGATTCCCAAGGGGGCTACTAAAGTGCCGAAGTTGCCTTAACTAGCATGCAAATGGTAGTTTGGAACGAGAAACCCTAAATTAGACCAACCCGATGGTCACGGAAATTGGTCCCTAATCCAGTACAAGTATCGAGTACGGAATTCCTTCCGCTCGAATCCCCACACGATTGCAAACAGCACGGTAGGTTTCTCAAGTTAGGGAGAAGACACAATCTAGGTCAACTCTAACAATTGGAGGGGTACAAATACCCGATGGTCACGGCGTATAAGTACATGTATCCCTACCAAGCTTAGTGAGCCTAATACTAGGGCAATGGTCATGCTTCCTAGCATTTTCTAAACATTGATACACAGAGTTCTCATGCATACCAAGCATTCAAATACACCAAACAAGGATCACAAACAAGTCCCAAAATGCATAAATTAAGTAAAGCAAGCATCCTACACAAGATCACCCCCAAGGGTCACCTACATCCGGTGACCTTGGGGTTTAGTTGCTCATGAATACAAAATACTCAAGATAATACATGGAAACAATCAAATACAAAGACAAGAACACCCCCTCAAAAGATAGAGGCCGAATGACGCTTCCAAAGACGCCACCAAAGAGGTGGCTTCCCTTGTCGATTCTCCTCTCAACTATGGATCAAGAAGGTGGATCTCATTGTATGTCGCTCTCCTTGTCGTTTTTTCCCCGAAAATGGCCTCCAATGGCAGCTCCTAGCTCCGATTTGAAGATGGTGGCAAGTGTGCTCAAGACCTAGGGCTTCCTTCACCAAGAAAATGAACTTATCCTATTTAAAAACTCATTTCCAGCAAGTCATGCGGCCTGGCATACGGCCCGCATACGAGCACTGTAGCACACCGAATTTTGTGTAAGTTGTTGCAGTGGAGTGCTACAGTAACTTTGCTACAGGGCTGTATGCGGTCAGTCATGCACCCGTATGGATCTCCAGACTTAGCCATTACGCCAAAGTTCTCGTGCTATAGTGCTGCTACAATACCGGGCCTTGAAAATGGTCTTTTCTTGTCGATTTCTTCTAAAAATCTCGTTGACAATCTCCCCATGGTAACTTCTGTGCCTGTAACACAAAATAAACAAATTTAGACCGAAAACGGGCATCCACACATATAAAAATACTCGATAAATATGTAAACATACGTAAGTAATACGTATAGTTACGCGTTTATCAAACATCCCCACACCTAAACGTTTGCTTGTCCCCAAGAAAACAAACATGAAGAACAGGGGCAAGAAGATAAATGACTAACTGTATGACCTTAAGCGCAATAGTAGAGGACCCCACAAGCACAAATAAAAGGAAAGACAGATAATGAGTTGTTCTGTTGGCAACTGGGTAAGGATAGTCCTGTTTCATCTAAAGTGCACTGGTGATTGTGTGCTGACTTCCAATCACAACCTCCTTACCATGGATCACCCAAAGGTGTCCAATCACTCCACACACACATGCAGTTGGCATTAATCTATTAAAGGCACCCTCAATACCCAGTTAAGAGTCCTTCGGATCCTGAATAAAACTTTGGCTCTCAAGTGGCTGTGCAACAGGTTCCAAGGGATACATACAATATACTTTATTCTTTACTTACATATATACATAGGTTTTTTTTCTGAGTCTGACTAACGTAGACTGCACAAAAATCTTTCAGACGGATGCACATACTGGCCAGGCACAAGAGCCACCCATCATACTTGATTACAGTCTACATAGACGCATTCATGCTGTAATAGCAGAGGAATACTGTCATAGACTCTTATATATATATATATATACTGTATCTCGTATCCCCGGTATAAAACCTGTTAAAAAAACTCACTTGAGGCCAAAGAAAACAACAAAGGACCTCAAAGGCTCTTAAAAAGGCATTGAACATAAACTTTAACATTTTAATACCAAAACATTGTAATGGGTTAGTTGGAGAGTATGAGGTGAAAGTAAATGTGCAAAAGTCTATCAGTGCACTAAAGATAAAGCAGGATATCGTTTAGGCACAATAGTAAAATACAACTCATAACTGTCTATCCTTCATGCTAGGAAGTCCTAAACTAAGTCTCATTGTTATCATAGGTAAAACAAGCATGCAATAAAGGCAAAGCACTCCATCCCCACACCTAGAATCGTACATTGTCCCTAATGTACATGAATCAACAGAATAGGGTGATATGTATGCAATAAAAATAAGGAGATGAAGTAAGGAGACTTCCCCAATTAGTTGATGCTGTAAATCCAATGAGAATGTGGGTTGGGGTAATTCACTAGGGTCATGAAGTGTGAAGCATCCTCAACGATCAGTCCTGAAAGCAACAGGAAATGCATCACAACTCGACAAATAAATAAAGAGAACGCACAGATAAAATCCAAACTAGATAAAAAAGAAACAGTTTAGTAGGGCCGAAACCCTAACTAACTAAACAGTATAACATACACCCAAAATAAGTCTAAGTGCATACAAACAAAATACAAACAAGATGAAAAGAAAAATACAGACTGAAAATCGTTGTCATGAGTCTAATGATCAAGTGGAGGTGGTGAAGCCATGCACGTGGTCATGGCGGATGAAGTGCCGACAGATGAAAATGAGCTGCGCAGAAATGTGAGGATCTCAGCAACGCTGCTCTCGATGCGGCTTTATCCTCTCTCTAGTTTCTGCAGCTGCTGCTGAACCTTGAGGCGAAACTCCACGAACCTAGCCTCAAGAGAAGATATACTGGCTCCAGTGTCAGGCTCAGGTTCGGGAGTGGACTTCGACTCGGAGTCAGATCCTGCCTCAGAATCCTGCGAGGTCTCAGGGTCCCGTGATGTTCCTCCTGCCTGCCGTTTAAGTCGATATGTGGTCCCTGACCTCACAACCATCCCCATAGCAAGTAAAGTCGGTAATCCAAGCGGGGTGATGGTGCCCACAACTCGCATGCCCCGGGTGAGCTCAATCAAACCAAGGCCCCTAATCAAACGTGTAATGTATGGGCCGGTAAAAATCATCCGGAGGCATGTCAAAGTCCCCTGGTGGGTAAGAAAATCAGCAAGAAGATAGCCCAGGTGTATGGGGTAGCGCTCGATGATGCTGTAAAGCATAAGCAACTTAGTACGAGTAACTACCCCGGTATAATCAGCTCGACCGCTCACACCTCTAGATAACAAAGCCTAATTATATCTGTGAGCCAGGCTCGACATCTTGGAAGCCTTCATTGATGACGTGCAAGCGATGGACTTCCAGAAAGTTCTATGGTTGACTGGGCATGGGAAATCCCGAGGCAAATTTTTTAACTCTGAAGTGTGAATGTCTTCATCTGTGTAGAGTCCAAGATAAACACCCAACTGGTCTTGAGTTATCTTATGCTTCTTGCCGAATGCCCTAAAGGATACATGGCCAACTTGTCGGGTGTAGGGGTGCGGACTATACACCTCGATCGAGCTAAGTACCTCCAACTTAATTTCCTTGTAGGTGGGCTCATCAATCTCAAAAACCTTGTCCCAACCACCATGCGATATGTACTCCCGGATGGTATGATCTAGGTTCAAAGTCCTCAAAGTTTCCCAATCAATTTTTCGGACAACACCAAAATTCTTCCTCGACAAAAGGGCATAACGGATCTTGTGGGCTTCGTCGGTGAATCTTGGCTCAAAGGCGGGCGGTGGAGAGCTCCTCCGGGGTCGCTTTGAAGCCACATGCTTGGTCGGCATCCCTACAAGACCATACAAGCTTCATCAAACCAAAAATATATGAAAAAATTACTCAATGGAATTAATGGGCTGAATTCTAAATGTTACTACAGTAAATTGGGGAAAATTTGGCAAGAGTCTCTTCTTGTAAAAGTAGCAAACCAAGTTTACAAAGCTTTAGAATCAAGGCAAACATTCACAAGACACATTCACAACAATCTTCCCAAGAATTTCAGCCCAAAAACACCAAGAAAACCCCTAGAAATGAAGAGTTATGGAATTTACCTCAAGCTAGGGCACCAAAGTGAGGATGAAGTGGAATCCGGCCAAAAACTCGATAAAACCTCAAAAATCTTCCAAAAACTTGTTCTCTAGGATGAGGAGAGCCCTTGTGTGCAAAAAGAATGAAGGAAAATGATGGAGAAATAAAGAGGAGAGGGGAAGAAGATGATGAGGAAATGAGTGAATAGTGCAAAAAATGGGGTGAAGATGGGTTAAAGCCAACCAGCCATCCATGCGGCCAGCCATATGCCCATATGGTTGCCCGCATAGTTTTCTGGATGGGTATATGGGCATGCATATGCCCATATGGTTGCCCGCATAGCTTTCTGGATGGGTATATGGGCGTGCATATGATCAAGAAACGGTCATTTTCCAGATTTTTCATCAAGGACTCATCCAAACACTCTAAAAACTCATGAAAAACAAAGCCAAAACCACTAACAACCATTGAAAACATGGAATTTGATGCGTCACAATGAATCAAAAATTAAAGAACACGTGACAACCATTGAAGATCATGATAAAAAAAATTGAGAAAGATAGTTAAACAACCACAACCACATACTAAAAATTCAAAGAACAACAAGCACTAACACTTCAAAAATACGAAAAACACACAAACACACAAACTAAGTACGAAAATGAACTTGCAAGGAATTCAAATGCTTGGGTTGCCTCGCAAGGAGCGCTTGTTTAACGTCTTTAGCTTGACGTCTCTTACCTCGTCATCATGGTGGATCAGAGGAAGTCGAATTACCTCCAACCTTGTGTGAAATATTGTTCCCCGAGAAATAATGCTTTAACCGGTGACCATTGACTTTAAAGGCTCCCATTTGTGAATGAGATATCTTGATGGCGCCGTGACGAAACACTTGAGTGACGGTGTAGGGGTCATGCCATCGTGATTTTAACTTCCTGGGGAATAATTTTAATCTTGCATTGAATAGTAATACTTGGTCCCCAGGTTGGAAGCACTTGGCTTGTTTAATATGCCGGTCATGATATTCCTTCATCCTCTCCTTATACCTTATTGATGTGTCATATGCCAAGGATCGCCATTCCTCTAACTCATTTAATTGGAGTTTTCGCTTGCGACCACACAAATGGGGATCAAAGTTGAGTTGCCTTATTGCCCAATAAGCCTTGTGCTCTAGTTCAACCGGCAAGTGACATGTTTTCCCATAGACCAATCCATATGGTGTTGTCCCAATAGGGGTCTTGCATGCTGTCCTATACGCCCAGAGTGTATCATCAAGCTGGTCGGCCCAATCCCTCCTATAGTGGCTAACTGTTTTCTCAAGGATGCGCTTCAATTCCCTATTTGATACCTCCACTTGACCACTGGTTTGCGGGTGATAAGCAGTTGAGATTCTATGAGACACACCGTATCGTTTCAAAACCTTCTCAAACTGAGAGTTGCAGAAATGAGTGCCCCGGTCACTAATGATTGTCCTGGGTGCTCCGAACCGGGAAAACAATTTTTTTAGGAATTTCACAACAACTCGTACATCACACGATGGGAGGGCCTGAGCTTCCACCCACTTGGAGACATAGTCCACTGCCACAAGGATATATTTGTTGCCCTGAGAGCTAGGAAACGGTCCCATGAAATCGATTCCCCAAACATCAAATACTTCGCATGCTTGATTCCATTATTGAGGCATTTCCTCTCTTTTCGAGATATTACCCATTCTTTGGCACCTGTCACAATGTTGCACCAATGTTTGTGCATCTTGGAACATAGTCGGCCAATAAAACCCTGCATCAAGGGCCTTCCTAGCAGTCCGGTTCCCACTATAGTGACCACTTGTCGGCCCAGAATGGCAATGCTTCAAGATATCTTGCCCTTCCCCTAGTGAAACACACCTTCTGACAATATGATCCGAGCAGACCCTGAATAAATGGGGATACTCCCAAACATAATACTTCAGGTCGGCAAAGAACTTCTTCCGTTATTGGTGAGTGAGCCACTTAGGGAATGTTTTCGCAGCTAGATAGTTTGCAAAGTCGGCGAACGACGGGGTCTCATCTGTTGCTACCACCTGAATACTACATAATTGTTCCCCAGGAAATGAGTCATTTATTTCTCTCTTTTTCAATACGTCATCATTTGGACCCTCAAGGCGGGAAAGGTGGTCAGCAGCTAAGTTTTCTGCCCCCTTCTTATCTCTTATCTCCAAATCGAATTTCTAAAGGAGTAGTACCCAGCGGATCAGTCGAGGCTTGGCATCCGACTTGCTCAACAAATACTTTAGGGCAGAATGGTCTATGTAGACAATCACCATGGACAACACCAAATTTGACCAGAACTTGTCAAACGCAAAAACTACTGCCAACAATTCCTTCTCGGCCCAGAATGGCAATTGCTTGGAAAATTGGTTGGTGTTCCTCCCAAACATAATAGCGAAACACACCTTCTGACAACTGGAATAGAAGTGTTTGTCCCTTCGTTGCCCAAGCACTGCACCAACAGCATAATCACTCGCATCACACATCAGTTCAAAATGGCAAACTCCAGTCAGGGGAAACTATAATTGGTGCTTCTACCAGTTTCTCTTTGAGGGTTAAGAAGGCACTCATGCAATCACTATTGAATTCAAAAGGAGTCTTTCTCCAAAGGTTTTGTCAATGGTCGGGTGATGGAAGAGAAGTCTTTCACAAATCTTCTGTAAAACCCAGCATGTCCTAGGAAGCTCTTGATTACCTTCACTGAAGTTGGAGGGGGAAGTTTTTCAATAGTAGCAAACTTTGCCTTATCCACTTCAATCCACTGTTTCAAAATTTTGTGTTCCAGGACTATGCCTTCCTTGACCATAAAATGACATTTCTCCCAACTAAGCACCAGATTTGTTTCCTCGCACCAGGTTTTTGAGGCGTAGCTCAAACGAGTCACCGAAAACAGAGAAGTCATCCATAAACACTTCCATAATGTCTTCTACCATGTCTTCAAAGATGGCCATCATACATCTCTGAAAAGTGGTCGGAGCATTGCAAAGCCCAAAAGGCATCCTCCGGTAAGCGAAAGTACCATAGGGACAAGTGAAAGTTGTCTTCTCCTGATCTTCTGGAGCTACAGGAATCTGAAAATATCCAGATAAACCGTCCAAGAAACAATAGTAGGAGTGGCCGGCAAGTCGCTCAAGCATCTTATCAATGAAAGATAGGGGGAAATGATCCTTCCTTGTGGCATCATTAAGCTTTCTGTAGTCAATGCAAACCCTCCATCCTGTCATCGTTCTGGTAGGGATGAGTTCATTCTTCTCATTGGTCACAACTGTCATACCCCCTTTTTTGGGTACTTCTTGAACTAGACTCACCTATGCACTGTTAGAAATGGGGTAGATAATGCCCGTATCAAGAGCTTGATGACTTCATTCTTTACTACCTCTTTCATGTTAGGGTTCAGTCTTCGTTGGGGTATCGCCATAGGCCTGTGATTGTCTTCCATAAGAATTTTGTGAGTACAGAACGACGGACTGATCCACTTAATATCAGCGATTTTCCAAGCAATTGCCTTCTTGTGCTTCTTTAGTACATCTAAGAGCTTGCCCTTCTACTGTCCTGTCAAGTCTGCTGCGATGATAACAGAAAGTGTAGAATCTTCCCCCAAAAAGGCATACTCTAAATGATCCGGTAGTTGTTTCAATTCCAGTTCAGGAGGTTCTTCAAGTGATGATTTTAATCTCCCGTAATTTCTTAAATCATGCTTGTCAATTCTCTGACCTTCCATTTCAAATAAACAATCATTCCCAGAGTTGTCTTTCATTGCCTATGTCTCTACTTCAACAGAATTCAAGTTCTCTTTCTTCATATAACCCTTTTCTTCTGAGCTTTCTGACCCTATTTGATCAGTCATTTCTTTTATTATGGTCGATGACTTTGAGTGTACGGTTGAATTGATGTTCGACCAATCATTGGTGGGGTCAAGCTAACAGCTCGGTGTGCTAGGGTACTGTACCAAATTCACCCTTTCTGGCCGCATATACTGTTGGAGGAAAGATTCATAAAAACTTGGAGGATTTGATGCAGTCCCGGTGTTTGAGTGGTGAAGATGCACCTCCTAAGAATAAAAATAATTACTCCAGTCACCAGGTGAAGACATGATTAGACAATAGGTAAAAGATATTTACAAACTAAAATCAATGAAGTAAGAGAGTAGGGCGCGAATAATAATAAAAAAATGGTGAAATATATACAACGATGAAAAACACGGAACAAAACAATGGCCAAATCAACCAACTCTAAGTTTTCCAGATATTTCTCGTGGGTCCCCGGTAACGGCGCCAAAAACTTGTTGATACAACCCGCAAGTGCACGGAGTCATCAAGTAATAACCCTCATGCACGCGCGAAGGGGTCGTATTCCCAAGGGCCCGAGAATCTACCCTTACTTCCTCTTTGTATGATTGTTTGGCTGATCAATACAGGTGTTGTGCAAAGAAAAGTAAAAAGACAATTAGCATGCAAGAGAATTACTCTAAGGTGGAGGCAATAATCGGAGGGTAAGAACAATATAAAGAGAGGGTCATGGATGAGCATTCCCAAGGGGGCTACTAAAGTGCCGAAGTTGCCTTAACTAGCATGCAAATGGTAGTTTGGACCGAGAAACCCTAAATTAGACCAACCCGATGGTCACGGAAATTGGTCCCTAATCCAGTACAAGTATCGAGTACGGAATTCCTTCCACTCGAATCCTCACACGATTGTAAAGGGCAAGGTAGGTTTCTTAAGTTAGGGAGAAGACACAATCTAGGTCAACCCTAACAATTGGAGGGGTACAAATACCCGATGGTCACGGCGTATAAGTACATGCATCCCTACCAAGCTTGGTTAGCCTAATACTAGGGCAATGGTCATGCTTCCTAGCATTTTCTAAACATTGATACACAGAGTTCTCATGCATACCAAGCATTCAAATACACCAAAACAAGGATCACAAACAAGTCCCAAAATGCATAAATCAAGTAAAGAAAGCATCCTACACAAGTTCACCCCCAAGGTTCACCTACATCCGGTGACCTTGGGGTTTAGTTGCTCATGAATACAAAATACTCAAGATAATATATGGAAACAACCAAATACAAAGACAAGAACACCCCTCAAAAGGTAGAGGCCGAATAACGCTTCCAAAGACGCCACCAAAGAGGTGGCTTCCTTTGTCGATTCTCCTCTCAACTATGGATCAAGAAGGTGGATCTCGTCGTATGTCGCTCTCCTTGTCATTCTCTCCCCAGAAATGGCCTCCAACGGCAGCTCCTAGCTCCGATTTGAAGATGGTGGCAATTGTGCTTAAGACCAAGGGCTTCCTTCTCCAAGAAAATGAACTTCTCCTATTTAAAAACTCATTTCCAGCAAGTCATGCGGCCTGGCATACGGCCCGCATACAGGCACTATAGCACCCCGAATTTTGTGTACGTTACTGCAGTGGAGTGCTACAGTAAACCGCTACTGTATACACTATTACAGTGCTACTGCTACAGGGCAGTATGCGGTCAGTCATGCACCCGTATGGATCTCTAGACTTAGCCGTTTCGCCAAAGTTCTCGTGCTACATTGCTGCTACAGTACCGGGGCTCAAAAATAGTCTTTTCTTGTCGATTTCTTCTAAAAATCTCATTGACGAGCTCCCCATGGTAACATCTGTGCCTGTAACACAAAATAAACCAATTTAGACTGAAAACGGGCATCCACACATATAAAAATACTTGATAAATATGCAAACATACATAAGTAATACGTACAGTTACGTGTTTAACACATAGTCCCTTTGCAAATCCTATTTTTTTGGTAAAGAAGAAAGATGGGTCATGGCTGATGTTTGTGGATTATAGAGCTCTCAACCAGGCAACTATTAAAAATAAGTTTCCTATACCATCATTGAAGAATCATTGGATGAATTGGGAGACTAGCGTTTTTTTCAAAAATTGATCTTCGGTCGGGATATTGGCAAATTAGTATAGACCCACATGATGTTCATAAAACTGCCTTTTAAATGCACAAGGATCATTATAAATTCTTCATGATGCCTTTTACCCTCACAAATGCTCCATCAACATTTCAACAACTAATGAATGCTATATTACAAGCTTACCTGCATAATTTCATTCTTGTCTTCTTTAATGATATACTTATATATAATAGATCAAGGGGAGAGCATATACAACACTTAAGGATGGTCTTGCAAGAGCTGCAGCAACATCAACTTTTTGCCAAGATGAAGAAATGCCAGTTTGGGTGTTCGCAAATTGAGAGCTTTGTTCATCTCATTAATGAGCTGGCGTATGAGCACATCCTAGTAAAATTGAAGCTATTCAATCTTACCCGACTCCCAAGACTATCAAGCAACTCTGAGGATTTTTGGGACTTACTGGATACTATCAGTGATTTGTGGCTTGCTACAGGCAATTAGACCAATTCTTGACTGATTTGTTAAAGAAATAAGCATTCACCTAGACTACTGCATCCCAGGAGTCCTTTGATCATTTCAAAAAAACCATGGTTACTACTCCGATATTAGGCCTCCTTGATTTTAATGAGGTTTTTATTGTGGAAACAGATGCTTCAGGTGATAGCATTGGTGTAGTCCTCATGCAACAAGGTCATCCACTATCTTTCATCAGCAAAGCTCTTGCTCCTAAGCATCAACTTCTATCAATTTACGAAAAGGAGATGTTAGCCATCATGTTTGTTATAAAGAAGTGGGAGACATATCTGACTAACACTCATTTCATCATCAAAATAGACCATTAAAGTCTAAAGCACTTACTAGAACAAATGCTCAATACCTGCTCTCAGGAGGCTTGGGTTGCTAAGTTGATGTAATTTGATTATGAGATACAGTTCAAGCAAGGAAAACAAAATATTGTGGCAGATGCTTTGTCCCAGAAGCCGTCATGTAATCATTAGCAAGGAACTTCTTCTCTTTTATATAAGGCCATCAAGCAGACATGAAAAGAAGATGCACAATTAAAGCACATCTGTGAAGCAAAAGAACAAGACCCTCAATTATTTCCTAAATATATTTGGTATAGAGTTGTTTCACAATTAAAGCACCGAAACGGGAAATTGGTGGTAGGAAATGTTGCTAGCGTTTGATAACAACTACTTAAGCACTTTCATGGTTCCGCTAATGGAGGTCATTATGGAGTTCTTGCAACCATATAGAGGCTCACTAGAGTTGTTTTCTAGAAAGAGTTATAGAAGGATATGTGAGAATATACTCAAGAGTGTAGCTCCTACCAACATCATAAGACAGAAAATATTAGTACACCCAGATTATTAGAACCATTGCTTATTCCAGAAGGGGTTTTCACAAATATTACTATGGATTTTGTGGAAGGTCTTTCGAGGTCTCAGGGAAAGATTGTAATAATGGTTGTCGTGGATCGCTTCACCAAATACGCCTACTTTATGAGCCTTTCACATGCCTACTCGGCTCATTTGGTCGCTTAAGTATTTTTAGACTCTGTCTATAAACTCCATGAATTGCTGAATACAATTACTTCAAACTGCGATCCCATTTTTATTAGTGGGTTTGCTACTAATTATTTAAATTTCAAGGAGTGGGGTTGCAATTATCTTTTGCCTACCATCATTAGACAGACAGATAGACTATAGTTGTAAATCAATGCCTTGAGAATTATTTAAGCTGTATGATAGGAGACTTGCTAGAGCAATAGATGAAGTGGTTGTCATCAGCAAAATTTGGGTATAATACCACTTTCCATATTTCCATCAAAATGAGTCCCTTTAAAGCTTTATTTGGTTAAGCACCACCATTGCAATCAGCCAAAAAATTTTCCTAGCCGGTTGTGCCACCTAGTCATCACTAAGTAATCCGAGAAACTCTTCCTTTTATGGGATGCCAGCAAGCTATCACGAACTAAGTAGAGAAATTTTGCCTAGCATAGCGTGCAAGCCAGGCATTACAGACTATGATAAGAAATTCTACCAGGCCAGCAAATCATCAGTAACTCAGCCGAGAAATTCAACTTAGCTGCTTATGCCATCCAACCATCACGGACACAGCCAAAAAAGTTTAAAAAACCGATCGGGCCAGCCAGCCATTATTAACTCAACTGATAAATTCTACCTCACAGTCGTGACAGCCAACTGTCACTAACTCAGCAGAGAAATTCTTCATATCTTGCCATGCCAACCAGCCCTCACTGACTCAGCCGAGAAATTCTTCCTACACATCCATACCAGCTAATCTTTAAGGACTTAGCTGAGAAATTGTTCCTAGCCGGTCGTACTTGTCAGCCATCATTGACTCAGCTGAGAAATTATGCTTAGCGAACCATACCATCTAGCCATTACTGAGATAGCTGAGAAATTATTCTTAGCTAGGTGTGCAAGTAATCCATCAGGAACTAAGCCGAGAAATTCTACTTAGCCGATCAAGCCAACCAGCCATTACAAACTCAGGTATCACAAACATCATTAACTTAGCCGAGAAATTTTGAAATAATGAACGGGAAAGCCACATATCACAGGCACAGTCAAGAAATTATGCCCGCCGTCACAAACATAGCCAATAAATTGTACATAGCAAGCTAGGCCAATCAACCATCATTGACTCAACCGAGAAATTCTATATCACCGCATATACTAGCTAGACATTACTGACTCAGCCAAAAAATTCAGTCTAGCCGACCGTGCAATCCCCCCATCGTGAACTCAGTCGAGAAAGTTTGACTCATCGGCCATTCTACCTAGCCAACACAGACTCAGTTTAGAAATTCTGTCTAGCTACCCAAGTAAGAAGCCATCACTGATTAAGCCAAAAAATTCTGCCTCGTTGGCCATGCATACCACCCATCGTGCACTCAACAGAGGAATTTATTCTAGTCAAGCGTGCTAACTATCCATCACTTACTCAGTCAAGAAATTATGCCTAGTAGATCGTGCCAACCAGCTATCACTAACTCAGTCGAGAAATTCTGTCTGGGCATGCCAGCAAGCCATCATGGATTAGGTCAAGAAATTCTACCCAGCCGTCCAACCCAACCAGCCATCACGGACTCAGCAAAGAAATTCTACCTAGTATGTTGTACCAGCCAGCCAGCCATCATTAACTCAGTCCAGAAATTCTTCCTAATTTGGCATGTAAACAAGCCATCACGGACTCAACCGAGGAATTCAACCTAACCAGGCGTACAAGCAATCCATCGCTCAAACAACAGAGATATTCTGCCTAGCCGGCCAAGCCATCCAACCATTGATGACCCAACTGAGAAATTCTGCCTAGCCATCAACCTACCAACCAAGATAGGGATTACTGAGTAAGCCAAGAAATTCTTTCTACAAGGTATTCCAATAAGCTATCAAACTGCCAATATTGGCTCAGTGTATAAATTCTGCTAAACTGGCCAAACCATCTAGCCTGCCGTGGCAGCCAGCTATCAGTGGCTTAGCTAAGAAATTTTGTATATACGGCCATGTTAGCCCCGAAATCATGGACTCATTCAAGAAATTTTCCCAAGCCAGGCAGGCCAGTCAACCGAGAAATTCTACCTCGTCGGTCGTGCTACCTAGTTATCATGGACTCTGGGAAGAAATTTTAAAAAACTAGTTAGACCACCTAGCCATCACCAATTCAGCTTAGAAATTTTTCCTAACTGTCAAGGCCAGGCAGACATCACTAATTCAGCCAAGAAATTCTGCGTAGCTATCTGTGCTAAAATATTCTACCTAACCGGTTATGCTAGCCAGTCATCAATAAGTCATTTGAGAAATTCTTCCTATAAAAGGATGGTAGGAAGCCATCACGAACTTAGACGACAAATTGCGCTTAGCTAGTCAGGCTAGCTAACCATCATTAACTCAGTTGAGAAATTCTATATCGTCGGCCGTACAAGCCAGTCATCACTAACTCAACCCAAAAATTCTACTAGCCTACTGTGCCAGCTAGACCTCCCTAACTCAACCGAGAAATTCTTTCTACCTGGCTATATCAGCTAGTCCTCACGGACTTAGCCGAGAAATTCTTCATCTCATCCTAGAAAATTACTCTTAGCTAACCGTACTATCCAGCTAAACGTACTTAGCGATCACAGACTCAACCGAGAAATAATAGCCTAGAAAATTCTTCCTTCCCAGCTGTGCCAAGTAGCCATCACAGATTCAGTCGAGAAATTCTGCCTCATTCGTGTGAGAAATTATAAAAAAAAAAACCGGCCGGGCTAGAAAGTTGTCACTAATTAAGCAGAGAAAATCTTCCTAGCCAGCCCTACCAGAGCAATATCATGGACTCATTTGAGAAATTCTGCCTTTCTGGCCATGCCATGCAGCTATCACTAATTTAGCTGAGAAATTTTGCCTAGCTATCCATGTGAGCTAACCATCATTGGCTTTTCCAAAAAATTTTGACTAGCTGGTCGGGCTAGCCAGTCATCATTGAGTCATTTGAGAAATTATTTCTATTCGGGGATGCCACTAAGCCATTATAGACTTAGCAAAAAAATTATGCCTAACCTAGCATGTGTGGCAGCCATCACTAACTATGCTGAGAAATTCTACCTAGACGGCCAGGCCAGCCAGCAATCACTGATTCAGCTAAGAAATTCTGCATAGCCGACCATGCCATCTAGCCATCACAGACTTAGCCAAAAAAGTTTAAAAAATGGGTCAGGCCAATCAACCATTCTCAATTAAGAAATTCTGCTTCACCGGTCGTGCCAACCAGTAGTCACTAACTCAACTGAGAAATTTTTTCTGGCCTACCTTGCCAACCAACCCTCATTGACTTAGCCGAGAAATTCTTCCTAGCCGAGTGTGCTTACCATCCATTACTTACTCACCCGAGAAATTCTTTGTAGACGGGTGTGCTTGCCATCCATCACTGACCTCAGCTAAGAAATTTTGCCTAGCCGACCATGCCAACTAACGATCACTAAGTCAACCGAGAAATTATTCCCAGTTGGGCATGGTAGCAAGCTATTACGAACTCAACTGAGAAATGTTACCTAGCCTACTGTGCCAGCCATCATTGACTCAGTTAAGAAATTTTTCCTACTGGGCCGTGCCACTTGCTATCAAGAACTCAGCTGAAAAATTATGCTTAAATGACCATGACTGCTAGCCATCACTGATTCAATTGAGAAACTGCCTCAATGGCTAATAAGATCTACAAGCGTTTGGGTTGTGAAGTAATAAACCTCTCAGGCAAGCATGAAAGTGTGGTATTCCCTGGAGTCCGAAGAGCTGTTATTACTTCCCCCTAGACGACACTATCTAGTCTACCAAAGATAGATTTAAAATAGAATAAGGAAATTAACAGAAGTGATAACTATAAATAAATAGACTAAGGCACACCACATAAGCAAATTAAGAAAGAAATTGACAATGGAATTGCTAGACCTCGAGCGAGGATCCCCTCAAGATTACTAGAGTTAGAAGGATGCTAAGGTTAAGGTATCAAGGATGGTTTGGGCCAAGAGAGTCCTAAAGTAAGTTAACCCTGAATCACTTGGTGATTATCTCCTAATCCAATATGGGTATTGACCGAAATCTCTTCCGACCAACTCCCCATGTGATCGCATTACGCTTAGGAAAATCTCTAATTAGGGTCAAACACAATGTCTAGGTTCTAACCTAATGGTCAGAGGATTACCAAATACCTGAACCCTTAGCGTATTGGTACATGTATCCCTTTCAAACTATGTAAGTCTAGTAGAAGGGCGCATCCCGTGCATCCAAGGACTTCCTAGAAATTGAACTATAGAATCTTCATGCAATTCAAGTCAACCACACATAGAATGAACCACAAACCAAACAAAATGCATTGGCAATAAAATAATAAATAAATAAATAAGAAGAAGAAGAAGAAGAAGAAGAATAAAACAAATAATAAATAATAATAATAATAATAATAATAATAATAATAATAATAATAAGAAGAAGAAGAAGAAGAAGTAAATAATAATAATAATAATAATAATAATAATAATAATAATAATAATAAATGAATGAATGAATGAATAAATAAATAAATAGATAAGTATGTAGAAGGAGGAGGAGGAGGAGGAGGAGGAGGAGAAGGAGGATAATAATAAAAAATAATAATTAATAATAATAATTAATAATAATTAATTAATTAATTAATAAGAAAATAATAATAATAATAATAATAATAATAGTAATAATAATAATAATAATCATCATCATAATAATCATAATAATAATAATAAATAACAACAATAAATAATAATAATAATAATAATAATATTAATAATAAATAAGAACAAGAAGAAGAAAAACAACAACAATAATAATAATAATAATTAATAAATAAGCAAAAGAAGATGAAGAAGAAGAATAAATAAATAAAAAGAAGATAAGAATAATACATAAATACGAAGAAAAGGAATAATAATAATAATGATGATGATGATGATGATGATGATGATGATGAAGAAGAAGAAGAAGAAGAATAAAGAAATAAATAATAATAATAATAATAAACAAATAAATAAGAAGAAGGAGGAGGAGGATAATAATAAAAAAATAATAAATAAGAATAATAAATAAATAAATAAGAAAAAAAGAAGAATAATAAAAAATAAGTAAATAAATAAAGAAGAATAATTTTATAAATAAATAAATACATAAGAAGAAGAAGAAGAAGAAGAAGAAGAAGAAGAAGAAGAATGAAAATAAATAAATAAGTAAGAAGAAGAAGAACTTATTGAAATTTCATGGATGTGGAATCTTACAAGCTTTTTGAAATTTTATGCCAGTGGAGACTAATATTTTATTTTTCACCTTGTTTGGGTTGCCAGTGGAGAATATCAGCACATAAGATTGTTCTTTTATTTTTTCTTCTTCTTCTTCTTCATGCTTTCTTGGATGTAGAATATTCTTAAAAGCTTTTTGAAATTTCATGTAGGTGTCATCAACAATGGAAACTTTCTATTCTATGACCCCATACAAAGGAGGAGGACTTGTGCTTCAATTTGCGGTCTTAAGCTCATGAAAGACAGTCCTAGAAATAAATGCGCCCGTTGGGCCCTAGATGTTTCTCAAGTGAGAGTGAAGTTCATAACTCCTGACACATACAAAACGCTTTGCCAATTGAGTCTGACGTAGACTTCCAACGCATATGTCATATATACCATACTTTCAACAAAGTTGTCATAAACATTACTATCGAAGAAATGAGTGGGTCTGCGGATGGAAACTCGAGCTCCTTGATTCCATCGTAATACAACAATGATTGTTATTACTGGTTACTTTTCGTTTATGTGTTCCTGTTTATTAGACGTCTTTCATTACAATCATTCCATGTGTATTATTACCTTTTCTTGTGTATTACAATTATTTTCTATGTATTTTTATTGTTTCCTGTGTATTATTAGTTTTTCTTGTGCATTAAGTAACGTTCATGTATATTTTGTGCGATTTTTGTTTACTGCCACGCAGGAAGTCTTTCTCAGATAGCATGAACCCCAATGATGCTTTTCTCTCCCAACATCCTCCTTCTAGGGCACTCAGTATTGCTGGGTGTTCCCAAACATATGATGGGTCGACATTAAAATTAGACTAACGGTTTGAGGATGCAGACCATTTCAAAGATTGTCTGCAAAGCACAGCTATAAAACAAAATTTTGACTTTACTTTAGGGTTTGTTTGTTGGGTTCAAGCATGGGTGCATGTCATTACTTTTTATTGACATAACTCATTTGCTGGGCAAGTATGGTGGGATTCTCCTAAAAGCAAAGCCAAAGATGGCCATGAGGTTTTGTTTCATGTAGCATTCGTTATAGTTGACAACAAAAGTGATGAGAAGTAGGCTTGTTTTTTAATAGTTTTAATTAATTTAAATAACTTTATTTTAGAATAATAAAAGAATTATTATTTATAATATAAGTGTTTTACAAGGTATTAACCAACTTAAAAACAATTCCATTAATTAATTATAAACTAATAATTAAACACTATTTAAAACTATCTTAATATTTAAACAAAATTAAAACACTACTAATTTAGAAAAAATAAATTTTAAATTTATTATCTTCAAAATAAATAACAAAACCAAAATTTAAAATTCAATTTTTAGCAAGACAATTTGTAATATACTTTAAGGTTATTTCCTTTTTAGAATGAGGTTGAGAAGATAGGAAAAGGATCAGGGGCATTGAAGTAATTTTCTGACTCGGTGTAAATGATACACCTCTACTCGCAAGCTACTCGGGCTTGACTCGGTGAAAACTCGAACTCGACTCGGTCATAGTCGAGCTGAGCTCGAGCTCGAGTAGCTCGAGTAGTCGAGCGAGCCGAGTTCGAGTATTTAGATACTTGGTTCGAGTGCTCGCGAGCCTAATCGAGTAGTAACATATATATATATATATATATATATATATATATATATATATATATATATATATATATATATATATATATATAATATTTATTATATAATTACCATTATATCTTTTTAAAATGAAAATATTAATATTTTTTAACAAAAAAAACTCTCTTAACGCTAGCCCAATTCATCCCCGTCCTTGATCCTTCAACCCTAGCCTGAATATATGATGCTCTATAAACATTGTCGGAGATGCCGGCGCCGGCCCTGACGAGTCTCCTCCTTACTTCGACGTCGAGCTCGGTGGCAACCTTTCCGGCCGTCCACCACCTTTTACTCTCACCTTCACTGATCTCTCCTACAGTGTTAAAGTCCGGAAACCCTTCTGGTCTTTGACTTTTCGCCGGAAAAATAGGCTAGCCACTGACGTCGCTGGAGAAGCTCAGCCTAACCTCAACTCTTGTTGACTCCATCTTGGCACTAGTGGCTCTGCCTAACCTCAACTCTTGTTGACTCCATCTTGGCACTAGTGGCTCTGCCTAAGCTCAACTCTTGTTGACTCCATCTCCGGTGAGGCTAAAGAAGGTGAGATACTCGCCATTCTTGGCGCTAGTGGCTCCGGTAAGTCCACTCTCATCGACGCTCTCGCCAACCGTATCTCCTGTGAAAGCTTGAAAGGTAGCGTCACTCTCAACGGAGAACCCAATCGATGTTTTGTTCGTCAGGTTGGAAAGCATTTGAGACTGCAACCAGGTGATACTCTGTGGACCAAGGTCAATGGTTGTTCATGGTGGCCTGCACAAGTATGTGTATGTTTTTAGCTATTTGAAGTACTGATGTTTGTTGTACAATGACGTTGATTTGAGATATCTCCTTGTCTATGTTTGAGAAATGTTAGTGGTTCATTTTCTAAATGGTAGAATGGGAAGTTTTTGTTTGTCAGGCTTAGTAATTTGTATAATAATTGTTTTTTGTTTTTGGTTCGTTTCTTCACTTTCTTGTAAGGTTGTCAATGGCAAAAGCATAAGTAATAGATTCAAGCGAAAAGCAGATGGTGAAGTTCTGGTTAGACTTTATGGAACATATGAGTAGTGAATAATTTTGTTCTTGAGTTCATTGTCTCCTTTATTTGCTGCTGTGTATTATGCTGCTGGAGAACTTATGGGCTTCTTTTCATTTCTACAGCGTATTTGTGGATCCTGTGAAGTCCCATTCTGAGTTTGCTAATGTGTGTTCGAATAGAATCTCGCTTCTTCTGAAATTGTCATTTTTAGTACTTTTTTTGCCACGAATGCAGTTTTCTAATTTGGAATTATCACCATTAATGTGTTTTGTCTATCTTCATTCTGTGCAGATACTCGAACAAGAAAATAGCAAAAAAGGGGAAGTGTTTCAGAAAGCCCTTGAGGAGGTAATAGGGTGTTTCTTGTCCATGTGCCTGTTTTGTTTGCATAAGGATCCAGTGTCCTAATATAATTTTTTTTTCTTTTTTTTTGGGGAATATGTTATATGTCTTCATTAAATGCAGGTTCTTTCTCAAGCAAAATCAGGTTGTAATTCAAAGAGAAAAGTTTCTAGATGCTCAGGTTAGCCAGTTAATTATTGCAACATCATAAAAGAGTAGTTTAAATTGATTGTCTCAACCTTCTTATCGTAATTATATATACAAGCTAAATTCATAATACTTTTCATGTTAACAATCAGTAGATAAAGCAAGGAAGTGAATCGTAATTGATAGAGCTTATTTAATATTGTGGTGAATCGTAATTGAAACTTGTGGTCATGCAGACAGTATGGAGTGAGAGAAAGCAAGGAAGTGACAATCAAGGGAAGGGTTCAGTTTGATCTTCTTCAGGTTTCATCTTTTTTATTCATTTTGATTTCTGCAATTTATGTAATTCTTAGCTAGCTGAATTAACTGTAACTTTTTTTCAGGCTATGCAAAGGGATTACAAGCTCATTTCCTATTCTTTGAACTCTGTTTCTGCACATTTTCTAGGAGAACAAGTGAGTTTTTTTTTTTCTTTCTTAGATCTCTCGTCATATTTATTACAGTTTAAAAATTTATGCTTAGTAGGACCTTTAGAAGGTTAGGCAGCTGTAATTAGTGTGTTGGCTATAATGCTGGGCATCTGTATGCTTCAGTTTATTATGATAGATTTCTTTCTTTCTTTTTTTTTTTTTAATCCTTTACCCCTATATTTGATTAAATTGATCATTTGATTCCTTATTCTTTTTACAACTACTCAATAAATTAATTTGTGCATTGTTTTCCTTTTTTAGAGGTGAAACAAGTGTAACATAATTCAACTGGTTTTTGTTGAAAAGATATAATCATGTCATGCTTTTCTTTTTCTATGGAATCTACTGGCTCAACTGATGATTACTTTATTGTCATTTGTCATTCTGTTATTTGGTTTTGATCCATTATGAGCTAACAGTTAATCATTAGTTTTGATGCATCATTGTAAATTAATTTAACAATAGCCTTGTGAGTTTGGAATTCAGATAGAGATCTATTAGAAGTGGATGTCAAGCTCAGAAACTGAAATCAGAGAGCTGTACATTAAATTCAGAAACAAGATATCTGATCTGTAAAATGGAAACTCAAAAACAAGAAGGCGGCTTGCTGTCTATTGCTTGAAGGTGCACATTAAATTGTAACTTCTCTCTTTCAGATAAAAAAGTGCCACATCACATCATGCAGTCTTCACTTGTTGGTTCTCCTAGCTATACATCCGTATTTAATGAGCATTAGTATTTAAAAAAGGTGCACATTAAAAAAGTGCCACATCACATCATACAGTCTTCACTTGAATGAGCATTAGTATTTAATTTTTGATGTAATCTATGAATCATGTGTGACACAGTATGTCTGTTGGAGATTTTTTCTGTCAACTTAATTCATTTTAAAAGGGAAATCAAAAGATGAATCAGATTGGTTATTTTATAATCTTGGTATGACAAACTAACTTATGGCTGCAATTGCACTGTTAAATTTTGTGATATGTATGTGCATGCACTGTCTAAATGCATCCTATTTTCATTTAATGAACTGGTTGTTTGGTTGTGGCTAACTGAGAGGCTGTGGGAATTTTAATTTATTGACACCATCACCCAGTTGTTATGTTATATATATACATAATCAAACTAACCAACTTTGTTATTCTTTTTATTTATTAATTTATTTTACATTTATTTGTTTTATGTCATCCTAGTTCATGATTTATTTATTTATTTATTTTTCATTTATTTGATTCAAACCATTTGCTTGTTTTTTAAAAAAATTTAAGGTAGTGATTTCATCCTTTGTGGTGGTGCTTTCATGTGCACAAACAAGTGGAGATTTGCAAAAAGGTTGTTGATTTGTTGAGCGTGCCTAAAACAATAGGAGATTTCCACAAAAAGGTTGTACATATTAACCATGATTATTTTCCTATTACATGTCTAATACAAAAAGGTTGATTTATTTATTTATTTGGTTGTTTATTGTGATAGGCAATATGTCATCAAGCACACCAAATTTCTCATCTACACCATTTCAGCCCGAAACGAATTCATCAACTAGTCGGGCTGTTTTGGAAGGTGATTTTTCAATGAGCAAAAGTTTTGATGGTAATGATGATGGGAATGCAAATAAAAGCACGAATCTAACTAAGAAGGATTGTGCTGTTGTTGACCTTGGTGAGGGGGAAGAAGAGGCAGGTAATGAGAAAAAAAGGGCCAAGACTTCAAGTGTATGGTTGGAGTTTAAAGAAATTGATCTTCCTGATGGCTCTAAAAAAGGAGAATGCATTCACTGTAAGAGGAAGTTGGCTATAACTGCTAGCAAGAGTACAACTCAATTTAAAAGGCACTTGTCAACTTGCTTGAAGAGAAAAATTTATCAAAATCAATAACAAAGGATTTCTTTCCAACCTGTACAAGGAGGTAATGGTGATATTGAAATGCAACCAGCTCTCACAAATGGCAAGTTCGACATGGCAAAAATGAGAGAAGCATCGGCACATTGGATATTGATGCATAAGCATCCTTTTTCAGTAATGGAAGAAGGTTTTAATATGATGCAAAGACGTGGAATGCCTAAATGGGAAAATTTGTCTCGGGTAACTATCAAGAAAGATTGTATGAAAGTTTATGAAGGCGAAAAAAAAAAATTGAAAACATTGTTCAAGAATGTTAGCAAGTAAGCTTGACAACAAATTTATGGAAGTCTAGCAATCAAAAGATCGAGTATATGGTCTTAACAGCTCATTTTATTGATCATAATTGGAGATTGCAAAAACGTGTTATCAATTTTGTTCATCTTCCACCTCCTCGTCGTGGTGTTGAGATTGCTGATTGTATCTTTAAATGTTTGAAAGAGTGGGGAATTGAGAACAAGGCTTTTACTATCTCTGTTGATAATGCTTCAAGCAATGATGTGGCAATTAGGATTCTCAAAGACACATTTTCAAGAACCAAAAAGTTGCTTTGTGGAGGAAAGTTGTTTTATGTTCGTTGTTGTGCACACATTCTTAATCTCATGGTGCAAGATGGCATTTATGAAATTGAAGATATAATTGAAGATATACATGAAAGTGTGAAGTTTATTAATCAAAGTGAAGCAAGATTGAAGTCATTTTCTGATATTGTGCATCAACTACAATTGCCGGAGAGAAAACTTATTCTTGATCGCAAGACATGTTGGAATTCAACATATGAAATACTATCAATTGCAATAAAATTTAAAGATGTTTTTCCAATGTTCAAAGATCGGGAAATCCTTTATCAATGTTGTCCATGCCCTGAAGATTGGGAAAAGGTGGAGAAAATATGTGAAATTTTAGAAGTGTTCAATGCCATCACAAAAATTATTTCCGGTAGTGATTATCCAACTTCCAACTTGTTTCTCAAAGAAGTCTATCGTGTGAAAATGTTGCTAGACAAAAGGGCGAATGATGAAGATGGGTTTATTCGAGCAATGATTGGCAAAATGAAGGCTAAATTTGATAAATATTGGGGGGAATGCAATTTACTCATGTCCGTGGCCGCAGTCTTGGATGCAAGATGTAAAATGAGGGTTGTTGATTTCACTTTTTCAAGAATGTATTCTGATAGAGAAGCAAGAAAAAATATTGCTAAAGTTCGAGAAGCTCTACATGAGATTTATGAAGAATATGTTCATGAATATCAACATGGCAATGAGTATAGTGGTGAAACTCCAATACATAATAATGATGATGTTGGTAAAGGCAAATGCTCGTCACTGTCATCAGGTTGGTCCGAATTTTCAAGTTATGTGAAATCTATTGAAAAAGCCTCACCACAACAGTCAGATTTGGATGCATACTTAGCTGAAGGTTGTTTTATTTTTAAAGGAGATCCTAATCAATTTAATGCTTTAGATTGGTGGAAGAGAAGTACTTTAAAATATCGCATCTTATCTAGAATGGCTCGTGACATACTTGCTATTCCTATCACTACAGTGGCTTCAGAGGCTACTTTTAGTGCAAGCGGTAGAGTGATTGACACTTATCGTTCTTCATTGTCTCCCGAGACAGTGCAAGCATTGCTTTGTGGAGGAGATTGGTGTCGAAATCTTCATGGAGTGAAAAAGAAAAACAAAGTGAGTTTATAATTGTTCTTGCTTTAATATAATTTTTTTTATTTATCATGGTTTTTCTTGCTTTAATGTAATTTTTTACTATTCTTTGTTCACTTTGTATATATTAGAAAGAGAAGAAACCAATTGAGATTTCAATTGAAATACCTTGAAGCTCAAGTTTAAAATAGTATGAAGAATTATGTTTGCATGTAAGTAACATTTAAGTTTGTTCATCCTTATTTTTTTTTTATCATCAATGATTGTGATGATTTGTTTTCTAATTACTCATTTGTAATTTTGTATAGGTTTGATGGAAACATTGGGTCAAACCCTCACATTCAAGAAAATATATTCTTGAGATGGTGGATGTTGATGGTGGAGTGATTGTTTTCTTATTATCTATGGACTTATTTGTTTGTTGTCAATGAATTGTATTAGCACTTGTTTATTTTCTATTTGTTTTACTTGGACTTATTAACTATGGACTTGCTTATTTTATAATTGTTCTATTTGTTGTATTTTGTTTAAGTATGAGTTCTATTTTTTGTTTTTTCACAATATTTTGGAATGTTGTTGTTTTAGTTGATGTTGTATTTGGTCAAATATGAATGTATTTGTTTATCTTTGAAAATTATAGAATGTTATTATTCTAGTTCTTGTATTTGGTCAAGTTTGAATTGTTTTTGTTGTCTTTAAAAAATTTTAGAATGTGGTTATTTTAGAATGGATGGAAAAATAGATTTTCTTTTTTTGATGAAAATCAAGGGAAAAAATTTTCGAGCTCGAGTATGATGTTTATGATTATTTTCAATATTTTCGAGCTTAATCGAGCGAGCTCGAGTAGCTCGAATTGTATATCGAGTCGAGCTCGAGCTACAAAATCGATACTCGGTCGAGTTCGAGCCGAGTATCGAGTACCGAATTTTCAGTCGAGCTCGAGCTCGAGCTCACTACTACTCGGCTCGAACTCGATCGATTACACCCCTACCCATATAACAGCTCCACAACCTCGGTTACTTACAAATGGGCTGAAAAAGAAAAAAAAAAAACAAAAAAAACCTTTAAGAGATCTCAATACTTGTATACTATAAAGAGATTTTTGGGTACTTTCCTGTATAATTTTTTTTATATTGAAATATGCACCTTGTAAGCTGGTTGCTTTGGAGAATGATGCACCTTGGAAACCACGCAAGCATTACATGAAACAGCACCGCAAAACTTTGTTTTTAATGAAATGCGATAACCGATAAATATCTATTAAAGATGTGGATAATGTGAAACAAGTTCAACAACAAGTAGTCTTTTTTATTTATCACTTTTTAAAATTTTCTTTGATTTATTTATTTAAAAAATTTATATAACATTAAATATTATTTTTTAAATTTATTCTTTATATTTAATGTATAATAACAATTTCTAATAAATTATATTTAATTACATATTCTTTAAAAACATATTTTAAATACGGATAAATTTGAAAATTTAATACTATTTTTTAAATTTAGATTACCAAAAAATTTTCTTAATCCATTTAAATTAGATAAAATAGACAAGTAAAAAAAGAACGAGAGAATAATTATAATCTTATTTTATGTGATTGTTAAAGATAAATCTTAAATCATCTTTGAAATAAAATATTATACACAAAAAATCTAGTACTAATAGACCAAAAAATTAATTCTTATTTTTTAATTTAAAAATTAATTGAAATTGGCATTATGCGATTGCAAACTTTATGGGAAATTTTATTTTTTATATAAATTATAATTATTAAATATTGATGTTCGGTGTAAAAATTTTCATAGTAAATAGAGGCCAACTTTTATAGTCAAGTTTATACACTTTTCAGATGTAGGATATCTATACAGAAGTTTTTGCAACTCAATCATGTATGATGGAATCATTAAAGATTTGATCTTTTCTAACCCTATCTGTAACTCACTAAAAATGAGTTCGTTGGGAAGAAAGATGGAGTGCGGCCTATAGAGCACATGTGACGCATAGTCAGATTGCTCACAGTAATAATATGTTTGTTTGGAAATTAATCTGGTTTAAATCTATTTAATCCTAATTTTTGTAGGTTCTACTAAACACTAATTGTATACCCCATAATGCTAGGATTATTTGTATAATTTAATAGATTTTTTGAAATTTAGAATTTAACGCGGCAGAATTTTCAAAAGTTAATTTTAGTATTTTTGCAAATTTATTTTTAATATCTAAATATTTTCTAAAGAGTGAGTTTTGTTACACTAAAAATTTTTAACATCTTTTTATTTTATTTTGGGCTTATAAGAAAGATATGCAAGGATGAAGATGCAACTTCATTGGCTTTATTTTCAATTATCATATTAACCTCATGATATTTCAATGCTACTCATAAGATCCATTATTAAATGAATATCTTATGTATTGAAATACAATTGTACTAAATGCTTTAAAAATGATGTTTTTACAATAAAATAAAATAATTTTTTTCAAAAAATAAAAAATAAAATTAATCCTTTACATATGAAGCCTTTTTCAAAATAATTTTTTGACTAAAATTTCATTTAAATCATCATAGAAGATGATAATAACATTGGAAGAAAATTGATTATATATCCATGTTGAGTAATTGGTAAGATATATTGGTAAGATATTTTGATATATATATATATATATATATATATATATATATATATATATATATATATATATATATATATATATATATATATATATATATATATCTCATTTGTTTTTAACATGATGATGGTAGTGAGAATAATAATAATAATAATAATAATAATAATAATAATAATAATAATTTGCTTTAAAATCCTCAGCAAGAAGAATCCTTAACCAAATTCACAACTTCAGAGAAAACATAACAAAAAAGTAACCAGAAGGACAATAGCATAATTAGCACTAAACGGATCACAAACTAATTAAAACCCACAAAATATGCTCAAGCATCAGGTTTAAGCACACCATTAACAAGAGAGAATTAAGACCAGGCAAGAATTACAGAATCATAGAACCTCAGCATACTTAACTAATCTCATTAATTAAGCATGAAAAAGTGAAGTAGGAATTAATCCAAAATTAATTCCCAACATCACCAAAATCCAAAATCAACATACAAACATGGTGAAAACTCTAATTTACCAACTCAACAGAAATACACAGCATGCAAAACTCAAATGAATTAAGATCACAAGGCAGTTAAGATACATACATACAGCAACTTAAACAGAACACACCACACTAAACTAGACTTGAAGCTTTAAAAGATTAGCTTAAATTAAAAACCTGAAATAATGAAGAGAAAACCAACACCAGAAATTCCACCCTTCTAAGTTGCTGCCGGAACCAGAAAACCCAAGGAAAGGAGATGGAGGGACGCAGCTAGTCTTCTCCCCAAGCTCAAGATAAGCACACACACATACACACCTCCAAAAGAGGTCCAATGTAGCATGGGTTGAGCTTTCCACGTTTCCCAAATCTCACGACGCCTTTCATAGGAGATATCCTCAAGAAGACTGAATCACCAACTTGAAACTCTAGGTCTGAGCGGCGCTTGTCAGCATAACTCTTCTGTCGGCTCTGGGCCCTAATCAGTTTTATCTTCTCTTCTGCAATCTGCAACATCTCTGGACCCAGCAGCTTCGGCTCTCCCACATCATCCCAACACACAGGAGATCGACACTTCCGCCCAAAAAGAGCCTCGTACGGTGCCATATGGATACTTGCCTGTAAATTATTGTTGTAGGCAAACTCCGCCAAAGGCGAGTAGTGGTCCCAAGAATCAGAAAAATCAAGTGCACATGCTCGCAGCATGTCCTCAAGAATCTAAATCGTCCTCTCAGACTGACCATCTGTCTGCGGATGAAAAGCTATACTGAAAGTCAACTTGGTGCCCAACGCTGACTACAGACTTCTCCAGAATCTTGAGATGAATCTCGAATCGTGATCAGAGGTGATCGACACAGGAATGCCATGAAGTCAAATGATCTCACTGAGATACAACTCTGTTAGCTTCTCTAGACCCAAGCCAGGCTTCAAAGTCAAAAAGTAAGCTGACTTGGTAAGGCGGTCGACGATCACCCACACTGACTCATGCTTCCGCCGGGAACGGGGCAAACTAGTCACAAAGTCCATCGTGATGTGCTTCCACTTCCACTCTAGTATTGGTAACGGCTGAAGGTAGCCCGCCGGTCTCTAATGCTCTGTTTTACCTGCTGACAGGTAACACAGTGGGCAACGAAAGTAGCTATCTCTCGTTTCATGTTGTTCCACTAGAAGTGCTCCTTGAGTCCTCTGTACATCTTTGTGCCTCCCGGGTGAATTGTTTAACTCGAATAATGGGCCTCCTCCAGAATGTCCCTCTTCAAGTCAGGATCGTCGGGTACGCATACCCGGTCCCCAAATCTGATAGTACCATCTTCATGCACACGGAACTGAGACGACTGCCTTGCTGAAGCCTAGCACATATTTCTTGTAATTTGGGGTCCTGCATCTGAGTCGCATTGATCCTCTGCAGCAAATTCGGTCTGATGTGCATGTTAGCCAGACTAACCTCGGAACTTGACGGAATGACCTCCAACTCGAACCTCCTTATTTCTTCTAGAAGTGGTCTCTGCTCAGTCAAGTCTGCGGCAGTTCCATAGTTGTGCCTTGATGAGTGCATTTTTGTATCATATTTCTTACCCCTATTATAGTCTTGTCTTTGTCATTAAGCATATTTACTGACTGGAATTGGTGCTATTTAAGGTATTTTATTCCTTGTGTACGAATCTGGGGCCCGAGTCAATTTGGTGTGAAACCGAGGGTGTTTCCCATGCGTGCAGTGACCAATGGTTCATAACTGCCTGACACGGGCATGACACGCTCGTGCTCCTAAGTGCTGCAAGTCCTGGCCTGGAGTGTAGAAGAGCTAAAATCCTTATACGGGAGTGTCCTAGGCAAGACACGGTCACCACACGCCCGTGCCTCAAGTGCTGCAAATTTCAGGAGATGTTCCCTCATGAACAACACGGGCATAGTGCCTGGTACACGGTCATGTTCCAGGTGACACGGGGGACACACGCCTGTACCCCAGCTGCTGCAAATCTCTGGAGTTTCACCTCTGGATTCCCATGTAGAGTTCACAGTCGGGACACGCTCGTGTCCAGACCGTGTCGGGCCCCAAGTCTTCCTTTTTAACTCCAGAAATTAGGGCTCTTTCTCATCTTTTGTTCGGGGATTCATCTTTCCACCGGGAGGACGTTGATGAGATCGAAGATCAAGCTTCACCAAACCGCCTAAGGAGATCAAGGACTAGTAGGAGGCATAGCAAGAGGTGGAGTTGGGGCAAGGACACTACAAGGGTTAGGGGCCAACTGCCCATAGTGCCTTGGTTGTGGATAATTGTCAGACTGTATTACTTATTCACTCATTGTATTTGGCTATGGAGCTCTAATTGATGCTTATGTTTAATCTTGTATTACATAACTGTAGTGTGTTTGGAATGCATAGTTGTTAGGTTATCCTAGCAAAACTGCGGTGTATCTTCGAACACATAGATGCAATATTGCTATTAAGCACACACAAATGTCATTGGAATGTACCAAGGTAGTCAACTAGGATGAGATAGTGTGCACGAGTCATTGGAGACTTCCGTAGGGATTTACTCTTGTGATTGTTGAATACTTAGTCCTAATCTCCTCCATTATCACCACCATTACCTTTTATTCATTGTTATGTTGATCACACATCTTTTCTACTTGTTTCACTAGACATCAAAGGATCAACGAGTACTTTAAGTACTTTAAGTACAACCCTACTCTTAATCGAGTACCACTTTATTACTTCTTGCGACCTGTACACTTGCGGAGAGCGCATCATGCCTCCTGCTCAATGCATCAACCACCACATTGGCCTTACCTGGATGATAGTGAACACTGAGATTGTAGTCCTTGATCAGCTCTAACCACCGTCTTTGCCTCATGTTAAGCTCTTTTTGAGTGAAGATATACTTTAGACTCTTGTGATCTGTGTACACTTCACAGGGCTCTCCATACAGAAAATGCCTCCAGATATTTAGTGCAAAAACAACTGTTACTAGCTCCAGATCGTGAGTAGGATAATTCTCCTCATGGGGTTTCAATTACCTCGAAGCATAGGCAATTACTAGACCACTCTGCATCAGAACACACCCTAAGCCTGTCTTTACAAGCATCGCTGTAGATCACGTATCCACAACCACTTTCATGCAGAGCAAGAATAAGTGTAGATACGAGTCTACGCTTCAACTCCAGGAAACTCTACTCACAAGCTTCAGTCCAAGTAAAACGGGCACCCTTCCAGGTCAATCTTGTAAATAGCGCTGGCAACCGAGAAAAGTCCTGAACAAACCTCCGATAGTAGCCAGCTAAACCAAGCAAACTCCGGATCTCTCTGACCGTACTCGATCTCTTCCAGTCCACGACTGCCTCCACCTTCTTGGGATCCACAGAAACACCATCCTTGCTGATGACATGCCCCAAGAAAGCAACACTATCAAGCAAGAAGTCACACTTAGAAAACTTGGCATACAACTCATGTTGTCTCTGTGTTTCCAGTACAATCCTCAAATGCTTCGCTTGCAACTGCTTGCTTCGGGAGTAGATCAGTATATCATCAATGAAGACAACCACAAATCGATCCAAGTAGCGCCGAAACACCCGGTTCATCAAATCCATGAATACCGCTGGGGCGTTCGTTAGACCAAAAGGCATCACCAGAAACTCATAGTGGCCATATCGCGTACGGAAAGCACTCTTCGAGATGTCCTCACCCTTGATTTGAGCCTGATGATATCCAGATCGCAGATCAATCTTGGAGAAGACTTGAGCTTCATGCAACTGGTCCATGAGATCATCAATCCTCGATAAAGGGTATCTATTCTTGACCGTCACCTTATTCAGCTCACGGTAGTCGATACACAATCGCAGAGATCCATCCTTCTTTTTGACAAACAACAGTGGGGTTCCCCAAGGTGATATACTTGGTCGAATAAACCCTTTCTCGAATAGTTCCTCCAATTACTTCTTCAATTCTTTCAATTCAGTAGGTGCCATCTGATACGGTGCCTTGAATAAAGGAGTTGTACCTGGAGCCAGATTGATGGCAAACTCCACCTCTCTCACAAGGGGTAATCCAGGAAGATCCTCAAGAAAAACATCAGAGAACTCGCTGACAACTGGTACATCTGCTACTATGTAACCGCTGCGAGTAGCGTCTGAGACTGAGGCCAGAAAACCAACGCAACTGCTGCTGATCAGCTTTTGAGCTTGCAGGGAAGAGATCTCTCGAGCTAGGGCGTATCCCTTACTGCCACTGAAGGTGAATTCCTCCTGATCAGAGAAACATAAGTGCACCTTCTTTCTTCAACAATCCACTACAGCAAAAACTGAAGAAAGCCAATCCATGCCGAAAATGACGTCATAATCCCACAGCTCCATCAAGTGCAGATCGGCGAAAAGCTCGCACCCGTCAATAACAATAGAACAAGCTGGTGCTAACCGATTAACGGTTCTCACCGCTCCAACAGGAGTAGCGACACACAACACATGTGGCAAATCAACAACATACAAGGAATGCTTGCGGGCAAAACTCGACGACACAAAAGAATGCGTAGCACCAGGATCAAACAAAGCACATGCATAACTAGAATGCACAGAAATGATACCTGCCACCACATCGTGAGATGCCTGGGCATCCTTCTGAGTCAATGCAAACACTCTGCCCTGGGTGACCGGTCTACCACGGCCTGCTGGGCGAGAAGACGAACAAGGCTAGGTCTGTCATCGGCGCTTTCCCCTTCCTACCCCTCGAGCCACTCTACTGCGAACGACCTGATGTACTTATGTGTCCGGACCCATCCGACGGTCTAGGCTGCTCGACGCGCTACACTCTGTGTCTCATCGCCTCTCTGGGTCCGAGGCGGACTGTGCGAGCACTGGGCTATGAAGTGGTCCCTACTACCACAACGATAGCAAGCCCTTGTAGCACGCCTGCACTCTGCCTGAGTATGAGGTCCCCCGCAAGTAGGACACCGGACCTCCTGAGCTGCGCTGCCAGAAGATCCCCTGGCTCCAGAACCAGATGATGAACTCGGCGGTCTACTGTAAGGCTGCGACCGGTACTCTCCTCTGGAGTGCCCTGAGTTGCTGCCGGAAAACTGACTCTTCCGAAGGTTCCGTCGGTGCCGCTGGTGCTCACGCCTCCCCTGATCTTGTGTCTCCAACCAAATGATCTCCAGGTTCTTGGCAATATCAACTATCTTGGCGTAAGTCTCACCCATAAAAGGCACTATAGCTCGACGGATATGGGTCTTCAAGCCATCGACAAAATAACAAGCCATCGACAAAATGACAAGCCATATGAAACCAGGGGCGAAGCAAACTGGGACAGTCTGCCGAACTCAGCCTCATACTCCTCTACGCTCATGGATCCCTACTTCAAGCTCAGGAACTGCCTCTCCATTTGGGCTTGACGACTTGAAGAAAATACTTGGCGTGGAAAGCTTCCTTGAACTGCTTCCAGGTCCTGAAAGAACTCTCCCCTTTGAGTCGCAATTCATTCTTGAACCACTGAGCTGCACTGTCCCGCAGCATGAAAGAGGCCAACCTGACTTTGTCTTTATCTGGGCTCTACATGGCAAGGAATGTCCTCTCAATTTGACAGAGCCAGTAACCAGCCACTATCGGGTCAGTAGTCCCTGCAAACGGCGGTGGCGTATGCCGCTCGAACTCAGCCAATAAGTCTCGGCCACCTGTAGAAGTATGCTGTCGACGCTGAGCGCGCATCATCAACATTATCTCGCGCATGATGCCCGTCAGAGATGCATCAGAACAACATGAAACGAGAGATAACTACTTTCGTCGCCCACTGTCTTACCTGTCAGCAGGTAAAAGCATAGCATCAGAGACCGGCGGGCTACCTTCAGCCGTTACCAATACCAGAGTGGAAGTGGGAGCACATCACGATGGACTTTATGACTGGTTTGCCACGTACCCGGCGGAAGCATGAGTCAGTGTGGGTGATCGTCGACCGCCTTACCAAGTCAGCTCACTTTCTGCCTTTGAAGCTTGGCTTGGGTCTAGAGAAGCTAGCAGAGTTGTATCTCAGTGAGATCGTTCGACTTCATGGCATTCCTGTGTCGATCACCTCTGATCGCGATTCGAGATTCATCTCAAGATTCTGGAGAAGTCTGCAGTCAGCGTTGGGCACCAAGTTGACTTTCAGTACAGCTTTTCATCCGTAGAGAGATGGTCAGTCTGAGAGGACGATTCAGATTCTAGAGGACATGCTGCGAGCATGTGCACTTGATTTTTCTGATTCTTGGGACCACTACTTGCCTTTAGCGGAGTTTGCTTACAACAACAGTTTCCAGGCGAGTATCCAGATGGCACCGTACGAGGCTCTTTACAGGGCAGAAGTGTCGATCTCCTGTGTGTTGGGATGATGTGGGAGAGCGGAAGCTGCTGGGTCTAGAGATGTTGCAGATTGCAGAAGAGAAGGTAAAACTGATCAGGGATCGATTGAAGACTGCATAGAGCCGACAGAAGAGTTATGCTGACAAGCGCCGCTCAGACCTAGAGTTTCAAGTTGGTGATTCAGTCTTCTTGAGGATATGTCCTATGAAAGGCGTCGTAAGATTTGGGAAACGTGGAAAGCTCAACCCACGCTACATTGGACCCTTTGAGATTTTGGAGCAAGTGGGAGCTGTTGCCTATCGCTTGGCACTACCACCAGATCTGGCCCAGGTTCACAATGTCTTTCATGTTTCTATGCTGAGGAAGTACCTGTCAGATCCATCTCATGTCATTCACCTTGAACCAGTGGAGCTTCAGAAGAATCTGTCCTATGAAGAGCAACCAGCGGAGATCCTTGGCTACAAAGAGCAGCAGCGAGGGAATCGAGTGATTCCATTGATCAAGATCAGGTGGAGCAACCATTCTAGTGATGAAGCCACTTGGGAGCGAGAGGCTGATCTCAAGGAGCGCTATCCAGAGCTGTTCCCCGACTCTTGATGCGAGTTTAGAGGACTAAACTCCATTTAAGGGGGTAGATTGTAATGTTTGCTGAGTGGGAGCCCATTGACCAGTTTGACCATGAATTGTTTTTGGTCAGTGAGCCTCACTTTCTGTCTTTGCTTATGAAAACCGGATCTGGATGAGGCTTGGTGGGTTGTATTATTGGTGTTAGGTAGCTGAGCTTGGGGTTTTTAATCTCTGCAAACTGGTTTTGCTTAGTTTTTGGAGGTGTGTATGTGTGTGTGCGTATCTTGAGCTTGGGGAGAAGACTAGCTGTGTCCCTCCATCTCCTTTCCTTGGGTTTTCTGGTTCCGGCAGCAACTTAGAAGGGTGGAATTTCTGGTGTTGGTTTTCTCTTCATTATTTCAGGTTTTTAATTTAAGCTAATCTTTTAAAGCTTCAAGTCTAGTTTAGTGTGGTGTGTTCTGTTTAAGTTGCTGTATGTATGTATCTTAACTGCCTTGTGATCTTAATTCATTTGAGTTTTGCATGCTGTGTATTTCTGTTGAGTTGGTAAATTAGAGTTTTCACCATGTTTGTATGTTGATTTTGGATTTTGGTGATGTTGGGAATTAATCTTGGATTAATTCCTAGTTCAATCTTTCATGCTTAATTAATGAGATTAGTTAAGTATGCTGAGGTTCTACGATTCTGTAATTCTTGCTTGGTCTTAATTCTCTGTTGTTAATGGTGTGCTTAAACCTGATGCTTGAGCATATTCTGTGGGTTTTAATTAGTTTGTTTTATTGTTTTATGTAAATCTGTTTTAAATTGAGTTTGTGATCCGTTTAGTGCTAATTATGCTATTGTCCTTCTGGTTACTTTTTTTTTATGTTATATGTATTACAAAGTATGTTTTCTCTGAAGTTGTGAATTTGGTTAAGGATCCTTCTTGTTGAGGATTTTAAAGCAAATTATTATTATTATTATTATTATTATTATTATTATTATTATTATTAGTTATTTTGTTGTTTTAAAACCTTTGTTTTGAGTGTGTAAATCTTGTGTATCTCTGGGAAAACCGTGCATTTTTATTTGCTTTTATTTTTTCTTTTTTTATTATTTTTGTTGAGTTAGTGATTGTTGGTTATTTATTATGAGTTTCATTCTTTTAGCAAATGTTCAATTGCTTTGGTTCCTTTTGTTCAGTTAGTAATTAATTATTACTTGTGTACATATGTATTATCTTTTTGGAAGCTAATTTTCATATATTCCGGTGAATTGTATTTATATAGATCTTTATATGCTCAAGTGTAAGTTTGTTATCTTGCCTAGCTTGTTGATTGGTGATTGATCCATGCTGAGTGAGTTAGGACTTTAATTGTAAGTTTAGATCCGGCCTAGAACTTGTAACTTAAGTTGGATTATTTTGTTGGGTAGATCCTGTAGCGAGCTCGAATTCGCGAGACTTGTCGAACCCAGCTTTGTAGCTTGTAACCAGGTAGGCTCTCGCACCTGTTTAATTTTGTTTTGCCATTGTAGGATAAACCAGTGGCAATTTTATTTCAGTTATTATTTATTTATTTACTTTATACATTTTTATCTTGTATTATTCAGTATTTTCTGTATGTTCGTTGTATTCTCGCCGTTTTTAGTACATCTCAATTTCTGGCAATCTGCCCAGCTAGGAGGAGTAGTCCTAGCCATGTGCACATGTTTTCTGTAGTAGCGCTACCCCCCCTCCCCCCGACTGCGGTCGATGATCCGGCTTCGGCCGTCGATATTCTGTTATGTTCTGTTCTGACTTCACAGCCGAAGATCCAGCCCAGCGCTGTTGATTTCTGTTATTAGTCAGGGAGATGTACCGTCTGTTTTCGCATTATTTTTTGAAATTCTGGATTCTGTTATTTTCTGAGCATTTCTGCATTTTCTTTCTGGAATTTAGTTATTCTGTATTACTCTGTATTATTCTGTATTATTTGTTTTATCTGTCTTAGCTGCGATCCTACTGGGACTTTGTGGCTCATGCACTCTGTGGACTCTATTTTTTTCACATGATAAGATTAGGCTTAGGAGCAGGGGTGGTATCTGGGAGTCACTTCTTTTCCTACTTGTTGTAGTCAGTTTAGACTCTCCTGTGTGAGTTAGACTTGTATTCTGTCTGTATTTTATTTAGAACCTGTATGTGTGGTACTGTTGTTTGTAGGGCTGCTTAAGCCCATATCTGTATCGACTCTGTTTCTGTTGATTTATTTGTAGTTCTTGTTATTATTCCTGTTCTGCCTGTTAAGTTGATTCTGACCAGGTCAAATCTGAGGCCTTGCACCCAGTGGGGTCCGCCTTGTTGGATGCGGCCGATCTGTCAGTGGGCCCGGCCGTGGGGCTGGGGCGTGACAGACACTCTATCTCGGCTTGCGCTGGAAGGGTCGGTGGCGGCGCTTGTGAGGCTGGCCTGCACGGAGGCATACCCTGATGTTATGTTGCTCTCTATCCGGGCTTTGACTTATCTGTGTGATATCATGCCGAGGGCCGTGGATGTCGTCGTGCGGGACGACGCTCTTCCTGTGCTTTGCGGAAGGTTGATGGTGATCTTGTATTTGGACGTGGCCGAGCAGGTATGCTATTAAGATCATGAAGTTTGATCATGTTGTTTTAATTTTGAGAGAAGTGGCTGTATGGATATTTTATTGGAATTATTTGGATATTATAGTGCTTGCAAGTATTGGAAAAGATATTGAAGAGGCAGCCTGTGGCCTGCTTGCAAGCAGGGGGTGGTCATGCCGGTGCTGAATTAGGTTGATTTCTTCTCCACAACTACTAAAATGAGGATTGTGTTTAGCGTTTAAGTTTTTATTGATGGAAAAGGTATGTGGAGTTTATTTATGCTTTGTTATTTTGAATTCTCATATTTTGTGCTATAATTTGCATCACAGGGTTGCTCTCACTACAGTTGCAAATGTGTGCAAGAAGCTTTCTGTGGAACACTCTTCATATCTGTCATAATGTCGTCCCCATTTTGTGCAATTTCCTTCAATATGATGGTTACCATAAGGTGTCTCACACTTTTCTTCATTAGTCACAGATATGATTTGTTTGTCTAGTTTTCCTTTGATTTTTTTTTCTAATAAATTTAGTATTTACCTATAAATCTGCTTTCTAGATGGTTATAGCTCAATCTCTGCATTTTTATGTTCAGTTTTGCTGTAACAGCTTATAGAGACTGCTGCTACGTGCTTGATTAAAATAACAGATTGCTTTAGTAAATCTCCCGCACTCTTGGATGAACTTTGCAAACGTGGAATTATTAACCAATGTTTAAAGTTGGTAGCCTTGGATGGTCGGATGACACTTGGCCAGTCTACTTATAATGTACACTCTATTTGGATTGAACGCTACTGTGCTATTTTCTTCTCCATGGTTGCTCTTTGCCAGATGATTACTAACTCTGTTTTTTTGCCAAACATCAGGGGTTGATTGGGGTTCTCACCAACCTTACTGCCAACTCAATGGTAGCATTCAAGACACTCATTGAGTTGAATATAGGAGGTATTCTGCGTGGAGTTCTTTTGACGATGTCAGACCTATCCCATAGCACTTCTTCTCACTTGTTTCTTGAAGATGGCCAACCTAATCATGTTTAAAGTCTTAAAACTTTATTTTTGCTATAATTGTTCATGATCTCCTTTCGCAGGATTTTGTTGGGAGTCTTGTATGAACTGAAGAATTCATACTTTTATTTGTCAAAATATATAGCATTGTAATTGAAATTGATATAAATAACTTCAAATTCATTTTGATAACTATTCTAATGTGATTGTAGAAGAAAGAGCTCCGAAACAAGAGAGCACCTGAAAATAAAACTTTTTGTTAAAAGGAATGTTTATGTTGGGTGTACAAAATTTTCATAGTAAATAGAGGCTGACTTTTATAGTCAAGTTCATACACTAAGTAATAATTTGTTTGTTTAGGAATTAATCTGGTTTAAATATATTTAATCCGAATTTTTGTAGTTGGTACTAAACACTTATTTATACTCCAGAATGTTAGGATTATCTGTATAATTTAGTAATAATTTTAAAATTTAAAATTTAATGATAGAGAATTTTCAAAAGTTAATTTTAGTATTTTTACAAATTTATTTTAAATATCTAAATATTTTCTAAAGAGAGAGTTTTGCTATATTAAAAATTGATAACATCCTTTTTATTTTATTTTTTTGAGTTTATAAGAAACATATGCAAGGATGAGGATGCAACTTAATTGCCTTTATGCTCAATCATCAAATTAACTTCATGATATTTCAATCCTACTCTATTTATGTTTCTAAATCATAAGATCCATTATGAAATGAAAATATTAGATACTGAAATACAATTGTATTAAATGCTTTAAAAATGATGTTTTTACAATAAAATAAAATTAATCCTTTACATAACTAAATAAAAATTAAGTCAGTATTATGAAGCCTTTTTCAAAATAATTTTTTACTAAAATTTCATTTAAATCATCATAGAAGATGATAATTACAGTGGAAGAAAATTGATTATATATCCATGTTGAGTAATTGGCAAGATGTTTTGATATATACACACACACTACAAAATAATTTTATTATTTTATACATACCTTCATAAATAAAACTTGAAATAAAATTTTCTTTAAAAAATGGATGGGAGGAAAATTAATTATTTGATTTTTGCAAAATTTTATGATTCGTAAGTACGTAAATATATATATATATATATATATAATTTGTTTTTATTATGGCAATATTGGTCCCATTAGATAAGACGTCGGTGTGGGTAAGAACTCCAATTTAAGTCACATTGGAAATAATAACGATAGTGGACCTTCTGTTATGGGTGCAGATTTGCAGCCTGAAACCCTTGCCATCGGGTGAAAGCATACTAGATAAACAATCAAATTCTTTGGTCTGTACAAGTTCTATATATGCGCTTGTCACATTTATAAAAATTTTTAAAAAATAATTTTAAAACAAACCCAAGTTATGATTTTTGGCAAATAAAGATTTGGAATCAGGTGATCGAGAATCTAATCGTTAAAATTTAATTTCAATTAATTGTAATTAAAAGTAATTTCGGTTAAATAGAAGTTATTTAAGTACAAAACCTAAATAATGTTAAAAATAGTAATTAATATTTGGCCCTTACTTTTAAATAAAATAAAATAAAAATGATAATTATAATTATAATTATAATTATAATTATTATTATTATTATTATTGTTTTTCTAATAATAATAATCTTTGTCATACAAGAAGCATACTTTTTTTTGGGTTTTAATTAATTAAGTTGATTGAACATCATTACCAACAGATACAAATCTTCAAAACAATTCTAAAAGATCAGTTTGCAATATATATATATATATATATATATATAAGGGTTTTTTTTTAATAATTTAAAAAGTCATGAAAGTATTTAGATTCTAGGGGCACCATAAAAAAAATCTCAAACTTTTCCCACCACTTCTAACACTAACAAAATAGCCTCTGCTTTAGATTAGATTTTTACTTATCTAAACAAACTTGCCTCTGCTTTAGATTAGATATTTACTAATCTAAATAAGCTCAAATGCTTAAGCTTAAGTAAAGCTTTTCAGTCAAGTCAGAAAAAATCTGGAATTAATTAAAAAAAAAAAAGGCTTGCCTTAAATTTACATTATTTGAAATAAATCAAGATTATTATATGCATCATCTCTCTGTCTCTCAAGTGATATTACCATCTCCCCCTCTAGTTTCTTGATAATTTTATTCTCAACATATGCTATTTCTATTGCTGGTTATGTATTTTACTATATAATAATGTCAAGCGAGGTGAATTAAAAATTTAGCTCTATTATTTTGGGAATTGGGTTATAATCTTCGAATCTATAAATTTTTACAGAATTGTCCGATTTTATTTTATTTTTTTAATTTATGCTTCGTTAATACAAATAAAACTTAGGAAAATTACTGTTTACCCCTCGGAAATTTCCAAACTTCCCGGACAGCCGCTGCAAGTTTGTAATATCCCAGAAACCCCTTTCGTTAGTGTTTAACTTTCTTTTTGCCCCCTGTCGTTCACTTGGACATGGTCCATATTGTGAAATCCCTTGTTTACCCTTGTAAATGGTGGGAAAAAACCCGCCGAGTCATATCAGTATCTTTTTTATATGATTTTGTTTGCCTTCTTTCGTTGCTTTTCCTGTAACAAAGTTTGGAACACTCATCCTGCGAGAAAGTAACATAGTTTGGAAGGACTCTATTGTAAGGTTGGCCGATAAGGTGAGAATGTCTTCGTTTCCGTCACCTTGATCATCCTTGAAGAGAGAGTAAGAATTTATATTTATATGCAGGTTTATTATGGAGAGTTTTTGTGGAATTGCAAGATACAATAGGGAGGGACGAGTGCAAGTGTTCACGGCACAGACTTGTTGGGATTCAATCTTAGCGGAGTTATGTGAGCGATGGGGTCTTGATTTTCCCGTGTTAGGGTGAAGTTTATCACTTCTAATGGTCATAAAACGATTTGTCCAATAGAAAATGAGGTTGACTTCCAATGCATGTGTCATGTGTACTCCTTCTTCAAATGCGCTGCAGTCGATCTCGTCGTGGAGACAGATGATGTGCCATTGTCGCATCACAGTCAAAATGAATTCTTGTCATTGTAAAGTTCTTATCCTTTATCTTGATTCTTATAATCGTATGTTTATGTTTAATTATTATAGTTTGTGTTCAACTATTACAATTTTTGCTTAATTATTATCATTTTCGTTTAATTAGTCCATAATACGTTTAAAAAAATAAGTTACTGTTAAAAAAAAAAGTTCCAGTTTAACTTATTTTGTTTCTATTTAACATAATATTTTTTTGTTTGAATATATATGTTTCTATTTGAAATTGTTTTTTTCGGATTATCTAACTGATTTTCCCCGCGTAAACTGAAGTGTCGGCAGGAATTTTGATTCTGCCAGCGCACCTGTTCCATCGCATGGCGACCCTGACGGTACGGCAGCCCTTCCGTCCTTCTCGGATCAATCCGAAGTGTTGTCGTTAGATATCAGACAGCGTTTTGTAGACGTTGAACATTTCAGAGACGCACTTCGGAATTTTTCAATCAAGCGGAATTTTGACTTTAAATTCATAAAGAATGAAAAACACAGGGTGACTGTACAATGCGCGGCCATTGGTTATGACTAGCATCTTCATGCATCAAAGGAGTACAACAAAAATACTTTCAGAATCAAAACAATGCACCCGTCACACACTTGCGGTGGTGGAATCGACTCGGTGTCGCATCCGAAAGCATCTAAAAATGGGTAAGCGCATGCGTGATTTAGAAGCTCAAAGACCAGCCCTTGTATAGACCCATCGACATTCAGAAGGACATGTTACGGGAACATGGTGTCAACATTCCATATAAGCAAGCTTTGTTGGGTAAAGAGTGTGCCCGGGTGATCCTCGACGGCAGCGACGTCTCCAGCTACGATTTGTTGCTGTGGTACGTGGATAAGGTGGCTGAGATAAATCCCGGCAGCATTGCGATTGTGGAAAGAGACGGTGAGCGTTTTAAACGTGCATTCTTTTCGTTCTGTGCGTGTATCATGGGATTCACGCGGGGTTGCAGGCCGCTACTGTTTGTTGATGGTACCCACCTTCTTGGAAAATATCGGGGTACGCTTCTTGGCGCCACAGGCAAAGATGGAAATAATGGTTTTTTCCACGTGGCGTTCGGTATTGTCGACAACGAGACATATGCGAACTGGACGTGGTTCATTTCCAAGTTAGGTGATGCGTTATACGATGACGGAGATTACGAAAAGGTCATTACATTTGTCTCGGACAGGTCTAAGGGCCTTGTCAACGCCATTGCAAGGGTCTTCCCTTCTTCCCCGCACACATACTGCCTTCGCCACTTGGAGGCCAATTTTATGAAAGCCAATGCCAGACTTGGGAAGGTATTGAGGGAGGACTGCTGGTCCATATGCTTTCGTATTGCGTGGGCTTCAACATCTAAAGATTTTGATGATACGGTGAGTGAACTGTAGGCCACATCACAAGAAGCGTATTGCTGGTTACTTGAAAAGTCAGATATGTCAAATTGGTGTAATTATTTGTTCAAAGATGAACGTTGGGGCGAGATGTATTCAAATGTCACAGAGTCTTTCAATGCATGGATCAAAGAAGCTTGCCATTTACCAGTTACAAAAATGGTCGACTCCATACGGTATTTGAATATTTGCTATTCTTTTTGATGAAATATCTTTTTTTCTCTTTAAATTAGTTTATTACAGTTTACGTGTATGTTTTTCAGTTTAGCTATCGTTTTTCCGAAGTAAATGTATCAGTTTTCATTTAACTAATTATGTTTATGTTTAAATACAATGTTCTTCGTTTAATGTAGTATGTTAATGTCTATCTTTATTTGTCTCTATCTAAATATGTTTGTTTCGCCTAGTTTGACAAACAATTATATTGTGTACTTGTACAGGTTCAAATTAATGCGCATGATATGCACCCGTCGCGAGCAAGCGAACAAATGGTAGACCTACTTATGCCCCAATATACATAAAACAGTTAAGGATCTTGTTGCGGGAAGCCGAAATCTTTATGTTGGTCGTTGTGTCGATGATCGTTATGAAGTCATTGACCAATGCAGAAACTCCGTAGATCTATCGGTTTGAACATGCTCATGTCACAGGTGGCAAATTTATGGTATCCCATGCACACACGCTTGCACTGCAATAATGCAGACAGACACCAATGTTCATCAATTTATTAGCAGCTACTTCATCGTCAAGACGTATAAATTGGCGTACAGGGAAGCTATTTTCCCCATACCAGAAGATGAGAAGCCTACAAACGCTAACCGAGAACTCCATTTGTGTCCGCCTGTTAAGAGAATGCAACCTAGGCGTCCGAGGCGGAGGAGGATCGAGTCGCAAGAGTCCGAGGTCCACGAGTTACGGTGCAGCCGCTGCCACGGGTCCGGCCATAATCGTAGGTCTTGTAATGAAACTATCGCCGATTAGGCATTGTAAATAATAACCTATTTTAAGAAATACAAAGTTACTTACATGTCCATCCTTGACATTAAGTATAAACTGTCATATTCAAATAAAAACGTCTTTATTTAAATATGTACTAATATCGTCAAACAGAAACGTTTATATTTAAACAGAGACAGTGGTATTTAAACATAATCAGTTATCATTATAGGATAATGTAGATAGTTAAACAAAAAAGGCGCAATAGTAAAATGATGTTTAAAGTCTATTTGTACACAAACTCTACGTCTTAAACTGAGGTGTCCTTTCAAAATTGGCCGACCCTTCAAATTCTAATTCAAAGACAATTAATGTATGTTCAGAATTCAAGAAGCCAACTCGATCCTTTAAATTGGCTTGGAGTTCAGATTATACTGTTACGATAAAATTAGCTTGGACATCTGCTCGGCCGAGTGGATCCATCTTCACTGCATCCATTTGCAGTGTAATAGTTGTAACCTTGAAAACCAAAGGCTTTGCTGGTGGTTGTTCAACCTGTAAAACATGAATTTGTCTTATAAGATGAACAACCACATGCTAAGCCTCTGATCTCTAAGGTTCCAATGTTTACACTGCTAATGGATGCATCGAAGACGGATCCCCTGGCCGAGCCGATGTCCAAGCCAATTTTACTTTGATGACGACTGAAGACGAAGATGACAAGCCTATAGACGTACAAATTGGCTTATGGGGAAGTTATTTTCCCCATACTAGAAGATGACAAGCCTATAGATGACAACAGAGAACTCCATTTGCGTCCGCCTGTTACGCGAAGGCAACCTGGGCGTCCGAGACAGAAGAGGATCGAGTCGCAAGCGTCCGAGGTCCGTGAGTTACGTTGCAGCCACTGTCACGCGTCCGGCCATAATCATAGGTCTTGTAAAGAAACTATCGCCGACTAGGCATTGTAAATAAAAACATATTTTAACAAAAACAAACTTATTTACGTGTCCATGGTTGACATTAAACATAAACTGTCATATTCATATATAAACATCTTTATTTAAATATGTACAACTTTAGTTAAACGGAAATGTTTAAAGTTAAACGGAGAAAGTTGAACTTAAACAGAAACAGTTAAAATTGAAGGGTGACATAGATAGTTAAAGTCTATTAGTACACAACTTTAATCTTAAGTATGGGACATGCTTTTGAGGTAGCCGTAGCTTTTCACCTACAAGTATTTGTTCGATAAACTGCATGATGTAAATGGCACAGTCGACACTTGCTCGTTTCCGGACTCTCCTTTTTCTATTGTGAATTAGCGGGTACAGTAGAGTTACTGCCTCGCCCAACTCCATATCCACGCAATAGTCAAATAGTCTCCTCTGTTGAGATGCACAAGTTGATGCTAGTAGGCTAGTTAATATAGTACTAGTGATGGAACTCTATTTATGAAGGAACTGACAATTTCAAACGCGTCTATGACGTAGACGTCACTTCGGCAAGAGGAATAATGGCGGTATTCTTATTTTTCATTGTCAAGAACCACCAAATGGAAGCGGTCCTTCATGATTATCGGAAGGATTACCATGTCAACTTTACGCAGGTTACGCACGGCATCTCGGATCATAGCGATCGTCGTCTCACACGCGTCAGACTACTTTGACATAAACAGTACCGGTGGTAGTGTGATGGAGGCGCGCTTCTTATGCGGATATGGTACTCTCCTCAGGGACTTCTGAATTATGCAAATGAACGCGTCTATCACATCGTCTGACACCATTTCCTTTCTTTTAAGCAGAGTGAATAGATTTTTTCGTGTACTGCTGATACAGGCATTCCTCCAGACAACAGTACTGAGGTTAAACGATAATAATATAGTTAAACAAATACAGATATTGCCTATATTCAAACATGAAGTTAAACACTTCATACATACTTGTCGATATGGCAGCTGAGGAAGATCGTTATCAACTCTTTCTTAAGAACGTCGAGCCGCGAATGTCCGGAGTATTTTTTTTCTCTGGAATAAAGTCGTTCCGTACTTGTTGGTATTGCTTATTGAAGCTATTGTCTATATTCGATGCTGCTATTGTCTTATTGTAAGCCTGCGGAGAGAGGCCCTTTTTTGGTTAAATGGTACCACAATATCAGTGAAATGACAAAACTGAGACAATAACATATGCTTGATAGACATATACGTAATGTGGTTAAATGGTAAATATTATATTTAAATGATAATACATAAAGGTGAATGGTAATCTCTATTATTAAACGATGACTGTAATTTTTAAGCAGGGAAACGTATTATTAAACAATCACGACAAATGTATAATGTATAATTGTGATGTCTATTGTCGTGTCGTGCTGTACTTCTGCGAATTGTTCGTTGCTGCTATTGTCTTTGTTCGACACTGCTATTGTTTCATCGGAACCCTTTGGAGAGAGACGCTTTCTTCTTTTCAATCTTTTTGCATCTCTCTTCAAACGTGACTTTCTTCGAATAATATTCACAATGACCTCATCTTCGTCAAACTCTGAGGGTACTTCATCTGGGCTTTTATTAGAAGTGCCCGCGCTGGGTACTTCATTTGTTTGTCTGGACGGCGCATTCGATTCTGATCGTCCTTCCATTACCTGAACCCGAGCGGCAAGCCAAGGGAACTCAGTTGTCAATACTTGGCACACCTGCAGCAGACGTGCAGTGACATCATCGCTTTGTGCCACGGTCGAGGGATCTGTTGACGTTGTGAGGGGAATTGGCGTCTGGCGGTTTAGGGGGGGACTCCTCCGCTGCGGAGGAATATGTGTGCGCGTTGGGCTGGTACCAGGGAAAAGGCATCCAGCGTGCTCGGAAAAGATTGGACTCTCATGTTGCATTCTCTGATCGGCAGCCCCAACAAATATATCTTTGTCCGCATTCGCGGGGACCAGCTCATGAAACTAACATACGTGAGTAACACAATATCAGCGAAGTGACAAAATTGAAACAATAACATATGTGATATATACGTGATATAGTTAAATGGTACATATTATATTTAAAAATTAATTTATAAATGTGAATGATAATGTTGTTTTGTAAACGATAACTATAATGTTTAAGCAGAGAAAAGAATTATTAAATGATTCTGACAAAAGTTAAACGGTGATGTTTATTGTTACCTCTTTTCCCTCAATAGATGACAGGATGGTTTCTATCGACCCTTGCTTCCGGCCGCTACTTTCACCGTAACACAGCATCCTTGGTGTCTTGCCAAAATTTACTTTGTTTTTACAACCTGCGAGCTCGTAAAACCAAATATTCAGTGCCACCGAGCAACCCTTAATGAACCCCGTCTGGATCTTCTTTCCGGCACATCTTGCATACACTCGTGCTGCAGCTTGTGGGAATACGGAGAGATTATCGGCTCTTTGGAATACAGAGAAATAATTGCAAAAACAGAGACGATCTTCCCATGCGTAGTCGTTACAAACTAGGTTTAAACCCCGGTAGAATCGCAAAACGGAGAAATAATTGCAATGGCTGTTATGGTCAAACCACGTCGCACGCGCACGACTCCCCATGCATACTCATTACAAACTCTCGCTCTTGATGTCAATAAATTCATATTTCAAAAGAAACTACTTATTTAATTGCGAATCGCTGTTTATGATACCTACAGAGACTGGGTTATTACATAAAGTCATTGATACTTAAACATAAACAGTTAAAGTTAAATAGTTCCGTTTTCAAATACAAAGAAACACGGATAGTTAAACAAAAACATTGAAAGGTAAACCGTAACAGTATATTTTAAACGTTAACAGTGAAAGTTAAATAGAGACTGCATAGCATAAAGGGAGATGATCTTCAGTTTATGGAAACAATGATATTGACATGAACAAATTTCATTAGTTATTGCAAAAGAATGTATGTTCCAAAGTTTACATTAAAATTAACAAAGAACTTTATACAGCATCAGCTGTCGAACTCGTCTCCCCTTTATCACCTACGCCGGCTGCCCTCCCATCCAAAAGTATGCGTATGGCGTACTTTAGACGTAAGTACGGGATGCCCGTTTGCGGTGCCCGAAGCTTTTCGTTAGCAAGAAGTTGCTCAATGAACGGCATCACATACATTGAGCAATCGTAACTTCCTCGTTCTTGTCTTGGAGTGGCCTTGTCGTGAATGAGGGGGTACGAGGACGTCGCCGATTCGCCAAGTTCCATCTCGATGCAACTATCGAAAAGTTTCCGCTGTAAAAAAATAAATTTTAAAGTCAAGATGGACAAATAGGAAGTACGATATTTCCGCTATAGTTAACACGGGAGCTTACCATATCGTTGGCGTCTTTGTCATATTCCTCGCTCTAGCAGGAAGAGTAGTGCTTGTACTCTTGTGTTATGTTGTCCAGAATGAGGAGATGGAAATGCTGATGCAAAACTATAGGCATGATTACGATGTCGATTTCGTGGACGTTCCGCGCAGCATCCTCTATCATGTGGAGAGCGTCTTCCGCCGTGTCCTCCATTTGGGAGAGGAATAGTGCAAGTGGACGGGTAATAGAAGCGCGCTTCTTATAAGGATACGGTTGACGCTTCAGTGACTTCTAAATGATGCAAACGAAGGTGTCGACGACATCGTCTGTCACCGTCTCCTTACCTTCCACCAACGTGAACACCACCTCTCGTGTAGTCTGAACTGTGTCAATCCTCCATACGACAGTCCTAATGTTAAATAGTAACAAACTTAATTACACAATAAGTTTCATAATTAAGTGAAAACTAATATAGTTAATCGCTAACTTATAAAGTTAAATCTAAAGTACAAAACGTTAAATACTAACAGCAATATTTAAACTGTAATTATATATATTTAACTGATAACATAAATATATAATACTTACGAGTCCATAACACAGTTGAGGAAGATTCTTATTATCTCCTCTTCGAATTGGTCGAGACGCGACATTCCGGCATATTTTTTCTTCTTCGGAACGAATATTTTTGCGTGTCATCGACGTCTCCTTGCCCTTCCTTGGCAGCCTCTTTATTCGACTCCGGTACTGCCACAGAGTCTTTAATCGGTGACGGTGCCGATAAGGCCACAGCGTCTTTATTCGATTCAGCTGCCAGTGTGGGCTGAGTCGACTCCGGTAATGCCACAGAGTCTTTATTCACTTCTGGTGCCACTGTGGGCAGTATTGTGTGTGCCTTCGACACGCAACTGTCGTATGCCGCTGCCGGTGGCTTCGACACAGGAAGTCTACTGACAAGGGATTCAATTATCTTCCGGACATCGGCAGTCGCATCATTAGGCCGAGACACATCTATTGTAGCCGGAGGAACCATTGCCTGTCTTTTTTCCAATGGCGCGTTGGAACTGAAGTTGGCTGAGCCTCTACCATTGTTTGTTCGACAGCATTTGGTACTTCTGTTGCCTCGACGTCAGCCGGTGACGGGAGAGACATCGTTGATTTCCTCCACGCAAGCCTCTTCCTGTGCGGGACTCTTTCGAATGCTCTCGCAAGGACGTCATCTTTGGCAAACACCGGGGCTGCGTCCGTTGCATCGGGGCTGCCGGAGATGGTATCATAGTCAGCCGGCGGAGGGAGTGACGTTGTCTTGGCCTGCGAATGTGCCTCCAGAGCATCCACGCGAGCAACAATACGTGGGAACTCTTGCACCATTATCTCGCACAACTGCAATAGACGTCTGGTCAACTCGTCACCTGTTGCTTTCGGGGGGTGGAGGGGGCTTGCCCATTGGCGAGCAGTCCGTGCGCGGGGAGGGCTCTGAGAAGGTGATCGGCGTCGGACGCGCTTTGACGATGTTGGCCGATCATCTTTCTTTCTCGCAGGCGGAGCGGGAGTCTTGCTCGCCAGTGAAATGGGAGCGGGAGCGGGAGGAATATCACCTCGGTGGCCCGTGGCAGCTCCATGACGGGTGGTCTCAACAAATATTTCTTCGTCCGGGTTGGCGGCGACCAGTTCGGGAAACTAACAATTGTAAAAATCCAGTACTTTTAAACAATAAACATATGGTGTTACACGTTAACAAAATAAGTTAAACAACAACAATTCTGGTTAAAAACGACCTATTAAACTTAAACACTAAACGAGTTTTACAAACACAGAAACATATATTTAAACTACAAAAACTGAAGTTCTTGCAATGCTTCCGGTAGCTGTTTTCACCATAGCACAGGATCCTTGGGGTCTTGCCAAAATGCAACTTCTTGCATATGCCGGTGAGCTCATAGAACCAGGTGGTCAACGCAACTGAGCAACCTTTGACGTACCCCGTTTTGGACTTGTTCCCGGCGCATCTCGCTTGCACTCGAGCGGCTGCTTGTGGAACGTCCTCCATCAGCTACTTGTGGATTGCTTGAGCCCATGCACATCGTCCCATGGCCGGTAGGTCATCGACGTAGTCAACGATCCAAACAAGAACAGAGCAGGAAGTGTTAGGGAAGAGGATAGTACCCATGAGGTACACCATGAGGAGCTTTACAAAATTCTCCTCTTCCCCCTCTCACGAACTATCCGCTCAAGTGTTCTTCTGATGGAGTCTTTATTTCTCTCGTAAGATCTTGAAAAATACCTTAGCTCGAACGCCGAGTGTGTTTTCTTCTTCTGGAATATGACTGCGTTCCCATCACAGCGAATACCGAGGATGAGACCCACGTCTTGAGGCCTGAAACTCACGAGGCTGGCCCCGATCCTAAATTTATTGTTGCAGTCATCGAACCTCCACAGCAGAGAATCAAGGAGGGCTTTCTCTTGGAGGACGGCTTCAATCTTGGTCAAAGCCGCGAAAGGTGTCTTTCTGATGATCTCCCAGTGTCGTCCAGTCATGTGAACTTTCAATTCATTCAAAGTCTGGACAACCGGTGTCAAGTAGCATCGGCCGTTAACTAGGTTGGCCGCTATGACCAAAACCTTACAAGAAGGAACAATACATCTGTTTAGAGTGATTTATTAAACAATAACTCTTTGTATTAAACAGAAACCTCTTTTGTTAAATAGAAACCTCATTTGTTAAACACAAACCTCGATACTTAAACGGAAACCAAACTTGTTAAACGTAAACGACATGTGTTCCACAGAAAATCCAACCATTACACTGGTACTTTTAAACACAACTCAAACCCATATCAAATTAAAGGGGAAACATACATTATAAACATTTGAAAACAAAATGAGTGTGCATAACCATAAAAAAATCTCCTTCACCACAACACTCTCGCTTTCGATCCTGTGCACACACAAACAAAACCCTAGCTGGAAAATCTCGCTGCAAACTACAATATCATATAATAATGAAACCATGAAAACGTACGGCCAAAAACAACAGAGATAATACTTTAGAAACGAAATGGCGAAAAACAAAAGAAAACCCGCACAGCTTCATCGCCTCATTACCTTGGTTGGAAAACTGATGAAATGTCGAAGACTAGAGCGGGAGTTCTCCTTCGAAACACTGCTGAACAGGCGATGATAGCAAGATGCCCAGGAGATGAAGCGGTGATAATAGGAACTAACCAACGCCAGTGAAGGTGTTCTCTCGGTATTAAACAAATAAAAATAAATCGCTTCCTCTACAAGCGGATACATCATTGCAAATAAGGGCATTATAGTCAAACCACATCACAAATGCCACAACTTCCCAAGTAAGGGCAATTTCATCATATAAATTCAAACTTAACTCCGTCAATCACCGTTACAGTCCTTGGGGGTTTAAAATTCTATCAATTCAAAAGGAGGGGGTTTTTAGGGATATGAAAACTTGTGGGCTTTTTTTGTGCATATTGCAAACTTTGGGGGTTTTTTTGGTAATTTTCAGATAAAACTTCTATCTTCATATTCTACATAAGTCGTTTCTTGCTTCTCGTGGTTGTAGTTGTTGATTTTTTTTTATAATGCAGACAACCCACTTCAAACACGCACACCTTTTTTCTTATCATCTACCACTTATATGAGAATCAAGTGTTTTAACCATTAGGTTATTGCTACGGTGGCCTAGCTTTTTGTTCTAGTTGTTGCAGTTGTTGTTGTTATAAATTATTATGTTCACAAATAATCTTTTGTTGTGCCTAAAGATCAACCTTGAAGCTTGTAAATTTTTTCACAGAATTTTTTTGTTGAATTTATGCTTTGGTCTTTCACAAGAATATATATATAGAATGCTTTTCAATGGTTTGATTTATGTGTGAATACTTTCCAATTTGGTTTTTTTTTTTTGGCAAAATGAGCATGGCTCAAGGAAAAAAAAAAGAAGAGATGAGACTAAGATGCCAGAGCGGGAACAGATCTCGGTGAGCTAGAAAGGAAGCTGCATTTCCCTAGTGAAGAGAGAAAGGGAGGGATACAGCCTTGTATGAAGGGCAATTCTATCAGTATCTTTGTTATCCTCTCAATTAATAAGATGCAGGTTGGGATCTTGCAGGAGATGAAGGAGATGCTTTAGTTGAAGAGTTTCACTGGAGAGTCTTCAAGCAATAGTGGATTGGAAATCCTTGGCTATGTTAAGGATTGTTGCGCAGTCTGAGAAGAGTCTAAGAGGAATCCAGTTCATCTTTTTGCATTCCTAGAGAGCAAAGTTTAAGGCCGAGACTTCAGCAGTTGTAGCAGAGTCATAGGCTAAAGCCATGGCTCCTACAAAAAGGAAACAATTTTCATTGTAGACAATTATAAAACCCAGTCCAGCAAAATCAATGTTATTTATCCAAGAAGCATCTAAATAAACAAAGATCGAGCTGGGGAGGTTTGAGAAGGAACTTCCTTGATAGGTGGCTTGCTTTGTTTAAAGTATTCGATGGAAAGACTCTCGGCTTTCATAATGATTGCATTGAAGTTTGGGGGAGTATGGTTGAAGATCAAGCTGCAGCGGGCATTCCAAGTGAGACAGTGAGAAATTACTATGATTGCTTAAGCCAAAAGAGCCGGACAGTTGGAGTTTAAGTGATTAGTAAGCCAAGACCCAGTGGGCAAGTTTGCCATGAAGTTGGAGGGCATACCTATGGAATGCAACATGGTTAACCAGCAACAAGTAGTTTTCAGGCATTCCCAAAAAATATGAGCAGCAGTTTCTGGGACAAGCAGAGATGGCAAAGGGTAAAAAGGCTTAAGTTTAGGTTGTAAAGATATCACATGTAAGAAGTTTAGAGTGGTCCAATTTCCATAGGTTCTGACTTTAGGAGGCACATTAATTATCCAAATCATTTTCCAGTTAGGCCAAAGGTCACAACAAGAGTGTCTCTCATTAAGAAAGGAGTAAATTATCGAAACTGTAGAAGCTCGAGAAGTATTTGGCCACCGGATCTAGTTCTTACTTTCAAAATAGCTTACTTAGACTTTTTGGAGCCAGTCAAGATTCACATTAGAACCCAAAAATTGCTCAAGAGCATTTAAATGCCAGCCTTCATTCAGAGTAAATCCTTTAGAGAAATATCAATGACTACAAAATTTATGTTAAAAAAAGTAGGCTTTTTGGCTAATAGAATCTCATGAAGCTAGGGATCCTTCCACAAATCAGTCAAAGTGGGATTGCAAGGATTGATTTTAAAATGAAAACCTAGAAAAGAGGCGGTTTGAGTCAAAGATTTGAGAAAACCAGAAGAAGAGTTAGGCTGATGGTTGTCAGATAAACTCCAATTTTGATATTTAAACTTAAAAATATCAACCCAAACATTATCATCATCATTTAAAATCACAAAAAGCTTTTTAGCCATAAGAGCATGTGACACACCCATGCGTGAGTGCTCAGCAAGTGCACGGGTCGTCGTAGTAATAAAACTTTACCCCGGTAAGTGGGTAGTCGTATCCACAGGGAATAGTATTTAGAAACAAGAGTTATCACTCTTTAGCTATGAACAAAATTGATGGTGAGAGGAATCAATATATGAATGCAAAAGAAAATAAAAGAAATCAAGAAGAGCAATGAGAGTAAAGAGAAGTAATCAATGGGAAGATGGGGCACCCGGACAATGCTCACCCTATGATTATTGTTTCAAGTGCAAGACTAGTATTATACCTCCTAATTGATATTTTAATGAGTCGTGGAAATCCAAAAACACACGGTCCCAAACCTAAGGTCAACCATGACTAGTCCTCTACACTATGCCCCGTCAGAAAGTGATACTCTCGACGCCTCACACTGTGTGGGACTGCATGGGGTCCTAGGGATTCCAAGTGATAAACCCTATTCCCTAATATAGACCTAACCCTTTGGTCCAGGATAAAGGCTGCTAGCCACAATTAAGCCATGGCACTAAGATTCACTAAAACACTTCACTTTGTTGCTTGCGCAACTAAGCCCTAGTGGAGTTCATCTCTTAGCACTTCACTCTATTGTGACCACAAAGAATTCTTGGAACATGGAGGTAAGATAAATCATGTTGAAAAGGAAATGGGACGTTCCGCTACCTCTCGACCCTCTTCAATCTTGCTTAGTCTAACCCTAATGAAGTTGTCACACCCTCATAGGATTACCTAGATGGATTCTCAACCCTAGTGTCACATCTAAGGGAAAATCATGCAATTAACATTCAAGATTGAAACTCAATTAAAATCATCAATTAACGAAGCATAATAAAAGCCAATGAAACAAAATCATCCTAGGGTTTACAAGTCCAAGCACCTAGTAGGGGTGTAGCTCTCCATGGAGCAATACAAAGTCAACAAATAGTTTGAAAACATGTGCATAAAAACCATAAAGAAAACCCCGTTGTGGCCCAAACCTAGAGCACACCTCATCTTGTGGAGCCGCCTCATTTTCTCCAAAGGTTCCCTCGTCAAACCTAGAGTACACCTCGTCGAATCGATGCCGACGAAAGCTCCCCCAATAGTTCTCCTCCAAAGGAACTCGATGTTGATGCTGTAAAACCGCTCCAAAAACCTTACAAAAATCTTTCCAAACCCTAGCCGCGCTTTCCCCGAAAGTTAGGTGAAAGATGGATAAAAGATCTCCCAAAAATAAATCAAATTGCGGTATTTATGGGGCTGAAATCGGGCATCCACACAACCGTGTGGATTCTCTGGAATTTTGAATTTCGGTGCTCTATGAACAGTAACTTACTACAGTGTTTCTCTGCAGTAACTACTATAGTACTCGCCCCAAAGTTGCTCCCGACTTCATTTCTTCATCGAGGCCGCTAAGTTCGGCACACAACATGCGGTAGATCATGTCGCCTCTTGCTTTCAACACATTGATGAAGCTCTTCGATATTACACAAGTTGGACTACATGAGTATGACTGCCTTTGTGCCCCTCCAAATTGTATAATCTTTGAGTACCGTGGAGGTTGGCACACTATCACATGTCTACAACTTGTGTCTTGGTCCTTGCTTATTCTAAGAGTCTTCTGAACTAGTACGTCCATAACCTATTTTTTGCTTCTTTTCTTCCATATCGTCTTCACAACCTTGAATGCGAAAAAGAACACAAATACACAAGAATCAATGATAAAATCTGAGAAAAGTAATGTTCAATGTAAGAAAAGTATATTTCATATTACTTATACACGAGCACTTATCAAACTCCCCCACACTTAAGCTTTTGCTTGTCTTCAAGCAAAAATAACACATTAAAGCACTTAGGAAGAACAATTGAAAGTGCTCGGCTTAGGTTCACCAAAGGCATGCAAAAGAAGCATTCTACAAGTAAGGAGAAATTAAAATATTGCATAAAAGTTATAATTGCTCTAGCTAAAAACTTGAATAAAAAAGGACAATAAACCCGATACTGTGTAAGTGCGTGTAAACTCACTCAAGTCAACCCAAAAAGAGCTCTTATTAATAAGGACTTATTTATAAACAAGCAAGAGAAGGTAGTAGCTTCACACATCCTCTAAGGTAGCCCTTTCCTAGGCTGCCGCCAAAAGTGGCTTTCACAATTTCAAGGTGGTAACTTTTTCTACCGGGGTAGTAGCTTTCACGCATCCCATGAGATAGCTCTTACTCTCATTAGGGCATAACTAGTATCTGACTTATGAGAGTAGCTTCATACTTCATAGGTGGTAGCTCTTTCCACCCCAAATGCACAAATAAAACGAACAATATTCACAAAAGAACCCCTTTTTTTTAAACTCAATTAAAATCAATGCTAAGACGTAAAACTAACTGACTATTACTAAACTAGTTATTAAAATGTTGAGCTTGAGTTTCCAAAAGATTTCATGAGCAAGTAGTGCAACAAGAGATAATCAGGCAAAAATTCCCTAAAATTCAAGTAAGAACTAAAGCATAATGAGATACAATGTTAAAGATTCTCCTAAACTTAAGAATACAAGCATTGCAACTAAGGTGAACTGCCATTGGCTACATAAGCATAAATAATTGAATGAATAAGTATAAAGCATGTGTAATGTGAACTCTCCCACCATACTTAAGATGTACATTGCCCTCAATGTATGCATACAAGCACAATAAAGAATGTAACAATCAAATCATAATATATGAAGGTGGCTAATTGAAACAATACTCCCCTGAACTCCATGGTTACGTTCGATGGAGCTACATTCAAGAGAAGTTGAGTTCCAACATATTGTGAAGCACACACGGTCGCATAACGGTGCCAATAACTATTCCTCAATTCTCTTACTCACAAGACCATCTGCACGTATACACAAGCGGATTCAGTAAAGCTCAAGAAAAACCAAATAAAATCGAGTGTATAAAGATATAGAAAATGAAATACAACTCGAGACAATGAAAATAAAGAGATAAACTCAGAACGAAAATCCTTTCTGAGTAGTACAAGTCCAAAATAAGTAATGCAAAACAACAAATAAAAGAAAACAAGTAAACGAAACTAAATGCCTGTAGCGTCGGTGTCCTAGTCGGTGGGCTCGGGTGTTAGTGATGGTAACGATGGTGGTGCTAGTGGTGGTGATGATGTTGATACTACTGGTGGTGGTACTACTAGTGATGCTAGGGGTGTCAATGGAGCTCGAGGTCTTATAACAAAGGGTGACGTCGCATTTGCCTCGAGTATCTGCTGTAAGATGTCGAGAGGCGCCATCACCTCAGTATGGTTCGCAGCCTTGTGTAGCGCGAACTTCATCCAACTTGATCTATAGCACCCTCACAGCACTCTCGAGTCGCTCTAACTTGTCATGGCCTCGAGAGGGCGAGAACATGCACACTAGGGGTGGCTCCTGTGCTACGGGTGGTGCCTCAGTCTCTATGTACTCCAGTAGTGGCTGCAAGGCTGGCTGGGAACCCTCGGCCTCATCCCCCTATCCCTCGACTGGCTTTAGTGGGGTCCAATTCACCACATATACCCCGTCGCTGTATCTCCGGACCATACCCATCTGTCGCATAGTCTCCAGGCCGAGAGGGGATTGTACGATCGTCTTCTTGGCCCCTCGAATATCGTCCAGGAGACCTATCCCAATGAGGAGTCTCATGATATACGGGCCTGAGAAGATGTTTCCAACCCGAGCTTACTGGCCTTGGTGGTGCAAATACTCTGCCATGATATGTCCCAGGTGGAGTGGTACGCTCTATACCATTGAATGCAGCTAGAGGAGCTCTTGGCGACTTAAAACTCTGGTACTGTCCCCACAGTCGTTCACTGATCGGCTAAAAACGGCGTGGAGGTATCTATATGCTGGTCTGGACAAGCATGTGGTCTTGGAGACCCTCGGCTCATATTGTCCCTGGCCACATAGTGATCTGTACGCTCTCTGCGGACTCAGACTGCCAGGGTAATAAGTTGGTAAGCTCTTGTACTCCTCTGTGTCGGTAAAAGCCTCATCATATAACCCTAACCGGAAGGAGAACTGCGTCACTAACATGCTGTAACAATGTCCAAAAATTCAAAATTATATAATATCGATGCTTGAGAAATCTCTGTATGATTTGCCAAACTCGAATGATGGTAGAACCTCAAGCGTGAATATACGGATAGCAGGCTCTCGGATAAAAAGGAGTCACCGCCAACTACCAACAGTAAGAAACTCCTCAATCTCATCGGCAATCTCATCACCCCACTGAGCCATTCCTGCAAAATCTGACCTGATGCTTGGGTATGGCAAACTCTAATTGTTCTAGAGAGGAATCTCGGGGACGTTTGCTGGCCGAATGCTTTGTTTTGGGTGCCATTCCTGCAAAAATTGAAAAGAAATCAATCAAATAACACTTAAAGATCATTCTGCAGGAATCCACATGGCCGTGTGGATCTTTGGGGCGTGTGAGCCGCACTGCCAAAACCTCCAATAAACTCAAAATATACAATAAACTCGAATAAATCCTTTCTAAACGAATTCACAAACAACTTAATCATGCGAATCATGCAGAATTAATTAAAATAAACAAGAGAAATCAAGATTGACGAAGATGGAGGAAAGAAAGTTTACTGATGAACTTGAGATCGAAAATTTCGAGAATAACCAGAAAACTAAATCCAATCCCATTTTATAGATGCGGAGAAGGTTGGGAGGGAAAATGGGTGTGTTCTTTGAGCGTTTGGAAGTTTCAAAACGAAGAGGCACAAGTAGGTTTTAAAGAAAAATCGCAGCTTTTGAAGTTCTGCACATGCATACGGCCCTGTGCCTCTACCGAGAAGGTTCACAGGGGCAGTCACACGCCCCTATGTGCTCTCTATTTTTGCCTCTGAACACACCCATACGGCTGTGTGGAATTTCCACATGGTTGTGTGCCTTTCACAGGAGGATCACAAGGGCAGCCACACGCCACTGTGTGCTCTCGGGATAACCTCTGAACGCAACCACATGGCCATGTAGAAATTCCACACGGTAGTGTGCCTAACCTGGCCAAGACACATGGCCAGCCACAGGGGCACCCACACGCCCCTATGGCCTCTCTGGAGTGCCAAAAATCCTTGTAAGTGTTCTACATGGCCGTGTGAAAATTTCACATGGCCGTGTGTCGTTCATAAGTTCACTCACAGGGGCAGTCACACACCGTTGGGTCTTCTCGGGATGGAGACTTAGCCGTTGGGTCTTCTCGGGATGGAGACTTAGCACTTTGCAGAGATCCATACGGCCGTATGGAAATTTCACACGACCATGTGTCCTTCACAAGGTCGTTCACAGGGGCATTCACACACCCCTGTGCCCTTTCTGGATGAGCTCTGAATAGAGACACACGCCCGTGTGAAAATTTCACACGGCCGTGTGTCTTCTCTGGATTACTTGGAAAAAAATTACAGCCTATGCAGAAAAATTTCAAACACTTATACTATGTATAGAGACTGCAAAAGTAATGCAAACCTGACCAGATATTCATGAAAACCTGCTCAAAAGACTTGAATCTTCGCTAAAACCATTGAAGCACACAAAAAAACCAACAATCCATGAGAAAAATCACAACATATGTGTATAAAAACCAAAACACCGATACTAAGACTTTTATTCATGCTAAAACTAGTCCTAGAAAAGCAGTAAAAGCTTGGGTTGCCTCCCAAGAATAGCTTATTTAACGTCACTAAGCTTGACGTGCCTGCTCTTACCTCATGGGTGTTCATGAATGAAAGTTGCCCTCTTACCTACAACTTGAAAGCATGCTGAACATAACCTTTGCAAGTTAGAGGGGGAATGATCAAGTTTGTTACCACAGAAGGTTTTGTCATCCTTACTCCGTGAATACTCATCCCCACCAGTCTTGGGGCATTTCTTGTGGCGTATTTTTGCTCTCTTAAGCTTTTGGATCATCCTTTTCATGACTCCTGGAACAGGTTTTACTTCCTCCACTAGACCAATTGATGAAATGTCTTTATTCTCCGTGTCTTGGTCTAGCCACCCTTCGTACGGGTCCGGACACATTATTTCCTGCACATATTCATCAATTAGCTCATCAGTAGTGTCAAGAAAATACAAAGTATCATCAAAGTCAAGAGAATATCGCATGGCCTCGGCGAGACTGTAAGTGAGCTTGTCATATCCAACCCTCAAAGTTACTTCCCCGCCATCCATGTCAATTAGTGCCTTGGAAGTGCGCAAGAACGGCCTCCCAAGAATCAATGGAACCTCGGCATCCTCATCGGCATCCAACACCACGAAATCCATAGGAAAGATATACTTGTCAACTTTCACAAGCATGTCCTCAATAATACCCCTCGGATGTCTAACTGATCGGTCGGCTAGTTGAAATGTCATCCGAGTGGGCCTAGGCTCTCCTAAGACTAGCTTTTGAAAGAAGGTATAAGGCATGACATTGATGCTTGCTCCTGAATCCACCAATGCCTTTTCTTCACCCAAGTCACCAATATTACAAGGAATGATGAATCTTCCGGGCTCTTTATTCTTTTCGGCATATTCTTTTGCAACACCGCCGAGCAAGTAGCATCTAAGATCACGGATGCACTCTCCTCCAACTTTCTCTTGTTGGTTAAGAGGTCATTTAAGAACTTTGCATAGCGAGGCATTTGAGACAATGCCTCCACAAACGGGATGTTAATGTGCAACTGCTTGAATAGACCCAAGAACTTCTTGTATTGCTCATCATTTTGGTCATTCTTCAACCTTGAAGGGTAAGGAATTCTCGTCTTGTAAGGTGGGGATTCCACCTCCTTCTCCTTTGGTATCTCCTCAATCTCTTCCACTTCCTTCGGTGTTTCATTCCTTGTTTTCTCAAGTGGGATTCTACTCTCAATTGCACGATTACTTCTCAAAGTGATTGCCTTCACTTGCTCTCTCAAATTTGTTTCCGTGTTGCTAGGCAAGCTCCCTTGAGGTCTTTCGGATAAAAACTTCACAATTTGACCCACTTGGTTCTCCAAGTTGTGTAATGATAACGTATGGTTGTGAAGTATGGCTTGAACCGATTGAAATCTTACATCCGACGATTGGAAAAACCTTATAAGTGCCTTCTCTAAATTGGTCATCTTGTTCTCCAAACCTGACACTTTGTTCTCCAAATTCGGTGTTTTTTGTTGGAAACTCGGTGGTATACTAGTCATTTGTTATTGCCCTTGATTGCTCCATGACAACTTTGGGTGATTCCTTCACCCCAGATAGTAGGTGCCACTATACGGATTTCCTTGATCTCTCATTGCATTAACTACAAAATCCACTTCTTCCACCAAAGAAGTACAATCAATAGCAATAGGACAATTAGTAGGAGCATGTCCTCCTTTGCATCTGGTACAACTAATAACGACCGTCACTCTAGGAGAAGTTAGGGTATCCAACTTATTACTCAATGACTCAACTTGTGCCGTCAATGAAGTGGCAGCATCTATCTCATGAAGTCCGGCTACCTTATTCCTATCTCTTGAGTTCCATTGATAGCTATTCAAAGCCATCACTTCAATTGCTTTGTGCTCAAATTCAACCCATTGTAGAAAGTGTGGATAATCATCTACTCGGGGAATCCATGCTATGGACATCTCCACAGGAAATCCTTGAACCTATCCCACATCTCAAAAAGAGACTCCAATTCCATTTGAATAAAGGAAGATATCTCATTCCTAAGCTTTGCAGATTTTCCGGGAGGGAAATATCGGGCCAAGAATGCTTCTACTATCTCCTCCCTAGTAGTGATCGATGCTCTAGGCAATCAGTGCGACCAATGTCTTGCGTTCCCCTTTACGAAAAATGGGAAGGCCCTCAATCTGATAACATCATCCGTTACTCCATTAATCTTGAGCATATCGCACACTTCCAAGAAATTCTCAATGTCGTTGTTCAGATCCTCATCGGCCAACCCATTAAATTGTTTGGATTGCTGTAGCATTTGGATGAAGCTTGGTTTGAGCTCAAACTTCTAAGCCGTAACTGGTGGCCTCACAATACTCAACTATATGCCCAAAACTGCAGGTCTTGCAAAATCAAAGAGTGTCCTCTACTGCTCATGTTGATCTTCCATAGTGTCAGACCCTTCAGTTTCTATTTCAGCTTGATGGACTGTTCTTGCATAGGTTCTTTTCCCCATCTATGAGTTCATCTTTCAATTTCTGGGTCTCCTTCAACCAATATCGAAGGATTGCATCGGGTCATAACCTGGAGCTGAAATCAAAGAAGGAAAACCAAATAATAACGATGGAAAAGTAAGAAATTGTCAAATAGAATGAATGATGAATAACTAAGATAGCAAAGTGCAAATGTCTTTGAAATGCCTATTCCGCGGCAATGGCGCATAAAACTTTGGCACACCCATTGCGTGAGTGTTTTGCAAGTGCACGGGTAGTCACAGTAATAAAATTTTACCCCGTTGAGTGGTAATCGTATCCACATGGAATAGTGTTTAGAAACAAGAATTATCACTCTTTAGCTACAAAGAAAATCAATGGTGAGAGGAATCAATATATGAATCCAAAATAAAATAAAAGAATGTAAGAAGAGCAATAAGAGTAAAGAGAAGTAATTGATGAGAAGATGGGGCACCCGGACAATACTCACCCTAGGATTATTGTTTCATATGCAAGACTAGTATTATACCTCCAAATTGATATTTTAATGAGTCTTGGAAATCCAAAAACACACGGTCCCAAACCTAAGGTCAACCATGACTAGCCCTCTACACTATACCCCAACGGAAAGTGATACTCTCGACGCCTCACACTATGTGGGACTGCATGGGGTCCTAGGGATTCCAAGTGATAAACCCTATTCCCTAATATAGACCTAACCCTTTGGTCCAGGATAAAGGCCCCTAGCCACAATTAATCCCTAGAACTAAGATTCACTAGAACACTTCACTCTATTGCTTGCGCAACTAAGCCCCAGTGGAGTTCATCTCTTAGCACTTCACTCTATTGTGATCGCGAAGAACTCTTGGAATGTGGAGGTAGGATAAATCACGTCGGAAGGGAAATGGGACGTTGCGCTACCTCTCGACTCACCCTCTCGACCCTTTTCAATCTTTCTTAGTCTAACACAAATGAAGTTGTCACACCCTCACAAGATTACCTAGACGGATTCTCAACCTTAGTGTCACATCTAAGGGAAAATCATGCAATTAACATCCAAGATTGGAACTCAATTAAAATCATCAATTAACGAAGCATAATAAAAGCCAATGAAACAAAGTCATCCTAGGGTTTACAAGTCTAAGCACCCACTAGGGGTTTAGCTCTCCATGGAGCAATACAAAGTCAACAAAGAGTTTGAAAACATGTGCATAAAAACCATAAATAAAACCCCCTTGTGGTCCGTATCGATGGTCTTGTGGAGCCGCATCGTCTTCTCCAAAGGTTCCCTTGTCCAACCTAGGGCACACCTCGTCTAATTGATGCCGACGAAAGCTCCCCCAATAGTTCTCCTCCAAAGGAACTCAATGTAGATGCTGTAAAACCACTCTAAAAACCAAGTAAAAACCTCTCCAAACCCTTATCGCGCTCTCCCCGAAAGTTGGGCGAAAGATGGATAAAAAATCTCTCATAAATAAATCAAATCGCGGTATTTATAAGGCTGAAATAGGGAATCCACACGGCCATGTGGAATTTCCGCAAGCCCGTGTGGATTCTCTGGAATTCTGAATTTCGGCGCGCTATGAACACAAATACACAAGAATCAATGATAAAACCTGAGAAAAGTAATGCTCAATGTAAGAAAAGCATACTTTGTATTACTTATACATGAGCATTTATCAGCATGCTTAGCCTTAAATAGATTCCTAATATCGAGACCCCTCTCAGTTCTACTTTGGGTGACCGAACACCACCCAATTGAATGGAAGCATCTCCTAGAACCAACCACACCCCAAAGGAAGTTTCTCACAATTTGTTGATATCATTAATGGTATTATCTGTGAGAGAAAGGACCGAAAAGAAGTACGTGGCAATAGAAAGGATATTACTTTTAATCAGAACCATTCTCCTAGCTCTAGAAAGGGTAGAATAACTCCAAGAATTAACAGTAATACATAATTCTATCTACTAGAGAACGACACTAGGAAATAGAAAGTTTTTTTTGGGAGGTGGGAATACCTAGATAGATAAAAGGAAATTGACCTTGGTTAATTTTGAGAATGCTAGCAATGGAAGCAACTAGACGACGATTACACCAAGTAGGAAGATACAGGGTCTACTTATCAAGATTGAGTTTCTGGTCGGTTAAGTTGGAGTAAATGTCTAGCCAAAGGAGAATATTTCTTGCAATCTTCCGAGAAGCAGTACAAACAAGGATTAAATCATTTGCAAATATGAGATGATTAATATTAAATCTCATGTTGCTATGAAAACCTAGAATCAGGCCAAGGTGGCCAACATGATTCAAGATGGTTGTAAGGTTTTGAGTGACCAAGACAAAAAGGAAAGGAGACAAGGGATCCCCTTGTCTGATACCTCTAAACCTAGAGAACTAAGATGTATGGGAGCCACTAATAATCAACTAGAAATAGGGAGAAGAAATTCATTCATGAACCTAGTCTATCCAGATTTTAGGAAACTTTATTTTGTGTAAAGTTTCTAGAATGGCTGACCATTAGATAGTATCAATGGTCTACTCAATATCTATTTTAGTTAACATCCTTGTGGGGATATTAGAATCTGTTTCTAAAGAGTGAGTGATTTCCTGAGCAGCAAGGATGTTATCAGAGGTCAAACAGGCCGGAATAAAACCTGTTTGCTTAAGGCTCAGTAAGTTGTGAAACACCAGCTTAAGGCGGGAAGTAAGAATTTTTGAGATAATTTTGTAAGAAATGTTACAAAGAGAGATAGGGTGAAAGTCTGTAACACACTGAGGGTTATCACTTTTGGGGATAAGGACCACATAAGCTTTTCCCCAGGCATTTGGAAGATTGCAAGAGTTAAAGAAATGTGAAACCACACAAAAAAACTTGTCGCCAATCACATTCCAATAAGACAAGTAAAACTCTGCGGTAAACCTGTTAGGGCGAGGGGATTTTCCTTTTGTCATAGCTCGGAGAGCTCTGTAAACCTCTGGTTTTGAGATAGGTTTGATTAGAGACTCTACATCATGACTGTTGAAAAAAAGAAGATCCCTAGGAAAAGCGGCTAAAACTTGGTTAGAGGAATTTGAGGAAACAGATATCAAGAGAAAGGAGAAATGGTTTAAAAAACAGTCGTTGATATTCTTAGGGAAGTCATAATAGTTACTTGCATGATACATGATATTAGAGATTTTGCTTTTATGTTGTTTGATACGAGCAAAATTTTGGAACAAAGAAGTATTTTGATCTCTCTTGAGGATTGATAAGTGCTCGTGTTATAGTAACGCGAAGTGTTATTATCTTACATTGAGCATAACTTTTATTAGATTTTATCATTAATTAGTGTGTATTTGTGTGCTTTTGTGCATTGTAGGGTTCTGGAGCCAATTCGGAGAAAAAGAGCAAAGTTAGGTCATGTTCGCCGTTGTTGGAGAGTTCTCGAACCAAGCAGGGAACAAGGCATGAGCCTAGACTTGTGGGTGTGTGCCAACCTCCTTTGGAGGGGCACAAAGGCAGTCACATTCACAATAAGTCTAACTCGTGTAGCATAGGAGAACTTCACTAATGAGGAGAATTGAAGCAATCAACATGATCTACCGTTGATTTGTGCCCAATTCAATGGCCTCGATGAAGAACGATGGAATCGGGAGCATTTGATGCGTGAATACTATAGCAGTACTATAGAAAATCAATGTAGCAGTTTAGTGTTCACTGCACGCCAGAATTCAGAATCCAAAAATCCATACGGGCGCGTGGAAATTCCACACGGCCGTGTGAAATCCCGATTTCAGCCAATTTTCCAGCCGCGACTCAGACTATTTAAAGGCTTTTTTGGTGACTTTTTGGGGATCTTTTCGCCTATTCTCTGGAGGGTCGTGGCTAGGGTTTGGAGAGGACTTTGTGGAGGATTGGAGCGCGTCATCGGCATCGACATTGAAGCTCATCGAAAGATAGCTATTGGGGGAGATTTCGTTAGTACCGATTCGGTGAGGTGTGCCTTAGGCTTGACGAGGAGCTTGGTGGAGAGACGAATCGACCACACAAGACCATATCCAGGCTACACAAGAGGGTTTTCATCTATGTTTTAAATTTGTGTTCATTTATATACATTGATGGATTTGTATAGCTCCATGAGGTGCTAAACCCCTTGTGGGTATTCGGACTTGTAAATCCTAGGATGATTATATTTCTATGGCATGTTATTATGCTTTCTTTATTGATGAATTTAATTGAGTTCCAATCTTGATTGATTCTTGTATTGATTTTCCCTTAGATGTGACAGTAGGGTTAGAGTCATCTAGGTTATCCTTTGGAGGTGTGGCAACTCCTATAGGATTAGACTACTCGAGATTGGAGAAGGTCGAGAGGGTGAGTCGTGAGATAGGAAAACATCTCCTTTCCCCCCGGTGTGATTTTTCCTACCTCCCCATTCCAAGAGTTCTTAGCGGTTGAAATAGAGCGAAGTGCTAGGAGATGAACTCCCCTGGGGCTTAGTCGCGAGAGCGACAGAGTGAAGGGTTGTAGTGAATCCTAGTGTTGGGGCTTAATTGAGACTAGGGTTTTTCCACCTTGACCAAAGGGTTAGAACTACACTTAGGAACAAGACTAATCACTTGGATTCTCTAGAACGTAAAGCAATCCCACGTAGTGTGAGGTTTAGGAAGATGGACTCCCCTGGGACTTAGTTGATAGGTCAACAAGAGTTAAGGGTCATAGTGAAACCTAATGCAGGGACATAATGTTGGGGTTAGTCACGGTTGACCTTAGATTTGGTACCGTGTGCTTTAGGATGTCCATGACTCATTAAGCATCAATAGGAGAGTATAATAGCATTGTCATGCACTAGAAGCATTAATCGTAGGGGTAGCATTGTCTTTCTCTCTTTTACTCTTAGTTTGCACCTTCTTACCTTCCATATTTCTCTTTATTTTCATATTGCTTTCGATTACTCTTTCACACACATACATTGATTCTGTTCTCACTTTTCGTACACCATACTAGCTAATTAGCAATCACTTGTATCTACAATCCCAACTCCTTGTGGATTCGACTACCCTCTCACAGGGGTACTATAATTACTGCGACAACCCGTGCACTTTCAGGCCCCTGTCAAAGTTTTTGGGGGAGTTCACATTGCACACACCTTACTTGTGCGTTCAATTGCCTATACTCATGTAGCCCGTGGCGGTTCACCTTAGTTGCAAAGGTTGTATTCTTAGAGTTTAGGAGAATTTTTAACATTGTATCTCATTATGCTCTAGTTTTTACTTGAATTTTAGAGAATTTTTGCTCGATTATCTCATAGTGCACTACTTACTCTTGAAATCTTTTGGAAACTCAAGCTTGATGTTTTTAAGGACTAGTTTATCATCGTTTTATTGAGTTCTTAATAAAAAAAAAACTTGCGAGCTTGTAAATATTTTCTAGTTTTAATTGTGCATTTGGATTGGAAAGAGCTACCTCCTATGAAGTATGTAGCTACTCCCATAAGTCAGATACAAGTTATGCCCTAATGAGAGAAAGTGCTATCTCATGGGAAGCGTGAAAGCTACTACCCCGGTAGAAAAAGCTACCTCGTCAAAAGTGTGAAAGCTACCTTTGGCTGCCGCCTAGGAAAAAGCTACCTTAGAGGTTGTGTGAAGGTACTATCTCCCTACTTGTGTATATAAATAAGTCCTTTTAACAAGAGTTTGAAGAGTACTTTTTGGGTTATTTTGAGTGAGTTGACACACACTTACACATTTTCGAGTTGTTATCCTTTTTTATTCAAGTTTTTAGCTAGAGAAATGATATCTTTATTCAATGTTTTGATTTCCCCTTACTTGTAGAATGCTTCCTTTGCATACTTTTGGTGAACCTAAGGCTGAGAAGTTTGGACGAAAGAAGTATTTTGATCTTCCTTGAGGACCCACAGCATGCACGCCCTTTGAGCCAAGAAGATAGAACTCTATCTGAGAAGAGTGTTATGTCTCTTGAGAGATCAAAGCCAAATTGTGGTCTAGGGGTCAAAGTTTAGGGGGTCTTCACTTTCCATCAACGATATTTCCTTCTTAATGTTTTAGATCTCCACATCAATTGAACGAATACCTGTAGCTTTCCAAGAAGTCAAGTTAGTTCTCATTTGAGCAAGATAATTAAAAAAAGAGAGAAGAGGAGAACCAGGATTAAGAGAGGATCAAGCCTTGATTACACTATTATGGCATCCCTCATAATCTAGTAAATAATTCTCAAAATGGAAAATCTTATGAGGAGAGAGAAAATTGTTTTTTGCTGTAAGAAAAATCTGAGAGTGATCTGAGTTAAAGCGGGAAAGGTGCTGATTAATATAGGAGTTAAACCCAGAATTCCAGCTAACGTTTGCTAACTAACAATCAAGGTGAGCCCATCGATGTGGGGAGTGAGCTTGACTATTACACCACATGTGGTATGATCCTGAGAAACCTAAATCAAGCAGATGGTTTTTAGAAATAAAACTTAAAAAACTCAAAGTAATGTGAAAAAAACCTCACTTATGCTTGTTATTAGAGACAATCGCATTGAAGTCCCTAGCCAAGAACCAAAAGAGACAAAGACTAGAGATCGGAGTTAAGGAATCCTAGAGCTGATTATGTTCAGAGAGCCGCTGGGAATTGTAAACCATGGTGAAGATCCAAGAACAGGAGTTTGCAGTAATAACAAGGTGTATAGAAGATTTCATACCCACAATAATAGTAGCCGCTACTATGTTTTTGTTTCAAAGGACTATAATACCTTCTAAAAGACCAATAGCTAGAGTGGCGGCCCAATCCCAGTGTTTGTGAAAGAAATTGTAGAAATTATAAACCCTGGTGGTATTAGCTTTTAATTCGATCAAACATATTATATGTGGCTTCAAACAAGAAGCAAAGTCCTTGATGCGATCGATTGTATTTGGATTGGAGACCACCCTACAATTCCAGCAAATGATATTTAGAGAGTTCATATCAAAACCAAGAGAAAGGAGAATAAGAAACATGCTAAGAGGTTAGAGAATTACTTCCCTTCTTCTGAAGGTTCTCTGCCTTACTAGTGCCTCGGTGGGCTAATGCTGCTTGCTTGACATCTCATTGAAACTTGATGAGAGTCATATTATTGTTTGTCTCCGTGTCACTCCTAGAGACATCCGAACCTTTGGACTCCATGTCAGTGTTTGCTTTAGACTCCGAGAAGGGGTCGATTTGAGTAGAGCCATAGAGGCCCTCTATGACTTTGCCTACTACTAGAGAGTGAGCAGTTGTTTGTGGGCCATCTCCTATTTTAGAATGGGAATGTTGAAGAGAGGAGATGCGGATGGGATTTTAGTGGAGTGTAGGCTCCTTTCTAGGGTTTCTGGAAATGAAGGTTCCTGTTGGGAGAATATTTGTCTCATCACCGATGGAAGGGCCAATTGGAGAAAAGGAAGGAGTGTGGGATATCGGGAAGTTTCGATTTTCAAGGGAGCTAAGAGGTTATGAGGGAGAGGATGGGATATGAGAAGATTTCTCTCCAACTTCCCAAGTTCTGTCAGTACATTTGGACTCAACAAGGGCCCCTTTACCTTTTTGACAACGGAAGGACGGAACTCCACATGCCACACTATAGTTCCTCCTCCCTTACCTTGCCTCCTGAACCCACCACGGGTTGCATGGAAGGAGGTCTTATATGCCATGTGTTGAGCTGAGGTCATTAGTGGAGGCCTTATATCTGCTTCTAGCTCATCGTCTCTATGCAAACTGTGGGCCAAAGCACCACCAGCTCTTCCATGCCGGCTAGGATGACACCGTCGAGCATGTAACCAAGGCCCCAATTCAGGATTTTCATCAAGAGTTTGAACTGATTTTGTGTCTTGACCAGGAAATTTGTTTCTCCGATCCAACCCTGCCCCATCTATGAGTATGCTAGATTCCATCATCACGGGCTCAGAAATAGAAGTTGATGAGCACATTAATGAACTAGAAGTAGGCATACGATAGCGAGGATTTGGATAGAGAGATTCTCTATGGCCGAGAACACCACATTTGAAACAAAAGACTAGAAGCTTCTCATATTGAACAAGAGCCAGTATGGAGTTATCTCCATAATTAACCCAGACTCCTTATTGAAGAGGGAGCCAACGATCTATCTCCATGCAAATTCTTACAAAGCGGGTTCGAGAATGAGAGAGAGTGTGTTTGTCAACTTTGAGCACTTTACTAAAGTGAGAGACCACCATTTCTAGGGTTTCTCCGTTCATTAGTTCAATTGTAAGGTGATAGATTTGGATCCACATTGTAGCCACAGAAAGTTGTTCAAATGCCGGTTGATATTCCTCAGTCCAGGGAGCAAGCTGAAGGACCCGGCCGGCAACCATCCGAGGGTCGCCATACAGGAGTTTAAAGTAAAGCTCTTCCAAATCACACTGAATAAAGTAAAAACCGTAAGGAAGATTTGAGCCCTAAAGCTTCCAAGGCCTCTCCAAGCGTCTTCCAAAGCTAGCTTAGTTTGATCCAAAGGTAGAGCTTTCCTAAGGAACTTAGCATAGAGAGATATATGCATGCTATCACGAGTATGGAGCCAGGATTAACAGTCGATGGAAACCTGGCCTTTGACTATGGTTTTCACTCTCTGAAAGTGTTTTAGATTAAGGAGGGGAGAGGCTTCATTCCTACCATACTGCAAAGAAGAGCTCACCACCTTTTCCCGCGTGTTCCCCTTGTGCCTCTAGAGGAAGGTTTAGGGGGAGGAACGCCAGAAGTCATAACCCTGGGAGGGGAGAAACATAGAGAAGATCAGCTCACAAAGCAGTGAAGAAACACAAAGAAGATTAGTGGTAGAGACTTTCCTTCAACTACTTGGAACTTAGCTTCCATACTTGAGTTACTGTACCTCACATCCGGAGTTGTAAACAAAAGCCTTTTGAAAGATGCCTGCATCTACTTGTACTTCAACTACTATTAGATGGAAAAGGAGTTAAGAATCAATAACCATCATGCAACTGATCAACAATGAAGACAATGAGAGAATGGATCCTACTCAAAAGAAACAATGCAGTATTATTTTGAAGAAACTAATGAATCACGCAAGTGTTCTTCTTCAGAAACACTTGCACTTGCACAGAATAGAACCAAAACTTGATTACAAGGCCTTCAGACTACATCTAGGTTCGCTACTAATGTTAAGCAAACTCTTCCTAATGCAATGCAAAACCATCCTTCCACTGATGAAGTTCATATCAAAGCCAAAAAAACTGAATAACATATTTAATATAAGTTGGAAGATAAGGAACAAGTGGTGGATTGATATGCCAGAACCTCAGCAGAAAAGAAACAAAAGGTATTAGTTAAGACTTGATAATAATAAGTATTATGGGTTATATTTTTCTTTTCAGTATATTATTGGCGATCATATGTCTATACAGGTTACAATTGTACGTCAACAAAAATTTATTAGAAACAAAAGAGGCCAAGCAGGGTTTGCAAACTCATCTATTTACTAGTGAAACAAAGACATTGAAGACTTGCAAAGGAATATAGTTAGTCATAAGGTTTCTAATGGTATATGTAAAGTTGTTGATTGTTGTTGCAATTTTTGATGTTGTGTTATCTTAGATGGTGGTGTAGAAGAAAAACATGATGACCAACCTTTGGATACTGATAAGTGCTTGTGTTATAGTACCGCGAAGCGTTATTATCTTACAATGAGCATCTCTTTTATCAGATTTTATCACTAAATTGTGTGCATTTGTGTGCTTTTGTGCATTGTAGGTTTGTGAACCTAATTGGAAGAAGAAAAACAAAGTTAGATCGTGTTTGCCGTTGTTGGGAAGTTTTCGAACCAAGCAAGGAACAAGGCATGAGCCTAGACTTGTGAGTGTGTGCCAACCTCCTTTGGAAGGGCACAAGGGCAGTCACATTCACAATAAGTCTAACTCGTGTAGCTTAGGAGAACTTCACCAATAAGGAGATTTGAAGCAATCGGCACGATTTACCATTGATTGTGTGCTCAATTCAATGGCCTCGATGAAGAACAGTGAATTCGGGAGCATTTCGGCAAGGTACTGTAGAAGCACTGTAGCAAGTTAACGTAGCAAAAATGTAGCAAGTTACTGTTCACTGTCTGCCGAAAATCAGCATTCCAACAACTTCACATGGGCGTGTGGAAATTCCACACGGCCGTGCAAAATCCCGATTTAGCCGATTTTAAGCCGCAACTCAACGTTATAAAAGCCCATTTTGGAGACTTTTTACACATCTTTTTGCCAATCTTTTCTCTCAACTTCTAGAAGGTTGTGGCTAGGGTTTGGAGAGGACTTTTGGGGAGGATCGAAGTGCGTCATCGGCATCATCATTGACGTCCGGTGGACGCACAAGACCACGGCCACACCATACGCAAGGAGGTTTTCATCTATGCTTTCAATTTGTTTTAATATTTATATTTTGATGGATTTGTATAGCTCCATAAGGAGCTAAACCCCTTATGGGTATTCGGACTTGTAAACCCTAGGATTATTATGTTTGTATAACATTGTTATTATGCTTTTCCATTATTGATGAATAAATTCGAGTTTCAATCCTAATTGCTTCTTGTAATTATTTTCTTTTAGCCGTGACACTAGGATTGAGGACAATCTATGTTATCCTTTGGAGGTGTGACAACTCCTATAGGGTTAGACTACTTAAGATCGAAGAGGGTTGAGAGGGTGAGTCGTGAGGTAGCGGAACGACCCCTTTCCCCTTCGGTGTGATTCTCACTACCTCCGTGTTCCATGATTTCTTAGCGGTCGAGATAAAGTGAAGTGCTAGGAGAGGAACTCCAATGGGTCTTAGTTGCACGAGCAACAGAGTGAAGGGTTGAAGTGAATCATAGTATTGGGGTTTAATTGAGACTAGGGTTCTTCCACCCGGACCAAAGGATTAGAACTATACATAGAAACAGGGGTTTGTCACTAGGAATCCCTAGAACTTAAAGCAATCCCACGTAGTGTGAGGCTTAGGAAGACGTACTCCCTTAGGGCTTAGTTAACAGGTCAACGAGAGTCAAGGGTCGTAGTGAAAACCTAATGCCGTGGTATAGTGTTGGGGTTAGTCACGGTTGACCTTAGTTTTGGGACCGTGTGTTTAAGGATATCCTCGACTCAATTAACATCAATAGGAAAGTATAATAGCATTGTCATGCACTAGAAGCATAAGTCCTAAGAGTAGCTTGTCCGGGTACCCAACTTTACTCATTGCTTGTCCTTCTTTATTTACTCCTACTTGCACTCTCTCACCTTCCATATTTCTATTTTATTTCTTATCTCTTTACATTTGCTTTCACACTCACTCGTTGATTCTCTTCACACTCACAAGCCGATATTGAAGAAGCACCCGAAATTGAAGAAGTAGGGTGCGAAGCAACAAAGGAGAAAGAGATGGCACCATTACCCTACAAGCCGAGGATCCCCTACCCTTCGAGGTTGAAGAATGACCAAGACAATGAGCAATACAAGAAATTTCTGGGTATGTTCAAACAGTTGCACATCAACATACCGTTCACGGAGGCATTGGCCCAATTGCCTAAGTATGCGAAGTTCTTAAAGGACCTCTTGACCAACAAGAGGAAGTTGGAGGAGAGTGCAGTTGTGGTACTTGACGCTAATTGCTCGGCCGTCTTGCAAAAGAACATGCCAAGTAAGAGAAAAGATCCCAGGAATTTCATCATACCGTGCAACATCGAGAACTTAGGTGAAGAGATGACATTGGCCAATTCGGAGGCAAGCATCAATGTCATGCCTTACACCTTCTTCCAAAAGCTAGGCTTGGGCGAGCCTAGACCTACTCGAATGACACTTCAACTCACGGACCGATCGGTGAGGTATTCGAGGGGGATTGTGGAAGATGTCTTGGTGAAAGTAGACAAATACATCTTTCCTGTAGGCTTTGTAGTACATGATGTCGATGAGGATGTCGAAGTACCACTGATTCTTGGGAGGCCGTTCTTGCGTACTTCCAAGGCTTTGATAGACATGGATGGCGGAGAGCTCACATTGAGGGTTGGAGACGATAAGCTCACCTATCTCCTTGCAGAAGCCATGAGACATTCTCTTGATTTCGATGACACTTTGTTCTTTCTTGATGCTACTGATGAATATGTTGATGAATACGTACAGGAATTGATGAAACCGGATCCGTATGAAGGGTGGCCGGACCAAAGACGTGGAGATCAAAGAAGAAGTGCTTTCACTTGGTCTAGTCAAGCAAGATATCAAGCCGGACCTGGGACTCCTGAAAAAGATGAAGAGAAAGATGAAGAGAGCGAAGAAGCGCCACACGAAGAGACCCAAAGACAATGGGGATGAGCAAGAACAGAGTAAGGATGGTTCACCCTTGTGTGGTAACAAAATCGCTAACTCTCCATCTATTCTACAAAAATTATGTACTGCATGCTTTCAGGTTGTAGGGAAGAGGGCAACCTTTATTCATGAACCCCCGTAAGGTAAGGAAGGTACGTCAAGCTAAGTGACGTTAAACAAGCTCTTCTTGGGAGGCAACCCAAGGTTTTACAGTTTTTCTAGGACTTAGTTTAGTTTTAGGTTGAATAAAAGTCTTAGTTTTGGTGTCCTGATTTTCAATATATGTGTTGTGTTTTTACTGTGGATTATTGACGTTTTTCGTGTGCCTAAACGATTATTGACGAAGTTTGAGTCGGTTGAGCATGTTTCCCATGGTTGTTGGTCTTGTTTTGATGGTTTTCACAGGCTCCAAGCATCGTATTTATGTTTCTGAGTTTTTTTTGTAAGTCTGTGATTTTTTCTAAGTCAACTAGAGAAAACACATGGCCGTGTGGAATTAACACACGGGCGTGTGTTACCATCTAGGGCTCAGCCAAAAAGGGCACAGGGGCGTGACCTATCCCCTGTGAAGAACCTCAGAAGGGGCACATGCCTGTGTGGAATTTCCACACGGCCGTGTGAAAACCTGCAGAACTTAAGCTCTCAGTCAAGAGAGTCCACAGGGGCGTGTGGGTGCCCCTGTGAGTAACCCTGTGTTAAGGCACACAGCCGTGTGGAAATTCCACACGGTTGTGTGAAACTCTGCAGAAACCCCCTCTTTCTCCCGAGAAACCATAGGGGCATGTCGCTGCCCCTGTGGGAGAACTTGTGAAAGGCACACGGCCGTGTTGCAAGTTCACACGCCCGTGTGGAACACTTAGACAATTCTCAGGACGAACCAGAGAAGCCACAGGGGCGTGTGGGTACCCCTGTGGCTGGCCTTGTGTTCTTGGCCAGGTTGGGCACACGGGCGTGTTGAATTTCCACACGGCCGTGTGAAATTTTACAGAGGCCTTCTGTGTTTTCCCGTGAATCCACAGGGGCGTGTACTAGTCCGCTATGGAGTCCCCTGTGAAGGCACACGGCCGTGTGATTGATAAGTGCTCGTGTTATAGTAATGTGAAGCGTTATTATCTTGCAATGAGCATTAATTTAATCAGATTTTATCAGTAATTAGTGTGTATTTGTGTTCTTTTATGCATTGAAGAGTTGTGGAGAAGATTTAGAGAAAAAGAAGCAAGAATAGGTTATGTTCGCCATTGTTGAGGAGTTCTCGGACAAAGCAAGGAACAAGGCACGAGTCTAGACTTGTGGGTGTGTGCCAACCTCCATTGGAGGGGCACAAGGGCAGTCACATTCACAAAAGTCTAACTCGTGTAGCATTGGAGAATTTCGTCAAAGAAGAGAAATGAAGTAATCGACATAATCTACCATTGATTGTGTGCCCAATTCAATGGCCTCGATGAAGAACGATGAATTCGGGAGCATGTCGGCTAAGTACTGCAGCAGTACTGTAGCAAAAACATTGTAGTAAAGTTACTGTTCACAGTGCCGAAAAATCACGATTTCAAAATTTCCACACGGGCGTGTGGAATTAAGACACGGGCGTGTGGAATTCCTTGTTTTTCACAGGGCCGTGTGGAATTAACATAGGGGCCTGTGGAACTCCGATTTCAGCAAGATTTCAACCTATAAATAGCCCGTTTTCATATCTATTTGGGGACCCTCCCCTTCTATCACTTGGATATCTTTTGGGGGGCTTTCGGCTAGGGTTTGGAGAGGTTCTTGGAGGTCTTTGGAGGTGATTAAACGGGATCGACATCGACATCCTTTGGAAGAAAGCTATTGGGGAAGCTCTCATCGGCATTGATTTGTCGAGGTGTGCCTTAGGCTTGACAAGGAATTCGTTGGAGAAGACACGCGACTACACAAGACCATCGATACGATCTACAAGGGGGTTTTCTTTATGATTTTCATGCATATGTTCTTAAACAATTTATTGACTTTGTATTGCTCCATCGAGAGCTAAACCCTAGTGGGTATTCGGACTTGTAAACCCAAGGATGATATTGTTTCTATGACTTTTATTATGCTTTCTTAATTTAATGTTCTATTATTGAGTTCCAATCTTGCATGTCGATTGTATGAGATTTTCCCTTAGCCGTGACACTAGGGTTGAGAATCTATTAGGTTATCCTTTGAGGGTGTGACAACCTCTATAGGATTAGACTACACAAGGTTGGAGAGGGTTGAGAGGGAGAGTTGTGAGGTAGCGATGTACCCCTTTCCCCTCCGGTGTGGTTTCTCCCTACCTCCGTTTCCTTGATTCATTAGCGGTCGAGATAGAGTGAAGTGCTAGGTAGATAAACTCCTCTGGGGCTTAGTTACTCGAGTAACAGAGTGAAGGGTTGAAGTGAATCCTACGCACTGGGGCTTAATCTAAACTAGGGTTCTTCCACCTGGACCAAAGGGTTAGAACTACACATAGGAACAGGTTTTACAACTAGGAGTCCCTAGAACTTAATGCAATCCCACGTAGTGTGAGGCTTAGGTAGATATACTCCTCTAGGGCTTAGTTGACAGGTCAACGAGAGTCAAGAGTCGTAGTGAATCCTAATGCCGGGGCATAGTGTTGGGGTCAGTCACGGTTGACCTTAGGTTTGGGACCGTGTGTTTAAGGATATCCTCAACTCAATTAGACATCAATTAGAGGGTATAATACTAGTCTTGCACTAGAAGCATTAGTCTTAGGGGGAGCTTTGTCCGGGTACCCCATCTTTATATCGATTACCTCTCCTACCCTCATTATTCTTCTTGCACTCTTTTATTTTCTTTTATATATATATATATATATATATATATATATATATATACTTCTTTCATCATCGACTTCTTTCATAGCTAAATAGCGATAACACTTGTTTCTGAATACTATTCTCTGTGGATACGACTACCCACTCACCAGGGTAACTTTTATTACTTCGACAAACCTGTGCACTTGCGGGGTACACACGCAAGGGGTGTGTCAGTGATATAGTCCAGAGAGTGACCAGAGCGCACACAGGGACGTGTGTGAGCCTCTGAGAACCCTAATTTCATAAGCACACGGCTGTGTGAACTCCGAGAACTTCAAAAGCTGCGCATTTTCTTATAAGATTTCACTCGTGTCTCTTCATCTAATCACTCTCAAACTCTCTTTGAACCTCTCTACTATTTTCCTGACCTTCTCATCGTGTTTTTGGGGGATTTAGACGAGTTTTCTGGCCGATTTCTAAAGCTTACTCATCCACACCGTCGGTAAGAACTTCAAATCCTTTTTCTACATCAAATCTTGATTTAATTCGTTCTTTCCATTAATTTAGCTTATTTTGAATGATTAGAATGTATGCGAACATGCTTAGAAAAAAATAAGAATGAAATTTGATGTAAATTTGGAATTTTTAGAACCACGGCCGTGGGGCTCTGTCCGCCAAAAGCTACACACAGGCGTGTGGAATTTCCACACGGCCGTGTGAATTTCTACAGATTTTGTTTTTGAAATGATCTTCGACTGTTTTCTTTTCCGATCTTGCAAATATAGCTTCTAGGTCCAATAAATTGGCTGGAAAAAGCCCTCGCGAGCCTACACCCCCTCCAGAGCAGGTTGAGTTCAGTATTCCCGAGCACCAGGCCCATTTTGAGAGACTGTCGACACTATGATTCGGACAGTCACGATATCCGGACCTAAGCACTATTAGAGGGATACAGGGGGGCGACAGTGTTGCAGACGAGATCGAGGAGTTATTGTCTGTAGGCAGTTGGCAGAGATTACTGATGATCAAAGAGCCAGCTGTTCGAGAGGTGACACTCGAGGTCCTGGCATCATTCGAGTTCAACAGATCATACAGTGCTTTCGCTACACCAGATATTATTCAGTTTAGAGCACTGGGTCAACATTTCAGCCTCAGTGTAACCTAGTTCTCGATTGTGATGGGGTTATATGATGAGGCCTATACACAGACAGAGGAGTACGAGGCGCTTCCCACCGAGTACCCCGGTACTTTGACTCCGCAGTGCGCATATAGCAGGTTATGCGGACAGGGACAGTATGAGCCAGGGGTGTCTAAGGCCACCTGCTTGTCCAAAGCCTCTCACCGATACATTCACGCCATACTGAGTCGATTAGTGAGTGGACGGGGAGATAGTAGAGGGGTTTTGAGCCACCAGGAGCTCCTGTACCTGTATTCGATGGTCGAGAGCGAGCCACTCCACCTAGGGCACATTGTAGTACACTACATCCGCCACCAGGGCCAATACCCCAGGGTGCGAGTTATCTTCTCAGGCCCGTACATCACACGAGTGATTATGGGCTTAGGACTTCGAGACGAAGTTCGCGGAGCCGAGAGGATTTCTACACCAGCTGCATTGGGAGTTGAGACACTGAGACTGATGGAGATGGTCCGCAGATCAGGACCAGGATTTTACACCTTGATCATCCCTCACTCAGAGTCTACAAAGTCAGATCAGGCCGAGGGGTCACAGGCAGCACTAGAGCCACCCCTAGGGCAAGCAAAAGCCGAGGCACCACCCACAGCACCGGAGCCACCTCCAGTGCAGATCTTTTCTCCTTCTCGAGGCCAGGACAAGTTTCAGCGCCTCGAGAGTGCTGTGGGTATTTTGCAGACAGAGTTGGCCGGGGTCAGGGCTGCACACGCCGCACAGCATTCAGAGACGATGACACGGCTTGAGACTATACAGCGATTACTTGAGCAGGCCGTGTCATCACCATTCGTGGCACAGCCCAGAGCCCCTACTCCACCACCTTCTCCAGCTCCATCAGTAGCAGATCCACTTGTAGAGGCCGCAGCAGCTGTAGCAACACCAGAGGCTCCACAGCAGGACACCGACGCTGAGGCATCGTAGTTTTATTTTTATTTCTATTACACTTTTATTTTCGTATTCTATTGGACTTGTAGTACTCAGAAAGGATCTTCCTTCTGAGTTTATTTTTATTTTGCTTTTATTTTTCTTTTATTTTATCTCGAGTTGTATTTCATGGTCATATCTTTATATACTCGAGTTTTATTTTTACTATTTTTTTGGCGCTACTGAATACCTTGTGTGTGTGTGTGTGTGCATAGATGGTCTTGGACGTAAGGAATTTAAGGAACAGTCATAGAAACGGTCATGGAACCGTGTGTGCTTCACAACCCATTGAGACTCAACTCTTAATACACCTAGCTCCATCAAACGCAACACTTGGAGTTCAGGGGAGTAATGTTTCAAATGCCTACTTCCACACTAATTTTTTTACACTTCTTCACTTTTATTGTGCTTCCATGCGTACATTGGGGACAATGTACATCTTAAGTGTGGGGTTGAGTTGACTTTGCACACACCTTTACTTGTGCGTTCGATTGGTTTTGCTCATGTAGCCTATGGCGGTTCACCTTAGTTGCAACAGTTGTATTCTTATAGTTTAGGAGAATTTTTAACATTGTATTTTATCATGCTCTAGTTTTTTCTTGAATTTTTATGGAATTTTTTTCTCGATTATCTCTTTTTGCACTACTCACTCTTGGAATCTTTTGGAAACTCGAACTCGAAGTTTTAAGGACTAGTTTAGTACTACTCTAGTAAGTTGTGAAGTTTTTATGTAACTAAAAAAAAAAACTAATGAGTTTGTGAATATTATTCAAGCTTTTATTTGCGCATTTGGGGTGGAAAGAGCTACCTCCTATGAAGTATGTAGCTACTCTCGTAAGTCGGATACAAGTTATGCCCTAATGAGAGAAAGAGCTATCTCATGGGAAGCGTGAAAGCTACTACCCCGGTAGAAAGAGCTACCTCCTCGAAAGTGTGAAAGCTACCTTTGGCAGCCGCCTAGGAAAGGGCTACCTTAGAGGTTGAGTCAAGCTACTACTTCCTTACTTTGTGTATATAAATAAGTCCTTCTAACAAGAATTTGAGGAGTACTCGTTGGTTCTTTTGAGTGAATTAGCACACACTAACACATTTTCGAGTTGTTATCCTTTTTTATTCGAGTTTTTAGCTAGAGCATTGGTAACCTTATGCAATGTTTTGATTTCCCCTTACTTGTACAATGCTTCTTTTGCATACTCTTGGTGAACCTAAGGCCGAGCACTTTCAATTGTTCTTTCCAAGTACTTTCACATTCTATTTTGCTTGAGGACAAGCAAAAGATTAAGCGTGGGGGGGTTTGATAAGTGCTCGTGTTATAGCAATGCGAAGCGTTATTATCTTGCAGTGAGCATTGATTTAATCAGATTTTATCACTAAAAAGTGTTCATTTGTTTACTTTTGTGAATTGTAGGGTTGTGAATATAAATTGGAGAAAAGGAACGAAGTTAGATCGTGTTTGCCGTTGTTGGGAGTCACAAAGGCACAAAGACAGTCACATTCACAATAAGTCTAGCTTGTGCTAACAAGAAGAACTTCATCAATTAGGAGATCAGAAGCAATCGGACTGTAGCAAGTTACTGTAGTAAAAATAATGTAGCAGGCTACTATTCATTTTCAGCCGAAATTCAGAAAACCAGAGAGTTCACACGGGCATGTGAAAATTCCACAAGGCCGTGTGAAATCCCAATAAGTTCAATTTTAAATCCGCGACTCAACGTTATGAAAGCCCGTTTTGGGAGACTGTTTTGGGATCTTTTTGGCTCTTCTTTGCCCTAACTTCTAGAGAGGCGCGGCTAAGGTTTGGAGAGGACTTCGTGAAGGTTTGAAGCGCGTCATTGGTCCTAACATCAACGTCCTACGGCGGCACAAGACCACGGCCACATCCGACACAAGGGGGTTTTCATCTATGCATTCAAATTGTATTCTTATTATTATTTTTATGGGTTTGTATAGCTCCATGAGGAGCTAAACCCCTTGTGGGTATTTGGACTTGTAAACCCTAGGATTATTATGTTTTTCTTTGACATTGCTATTATGTTTTTCCATAATTGATGAATAAAGTTGAGTTTCAATCTTAAATTCTTTTCTTTTATTATTGTTTTCCCTTAGCCGTGACACTAGGGTTAAGAACAATCTAGGTTATCCTTTGGAGGTGTGACAACTCCTATAGGATTAGACTACATAGGGTTGAAGAGGGTTGAGAGGGTGAGTCGTGATGTAGCGGAACGTCCCCTTTCCCCTCCGATGTGATTCTCCCTACCTCCATGTTCCATGATTTATTTGCGGTCGAGATAGAGTTAGGTGCTAGGCGATAAACTCCCCTAGGGCTTTACCTCGCAAATACAAAAGTATAGGGTTGAAGTGAATCTTAGCACCGGGACTTAATTTAGACTAGGGTTCTCTCACCTGGACCAAAGGGTTAGAACTATACATAGGAACAGGGTTAATCACTAGGAGTCCCTAGAACTTAAGGCAATTCCATATAGTGTGAGGCGTAGGTAGATAGACTCCCCTAGGGCTTAGTTGACAGGTCAACGAGAGTCAAGGGTCGTAGTGAAACCTAATGACCGGAACATTGTGTTGGGATTAGTTACGGTTGACCTTAGGTTTGGGACTATGTATTTAAGGATTTCTCGACTCAATTAACATCAATAGGAAGGTATAATAGCATTGTCTTGCACTAGAAGCATAAGTACTGGGGGTAGCTTGTCCGGATACCCATCTTTTCCCATTGCTAGTCCTACTCTTTTACTCTTAGTTGCACTCTCTCGTCTTCGACACTTCTCTTTTAATTCTTGATTTTAACGATTATTTTCGCACTCACTCACCGATTTCTTTCCACACAATGCGATAGCTAAATAGTGAAATCTTGTATCTTAAGTACCTATTCCCTGTGGATTCGACTACCCAATCACCGGGGTATTTTATTACTTCGACAACCCGTGCACTTTTGGGCCCCTGTCATGGCCACATGGGGTAGTCCAGAGAGCGACCAGAGTGCACACAGGGGCGTGTGCTGGCCCCGGTGAACCCTAATTTCAGAGGCACACGGCCATGTTGATTACCAGAACTTCAAAAGCCGCGATTTTCTTTTGGTTTCCACTCGTGCCTTTCTGCTTTTTCACTCCAAACCGCTCTCCAACCCTCTCTTACACTTCCCTGATCTTCTCTGAACGGTTTTAATGTTTTATTTGGAGTTTTCCAGCCGATTTCAAAGTTTTCTCTATCCACACCGTGGGTAAGAACTTCAAGCCCTTTCTCTTCGTCAATATTGATTTACTTCGTTCTTGTTGGTTATTTCGCTTGGTTTGCATGATTAAATTGTTTGTGAATGCATTTACAAATGTTTGAGAATGAATATTTTTGTGAAGATGAAATTCTAACCCCATGACCGTGCAGCTCTATTCGCCTAACAATCTATACTGGCTTGTGGAATTTCCACACGGCCGTGTGGATCCCTACAAAATGAACTATAATGATGGTTTGACTGATTTTATTTCCGGAATGGCACCCAGGTCAAAGCAAGTGCTAGTAAGAGACCCTTCGAGCCATCTACTAAGCAGATTAGCTTCGCCAAGCCTGAACACTGAGTGAGACATGACAGATTGGTGAAGCTCAAGTTTAGACAATCTTGATACATAGATTTGAGCTATTTAAGAATAGCTGAGTGGGGTAATGATATGGCGGACGAGGTTTTGGAGCTTATAGCAGTGGGGAGTTGGAAAAGCTTGCTGTCTATTCGAGAACCAGCCAACCGCTCACTTTCTTTGGAGGTACTAGCGTCCTTTGAGTTCGACAGATCACGTAAAGATTTGACAAGTGCTAACGCTATATAGTTTAGGGCTTTTGGGCACGATTACAGTATGTCAGTGACGCAGTTTTCCATCCGCATAGGTTTGTATGATGAATCCTATACTGAGACAGAGGAGTATGAGAACCTTCCATCTGATTCCCCTGCAGTTTGACCCCTCAAGGAGCTTACCAAGTGTTGTGTGGACAGGGGAAATACGAGCCAGGGATATCGAAGGCTACTTGTTTATCACGGCCTTCCTACAGATACATTTACACCATTCTGAGTAGATCAGTGAGTGGCCGTGGTGATAGTACAGGAGTCCTTAGCCGGCAGGAGCTCCTTTACCTCCATTCGATGGTACAAAATGAGCCGCTTCATCTTGGATACATCCTCGCAGATTACATGCGTCATCAGGGCCAGTACCCTAGGTTGGGAGCTATCTTTTCAGGGCAATACGTTACAAGACTTATTAAGGGGATGGACCTCAGGGAGGCGATTAGAGGAGTGGAGAAGACTATCATACCCTCTCCTATCAGGTTGGAGATGTTGAGACAGATGGACATGACCAAGAAACGTTATCAAACATATGTGCTAAACTGGCCTTCATTTGGGCCAACAAAGGGAGATGTGAATGGAGTATCACAACCACCGTTGCAGCTGCTTCCGGCACCGCCAGAGACTCAAGCACCTCCCACAGCACCGGAGCCACCTCCAATGCAGATCTTTTCTCCCTCTCGAGGCTAGGACAGGTTAGAGCACCTCAAGAGTGCTATGGGTGTTTTACAGACAGAGGTGGCCTAGATCAAGGCCACTCAGATCGTTCAGCATATAGAGACGATGGCACGGCTGGACATTATCAGTCAGCTACTCGAGCGATCCGTGTCATCTCCTTTTGTGGTCCGACCTCGAGCTTCCACCCCACCACTATCTCCAGCACCACCAGCAGATCCACCAGCACCCTCAGAGCCCGCAGCAGCAGCACCAGAGGTTCCATTACAAGACACCGACGCTTTGGCGTCATAGTTTATTTTAGTTTTTATTTCTTTTGGACTTTTTATATTATTTTGGACTTGTAACACTCAGAAAGGATTCTCCTTCTAAGTTTATCTTTTATTTTTCTTTCATTTTTCTCGAGTTGTATTTCGTTTCTATATCTTTATATACTCGAGTTTTATTTTGATTCTTCTTGAGCTATACTGAACCCTTGTGTATGTGTGCAGATGCTCTTGGATGTAAGTAATTTGAGGAATAGTCATAGGCACGGTCATGGGAACGTGTGGCTCCACAAAACATTGAGACTAAACTCTTAATGAACCTAGCTCCATCAAACGCAACACTTGGAGTTTAGGGGATCAATGTTTCAATTACCTATCCCTACATTAATTGTGTTAATCGTTTCACTTTTCATTGTGCTTGCATGCGTACATTGGGGACAATGTACATCTTAAGTGTGGTGGAGAGTTCATATTGCACACACCTTTACTTGTGCGTTCAATTGCTTATGCTCATGTAGCCTATGGCGGTTCACCTTAGTTGCAACATTAGTATTCTTAAAGTTTAGGATAATTTTTAACATTGTATCCTATCATGCTCTAGTTTCACTTGAATTTTAGGGAATTTTTGCTCGATTATCTCTTATTGCACAACTCACTCTTGGAATCTTTTGGAAACTCAGGCTTGAAGTTTTTAAGGACAAGTTTATCTTTGTTTTAGTGAGTTCTTAGTTTTGCTTTAAGAAATACATGAAAAAAATGAAAAAGACTAAAAAAAAGAGAAAAAAAATGAAATGAGTTTGTGAATATTTGCTTTGTTTTATTTGTACATTTGGGGTCGAAAGAGCTACCACCTATGAAGTATGTAGCTACTTTCATAAATCGGATACAAGTTATGCCCTAATGAGAGAAAGAGCTATCTCATGGGATGCGTGAAAGCTATTAACCCGGTAGAAAGAGCTACCTCCTCGAAAGCGTGAAAGCCACCTTTGGCGGCCGACTAGGAAAGGGCTACCTTAGAGGTTGTGTGAAGCTACTACTTCCTTTCTTTTTTAACATAAATAAGCCCTTTTTAACAAGAGTTTGAGGAGTACTTTTTGGGTTGTCTTGAGTGAGTACACACACACTTACACATTTTTGAGTTCTCTTTCTTTTTTATTCGAGTTTTTAGCTAGAGCATTGATATTCTTATGCAATGTTTTCATTTCCCCTTACTTGTAGAATGCTTCTTTTGCACACTTATGGTGAACCTAAAGCCGAGCACTTTCAATTGTTCTTCCCAAGTACTTTCATGGGTTATGTCTGCTTGAGGACAAGCAAAAGCTTAAGTGTGGGGAGTTTGATAAGTGCTTGTGTTATAGTACCACAAAGCATTATTATCTTACAATGAGCATCTCTTTTATCAGATTTTGTCACTAAATTGTGTGCATTTATGCATTGTAGGTTTGTGGAGTTAATTGGAATAAGAAGAACAAAGTTAGATCGTGTTTGCCGTTGTTGGGAAGTTTTCCGACCAAGCAAGGAACAAGGCACGAGCCTAGAGTTGTGAGTGTGTGCCAACCTCCTTTGGAGGGGCACAAGGGCAGTCACATTAACAATAAGTCTAACTGTGTAGCTTAGGAGAACTTCACCAATAAGGAGATCTGAAGCAATCGGCACGATTTACCATTGATTGTGTGCCCAATTCAATGGCCTCGGTGAAGAACGATGAATTCGGGAGCTTTTTCGGCAAGGTTACTGTAGAAGCAATGTAGCAAGTTACTGCACCAGGAACTGTAGCAAGTTACTGTTCATTGTATGCCGAAAATCAGCATTCCAGCAACTTCACACGGGCGTGTGGAAATTCCACATGGCTGTGCGAAATCGCAATTCAGCCGATTTTAAGTAGTAACTCAATGTTATAAAAGCCCAATTTGGAGACTTTTTACACATCTTTTTGCCAATCTTTTGTCTCAACTTCTGGAGGGTTGCGCCTAGGGTTTGGAGAGGACTTTTGGGGAGGATCGAAGCGCATCATCGGCATCGTCATCAACGTCCCGCGGCCGCACAAGACTACGGCCACACCATACACAAGGAGCTTTTCATATATGCTTTCAATTTGTTTTCATCTTTAGATTTTGATGGATTTGTACAGCTCCATGAGGAGCCAAACCCCTTATGGGTATTCGGACTTGTAAACCCTAGGATTATTATGTTTCTATGACATTGTTATTATGCTTTTCCATTATTGATGAATAAATTCGAGTTTCAATCTTAATTGCTTCTTGTAATTATTTTCTCTTAGCCGTGACACTAGGATTGAGAACAATCTAGGTTATTCTTCGGAGGTGTGACAACATCTATAGGGTTAGACTACTTAAGATCGAAGAGGGTTGAGAGGGTGAGTTGTGAGGTAGCGGAACGTCCCCTTTCCCCTCTGACACACCCCTTGCGTGTCTGTACCACAAGTGCACGGGTTGTCAAAGTAATAATTACCCTGGTGAGTAGGTAGTCGAATCCACAGGGAACGGAAGTACTAGTAATGACAAATTCTCAGTTATCTAGTCGAATCGATAATATGAAGCAATGGATGTAATGTGTAAAGTAAGAAAATCGCAAGCAAGCAAGTAAAAGAAAAAGGTAAAGGAGATCTCTATCAATGAAGATGAGATACCCGGGCAATGCTCCCCCTAGGCTCTATCATGAAGTGCAAGACTAACTAAATGCTTCTAAACCGAGTTCTATGAGTCGAGGCAATCCAAGAATAATCGATCCCTGCCTCTAGGCCACGATACTAGTCCCCTACAAGGTCCCGGCGGAGAAATCGCTCAATCTCAACACCTCACACCCCATACGACTGCAATGAACTTTAGGGATACCTAAGAGTGAAATCGATTCCTAAAATTAGATCTAACCCTACTTCTAGGTGAAAGATCCCTAACCCCCTACAAGGTCCCGGCAGAGAAATCTATCAATCTCATGCCTCACACCCCATATGGTTGCATAAAACTTAGGGAAAACGGAGATAGGAATCACTCAATCGGAAGGGAAAGGGGACACTCCTCTATCTCAAGACTCACCCTCTCAACCTTCTTTAACCTTCTATGTTCTAATCCCGAATGGAGACCTCTCTCCCATTAAGGTAACAACGCAAGCATGAACAATCAATCACAATGATAAACATGTCAAGCAAGCAATGATTAAACAAGGTTAAAACTCAAATTAACTCGGAATTAAAAGAAAGCATAAAGAAAGTCAATACATGAATCGAAACCTAGGGTTCACATGCCCAAGTATCTACTAGGGTTTAGCCCTCCATGGGCTTATTACAAAGCAAAAGATAATGAAATAAAGAGCAATGTAATCCATGAAAGTAAACCCCCTCAAATTTGTGATAATAGCTTTGATGAATCGTTCAACGTCTCGAAGGAACCTTCTCCGAAGCTAGGTCACCAATGGCTCCCCGATGCTATCTCGTTGAAGGATCTATGGAAGTTGGTGAAGAACAGCCCCCAATATCTCCAAAGACCTCATCCTTCAAACCCTAGCCACTCTTGCCTTCAAACGTGCGCAAAAAGTCCTCTAAAAATCGGCAAAACGGGGTATTTATAACTTTGAAAACGCCCCAGTCATGTGTCTCCATGCGACCATGTAAGATCCCACGCGGTCGCGTGGGCTGCAAAATTCCCACGCGGTCGCGGGGGACTTTCAGGCGGTCGCGTGAACAGTGCAGTACTGCTGCAGTAAAAACGAACAGTATTTTGCTATAGTGCTCTTCATAAAATGCGATCCAAACTCTCTTATCTTGAGGCCACATGGTCGGGCACACATCCATGTCGTGAGTTATAAGACTTTTCCTCCATTGAACCATCATTTGGAAGCTTTAGCTATCTTCACACAAGTAGGGACATGAAAGTATGACTGCTTTGTGCCCTTCCATCACACAAATCGGCTTCAATTCTTCTGGAAGTTAGCACACACCCTCATATGCATGATCCCCTCTTGTGCCTTGACACTTGTATTGTACAAAAGCTCTCAACAATAGGCCTTTATAACCCATCTTTGCTTCATTTTTCCTCCTTCAATACTTTCACAACCTAAATGCACAAAAGGACACCAAAATACACTTTATGAGACATAATCCATCATAAAATGATGCTCAATGCATGTAAAACAAGTAGATAAAATATGTCTACTCAAGCACTTATCACCCTTTGGTGTGATTCTCCCTACCTCTGTGTTCCATGATTTCTTAGTGGTTGAGGTAGAGTGAAGTGCTAGGAGAGGAACTCCCCTAGGGCTTAGTTGCACGAGCAACAGAGTAAAGGGTTGAAGTGAATCATAGTCCTGGGGCTTAGCTGAGACTAGGGTTCTGCCACCTGGACCAAAGGGTTAGAACTATACATAGGAACAAGGTTTATCACTAGGAATCCCTAGAACTTAAAGCAATCCCACGTAGTGTGAGGCTTAGGAAGACGGACTCCCCTAGGGCTTAGTTGACAGGTCAACGAGAGTCAAGGGTCGTAGTGAAAACCTAATGTCGGGGCATAGTGTTGGGGTTAGTCACGGTTGACCTTAGTTTTGGGACAGTGTGTTTAAGGATATCCTCGACTCAATTAACATCAATAGGAAAGTATAATAGCATTGGCATGCACTAGAAGCATAAGTCCTAAGGGTAGCTTGTCCGGGTACCCAACTTTACTCATTTCTTGTCCTTCTCTATTTACTCCTACTTGCACTCTCTTACCTTCCATCTTTCTATTTTATTTCTTGTCTCTTTACATTTGCTTTCACACTCACTCATTGATTCTCTTCACACTCACCGTACACCGCTTAGCTAAATAGTGAAATCTTGTGTCTTAAATCCCTATTCCCTATGGATACGACTACCCACTCACCAGGGTAAAATTTTATTACTACGACAACCCGTGCACTTGTGGTACGCACTCGCAAGGGGTGTGTCAGATACTCATCCATACCAAGCCAATTCAATACCAAATTTTCAGTAGTGCAAATGTATAAGAAAGCATGATGATATTATGGTATCAAGTTACTAAATAGTGCTTCAATTTCTAAGATAATATAATTTTTATGTTGTCTCAAATGTTGCTGCAATTTCTGAAGCTAAGGCTCAACCTAGAAAATTTAGAGAAACAACACCGGGAAGGTAGTTAATCACAATAATTTTCAGATTTTTGTTTTCTAAATTAGACTTTGAGTTTTGCAATGCTTATTGATTATTTTATAATCTGATTTCCCTATTTATGAAAAATCACTCGCTAAACATTGAACACATTAGGCTTATAATTCAATGCAATATACATATACATAATTAATCTACACATAACTGATGGATCTAACGGGTATAAACACACTAAAAACCCCTGGAACTTCTTGTTTGGAGATTGCTTAGGAACAATGAAAGTGCGAAAGCGTACCTGAACTGAATCCATTTATAATGATGAAAATGATTGGATCTTGTGGTTCTTATTAATGATCACACGCAGAGAGGAAAGATGGGAACCCTAATTCTGAATCTCAGATTGTTGCGTGCTCAGTCAGAGACCACACCCTATTTATAAGAAATCATCATGAGGTTAATTATAAGTCTGCCCATCATAGACTTGACGATTTTGCTCCAATGAATTCTACACAACATATTATTAATATATAGATCCACACATTTAAAATTAGATAATTTGGATCCTATTCAAACTTTAATTTACATCACCTCAATTGGGTCCATTCAAAACTAAATATGATAAGATATACACAATTATAAACATTAGTTGTGTATGTCTACACAACTTATGCACATAAGTCCCTTATATCCTTACATAATGTGTGGTCCACAACCATAATCTCCCACTTGGACCATACGATCATGCATCTTCAGAAATTCAAAATTGTGTATAATTCATCATTAACAACCAAGTGTAATTAAAACTGAAAAATCATCTAAATCAATCTCATCCATCAGCCTCATATATACATGGAACATGGGGGCAATCCTCGCTAGTACAATGCAAACCCACAATGATCACATATACCGACTTAACGATATAGATCAAGTGTGAATGTGTAGCATGGAAATTACAAGCTAATGTGATATACGCTTGTCTATTTCCAGCTGGTCTAACTTTAAATACCTTATGAGATCATAGTTCAGAGTGAAATAATGAATAAACTAGAAATTTTATAAAATCTATTAAGAAAAAATGTGATAACATCAATACAAATATTAAGCTAACTAAATATAAACTCCCACTAATCAAAGCATCTCTACTAATGTTGACCATATAAGCAATATGCTTATTAAAAACTATAGGCCTTACTGCAAGTGGATCCGCAACAATGGAGTTTATCCTTATAAGGTCAATATTCACAGAACTACTCTGAACTCTTGCTCTTGTTTTAATGGCTTGAAGATGCAAAATTAGCACTCTCAACCTTACATTGCTTTTTCCGATCTTCCTCTTGTGCTAAATGTGAGATGAGTATATTTACTATCCATTTTTTATTTTGACAGTTATAGTTCACTTCAAATTGACTAAATTGAGGGAGGAAAATCAACATTAGATGCATTAGAACATCTTCTGGTAGCTCAAATTTCCAACTCTTCAATTTCCCAACCAGATGACACATATCAAGGATGTATTCTCGTATATTTTGATCATCTTTATACCTCATAGAGACTAGTTCCCTTAGGGTAGAACTAGTCTCCAACTTATCACTTCTTATGAAGCATTCTTTCAAGGTGTCGATGAACTTCTTAATGTACTTTTTATCAGACGTAGTGTCCATAAAAGCCTCCGGGATTATATTCTTCATGATCATTAGACACATACTGTTAGACCGCTACCACCTCACAAAGACTCCCTTGTCATTAATGGAGCTTTGATTTGTCAGAGGTACAGGACATGGTTCCCTTAATGCATAGTCTAGATCTATATATCCCAAAATGAGTATTACCTTATTTTTCCAAAGTCTTAAAATTTGTGCTATTAAGCGTGGGAATGCCATTGAGTGTGGCAAACATATTATTAGCACTCATGATGTTAACTGTATAGAGAGAAATAATCAATAATTAGCTTATAGTTAATTAACTAGAGGTCTAATATTCAAAACATACAAATAACAATAACCCATCTTCAAGTTAATCAAGTGACATCAAATCTAGTCTGTTTATTTTGTTACAAAGAGCTCAAGAGCTATATTATTCAAAAAATGATTCAAATAACAACAAAGAAAACCACGGCTAACAAACAAAAAGAGGAAAGACTTAATACAGAAAAATTGAACACAACCTAGAACAGAAATAGAAAGAGCACAAAGACCAAATTACATATTGAAACCTAATCTTGTGACGCACTTCATAAACCAATGGGGAAGGTCTCTGCCATGGTGGAAGAGAGTTAGTTCGTGAGTCCTGGCCCTATGACAAGATAATTTGAAAGCAACCTCAGCTCTTGGTACACTCTCCAATCATGGCAAGAACCGCTCTGAAAAAGAGCCTTTATAATCTCAGAATTGGTGATGAAGACATACTTCACATTAATCATGCTATCAATGATATATCTGACTGCAATGTTGATGGCTTTGAATTTAGTATCCAGTTGAGACATGGGGTGCAAGTTGATACCATCATCAAAATCTAGATGCATGTTATAGCAATTGCAAATAATCCCCAATAGAGATTGAACTTTAGTACATTGTTGAAAGAGATGATCAGAAGTTTCATTCTCCACACCATATAAAGTGCACAATCTATTAGAACCCATATTCAAATGATAAAGATACTCTTTAGTTTTAACCTTGCCATTAAAGATAAGCTAGATGAAATTTCTTACCTAAGGTACCACTTTGAGTCTCCAAAGAATTTTCCAACCTTTCCGAACAAAAGTAGGATCCAAGTTACAGTTAAAAGAGGAGTAAATCTTATGTGAAAGACGATTTGAACTTTGGATTTGGGAAGCCAAACCCAATTGTTCATACCATCTACAGTAATATTGCCAGTAGCAAAAGATTGAGTGTGCAAGCACTCCCCAAACAATTTGTGAAGTTCATGAAGGTTCCAATGAATATCCACAAAAATGTCAGTAAGCCTAACAGAATGTAATTAAATCTCCATATTTAGATATGTCGACTTGAAAGCCAAAGGTATATTCAGAATCTCAGATTATTGCGTGCTCAGTTTGGGGACCACACCATATTTATAAGAAATATTTATTGGGCTAATTACAAGTCTACCCATCATAGACTTGACGATTTTGCCCCCAGGAATTCTACACAACATATTATTAATATGTAGATCCACACATTTAAAATTAGATAATTAGGATCCTATTCAAACTTTAATTTAGATCACCTCAATTGGGTCCATTCAAAATTAAATATGATAAGATATAAACAATTATAAACATTAGTTGTGTACGTCTACATAACTTATTCATATAAGTCCTTATATCCCTGCATGATGTATGGTCCATAACCCAACAACAACTTGATCTCTTTAATAAAAAAAAAGTCAATATCTTTCCTCATTTTATAGTGTTATCACTCTTAGTTCACTTTCTATGTTGTAGATTCAAATCAAGCAAACAAACTTACTGATTGAAAATTTTCATTTCTGTTTGAATGCAATGTAATGTCAACGACATTCAAAACAATTTACCATGAAAATGAAGATACTATATGAATTTTCATTGAATATTTTTCCCATTTAGTAGAGAAGGCCTTATCAGAAGGTCATAGAAAAAAGCAGATACCAAAGGAAAGAAAAGCAGCTCGAGTTGCGCTCAATAAGGTAATGCATACAACTCTTTTTATTGATAATAATAATACAAAAAAAAAAGCTTATTTTCTAATTGAAGGTAATGAATTTGGTGTCAAATAAATTACGCTTCCTTCTTCATATTTTCTGCAGATGGAACAAACTGGCAAACTGAATCAAAGTTTGTAGAAGGAAGTTGAAGATATGATGAAAATCATGGGATATGGTTCTTTTTTCGAAAGGGTGCTTTAGATGACTATGAATTGGAAGATGGGCAAAATTTTTGGACTTGGATCAATCACCAAGTGTGCAAAGAACTACATGTTTGTTTACTTAGGAGGATAGTATGTACATAAATTACTCCTAATTGGCAGTGAATGATTGCCTGACACAAATGTTTGTTTAGTAATATACTACATGATTTCTGATGTATATCAATCACCAAGTGTGCAAAGAACTACATTGTTAATTCAATAAGAAGATGATTTTTGTTCACTGATTCAAGAAAATTTTTGACAGGTGGAATACATAGACAGGACTGAGAATTGGCATGAAGAAAAACAAATTAATGTTTTTTCAACCAAACATCACTCACTACTACTTGTTCATATATAATGACTAGTTGCATAACCACACACACATGCATACACACATGAATTTGAGACTTCACTGAACCCATAATAATCATGTAATTAATTTTGCAGCAAGAGCACCAGTTCATCATTGATAGATCCCGGGATGCAGCTTAGTTGGGGTTGTGTGCTTGTCTAGTGTTTGCACTAGATTTAGAATGTGGAGAATCTTGTTAACATACTTGAGTCAGAGTTCAAAGAGGAGCTATTCTTGCCTTCCCATCCAACATTCAAAATGCAGTCTATCAATTAATTAATTTTGCAATTTGAAATGGTGATATGTGTTTGCATTTGTATACATAAGCATGGAAGAGTACATTGATTCTTTGTTGTTCTATTAATCAACATGGTTCATCCATTTTTACAAAAAAATAAAAATAAAAAAAAAATTACATCCATTCTTTTTTCCACCACTATGCCAATGAGACATGAACTCAAAACCTTTTAGCATGCCCCAACTAGGCTATGTACCACCATTGTGTCCTTTGCAGCTTGATTCTGTGATTGCTAAGGTTTCTCTTGATATATATATATATATATGCAACAAACATATACAGCCAAGAATGTGCATATAGTCTGGAATTAATCGTCTAGTTATGCACTTTCTCACTTAACTGTACAGGAATTGGGTTAGAAGGCCACTACTACACCGATGACCCCTTAGCACCATTGAGTAAAGCGTATTTCGAACTTGACCAATAAAAATTTTTAACCAAACTTTAAATAATGGGCTAGTGCACCTACAACAAGGCCCTTTGACAATATTTTTTATGCTTCTTATTTTTGGATAAAAGAATATGGTTTTTTTAATAGACTATTTTATTAAGAAAAAACAATACAACTAGAAAAAGAAACTATACTAGAAACACTCGACTCTAAAAAGAAAACAAAACTAAAACCAGAAGAATAACAAACAACTAACAATAATCAGAAAATATAATAGCTCTTGGTAACAAATTTCATCAACCATCTTGGGAGATCCTTGCCCTAATGAAATTGAGAAATGCCCTGACAAGTACTCCCATAAGCTGCAAAATGATCAGCTAAACGATTCCAGTCTCGAGGAATGACTTCGACACTAATGTTATTGAAATTGTAAAAACATCCAAAGTTGTCAATCCTTTGATTCATCCTCCAATCTGTAACATTATATTCTGAATTCAGCACTTGTTTAAGATTACAGCTGTTAGTAAAGATGACTATAGTATTCAATCTCACGCCAACAGTTGCACAAAGGCCCAACTCCACTGCTAGCAACTCAGCTTCTAAAGGATTTGTACTGAAAAGACTCGAACTATCTGCCAACAAAATCTATTTGTGAGTATTTATAATGAAGAAACCATACTTTCCAGTTTGACAATAAAAAAACCAAGAAGCATAAGAAAAGGCAAAAACTGAAAGAGGTGATTACTTAACACATTGAGAAAGAATAACTCCCTCTGCTGATCAGATCTTCTTGAGTATTCTTTAACTAGAGCAATAGAGGAATTGGCAACCCAATCAGGATCAAATTGTTGTCCTTAGAAGATGAGATTACATCAAGCTTTCCATATGTTCCAAATGGCGGTAACAATGATCGAAGCTACCCACTTTGCCTTGGAATTGTCAATATTCTCCAACCAAACACTAGAATGGATATTATTACCTGTAAAGAACTTGGCGTTTGTAATCTCTTCAATTTTTGTCCATGTTAACAGAATCATGGAGAAAGAGTCAAAGAGATGGTTAATATTTTCCTGAGAATGGCCACAAATGACACAACAAGAATTAGAAGCCAAATTCAAATCATAAAGAAATCCCAAAGTTTTGATCCTCCCATGAAGAAGAAGCAAGCAAAAAAACTTAGCTCTAGGAGTAGTGTTAAGCCTCCAAAGATTTTTCTATCCCTTCCAAGGAGCGCCTAGAAATGAATGTACACTTCTGAGACAACACTACTCCTTCAATTGTTGGAAGACCAAACCTGGAAATTTTGGCTACTAGAGTCAATGTGGCCTAAATTCATGCTAACAAAACTAATGTGCTTATTAAAAAATTGTTGAACATGAGTAGAATTCCAATTGGCATCTCAAAGATCCAAGGATCCTCCAGGGCAGAAGTAAAATTAGGATTTACAACCTTAATTCTTGGATGACACTTAATGGAATCCAAAGTTTTACATAAAGGCTTGAAGAACCAAGAGCACTTGGGGGAGATCTTGAAACCCCAATGCTAAACAAGACCATATTTATGCCTCAACATATCAACTCAAAACACACATCAACCATTGAGATAATTTAAACTATTTTTAGTAAAATAAGCAGTTCGTAAATGCCTCAGATTTCTCATATCTAAGCCCCCCTGATGTTTATCAAGTGTAATATTGTTCCAAGACACTAGAGGAAGGCCACTTCTATTGCCATCATTATGCCAAAGAAAGTTCCTAGCAATTTTAGGAAGTTGATCCAAGATAGTATGAGGCAAATGATAGACGACTAAAGTGCAAGAAAGAATGGACAAGAGAACACTATTGATCAAAATCACCTTTCCAGCATCAGAGATGTAGAGTTTCTTCCAAAATGAAGTAAGCCTCTGAAATCTATTAATCATGGGATTGAAATGAGAGAGGGGAAGTTTGCTAGGAGAAATGGCAACTCCAAGATAAGTAAAAGGAAATTATCCAAGGCTAAAATCAAGAATTTTACTTATGTTTTTAGTAAGCCTAAGTGGCACGCCCCTTGTGTGAGTGTTCCGCAAGTGCACGGGTCGTCGCAGTAATAAAATTTACCCTGATGAGTGGGTAGTCGTATCCATAGGGAATAGTGCTTAGAAACAATAGCTATCGCTATTTAGCTAAGAAGAAAATCGATGATAAGAGAGATTAGTAATAGAATGCAAAAGAAAATAAAAGAATGCAAGAAGAGCAATGAGAGTAAAAAGAGGTAATCGATATGAAGATGGGGCACCCGGACAATGCTCACCCTAGGATTATTGCTTCAAGTGCAAGACTAGTATTATACTTTCTAATTGATGTTTTAATGAGTCATGGAAATCCAAAGACACACGGTCCTAAACCTAAGGTCAACCGTGACTAACCCTCTACACTATGCTCCGGCGGAAAGTGATACTCTCGACGCCTCACACTGTGTTGGACTACATGGAGTTCTAGGGATTCCAAGTGATAGACCCTATTCTCTAATATAGACCTAACCCTTTGGTCCGGGCGAAAGGCCCCTAGTCGTAATTAAACCCCAGCACTAAGATTCACTATAACACTTCACTCTGTTGCTTGCACAACTAAGCCCCAATGAAGTTCATCTCTTAGCACTTCACTTTATCGTAACCGCAAAAAACTCTTGGAACGTCGAGGTAGGATAAATCACGTTAGAAGGGAAAGGGGACGTTCCGCTACCTCTCCACTCACCTTCTCAACCCTCTTCAATCTTGCTTAGTTTAACCCTAATGAAGTTACCACACCTTCAACGGATTACCTAGATGAATTTTCAACCCTATTTTCACATCTAAAAGAAAAACATACAATTAAAACTCAAGATTGAAACTCAATTAAAATTATCAATTAAAGAAGCATAACAAAAGTCAATGAAACAAAATCATCCTAGGGTTTACAAGTCCAAGCACTCATTAGGGGTTTAGCTCTACATGGAGCAATACAAAATCAACAAAGAGTTGTGAACATATTCATAAAAACCATAAAGAAAACCCCCTTGTGGGCCATATCAATGGTCTTGTGGAGTTACCTCGTCTTCTCTAAAGGTTCCCTCGTCGAACCTAGGGCACACCTCGCCGAATCAATTTCGACAAAAGCTCCCCCAATAGCTCTCCTCCAAAGAAACTCGTTGTCGATGCTGTAGGACCGCCTCCAAAGATGTCCAAGAACCTCTCCAAACCCTAGCCATGCACTCCCCGAAAGTTGAGCGAAAGATAGATCAAAAGTATCCTCAAAATAAATCACATCGCGATATTTATAGGGCTGAAATTGGACATCCACACGGCTGTGTGGAATTTCCACACTCTCGTGTGGATTCTCTGGAATTTTGAATTTTGGCGCGACTTTAAACAGTGATTTCCTATAGTAACTGCTACAATACCGCGCCAAAGTTTCTCCCGACTTCATTTTTTCATCAAGGCCGCTAAATTGGGCACACAATCGTGCGGTAGATCATGTCGCGTCTTCAAGTTAACCGCATTGATGAAACTCTTAATGATGTTACACAGGTTGGAACATGTGGGTATCACTGCCTTTGTGCCCCTCCAATTCTCATATTCACTCAAGCTCAATTGGAGGTTGGCACACACCCACGTGTCTTTGAACACAACTTGTGCCTTGATCCTTGCTTAGTCCAAGAACTCCCTCAACAATCACGTTCATGACCTATTCTTGCTTCTTTTCTCCTCAATTTGTCTCCACAACCCTGCATGCACAAAAGAACACAAATACACACATATAAGCGATAAAATCTGAATAAAGTGATGCTTAATGCAAGAAAAGTATACTTCGTATAGCTTATACACGAGCACTCAGCCATTTAGGGAAGAAGACTACAAACTTGCAAATGTTAGGCTTCTGACCAATAAGATCTAAATAGATAGAAAGGCAGAGTTTCACATTTCTAGCAACAGGTCTAAAAGCCTTGGTAATAAGAACTAGATCATCTGCATACATAAAGTGTTTCAAATTGATAGATAAACAAGGATCAAAACCTAGAATCATACCAATAGAGAGGGCATGATTAAGAATAATAGTTAAATTTTTGGATACCAGGATAAACAAATAAGAAGACAAGGGGTCCCTTTACCCAACCCCACTATAGGTTTTGATAAATCTACTAGGCTGACCATTAATTATGAAAGCACAAGAAGTAGTAGAAATACAAGAATGAATCCAAGCTATCCATAAAGTAGGAAAATTCATTTTAGCTAAAGTAGCAAGAATAACCTTCCAACTAATTGTATCATAGGTTTTTTCAATGTCAATTTTGACAATCATCCTAGTGTGGAGCTATGATTCTAATCTAAGGTATGAACCACTTCTTGAAGAGTAATAATATTGTCATCTAAAGATCTGTCATGGATGAAATCAGTCTGCTCACATCCTATTAAATTTGGAAGGACCAGTTTCAACCTATTAGCGAGAATCTTAACCACAATTTTGTAATAAACATTACATAAAGAAATCGGATAGAAATTAGAAACTCTTTGAGGATTATCATTTTTAGGAAGAAGGGTAATATAAATAAGACCCCAAGAATTGGGCATATGAGCATTTTCAAAAAATTAATTAACTACTTTAAAAAGATCCTCCTGAATATCAAGCCAAAAGAATTTACAAAAGTCCACATTAAAACCATCGAGGTCAGGACTCTTACTAGAAGCTAAGGATATAAGCGTTCCATAGATCTTAGCCTTGTAAGCTTTTTGAAAGAGAAGAGCACTGTCCTGGCTAAAGATAACATGTAAGTCAAAGGAAAGGACCCTAAAAAGATCAAGAACGGAAAGCAAAAAAGAATCAGACCAGAGTCTATTATAATGATCTAGAAAAACCTCCTCTATGGCCTCTCTACTTGTCTGAATGGCACCATGCTAGTTAAGGATTTGGAAGATGGTTAACTTACATTAAGAAGAAGAACAACTGCCTTCTTATTATCACCAATGTTTTTACATTTTATCTAATTTTTTTATTAAATTTATAATAATAACATATATTTTCAATGAAAATTTCATTTATACGTGACAGAGGATGATAAGAATAGTGAATAGTGAAATAAAATTGATTATGTATCATTTTATTTTTTTATTTTTTATTTTTGAAAAGGTGGATAAACCACTTCAATTAGAATGAAAAGCAAGAAACAACCCTCCACTAACAAGTGGAGGAAACAAAAACAAACAACACTAAACCACAACAAGAGAAAATACAACCCAAAAGAGAATGCACAAAAGGAAAAGCTACAACATAAAATAGAAACATAGAATAGAAAGCAAGTGCGAGGAGATATGCCTCCTCAAGCCCTACCCAAAAAACCTAGCCCATGTTCTTATCTTACGCCTCCTCAATAGGCAGAGGCCCACTAGTCTTCTCCACACAAGGGCCCAAAAACTTTAGACTTTGCTGGATGGTAGAGATGGAATCTTCCAACTTCACTCTAGATCCCTCTGCTGCTATTGAGAACCAAGACAAAAGCATACAATCAATTTTCAAGATAGTAACATGTGTAGACAGGACATTAGTGTTAAAGATGAGATCATTTCTAACAAGCCAAATATTCCACACAAGTGATTTCACGACTAAGTCCCTATGCCCCTACTCGAAGGTCTCACAAGTGCCCTCCAAGAACTCCAAAGTTCTCACATAGATAGAGGCGGTTCAGGCAATCGAAGTAGGCTCACAAAATAATCCCACAACTGTCAAACGAAAGGACACTAAATGAAGAGAAGATCAACAGATTCGATCCCAGAGTGACACATCACACATGTAGCCGTCAAAAGCCTATTGCAATTTCTCTTCTCAAGAATCTCAAGGGAAAGAATCTTATTTTTCACAGAAGCTAGTTAAAAATGTTAATTTTCCTTGGGTAAGATTTAAGACAAAAGAATTTCACAACCGAACATTGCAACCCTCCATCATTAAGAAAATTATAAAAGGACTTAACCGAGAAGGAACCATTCCCCGTAAGCATCCACCTTTCTTATCCCCCACTTCTCTAACTGGCACACACAGGTGATCTTTGTAAGGTAAAACATCCAGATTCTCCATAAAAGGGACAAAATCTAAGATAGATATAAGGTCCTGAATAGTGTTGTTAAGGTACTGGTTATCTCTAAATTCCTCCAGCCACAAATACATGGGACACCTTCCATTAAGCCATTGGCCCTTCCAAAATAGAGTCTCCATTCCCATGTTGATGCCATGCAGAATGCATCCTCTTAGAGTTGGAAAATAACTAGAAATCCTTTTCCAAAAAAGGGAAATCATGCCCATTTATCTAGGCAACATGTTCCATCTGGATACGCCATAATTAAACTGAACCACCTTCACACCACACCAATTAGGATCCGTCACTAATTTCCACCACCATTTCCCCAGTCACGCCAGATTGAAATTATGTAGATCCAAAATGCCCCAACCAACCTAGTCGCGAGACTGATAAATGTTCTTCCAACAAACTAACCAACAACACAAATGGTTAATATCTGATCCTGACCACAAAAAATCTCTTTTGGCACTGTCAAGCTCCTTGATAACCCAGCAAAGAAGCCTAAAGATGGACATCCAATAAGTTGGGAGTGTAGACAACACCGAGTTTACCAGAGTAAGGCGGCCTCCTAAAGATACATGCTGTACTTTCCAAGAAGATAGTATTCTTCTCACTTTTATAACAAGCCCCTCCTAGTCTTGCCTTCTACACCTTCTACCAAAAAATTGAGATACCCATGTAATTTATTGAAAGGAAGCTAATCATGTGATTTAAATTTTCAATAGCCATCTGCTCTAAAAGCTCTCCCGAATTACTTGAACACAGACAAGTTTTTGAGAAGTTAGTATCTAGACCCATCATGCCTTCAAACAAGTATAAGATCAACTATACTGAGATCTTCTAGACCTCTGGTGGTTAACACTAAAAGGTCATCAAAATAATGAAGATTGCATTTACTACCAAACCTTCCAAGCAGCACACCAACCATAACCTTGGACTTTAACGGATGTGAGAACATTAAACTCAGCACATCCGCAACTAACACAAACAACAAAGGCAATAACGGATCCCTTTGTCTCAACACCCTTTGATAGCGAATATAGCCATTCGGGAAACCATTAGAGGAAAACAAAATGCTCTAAATCCATCCCACCCATCTTTAGACAAAGTCCTTTTCTTTCAAAAGGTTAAAAAGTAAATCCCAATCCACCATATCAAAAGCCTTGGCAAAATTGACTTTCAAAATGTGCCCCGGTAACCTACGCTTGTGGATAATGAAAATCTGTTCTTTAGCAGTATCTATGTAATCGAGGATGCACCTTCCTTTCACAAAAGCCGTCTGGTCGGTGTTCACCATGGAATTTATGACCTGGCTCAGTCGTGTCTCTAATAGCTTTGAAATAATTTTCAATGAGAAATTTATCAGACTTATGAGTCTGTAATTCCCCGGTAAATCAAATGTTTCCACCTTAGGAATGAGAGCAATATTAGCTCAGTTAATTCTTTTAAAGTTGGCTCTCCTAAAGTAGAAATCCTCAAAAAGCTGCAAGAGGTCAAACTAAATCGTATTCCAGAATTGTGTAAAAAAATGCATTGTCAACCCCCTTGAGCTTTGTCCACACCGAAGAAAAACACCGCTCCCTTGATTTCCTCCTTAGAAAATGATCTTTTCCAGATGTGACAGGTCAACATGCACCTTGCTTTCCAATAGCTTCCAAAAGTCAACCCTGAATCTAGCAACAGTTTCCAAAAGTCCTCCATAGAAAATGATCTTTCACAAAATGCCCAAGCTGCTGTTGAAAGCAAGTTGTGAAGATTCTGCTAATTTCGTGAGGATCCGCAAAAATGTCACCATCATGTCGAATACTTAGTTCTGAATATCTAATTTCTATGCCATTATCAATCTCCTGAAAAAACTTCGTGTTTTCATTCCCTTCCATCAACCATTGAAACCTTGATCTTTGCTTTCAATAAATCTTTTCCTACTTGCGAATCTCTCATAAAATATCCATAAGGGCCAGCTCCTGCCAAAACTCAACAAGAGATAAACTTCTAGTTTCCTTAGTAATGTCCAAAGCCTCCACTTGTTGCAGTTAATCTAGATTCCTAAGCTTAATAGAGCAAATACTCATTTTTGCCCATTGCCGCATCTTCACCCTTAAACCCACCATAATCTTGGCAAAAATAAAAGAACCACATCATATAGGTGGTAACTCCATCAACCACTAATGCACTAACTCCTTAAACTCCTTCATAGTGCACCAAGCCAATTCAAAACGGAAAGGTCTCCTGTTAGAGCAATGATTGCCAACTTCCAGCTGAATTGGCACGTGATCAGAACCCAGTCTATGAAGAATATTTACATAGAAATGATCCAATTTACCCCAAATCAGGTCAGTTTACCCATTTGTCCAGGTGAATCTTCTACCAATTGATGAGGGCTCCTGGAGTCCGAGATCATGCAGGAAAAAATTAGCATCATGAATGTCTTCCAAATTGAGAGGACCTAAGAGTTTAACCTCAATAGAAAAGATTGCATTAAAGTCACCACAAATAATCCACGGCATGTTAGGCCCCCCTCCACTGTCCCTCAATTTCTCCCAAAAAGCCTACTTAAGAGACCTCCCATTTGACCCGTACACCATAGTACACCGCCATCTAAAATTATCCTTCCTAGAACATAACTCCACAGTCAAACTGAACTCATCCATCCTTTCTAACTTCCCTGACATGAGCACACTATTCCAACTAATGATAATTCCTCCAGCAGATCCTCTTGCTGGAACACAAGTGAATTGATCAAGGTGAGTACCACTGATCTATCGCCAAGTCGCTAGGGACATCATTCCAGGAGATAATATTAGAAAAATGAATATTCAAAAAATCCTTAACCAAATAAAAACTTTGCCGGTCTCCTTAGACCCCTAACATTCCATGAGATAATATTCATAAAAACATATTAAATCTCGTGGACCTCTAAAGAGGTCTCCGCCAGCCCCTTAGCAAAGGCAGAATGTGTCATCTCTAACATGCGAATATGGCTAATACAATCAAGCACAGATTTAGAAAAAGCAATACCACATGCATCATATTAGCTAGCAATTTGTGCATTAGTCCAATCTGAAATGAGGAACGGCTTGGAACTCATACCTTTCAAGCTGTCACCACCAATTGAACCTTGAAGATGGATTCTATGGCCTCTCACTTTTCCTAGTCTCCTTAGGTTGCCCATCGATTGTCGAATCAATCCCTCTATGCAGATCCGGCATCAATTCCCTAAGGTTTCTTTCAAACTTCAACATTAAATCATCTAACCCCAAGTTGTTGTTAGGCAACGCATTATCAGCTATCGATAACCACAGAAGTAAGAGTAATTCCTGATACCAAGGCCCACAACCCTACCAAAAACTGCAATTTAACGCCACCTGGGGGACCATAGATAGAACTGCTTAGACATCGCTGAAGTTCACCCCAATAACTCTGTATTAGCAGACCACAAAGTCGGAACTTAACTTCCATCTACCGAAGCAAGGCGCTTCTTCTCAAAATTTGGCCTAAGATCTGGCCCAACAACCATGGAAATGGTTTCAAAATGGAGAGGTTGTTTGGGAAAATGGCCCACATTTTTCTCCAAATCCGGCCCAAGGTCTGGCCCATCAATCAGAGAAATGTATTCAAGTTGCCCATATTGAATGTAAGACTGGCACCCATCACAAATTAAAAGAGGATCACCCAAGTTCAAATCATTTTAGAAGTTAATAAATTATGACCCACATTCAAACTCGGCTCATCCAAAACAATTGGATCATTTAATTTCTCAAATATTAAAATAGAGGGACCTCCTAGGGACAAATCATATTAGAGGGACCAAAGGAGTAGCTTGACTATTATATGGACTAAATAATGTATTCTACCAAAATTATTTTGGTAAATATAAAGATTTTGATCACGTCTCGTTAATTTCATTTAATTTTTTTATTAAAAATGAGAATTAATATTTGGCCATTGGTTTGTATTGGGGATGTGATTGGTGGTGCCGGTTTCAATAGTTACTCACAACATAGTTCAAAATTTACCCCAAAAAATGAATATTACTAGTAAAAAAATTAAAGCTACCATCAAAATTTGTACTATCGTTAGTTTTGGTGTCTAACATAAAATAATAATCATTGTGGTCCCTCCACTAGATAAAAATTATGTGACCAAGTGAATGAATTTGCAATAATTATATGATCTCATGAATACTTAGCAACTAAGAAAATTCCGGAAGCTTGTGTGACAAATTTCATGGGTAATATGCCCAAAAAAAAATTCAAAATTAAAATGGATTTTAAATAATTACAAAAAAAAAAAGAATAAATAGTCGCATTAATAGTTTTTTTAATATTGCAAAAAAAATTATCAAAATATGCATGTTCTGGATTATTTACAAAAATGCACATTTTGGGGAAAACTTTCTCCGTCTTCAACTTTTTTTATTTTTCTTTTAAAAAAAACATTAAAATGAGAGAAGCTCTCTAGTTTTCTATTTTTTAATTAAAAAATGAGAAAACGGGAGACTTTCTCCTGTTTTCAAGTTTTTCATTTTTAATAAAAAATTAGAAAATTGGAGATTCTCTCCCATTTTCCATTTCTTTTAAAAAAAAAAATCTTAACGACCAAGCATGGCTGTCGTTAACGAGTTTAAAATTTTTTAAAAAAATTTATATTAGAAAGCAATAAGTAAGTTATATTTTTTACATTTTATTTTTAAAAAAATACAAATCCCAAAAATATTAGAAAATGGGACTTTCAAACCTACACTGGTCAAAAATTATTACGAACAACTTAGTACAAAGTAGGATGGTCAAACATGCACTGGTCAGTAATTAGGATGGGCAAACCTGCACCGATCAGTAATTAGTATAAAGTAGGATTATCAAACATGTAGCAGTTAGTATTTAGTAAAAATTAGGACGGTCAAACCTGCATTAGTCAGTAATTGGCACAAAGTAGAATGGTTGATGATGAGTGTGATCCGCAAGTGCACGGGTCGTCAAGTAATACCCTGTGTGTGACACAGGGGTCGTATTCCCTGGGGCCCGAGAAACTACCCTTACTTCCTTTTTACAATATTGTTTGACCGATACAACTCAAGATTGCGAATGTAACGTAAAGAAGCTAGATAAGTAAATAACCAAAACTAACATACGGAGGCAAGATACGAGGTAAAATAGGGCTAGGAGTGGTCATGGATGAGGATTCCCTTAGGGGATACTAAAGTGAGTAGGAAACTTGAACTAACATGCAAGTGGCTAATTGGACCCAGAAAACCCTAGACTAGGCCAACCCGATGGTCACAGAAGTCGACCCCTAATCCGGTACGGGTATTGGATACGGCACGTATACCGCCCAAGATTACCCCTACGATTGCAAAGGGTGAAGTGGTTTTCTCAACTAGGGTTACAATACAAAAGAGTACTCAACCCTAGGAGTGGAGGGGTACAAATACCGGATGGTCACGGCGTATTTATACGTATTTCCCTTCCAAGTTTGGTGAGTCTAACACTAGGGCAATGGTCATGCAACCTAGCATTTCCTAAGTCTTTTGATACATAGAGTTCTCATACATACCAAGCATGTAAAAACACCAAACAATGGATCACAAACAAGCCACAAACATTAATTAGAACAAGACATCCAAAATACACAAGTTCACCCCCAAGGTTCACCTACATCCGATGACCTTGGGGTTTAGTTCCTCATGATCAAGAAATACAACACAAAATACATGAAACCAAACACCAAAAGCATAAGAAGAAACTCCCTCAAGAAATGAAGGCCGGAGAAGTTCCAAAGACGCCACACAAAGGGGTGGCTTTCCTTGTCTTCAACCTTCCAATTCCAAGCTCTAGGGTGAAGATCCTTCCCAAAACCTTGCTCTCCTCGCCAAATCCTTGCCTAGATCGCCTTCCAAAATGCTTCTCCTTCCTCAGAATTCGAGTGGTGGTGAGAGCTCCAAGAAGAAGACACTAGATGCCCTAGAAAACCCAAGTAAAAGCTCTTTAAAGGATGGGTTCGGGCAAGCTCACGGGTGGCCTCACGGTCCATATACGGCCCATGAGGAAGCCTGTAATACGGGCAACAAGAAACCGCAAAGTAGTGATTTTGCACAGTGAATGCTACAGTAAACTGCTACAGTACTGCTCTCATATGACCTCACCGCCGTGAGCCTGCCCGTGAGGGTTTCCAGATCTCATTTTCCTTCTAACTCTTCGCGCTTCAGGCAGCCACAGTAATGCTACAGTACTAGGGACCCTAAAACGACGGCTTCGGTACGGATTTCCTCTCAGATCGCATCGTTAGGGTCACCGAAGCATATAATGTACCTGAAACACGAAATACAATAATTTAGACCAAAAAGGGCATCGAGTCATTAATAAAATACCAAAATACATGCGCGTACATACGTATAAAATACGCACATTTAGACGTTTATCAAACATCCCCACACCTAAGCGTTTGCTTGTCCCCAAGCGAACACACATGAAGAACAGGGGCAGAAAGATAAACGACTAAATGCACGGCCTCAAGCTCAAAAGTGAAGAACTCCACGGGCACACTGGACAGAAATCAAGAAGTGAGCTGTTCTAATGATACTCGAGTAATGATAGCTCTGTCTCTCCTAAAGTGCCCTTAGTGAGTGTGTGCTGACTTCCACCTTGTTCTCCACACCCTGGATTACCCCAGGATGTCCTTTCACTCCACACACAACCATAATGACATTAAAGTGTTAAAAACATCCTCAGTACTCAGATAAAAATCTTTTGGTCCCTAAGTAAAACTTTAGCACCTCAAGTGATTTCGCAGCAGGGTCCAAGGGATTAAGATGCCACAACACACACAACAATAAATGATTTTTATTTTTTTATTTTTTTTTATTTTTATTTTTTTTTCTGAGTCCCCGACTAACATAGACTACCCAAAAATCTTTCAAACGGATGCACATGCTGATTTTTATTTTTATTTTTATTTTTTAAACACTGTGTATCTTACACCCCTGGAACGACTTGCTACAATAGATCACTTTCAGGCTAAATCAAACAACAAAGGAACTCAAAAGCTTTTAAAAGAATATTGAGGATAGAGTTTAACACATTAATGCCAAAATAATTGTAATGGGTTAGTAGGAGTATACAAAATGGAAGTGCTCATGAACAGGTATAAAGGTGCACTAAAGGTGAAACAGAGCTACAATTAAGCACAGAGAAGATACAGCTCACGACTATCATTCTACCAAGCCTGGAAATTCTAAACAATGTAATCATAGCTATCATGGGTATCATAAGCATGTAAAGGCATGTAACAATCAAAACTACTCCTAAAAGTTCATCCCCACACCTAAAGCTGTACATTGCCCCCAATGTACAAAGGTCAGCAGCACAGGGTGGAAAGATAAACATGTAGAGTGCAAAATAGGAGTAAAGAAACTTCCCCAGTCAATTGATGCAGTGTGTGAATTGGTCTTGTAGACTTGGGGATAGATGGGGCAAGCGAGGGCCTGGAGTGCGCAACCATAATATCCTTAACCTGAAAATACAGCAAGCGCAAATCATGACTCCAGAAATAATAAAATCAGAGGAAAGCAAGTAACAACAGTTCCATAAACAAAACCTAAGTTTAGTAGGGACGAAACCCTGACTAACTCAAAAGTACAGAAAGCAACAAAAAGTAAAAGTATACACAAATACAAAACGAACAGACTGAAAGTGAAAAGAACAGGTGTGGTGTGCAGTCTAAGGGTCGGAGGGAAAGGAAGGTGCCGCGCAGGTCGTGGCCGCAGAGGTGGTGCCGACAGACGATGAAGAGCTGCGCAAGTGCGCCAAGATGTCGGCAGTGGTAGCCTCGATGCGGCCCACAGAAGCAGCAAGGTCTCGATGTCTCCTGTCTAAAATCTGGAACTGCACGTGTACCTAGGCACAAAATGCTTCAAACCTTTCCTCCAAAGAGGGTCTATGCTCTCGGGTCTCGGTGTGGTGCTCAGGCTCCGACTCAGAGTGGCCATCACTATCTGTGTCATCGGTGTCGTGAGATGGACCGGCATCATCCTGTCGCCGCACGAGTTGATAGGAAGAACCCCGGCGCTCAACCATACTGATGCTAACCAAAGTCTGCATGGCGAGTGGAGCGATAGTGCCAACAACAGTCATGCATTGGGTGTGTTCAATGAGCCCCATGCCCTTGATCATCCTCGTAATGTAGGGCCCCGCGTATATGGCTCCAAGGCGAACAAACTTTCCTTGATGGTCAAGGACCCCCGCAAGCAAATATCCCAAGTGAAGGGGGTATCGCTGGATAATGCTGTATAGCATCAATAAGTCCGTGAGGGAAACCACCCCCGTAGAGTCCAACCGGCCCCCAACACCCCGTGTCAACAATGCGTGAATATATCGATGGGCCGGGTCCTTTAATTGGGATGCTTTCTTGGTCCGGGACTTGCGAGCAATAATGGTCCAATAGGAGGCCGTAGTCACCGGGTGCGGAAACTCTTTGCCAAGATTCTTGAACTCGGGCCTTTGGGTGCATGCTTCGGTGTAAAAGCCCATATAGACTCTTAACTGTTCATGTGTGATTCTGTAGCTCTTCCCGAAGGCATGAAATGAAACAACGCAGGGTGGTCGGGAGAAGGGGCTGTGATTGTAAGTTTCGAAAGTACTCAACACCTCGAGGGTCAATTCTTTATATGTAGGTTCTTCAATGGAGAATAGCTTGTCCCAACCCCCATGTGAAATGAGCTCAAATACGGTTTCATCCAACCCTAAAATCTTCAATGTGTCCCAATCAATCCTTCGAATAGTTCCAAAGTTCTTGCGTGATAGTAGAGCAAACCGAGTCTTGTGGTTGTCTTTCTTGAAACGTGGTTGCTCGGGAGGCGGAGTAGGCTCACTCCGGGCTTTCTTATGCGCAACTTTCTTTAACCGCATCCTACAATGTCATAGGACCCTCCATTAGTCATCAAACAAACAAAACTAGGTTGAAAAATTGACAATTCAATGAAAACCCAGCAGTGCTACAGTAAAACCGAAAAAATTTTGCAAGAACCTTGCTTGGAAAATGGCCAATCCGAGAATACAATCAATCCAAAATACTAAAACAAAGTTGTGGCAAGACAAGAGACAAAGATCCAAACAACAAACACCCCAAACAACCATGAAAGCACCATGATCTTAAGAAAAAGTGTTCACTAAAAACCTAGGGTTTTATGAGTAAACCTTAGAGTGAATCCGGCCTAAAGAGGAGTTTTTTTCTTCAAAGTTTTTGCACACAATGAGTTTGGAGGAGGAGGAGAGTAGTTTAATGCAAAAAAAAAATGAGAAAAAATGGTGAAGAAGTAAGGGAGAAGTGAGTGGGAGAAGTAAGGAGATGAGTGGAGAAGAAGAAGGATCATAGGGTGTTTAAGGGGACTTTCAAACCTACACTTTATATTAGAAAGCAATAAGTAAGTTATATTTTTTACATTTTATTTTTAAAAAAATACAAATCCCGAAAATATTAGAAAATGGGACTTTCAAACCTACACTGGTCAAAAATTATTACGAACAACTTAGTACAAAGTAGGATGGTCAAACATGCACTGGTCAGTAATTAGGATGGGCAAACCTGCACCGATCAGTAATTAGTATAAAGTAGGATTATCAAACATGTAGCAGTTAGTATTTAGTAAAAATTAGGACGGTCAAACCTGCATTAGTCAGTAATTGGCACAAAGTAGAATGGTTGATGATGAGTGTGATCCGCAAGTGCACGGGTCGTCAAGTAATACCCTGTGTGTGACACAGGGGTCGTATTCCCTGGGGCCCGAGAAACTACCCTTACTTCCTTTTTACAATATTGTTTGACCGATACAACTCAAGATTGCGAATGTAACGTAAAGAAGCTAGATAAGTAAATAACCAAAACTAACATACGGAGGCAAGATACGAGGTAAAATAGGGCTAGGAGTGGTCATGGATGAGGATTCCCTTAGGGGATACTAAAGTGAGTAGGAAACTTGAACTAACATGCAAGTGGCTAATTGGACCCAGAAAACCCTAGACTAGGCCAACCCGATGGTCACGGAAGTCGACCCCTAATCCGGTACGGGTATTGGATACGGCACGTATAACGCCCAAGATTACCCCTACGATTGCAAAGGGTGAAGTGGTTTTCTCAACTAGGGTTACAATACAAAAGAGTACTCAACCCTAGGAGTGGAGGGGTACAAATACCGGATGGTCACGGCGTATTTATACGTATTTCCCTTCCAAGTTTGGTGAGTCTAACACTAGGGCAATGGTCATGCAACCTAGCATTTCCTAAGTCTTTTGATACATAGAGTTCTCATACATACCAAGCATGTAAAAACACCAAACAATGGATCACAAACAAGCCACAAACATTAATTAGAACAAGACATCCAAAATACACAAGTTCATCCCCAAGGTTCACCTACATCCGGTGACCTTGGGGTTTAGTTCCTCATGATCAAGAAATACAACACAAAATACATGAAACCAAACACCAAAAGCATAAGAAGAAACTCCCTCAAGAAATGAAGGCCGGAGAAGTTCCAAAGACGCCACACAAAGGGGTGGCTTTCCTTGTCTTCAACCTTCCAATTCCAAGCTCTAGGGTGAAGATCCTTCCCAAAACCTTGCTCTCCTCGCCAAATCCTTGCCTAGATCACCTTCCAAAATGCTTCTCCTTCCTCAGAATTCGAGTGGTGGTGAGAGCTCCAAGAAGAAGACACTAGATGCCCTAGAAAACCCAAGTAAAAGCTCTTTAAAGGATGGGTTCGGGCAAGCTCACGGGTGGCCTCACAGTCCATATACGGCCCGTGAGGAAGCCTGTAATACGGGCAACAAGAAACCGCAAAGTAGTGATTTTGCACAGTTACTGCTATAGTAGAACTGCTACAGTAATTACAATGATTAAACCTGCACCAGTCTGTAATTAGCACAAAGTAATTTGTACCGGTCAGTACTAAGGTAAACGGTCAAACCTACATCGTTGGTCAAACTTGCACCGGTCAGTAATTTGTACAAACTAGGACGGTAAAACCTGCACTGGTTAGTACTTAGCACAAAGTAGGAGGGGCAACCCTGCATTAGTTGGTAATTAATACAAAGTAGGGAGGTCAAACCTGCACTGGCCAGTAATTAGTACAAAGTATGATGGTTAAACCTGCACTAGTTAGTAATTAGTACAAAGTAGGATGGTCAAAATTATACCTTTCAGTAATTAGGACGGTCAAACCTGCAATTATCATAAATGAAAAAAGTCAAAAATTCGAGCTCTTTATATAAACCAACCTTAGTGACCCATTTTCACTCTTGCACACTATTTACTCTTGTTTAACTCAATCACTCATACTTTCTCTTCTTGTCTTCAACAACAGCAGAAACTTCACTTGTTTTGGTTTACTATAATGGTTCAATCACTACAAGTAAAGACATGATTATATTTCAGCAAGTGAAGACACAATTATATTTTCATCGGAGGATCAATCATATATTATATCGAAGACGACATCTCTTACGAATACTTAAAGAGATCCATTGAAGAAAGCATTGAGATGGTGGACAACCAAGGAGTTTCCCATAATAAATACCAACTCTGAATTTCTTCAAGATCCAGCAAGATTTGCTATCTGTCATTTAAACTGCGTAATAACCGAGATGTTCGACTGCCACAAAAAAATCCCAATATTGGCATTATTAAATTATACATGGAGTTTAGCGCTACAACTTTCAAGGGTGCTACTTCCCGACAACAAACAGCCACAGATGGCCAAGTTCAATGCAACACGGGACGGGAGAGGATTTCATCACCATGCCAATTTAATGAACCTGAAAGGCTCTCTATGGAGTGGAGAGCATAAGATGATCCACCGCCCAATATTGATTTCACTAATTCACAACATCCAGAAGGCAGAACAAGTTCTTTTCATGATACTCATGAAATTGAATTCGGTTGGTATGGGCGATCTAGTGGAGACGATGAGGATGATGACAGTGATAGCTTTGGGGAGGACAATAAAGCAAGCATTGATGATATTCACTTAGAAGAAAGCAATTTCAAAGACATCGCTATACTAGGCCATAAATTCACTATGGCACCAATGGAGCCTCTAGCACATATGCGGACCCTTGATTTGGAAACAATGTCTGCAGAAGAATTCAAGGATTACCCTTTATTGTACGCCAATACATTAAGTGGAGCAATTATAAATGGAGATCTGTATGTAGGCATCCGATTTCGAAGCAAAGATGATGATGTGATCATAATTAAGCATTACTGCTGACTGAATTCGGTACAATACAAAGTTATCAAGTCTGATCAAACTCGGTACTCAAGTAAATGCAAGTCATATTGCGATGGATGTAATTGGAGGATTCGTGCATCCTACAACAAGCGGAGACAGCTTTGGTAAATTACAAAGTACTCCGAACCTCACACATGTGCATCAACAATGATCTCGTAGGATCATTCAAAGTTGGATTCCAACATGATTTATCAGCAAATACAAGTACTAGTCTAACAGCAACCAAGCATTAATTTATCGGTTTTAATAGTGGAAATCAAGAACCGATATAAATAAACACCGACATATAGAAAAGTATGGACAGCTAAGAAAAAAGGGGTTGAAGCAGCATTCGACAATTGGGAGGAGTCCTACAATAAATTACTAAGATGGCAATCAACATTACAATAGTTCATTCCTGGGACAATAGTTGATCTTGGGACCCAGTTGGCATACAAGGGACATTACCTGGTGTGTGATATTCGCATCTTTCATAGAGTTTTCTGGAGCTTCCCCCACATATGTGGAGGCTTTCAAATACTCCAAAATAGTCATCTAGATACATGGCTGATATGCCCTTTATATATCCGTAAGTGCACGGGTTATATAACCAGTAAAGTGTACCCAATAGGATCGGGTAGTCGAATCCACATGGACTGATATAGCTCTCGATACTCTCTTGTTTTCTAATATCTAGCTGGTTCAAAGATTTGGTTGAATTAATTAATCTACTAAAGAATAGAAGAATAGAGAAGAAAGAAGAGATGGGGCTTTAGGGTGAAGAAATAGCAGTGGAAAGGACAGTGCCCTGGATTTTTCCCCTTGACAAATGCAATGGCTAGCCAATGATTCAAGAATTTCTTCTTGGACCATGGTGAACACCTATTGAGGGTTTGGTAACGTACGTCCTTGCCTAAGGCTTAGAGGGGACTCAACCCCTTTCCTAATCTGTGCCCTAGCTAGACGAGTAGAGATTACCCTTTAGATAGCAAATCGATCTAAGGTTAAATAGCAGCTTAAAATGCAATGGCAACCAATGAGAAAATAGCAATGAAAAATCAACGCATACGCGGCTAATCACAAGTCTCTTATTAAGCTAGCAACATACAAGCATCAAGACAAGAAACATATAGAAAGATAAGGAATATAAACAAAACAAAGACCACAAAAAAAAAACTCAATAATCAATATCAATAAAATCAAAGCATTAGAAGTCAATATTCTTAATCCGGAGCACCAAAAGATGGTTAACCCCTCATTATCTTACAAACAATCATAGGAAAGCAACAAGAGAAATAGAAATTGTCCATTAAACTTCCTTCTTGGTTCACAATCACATCAGAGAAGGCTTGACAGTAGTTACCGCCGATGATCCTCCTTTTCCACACTTGTCTCCTCTTAAGATCTAGCCCTGAACAGTGCTGATAGCTGCCCTAACCTGCGCCTCCAAAAAGAGAGAAGAAGATTCCCTCGAAATCTAAATTTAGGGATTAAATAACCCTTTCTTGATGTAAGCACGCTCGTGCAAGGAGCACAGTGACCTTGCTGATCTTCTCATGAAGTTTCCAGTAAAATGTACGGGTATAAGCACGACCGTGCTTACCAACCATGCTTCTTTAGCACAATGGTGCTAGGGACTTTGAAACCTTGCTTCTCAATTCTATGTAGACTCTCGAAAAATGCACGTGGGGTTCAGCACACCAGTGCTTTCAATTATTCTTGCGAGCATGGGTGTTCTTCAGACCCTGCTTTTCCTGGAACTTGTATTCCAATGCTGTTTTGCATCAGAATTGGTTTGAACCCCAATTATTTGTAACATTTAGCAAACATACCTCAAGTAGCATTTGTTTATCATAAAAATGTGCTAAAAGGACAAGTAAAACATACAATAGGGTATATAAAATATCTATATAAAATTCACTCATCAAATACCCCAACACTTAAACCTTTACTTGTCCCCAAGCAAACACTCATCTCACAAGAAACGAATATGAGTGCATGACCTCGAATATCATAAAAGATAGGGAATTCAAAGACAGCAAGGGAACATTAGAGACTAGTGTGTAAACAACTGATTCCTTAAGAAATAGATTCACCTAATACTCCATACTCCCCGTGTGTATGCGCGTTCACCCTAGGAATGTGCCCCATGCTCCTTGGAAAAGAAAACTAGCTCAATAAACCTTATTTCCAACTAAACTAAGTGGGTAGTCGCTTCATACTCCCTAAAGTTAGCCCTTTCCCTCTGTAGGTCAAGTGGACAATGGTGAAGCCCAAGATTTGACTACTTAAAGGTGGCTTTCACACTTCAAAAGGAGATAGCTAGCTCTTTTTACCATCGTTTGCATAAACTATTTACAATCGTCGATAGGACATTCATTTGAAACCAACTTTCCGACAACTAAAAAAAGAAATGCATTTTTTTATTTTTTTAATAGAAAGAAATAGTCTATAAACTATAATCTTTCCTAGGATACAATTAAGCCCACAACTAGGGTAAAAAGTGAACTAGAAAGGGTTTCTGAAGCATGGGTGAAACAACACTTAGCACGACAAAGTACACTAGCTTTAATGTCACCCCTAGTCTTGTGAATCCCTAACAACAAGTGATAAATCGTTCTAAGTCATGCATCATTACAATGAATATAAAGGCAACCCTCCACCACACTTGAACATTACATTATCCTCAATGTACAACATGCAAGCACACAAATGAATAAAAGAAGACAATAGAATAAATTGAGGAGAGCTATTAGGGCTTCCCTAGACATGGAGAATGATCATACCGCTCTCAACGTGAATAGCTCAAAATTCTAAAGACGACATACATCCTGTAAAGTAAGAAGGGCACAAATACAAACTAAAATAACTGAAATAACATACTGAAATAAAATACTGAAAATGGCAAGATAAACAAGGGGACTCCCCTTGCTAACTGTCACAAAACAAAGTACAAGTCCAAAGAAACTGAAACATCATGTCCAAATACTGAAAAGATAAAACTAAAATGATAAAAAGGTGAATGTTGCTCAATCAGACTCAGAATATGTGTCATCACAGTCAACAGAACGAGAAGTAATACCAGTAGCATCGGGCTCATCTCATGATGGTGATCCACCCTCATTCCCAGAATCATCTCAGTCTTGGGTTGAAGTAATAGCAGAATCAGACTCATAATATGTGTCATCACAATCTTTATTTGGGTTGACTTGTTATGGTAGTAACTAGATATTAGGTTTTGCAATAGTGAAGTTAATGAGGATGGATAATTGGTTAAATTGATACTTATTTTTGGAAAATTCTTATGAAGTTGAAGTTAAAATTACCTGGTAAGTTGTGTTAACTGGGGACAATTTAATGACTCTATTATTGCAACCTTTATAAAGTCATTGAGATATTGTATCACAAGTGAAGTATGTGAAATTTGAATATGGTTCAATTCTATGAATATATCTAAAGGATGTGTGTTATTGACTATAATTATTGTTGGATTAGAACACATGAGTGTGATGTACCTACATTGATGCAATGGAAATTCCTTTGGAGAGTTATTAAGTGTTGTATAGTAAAATCTCATAATTTATGTCAATTTGGTCTTTGCAATTGAAGATATTTGGGAGTTATGTTAACTTTGATCTTGTAAAAAGAATTAAGTAAATCTCTTGTCTTTGACAAGATGATTTGCCCATTTTGGGATAAATAAAGATGTTTGAAGAGTTGTGTGTCTAAATGGATTAGATTCTTAAATTGTGTTAGAGTTAATGAGATGGATTTTAATGGATGCATGTAAAGTATTGTTGTAATCCTTTTAATAATGAATGACTTGTGTTGAATATGGGAATAAAAAATTCGATTGTTATATTAAAGGTTCTTGTGATTTCATTAGACTTGTTTGGCAAAAGGTTCCTAAGAGAAAGAAGTCAAAGTTTTTAGAACCTGTGTAATGAACTTATGATTGGACAAGTTAATGTTGATGTTTGAGAGTAGTGATATTATACTGAGAATGTAGATCATATCAAACTCTTGAAAACAATAATTGGGTGATATCTAAACACACAAAGGCGCATGATATTAGAAGTATATTTTTCATGTTCATTGTGGGTTGGCACATGTGAATGTGATTATTTGGCAATTATTTGATCATGGGTAAATTAAACTTGTACTTTACCAATCAAGATTGGAGGTCGATTGTACATTATTGATGTTCCTTGATGAATATCTCAAAGGCAAGTTGTGAAAGTCTGAAAGTAAGGCCAAGATTGAGATGGTGGTAACTAAGGTATCATCTTCATGTTTTTGTTGAAGTCTTGCGGATTTTACTTGATTACTGTTGAAGGGCAAGTATCCTCTTTTGTTTGAGGAGAGAGGTAAGTGAAATTTCGAGGACAAAATTTCTATAAGGGGGGTAAAGTGTGATACTTCGGTCTTTTCCCTTGTTTGTCACTTTGTTATCTTGGTTGTTTTAGTCGTTTCCTCATTGTCTTTGGTTTGGGGGCTTCTCTCCGAGTGTTTGGTGATGTTTTCGGGTTAAAAAGTGCTTTTCAGGGTGAGCAAGGTCGTGCTCAGCCCGTGTTGGTGCTGATGATTTTCTCAGAAGAATCCGGGTATTCAAACTTAGAATTTCAGCTCTGACACACCCATGCTTAAGGTGAGAGCACGCCCGTGTCAAGAGCACTCAGACCGTGTTCTGTCCTCAGATCGTTGCTACAATGTTTTTGCTATAGTGTTTTGCTACAGTAATTTATCTACAACACCCGTGTCAGCTCTAACACACTAGTGTTCTTTGACACAACCCTTGCATGTGTGTACCGTAAGTGCACAGGTTGTCGAAGTAATAAAGTACCCTGGTGAGTGGGTAGTGAGGGTAATGAGGGTAGGAGAGGTAATCGATATAAAGACGAGGTACCCGGACAAAGCTCTCCTTAGGACTAATGCTTCTAGTGCAAGACTAGTATTATACCCTCTAATTGATGCCTAATGAGTCGTGGAAATCCTTAAGCACACGGTCCCAAAATTAAGGTCAACCGTGACTAGTTCCAACATTATGCCCCGGCATTAGGTTTCACTACGACCCTTAACTCTCGTTGACCTGTCCACTAAGCCCTAGGGAAGTCCATCATCTTAAGCCTCACACTACGTGGAACTGCTTGGGGTTCTAGGGATTCCAAGTGAAAGACCCTGTCCCTAAGTATAGTTCTAACCCTTTGGTCCAGGTGAAAGAACCCTAGTCTCAGTTAAGCCCCAGCACTAGATTCACTACAACCCTTCACTCTGTCACGGGAGTCTATCTCCTAGCGCTTCACTCTACTTTGACCGCAAAGAACTCATAGAACATGGAGGTTGGGAAAATCACACCGAAGGGGAAAGGGGACGTTTCGCTACCTCTCGACCCTCTCGAATATCGGGTAGTCTAATCCTATAGAAGTTATCACACTTTCAAAAGATAACCTAGATGATTCTCAATCCTAGTGTCACGGCTAAGGGAAAATCAATACAATTAACATACAAGATTGGAACTCAATTAAAAGCATCAATTAAGAAAGTATAATAAAAGTCATAGAAACAATATCATCCTAGGATTTACAAGTCCGAATACCCACTAGGGTTTAGCTCTCCATGGAGCAATACAAAGTCAATAAAGAGTTTAAGAACAAATGCATAAAAATCATAAAGAAAACCCCCTTGTAGATCGTATCGATGGTCTTGTGGAGCCGTATGTCTTCCCCAACGAATCCCTTGTCAAGCCTAGGGCACACCTCGCCGAATCGATGCCGACGAAAGCTCCCCTAATAGCTATCTTCCAAAGGATGTCGATGCCGACACCATAGAATCACCTCCAAAGATCTTCAAGAACCTCTCAAAACTCTAGCCGAAAGCCCCCCAAAAGATAGGCAAGAGATAGAAAGGGGGTCCCTAAATAGATCTGAAAACGGGCTATTTATAGGCTGAAATCGGGGTTTCACACACCCCTGTAGAATTTCCACACGGCCGTGTGGAATTTCCACAAGCCATGTGGATTCTCTGTTTTCTAGATTTTCGGCGAACAATAAGCAGTAACTTGCTATAGTGTTTTTGCTGCGTTACTCTCGCCAAAAATGCTCGCGAATTCATCTTCTCCAACGAGGCCGCTGAATTGGGCACACAATCGTGCAGTAGATCACGTCGCATCTTCAATTGAACCACATTGACGAAAGCTCTTGATAATGTTGCAGAAGCCGGAACATGTGAGTGTGACTGCCTTTGTGCCTATCCAATTCACGCATTTCCTTGAACTCGGTTGGAGGTTGGCACACACTCACATGTCTTTGAACACAACTTGTGCCTTGTTCCTTGCCAGGTCCAAGAACTCCCTCAACAATCATGTTCATGACCTATTCTTGGTTCTTTTCTCCTCAATTCGTCTCCACAACCCTGCATGCACAAAAAAACACAAATGCACACATATAAGCGATAAATCTGAATAAAGAGATGCTCAATGTAAGAAAAGTATAGTTCATATAGCTTATACACGAGCACTTATCATTCTGCCTGATCCCCGAATCACCTGGAAAAATCAGTAGGAAGAACATGGTCGTGTTCAAATCGTGTTTCACCTAAAATATCGTGTATTTATTTATTTAAAGCCCCGTTTGAGCCTGTTTCTTCACCTTTCTTCACTCAAAACTTTCCCATTCTCCCCTCCTCCCTTCCTTCACCATTCTTAATGTTTAAGGGCTGATTTTGGAGAGAAATGTTGGCTTGTTCTTGGATCCAAAAGAGTGATCATCCCTTGACTCAAGGTAAGCCCTCTTCCTTGCTTGTTCTTCTTTGTTCTTTGGATGGGATTGGCTAGGGTTTTGTTATGGATTCAAGTAGGAGCTTGATTCTTTCTCCTTTTCTTCCTCTTTGATGGTAAAACTTGAGAGGAGTATTGGTGTTGATTTGTAAGACCTTGTTATCAAGAACCCTTGAACCTTCTTCTTCCTTGATTTTGGAGTTACTGTAGCTCCGAACCAAATTTGGTTTTCCTTGCTTTCCTTGGTCATTCTAAGGGTTGTGAGAGATCTATTCTTGTTGGATCTTCTAGCTAGAGAGTTTAGGAAACCCTAGAAGAGATCTTTTTCCCATTGTCCTTCATTTCAATTGATCTAGTTGTTGATGTTGTTTGTTTGGTTTGCTTAATTGCTTCTAGGAGGTGAGACTTCAAGCAAAAGGAAAGAGCCGGTGGAGAAGTAACACCCAAGATTTCTAGCTCGCCAAGTTTATGAGTGGGACTTACTGATTTCATGGACTACACTATCGTACATGTTTTCTATATATTTGAGTTATTCTTTCTTTTGAATATTTTCATGACTTCGAAAATATGTTTGATTTTAAATGGGTTATTGAGTATTTGCAAGTATATTAATGGTGTTTAAAAGATTGGTTCTTAAATTACCTATTCAAGGAAATTTTTTAGATTCATGCCTTACACTTGCCAAAAGTTTGTTGAAATATTAATCATAATTCTTTAAAAGATCCCCTTTGAATTTGGATGAGTTTATGAAAATGCTTGCCCAGTTATGTTACTCGAGTTTGAGAACTTGAACATAAAAAAAAATGTAATTTGGAAGATCTATCTTTCATGTTCTAATACTAATGTTTATGCTTTGAAAAAAAATTATCTACGACCCTTGAAAGTGCTATTTGACCTTTAGTGAAATCTTTGCAATAATGAGTAGGATTAACTAAAATACGGGCTATAAACCATGCATGTTTTCTGATAATTAAGTTGCATTCCCATTGATAGATGATTTATCATTGCTAAAACTCTTGAAATGTTTCTATAGTGTTTAGAAGCTATGTTAATTTATGAATTAACTTATTTCAAGAAAATAGTTGCAAAATCTGTGTTACTTGTGATAGAAAACTCTATGTTTTGGGTTGTATGTTTCAATGTGCATTTTCAAGAATCTTGATGTTCTTGTCTTGATGAGTAAATAGGTTGTGCAAATTAAGTTGTTTTTCACTGTGATGATGTTATACTTGAAGTGCATTTTCAAATATTGATCTTATATGATGTTTTCTCGATGAAAAGCATTTCATTGAAGATGTTATGATCAGTTTGCTCACTCTTGGAGTGAATAATTTTGTATATGAACACATGTAATCTCTCGATGAGATTTATGCTATCATGTTGATGTATACACTCAGTCTACGGGCTGAATTATTATTACTTAAATGCTTTGATGGTGACATGGGAGCCGAGCTCTAGTACTTACTGCAGTATGAAGTGGATGGTTTCCACAGGCTGACCTATATAGAGGTGGCGTGGAAAACTGTCAAATCGGTTATGCCATATTAGGTGGGATCGTAGAGTCCTGACTTGGATATAGTTGGGTTGTTCTGAGTCACCACACGAACTTCCAAGCGGCCAATGCCAAGATACGCGAATCTTGGTAGCTCAGGACCTAACCAAGGCCATGGTTAGCAATGGAGAGTTCTCAGGGCCCTTCTTGATACTATAGATCGTTGGGATTTGATGACTAATTTATTGCAAAACATCTTGATATTTAAAACTATTGAATAAATGTGCGAGTATTGGATTCTAGAATTATTAAATATTTCTTGATGATTTCTAAGGAACTTCACTTTTACATTTTATGAAAAGAGCTTGTATTCTTATGGGATATCTATAATTTAAAGTGTCTTTACTCTTATTAAGAGTTGAAGCATTTTGTTTACAATATGTTATTTTCATTTGATTGATTGTTATTGTAAGATACATTTTTTTGCCATACTTTGTTCCTTGTAAATTTGAGTCTTACTCTATGGTTGCTATTTTCTTTATTTTGGATTTTGGTAAACTCTTAAAACAGTTTATTGTTATATTACTTATATTTATTTTTGACATGTATGATTTTATAGTTCCATGAAATTCCCCTCACTGAGTAACCAAGTTACTCAGCCCCTCTTTCTTCTTCCCAGGTGTTAGTTCAGTGAAGCGGTGCAGACATGAAGTGCTTGGCAAGGGCCTATTTTAGTGCAAATACTTTAAGTCTATGTATGCATATTCTAGTACTTGGCATGTACGGTGTGAGATTCATTAATGCATGGTGTCGGCTCATTTGTATATTTATCTTCCTTGGGTCTTCATGTATATTGCTATTGTCCAGTGATGTCTGAAAACATACCCAGAGTTTGGGATGCATTTATGATTATATATTTCAAATTGAAGTCTTTCATTGTAGATGGGGTTATATATGTTTGCTTGACTTAATAAGGTAATGATTGGTTTGTATAGAGAATTATTTTATCAGTCTGATCCTGTGTTCCTTCCAGTCGGTTATAGTGTTTTTGAAAGGATATTGAATCAGCCTTACGATGATCCAGGGCTAAGGCAGTGTTTGACCTCTCCTGGGTTATCGAGGCGGTATGTCGCGTGCATGACAAGTAGAGGGTCGAGTCAGTGGCGTCGAGGGGATTGAGTCGGTGGCCTCGAAGGGGGTCGAGTTGGTGGCATCGAAGGGGGTCGATGGGCTAATGGGGACTACGAGGAGATAGGCTCAGCAAGGAAATTAGAGGCACTGATAACACGGAACTGGGTCCCTTATGCAGTACGAATGGGCTGAACCAATCACATAGCCTTAAGGGTGTCAAGGGTGATCGGGATGCTACCGCCCTCTATCCTCATACCGCGGGTCCCTACTCGAAGCCCCATACCTTGGATGAGATAGAAAATGTAAGGGCTAGCAAATATAACCCTAATCCTAGGATCAGCCACCTGATGATGCATAGCGAGAGTGACTTCATATCCCAAGTGAAAGTGGAAACCGTATACCATGCTGAATCCCTCAAGATCACCACGCCAGGACTATCTCTTGGCTCTATTAACATGTAACTCAGGAGATGATGAATATACCTGATGGCAGGGGTGCAGAGATGAGTACCTCTCATGCGATGGGGGTCATATCCAATAGTGGTGCTCAATCAGCACCAACAAGACTCTATGGTCAACCCAGGTGGTCACTCAATTAGGAGGGCATCATACTCTGGGGTTTGAGTAAATGCCTTATTATATAGTCCCATATACACTAAAAACTCTGTCAAACTCAAATGATAGATGGAACCAAATGCCCGAAACTGGATGGTACCTAGCCTATTAAAACTGATCATCCCCTCCTCAAACTCAAAAATAGCTAGAAACTCCAGTGTAAGCTCATGATAGGTAGTGTCAATGATGTCAAAGAGCTGCTGCCAAGCTCTTAACTAGAAAAGTCCCTGAACCTCATCACCAAGGCAAACATCATGTAAAACATACCAATCGAGCTCTCGAGATGTGCCAAAGTGCTTAGTACATAATCGGTTGTACTGCAACTGATGAGACAATGTACCAAACTGGATCTCAGTATGAGCGACATGAGAACTGCGCTCGGTCCTGGCCTGCTTGGGCATGGACCCACATGTACACGTCTTCTGCTTTGGCATAGTCCTAAGATAGAGTGTAATTGACTAGTTAATACACAGCCATGGTGCATAAGTAGCATGGGTGTGCTAAACAATGAGCACACTCGTGCTTTGATATCAAGCACGAACGTGCTTGCCTGGGAACCACCTAGTGCACAATAGAGTATAGTCATGCTTATTGCTCAGCATGCCCATGCTCAATCATCTTCCTAAGCAAGAAATGGACATGATATCTAGCCTAAAAGTCATGGATCCGGCATCTCATGCAAGTACAGCATCAACACATTCACATAAAAGGGACTACAGAAGCCAATGTTAACATGCATGAGGCAAAAATGTCAATTAAATCACACCTTACCTTGATGGAAGAAAGAGATTGGGTGATAGAAAGAATCCATAAGAAATCAAGTCCAAGAACTCTGTAAGTGAACTAAAATCTAACCAAAAATAAATGACGGAGGCTCAAGAAAGAAGGGATATATAGCAGGTCTCACCGGTGGTCGAAAATAAAAAGTGAAAATCGGAAGGTGAACAGTCATGACAAAGCATGCCCTATTAGCATGGTCATTCTCGCGACCGTGCTTAGGCCCTCAAAAGGAAATTGTGCCCTGGCAGATCACCATCGTATTTGAGACCATGCTTACGGCTGTGCTTTTTACAGGAAAAATTTAGAAAACCTAGAAAATCCAACACAACCCTACAAGGAACAACCAGACTGTGCTTGTACTAGCACGGTCAGCAACAATGGTGAGAACAAGCCCATGCTTGCTCCCTAAAACCATATTTCTACAACTTCTACAAAGTGCAAGGCCACATGCATGACCATGCTTACTAGGAAAAACAAACGAGCTGCAAAACAAAATACACACACTCCTAAATAATGACTTTCTTGAAAATGGTGCTTTAGAGCTGAAGTTAAATCAGATTGGAGCTCACAATGACCTACACAATATAAGGAAAACTCGAGTCTAACAACAAACAAACACCCAACAAAGAGCATAAACGAAGAAAAACAAAAAGTAACAAAAAGAAGAAAAATGTAAAAACAAACGCGAAAACACTTGGGTTGCCTCTCTAAGAAGTGCTTATTCAACATCACTAGCTTGACATACCTTGTAGCGCTCACCGGGGATCATAAAATTGATTTCCCCCATAATTTCTTGCTCCCTAAAACATAAGTAGGGGGTTAATGCTTCAATCAAGCATACATTCCCCACACTTAAATCCAAAGGATACGTGCAAGCCCTAGGGGAGGTCGGTGGTCTAATGCTCTTCTTGTTGGCAGCGAGATGCTTCCACCGCTTCATGGTCTGAGAGATCCCTATAATTGACTAACTTCAATTCCCTCTTGGACTCTTTAATGTGGCTTTGAGGGTGGATCTCCTCCACTACCCCATCAGGTGGTTCTTCATCATCGAGTAACTTAGACAAGTCTTCCTTCATCCACGTGTCCCACACAAAATCTGCAACACAATCATTAATAACATCTAAAGCATAACACATGTCATCACCGTCCATAGAGTGGCGCATAGCATCTTTCAACTTGAACACCATTTCTTCATCACCAACTCATAATACCATTCGACCATCCTTAACATCAATTAATGCCTGTGAAGTGGCCAAAAATGGACACCCAAGTATCAAGGGAACCTCAGCCTTGTCATACAAATCTAGAATAACAAAATCAACTAGGAAGATAAATCATTCCACCTTAACTAGCACATTTTCAATGATCCCCATCGGGGTGACGAACTGAACGATCGGCGAGCTGGAGAGTCATCTTTGTCAGCTTAAGCTCACCAAGCCCCAACTTTTAAAAAGTTTTATTGGGCATCAAGTTGATACTTGTCCCCAAGATCGGCAAGTGCTTTCTCATTGAGCATCACCCTAATGGTAAACGGGATGATAAATCCTCCTGCATCCTTCTCATTTCTTAGTGATCTTGTTGAACATGATGGTGGAGCATTCCTTACTCAATGTAACAATGGCTACCTCTTCTAGCTTCCTATTGTTTGTTAACAATTCTTTGAGGAACTTAGCATAGCAAGGCATTTGAGCAAGGGCCTCAACTAATGGAACATTGATATGCAAGGTCTTGAATATTTCAAGGAACATCTTAAATTGCTCATCTTGTTGATCCTTCTTCACCTTAGCCGGATAGGGTAGCTTAGGTTGGAAGCTAGGAATCTTGGTCTTCTCATGGGGGTTGATTTCTGTATTGCTTGGTAATGAACGTAGAGGACATTCAGCAAGAGTCTTGTAAATCTGAGCCACTTGATGTTTCAGATTTTGCAAGCATGCTTGTTGGTTCCTCATCAACTCTTCATGTCCCATGAGACGGACATCATTTGCTTAGATGTACTTTGCTAACAAAGATTCAAGAGTTGACCCCTTTCCATCTTGATATGATGATCAAGGAGGGGTAGGTTGGGGTTGTCCTTCCACCTCGTGGTCCTTGTCTCTATTGGCTCCAAGAGAAATTTGGGATGTTCCTCCACTCCGGAATGTAGGTACCACTGTAAGGATTGTTTTGAAACCTATTGTTCTGACCCACATAATCAACCTGCTCAAAGCTAGGGGTCCCCTCCTGAGATGGAACAATTGGCCTTACTTGGCCACCCAAGCTACACAACTCATGACCGGTGCTAGTTGTTGAACTTGCATAGCACCCAACCTCTTGGCAATAGGTTCCACCTGTGCGGCTAGGGTAGTCAATGCATCAACCTCATAGATTCTAACAACCTTCAATGGCTTGTTCTTTTTTGTGCTCCACTAATAGCCATTCGATGTCATATCATCAATAAGAGTATAGGCTTCAGTTGGTTGTTTACTACAAAGAGAACCCCCAACTGCCGCATCTAACATTTGCTTGGTAGCCAAGTTCAAACCATTGTAGAAAATCTGAATCTGTATCTACTCGACAATCCTGTGTTAAGGACACTTCCTCAATAATTCCTTGTACCATTTCCTATGCTTTGTACAAGATTTCAAACTCCATCTATTGAAAAGAAGATATATCATTTCTGAGCTTGGTGATCTTTGCAAGGGGAAAGTATCGAGTAAGAAACTTCTCGGCCAACTGTATCCACATAGTGATTGACCCTTGTGGCAAGGAACTTAGCCATTGCTTGGCCCTTCCTTGCACTGACAATAGAAAAATTCGAAGGCGAACCGCATTCTCAAACATGTTGTTTGCCTTGAATGTGTCACAGATTTGTAAGAAGTTCTTCAAGTGTTCATACAGGTCCTCATCCTGAAATCCATCAAGCTGGCACATCTACTACACCATCTGTATGAAATTCAGTTTCAGCTCAAAGTTATTCGCCAGCCCAAGAGGGAGAACAATGGTGGACATTGCTCCCTCCAAATTTGGCCTAACATAATCTGAAATGCTACTTTGTTGATTCTCATCCATTGGTTCATTCTAATCAACCTCAATACTGATTCCATTGAACCTGTATCTCTGAGATTGACTTATATTAACCTTCTATGCAATGTTCTCTCTAACTCCGAATTAGGACTCACAAGTGGAGAAAAGGAAATTCCTCTAATCATGCAAGAACACCTATAAACCAGCTTAGTAAACCATGGATCAAAAACAAAATAAAAAAAAAAGAAAGAAAAATAAACTGAAATATAGAAAAATAGCTAAATTACTAGATAGTAAAACTTTCTCAAGAGTTACCAGTCCCCAGCAATGGCACCAAAAATTTGATATGCCCCTTGTGTATCCGCAAGTGCACATGTCGTATAAGTAGTAAAGTGTACCCAATATGATTGGGTAGTTGACTCTACAAGGACTGGTATAGCTCTCAATACTCGCTCATTTTCCAATATCTAGCTTGTTCAAAAATTTGGTTGAATTAATTAATCTACTAAAGAATAGAAGAATAGAGAAGAAAGAAGAGATAGGGTTTTGGGTTGAAGAGATAGCAGTGGAAAAGATAGTGCACCAGATATATCCCCTTGATTAATGTAATGACAAGGCAATAATTCAAGAGTGTTTCTTCTTGGACGGTGGTGAACACCTATAGAGGGTTTGGTAATGTATGTCCTTACCTAAGGCTCGGAGCGGACTCAACCCTTTTCCTGATGTGTGCTTAGCTAGATGAGTAGAGATTACCTTCTAGACAGCAAATTGATTTAAGGTTAAATAGCAACTTAAAATGCAATGGCAATTAATGAGGAAAATAGCAATGAATAATCAATGCATACGCGGATAATTGGAAAGTCCCTCATTAAGCTAGCAACATACAAGCATAAAGACAAGAAACACATAGAAAGATAAGCAATATAAACAATAAAAAGACCTCAATGAAACTCAAGAATCAATATCACTAAAATCAAAGCATTAGAAGTTAATGTTCATAATCCAGGGCACCGAAAGACGGTTAGCCCCTCATTGTCTTACAAACAATCATAGGAAAGCAACAAGAGAAATAGAAATTATCCATTAAACTCCCTTCTCACTTCACAATTACGTCGAAAAGGCTTGACAATAGTTATCACCGACGATCCACCTTTTCCAAGCTTGTCTCCTCTCCAGATCTGGCCCTGAATAGTGCTAAGGGTTGCCCAAACCCACGCCTCCAAAAAGAGAGAAGAAGATTCCCTCAAAATCTAACTTTAGGGTTTAAATAAACATTTCCCGATGTAAGCACTGTTGTGCTGACGTGCATGCTAATAACCATGCATGGCTCCAGATCCTGGGAATTGATTCTGATGCAAAACCAGTAAATTGCACAGGGGTTAAGTACACTCATGCTTGCTGCCTATGCTTGGAGAGCACACTCATGCAAAGAGCATAGTAACCTTGCTGACCTTCTCATAAAATTTCCAATAAAATGCATGGGGTAAGCATGCGCATACTTACCCCACGCATACTTACCGACCATGCTACTTCAACATAATGGTACTAGGCACAGTGAAACAGTGCTTTTCAGTTCTGTGTAGACTACAGTAAAATACACGGGGTTTCAACACGCCCATGCTTTTGGCCGTGCTTGCTAGCATGGGTGTACTTTGGATCCTACTTGTCCTAAAACTTGTATTCCAACACTATTTTGCATCAAAATTGGTATCTTTTCATTTATTTTGGTCTGAACCACAATTATCTACAACATCTAGCAAACACACCTCAAGTGGTATCATTTTATCATAAAAATATGCTTGAAGGACAAGTATCTATATAAAATGCACTCATCAATGGCACACATATTTATGGCAAATAAAAAGGAACTTTACTATTGATGGTTGCATAAGATGATAATAAAAATATCCTATAGATTGGTTTTGCCATCGTGGAAGGAGAAACGTTGGCTGCATAGACATTCTTCTTGCGCAACTTATGTTCCAGTGTAACACCACAAGAGGGAATATGCTTCATATTTGATAGCTATGGATCTATTAAATCAGCATTTAGATCACTTGGTCGTCAGATGAGTGCTCCCCATTTTAGAAACAAAGAAATGTAACGGATAGTTGTTAATATTGGCAAGTTACAAGTTTAATTTATTTTAAAATCTAACTCTTACATTGTTGTTAATTATTTAAGCTATCTTAACTATATAGGTTAATTATTATTGGTTATTCGAAAACCATTCAAGATTTAAACTACTAGTATGGGTTACTGCGAGACAACAATGCAGAGGCAACAAGATGGTTAGATAACATACCATGGGAGAAGTGGGCTCAAACCTTCAATAAAGAAGGTGAAGGTATGTCACATGACAACCAACCTCACATAATATGTTAATTCAATGTTTAAGAGAACAAGAAACCTTTCCCATAACAGCTATGGTTAAGTCCATGTACTTCCGATTTGCTGAGTTTTTTGTGAGGAAAGATGTACAGGAACAACCTTAGACCACATTAGGCCTTATTTTCTCATAATCACTAATAAAGGCAATCCAAGAAAATAAAAAAGCAGCATCCATCATTTACGTTCGTCAATTCGACCATGAAGAGAAGTCTTTGATGGTGGATGAGTGGGGGTATATCTAGGAGTTTTTATATTAATCTAAGATTGCATTAGTGAGACTGTGGGGCTTTTCATAAGCTACATTTTCCATGTCACCATATCCTTGCAGCATGCTCACATATTCGTCTACATTGGGAGGAATATATTGACAACATGTATAGGCTTCAGACAATTTTTAACGTATATCATAAAGAGTTTGAGCCAATATTAAATGAGCGATATTGGAACCCTTATAATGGTCCACGTCTAAGTCCTGATGTTACGATGAGAAGCCTGATAAAAGGATGACCAAAAACTACAAGGATTCACAATGAGATGGATATTAGGGGAAGATGTGCAGACAAAAATGTTGTGGTTTATGTCACAATGAAGGACATAGTCGACAAAACTGTCCCAACATTGCTAGTTCCAGTAGTCAGTCGTAATGTACTCTAAATGTCTTCTCTGTTGTAATGTTTTATGATGTAAGCTTTCCATATATTTATAGCATCCGATGACTTATCATTACTTTGTTTAAGCATATGAAGAAAAAACAATTGCAAAATAAAAAATTACACAATATTGAAAACCAAGCAAAAAAATAGTAGACAGAATTCTGTGCACATAATAAATAAAAACATCTAATACAATAATCTAGTCTACCTTCTATGCTACCACCTCTCATTAAAACATCGAGGTGGATGGATATCTCTGTTAGGCAGTTCCCGTAGCCTAGGTCGTTGTGCTTGCTGGGCTTGCGGGTCGTCATTAGATGATTTGTCTGAATCGTGTATTGCTAAGCTAGAGTGTTTAGGTTCACAGCAAAGTATGAAGGGTTTGGAGGTGATTCCCAGTCTTGTTGCCAAAATGGAGTTGAACGACTACATTGTCCACATTCCATAGGTGGATGAGGTTAATACTCAAATAAATTCCCTACGAAGTCTATCCCGAAATCAACCGAGTATTTGCTGGGCTCAATTGGAGGAAATCCATGGAGATGAGACAATCAAGTAATGTTGATATCATCTAATGAGTGAAATGACCAGTACCCCTCGTGCTATGGTTGGCAAAGAATATGTGGCTCATCGTGTTCAACCCAAGAACTATACCGATGATGTCTTCATATAGGATGACTCGGTGGTAGAACATCTACAACTACTGTTGGAAACACTCTAAGTGGCATTGGAAGAGTGTTCCCTCTCATACAAGGATCCAATAGGTCCTGATCTATCGACAAAAATAGTATGGTGTTAGTGGTATACCATTCATAATATTCCGTCAATATTGCATTATTCCCTACAGGAACATGAAGGGTAAGACAACGTGATGCTCTATCTCTCCAGTATCCAATCCATCTCTTGTGCATCAGTGCCCAATCTGTGTCAATTTTGCCCACAAAAACCATGATCATGGATCGGTCTAATGTAAACTGGAGCATGCGGAAACACCCTGGACAAAGCAAAATTGTCTTGTCACCCGATAAGTTTGGTACCACTCAACAACTTCGAAGCAAATCAATAATGTAAACGAAGTCCACAAAGGTATGTATGCAAAATTGTCGAGTGGCACTTGTGATATTATCTCATCCGCATTGTAAGGCTGCCATATAAATTGGTCAAAATTGTTTACCAAATAATCAACAATTATTAATACCTAAAATATGTGCTTGTATTATCAGTTTTTTTAAAAACATTACCGATTACATCTCAAGCGATCTAATAACTACTTGTATACCTTCACATTGTGCTTGTTGCTATAGCTATCGCCATCCACTTCAATGTGCACCCATCTAAAAAATTAGAATGAATTACAATTCAATGTATTATAATTGAGTATAAAATGAAGCATCAATTTAATTTCTTCTTGCTTATTGCTATAGCTATCGTCATCCACTTCAATGTGCACCCATCTAAAAAATAGAACGGGTTTGAGGGGATATATTTGAAATCCTATACCATGCCTATGATTAAAGTAATATCATTGATCCACTAATATTCTTCATATCCTTGTTAGATGCACGGTATAAAAACCTATACAGGGTTGCTATACATGTTGAACCCTAATTGTATCTTCTTACTTCTCTAAAATTCCTCAGAAGTGGTAACCACTTCAGATAAACCCTATTCTGAGGCATATCCGAGCCTATAAGCCTTAGGACATAGGCACGTGCGTAACATTCTATCTCCCATTGACCTACATCATATGATAACATGCCAAATGTTTCCTTAAGCCACGTTAGTGTTATACTCTGACCTTTCCTATGATCCGCCTGTGGGACCACTCCGAGCAACTAGGGGTGTAATCGATTGAGCTCGAGCCGAGTAGTAGTGAGCTCAAGCTCAAGCTCGACTAGAAATTCAGTGCTCGATATTGTGCTTGTGCTCAATCGACTATTCATTTTATAGCTTAAGCTCAACTCGGTACACAAATCAAGCTACTCGAGCTCGGTCGACTAAGCTCGAAAAGGCTAAAAATGACCATAACCATTATGCTCAAGCTCGAGCTCGACTCGAGCTTGAAAGTTTTCCCCCTTGATTTTCATCAAATAAATCTAATATTATATATATACATATATGCTCGATTAGGCTCACGAGCACTCAAGCCAAGTATCATAATACTCGAACTCGGCTCGCTTGACTACTCGAGCTCGAGCTCGGCTCGACCATGACCAAGCTGAGTTTGAGTTTTCGCCAAGTCGAGCCCGAGTAGCTTGCGAGTAAAGGTGTACCATTTACACCCATATGAGCAACTCCACACAAACAACACTTCCTAATCCGGAAGCCTGCCTGAAGACTTCACGATCGTCAATAGGTAAGCCCAGTAATAGCGCCACATCTCTCCACTAATGCGCTCATAAGAGCGGCATCAATTTGGAAATTAAGAATGTGAGCTGGATGATAGAATCAGGCTTCTCTTAAAAGACCTATGATTTCAAAAGGATGCTCTACAATAGACACATGTCTGCACATTAGAACCCGATCAGATTGTAAGAAGTTATAAATTATTTAATTTCATAATAAATAACATAAATAGAAAAATAAAAAATAGGTTGACCTAAAAAAATATAAGACACGAAATAAATCATAAATCCAAATATATATCATTAAAAAATTAAATATGATTGCACACTAAGCCATAAACATTGGTGTGTTATTTATATAATACATCATCTATCTAACCTAATTATTATAAACTAATGATTTAATATAACTATTAATAAAAAATTAACCAAATAATATACTATGCTATCTAAATAAACATGCTTTGGCCCTTATAATATAACAATTATTAATTGATAAGTGCTCGTGTTTAAGTAATACGACGTATTATTTTCGTACATTGAGCATTACTTTTCTCAGATTTTATCATTGATCAGTGTGCATTTGTGTTCTTTTGTGCATGTAGGGTTGTGGAGAAGAGTTCGAGGAAAAGGAGAAAAATTACATGTCCGCGTTTGTTATGGAGTTTCTTGGATCAAGGCACGAGTTCTAGACTTGTGGGCGTGTGCCAACCTCCAATGTGCTCAGATTGGTTCTATGATTTGAAGGGGCACAAAGGCAGTCACACTCATAAAGTTTATCCCGTGTAACATTGAAGAACTTCATCAATAAGGAGAAAAGAAGAAACGACATGATCTACCATTGGTTGTGTGCCCAACTCAACTGCCTCAATGAAGAACATGAAGTCGGGAACAACTTGGGCGCGAGCACTATAGCAATACTGTAGCAAATCACTATAGCAGTTTACTGTTTATTGCGCGCCATAAATTGATTTCCAGAAAATCCACACGGGTGTGTGGATGCCCAATTTCAGCTTTTAAATAGCCGCGACTCAGATTTTTTGGAGGAGTTTTTGACCTATTTTTCGCCAAACTTCAGGAGAGCTCGCGGCTAGGGTTCGGAGAGGATTTTGGGGAGACTTTTGGAGCATTCGACGGTATCGACATCGGCGTCCTTTGGAAGATAGCTTTTGGGGGTGTTTTTATCGGCATCAATTAGGCAAGGCGTACCTTAGGCTTGACAAGGGACTTGGTAGAAAAGACGGAGCAACTTCACAAGACCATCGTCACGCATCACAAAGGGGTTTTATTCATGTTTGCTATGCTTGTTGATACATATACTTTGATGATTTTGTATAGCTCCATGGAGAGCTAAACCCCTAGTGGGTATTCGAACTTGTAAACCCTAGGATGACATTGTTTCTATGACTTTTATTATGCTTTCTTAATTGATGCTTGTAATTGAGTTCCAATCTTGCTTTACAATTGCATTGATTTTCCCTTAGCCGTGACACTAGGGTTGAGAGTCATCTAGGTTATCCTTGGAATGTGTGACAACTTCTATAGGATTAGACTACACGAGATTGGAGAGGGTTGAGAGGGTGAGTCGAGAGGTAGCGAAACGTCCCTTTCCCCTTCAGTGTGATTTTCCCTACCTTCATGTTCCAAGAGTTTTTGCTGATCAAAGTAGAGTGAAGTGCTAAGAGATGAATTCCCCTGGAGCTTAGTTGCTCGAGCAACAGAGTGAAGTGTTGTAATGAATTCTAGTGCTGGGGCTTAACTGAGATTAGGGTTCTTTCACTTGGACCAAAGCGTTAGAACTATACTTAGGGACAGGGTCTATCACTTGGAATCCTTAGAACCCCAAGCAGTTCCACATAGTGTGAGGCTTAGGAGATGGACTCCCCTAGGGCTTAGTTGAGCGATCAACAGAGTGAAGGGTTGTAGTGAATCCTAGTGCCGGGGCATAGTGTTGGAGCTAGTCACGGTTGACCTTAGGTTTGGAATCATGTGCTTAAGGATTTCCACAACTCATTAGACATCAATTAGAAGGTATAATACTAGTCTTGCACTAGAAGCATTAGTCCTAGGGGGAGCTTTGTCCGGGTACCCCATATTCGCATTGATTGTTTCCTTCTTACTCTTTGCTTGCACTCTTCTTTCTTTCATATTTCTTTTCCTTTTATTGCACATACATTGTTTTCTCTCACCACCATTATTTTCGCACTAGCTAAGTAACAATTCCTCTTGTCTTGAATCACTACTCCCTGTGAATTCGACTACCCACTCACCGGGGTACTTTATTACTTCGACAACCCGTGCACTTTCGGGGCACACTCGAAAGGATGTTGTCATTAATACAATAGTTAATTATGGCATAATACAATTATTCATAAAAACTAATGACATAACATAATTATTAATAAAAAAAAGGGCCTAAAAATATAGTGGGTTATCTAATCAAACATGCTTAGGGAGCTAATAAGACAATTATTAATATGATTAATTATGACATAATACAATTATTAATATAAACTAATGACATAATACAATTATTAATAAAAAAAATTAACCTAATAATATACTAGGTTATCTAAATAAACACGCTTCCACGCTAATATAACAATTATTAATACAATAATTAATTATGACATAATAAACCTATTCATAAAAACTAATGATATAACATAATTATTAATAAAAAATTAGCCTAAAAATATAGTGGGTTATCTAATTAAACATAATTGGATGCTAATAAGACAATTATTAATACAATTAATAATTATGGCACAATATAATTATTAATATAAACTAATGCTTAAAACAATTATTGATAAAAAAAATTAATATAATAATATACTATGTTATCTAAATAAACATGCTTCGGCTCTAATATAACAATTATTAATATAATAATTAATTATGACATAATACAATTATTCATAAAAACTAATAAAATAATACAATTATTAATATAAACTAATGACTTAATACAATTATTAATAAAAAAACTAACCTACTAATATACTAGATTATCTAAATAAACACGCTTCCACGCTAATTTAACAATTATTAATATAATAATTAATTATGACATAATAAAATTATTCATAAAAACTAGGGATGGCAATAATACCAAACCCGCTCCAGCCCGACTCGACCCGACCCGAGTTTGACGGGTAAAACCCGGTTTGACCGGGTTTCGGGTCGGGTTCGGGTAAAACCCGACTAATATAAAGCGGGTGCGGGTGCGGGTATGGGAATCCTAATACCCGACCCGAACCCGAACCCGAACCCGACCCGATATTCAATTAATAAATATTCCCAATTATATATATTCCTTTTTTTATTAAGGTTTTTTAAATTCCCACTCTATGGTGTTGAATTTGTCTATGTTTTTGTTATTTTGAATTTTTATTTATAATTTCTATTCTATGGTGTTCATTCAAATAAAAAATTTATGATTTTAGATTGACATTTTTAATTTTTACTTTGTATTTTAGTTTTATTTTAAATATTTTTAAATAGGGTTATGGCGGGGCGGGTATACCCGTCGGGTGCGGGTGTGGGTTGAGGTTTTGAAAACCCGTCGGGTTCGGGTACGGGATATCGGGTACGGGGGCGGGATAACGGGTACGGGTATGGCAAAACCTGCACCCGACCCGACCCGACCCATTGCCATCCCTAATAAAAACTAATCACATAATACAATTATTAATAAAAAAAAATTAGCCTAAAAATATAGTGGGCTTTCTAATTAAACATAATTGGGTGCTAATAAGACAATTATTAATACAGTTAATAATTATGACATAATACAATTATTAATATAAATTAATGACTTAATACAAATATTAATAAAAAATTAACTTAATAATATACTAGGTAATCTAAAAAACACGCTTCGGCTCTAATATGACAATTACTAATATAATAATTAATTATGACATAATACAATTATTCATAAAAACTAATGACATAATACAATTATTAAAAAAAACCCAAATATATAGTAGGTTATCTAATTAAACATACTCGGGATGCTTATAAGACAATTATTAATATTATTAATAATTATGACATAATACAATTATTAATATAAAATAATGACTTATTACAATTATTTATCAAAAACTAACCTAAAGGCTATCTATGTATAAAAAATTACTTTATTCGGTAAAATGGATAAAATGTTGTCACTCTATAATCTTAAAAACGCTATAAAAAATTTTCAACTAAAATACTGGATATTAGAACTTGAAAAAACATAAAGTGAAAATGGTAACATCTCTCCCATTTTCCTTGTTTTTAAATAAAAATGTGAAAATGGAAGATAATCTCCCGTTTTCACCTTTTCTTTATTTATATAAAAAAAACTCTCCTGTTTTTCATATTTAAAAGATAAAAAATAAATAAATAAAACGAGAAAATTGGAAAAATTTTCCTGTTTTCCCCCAAAATGTACATTCTAGTAATTAATCAAGAAAATGTGTATTTTGGTTTTTTTGCAATATTTATAAATAAAGCCGCATTAATCATCACGCTAATTTTCAAATATTACTTACCATTTTTTAATTTTACTTCAAATGTTATGTTTATAATACTTTTTATATTTTAAGTGAGAAATTCTTAAACAGTGGTTTCGTCAATAGGGTGTCAAAATAAAATTAAAATAAAAAATGGGTAATCTTTTTTTTAATTTTTATGCGGTGGTAAAATAAAAATATATATATTTTTTCCAGTAGGTATATATTTGATATGAGTTTTGTACTTTTATTAAATTTTGGATTGAGGATTATAATTAATATGTTTGAATTTGTATCATTTATTTATTTATTGTTATTGTTATAATTAGATATAATTTATGGTTTTTTTAATGGTTTTACTTTTTAATATACAGTAATCTTGGTTTCATATAGCCGGGTAAATAATTTTTTTTCCTATGATTTCTTTTTTAAAAAAATTGTATTCCATCTTGTTTTATGATTCTCATTTTATATATTTGGGTTAAAGTAAGGCTCTTTATTAATCTAGCTCAAACAAGGTATTATAATGGTACTGTTTATCATTATTTTTGGACTTGAAACTTGTTCATATAATGTTTAAAAAAATTTAGTGGGTCCTTTGTGAGAGCTGTTGTATCCCTCTCCGCCGGGATTACATGACAAGAAGAATATATTAGCTCAATTTGTTTTTTCAAAATCTTGTAGACATGCACGTGATAAATATTTCATCACCTCTGTAACGTCTGGCTGAGGTAATAAATTCTAAAGTAATCAATAAGTCACCATAATTGATACACTATTGTAAATGTTTATCATTTGACAACCTCTTAATAGAGCAGCGCTTGTCATTTTTGTTAAAAAAAAAAATAAACCAAGCTTGAGCCTATTTGAGTCGAACTCAAGCTTGAATTCATGTTTGAATTGAGCTCAAGGCCGGGCTCAAAGTCAAATTGATCTGAACTCAAGTCTGAAAGTGATCCAGATGCGCCAAGTTTGAAAAGGGAGTAGATTCGTTAACTCCCTTCTGATACACAGATTTAGAGCAGAAACCATTTGAACAAACACAGATACCATTTGGCCTTATTAATGTTTCAATAATCCAATATAAATTCAACCTATATAAATTTGCAGAAGGTACTCAACTTGGTAACAAGTATTATGGTTATTATTTCTCTTTTTATGATGTTCATGCTTGGTATGTTTAAACAGGTTGCAACAGTAGAAGAAAAATTCCCGAAGTGAAGAAAGAGCAGGCTTTGCAAACTCATTGAGTCATCATGGAAAGCAAGACTATACAGGCAAGCAAAGGTGGATATAGGAGTAATGTTTTAATGTTTTCATGCTATTATTTAATGGTGTTGTGATTTTTTTCAAATATTCAAGACAATTGTTCTACATGATTTGGTTGCATTTGATGATGAGATCATGAGAATTATCAAGTTTTAACAGTGCTCTAAAGGTTTGGCGTTTTCATTATGCTAAAATATGATCATAAAGAGAAGACAACAATTAAGGGTTGTCGCTATTAAATGGTTTATCTTGACGTAACTCAAAAGGTTCAGGGAATCTTTGAAGTGTTGACTTTATTCACCCATTAACACTTGTTTGATTTTTATTTGACAATGCATTACTTTCATTGCTTTTTAAATTGAAATTGTTTTGTTTTAAGTAAGAATTTTGTACTCGAAATGTAGCGTTTTTCTTGTGGAAATGCTTTTAACAGACGTTTTGTTTACCTTCCATTTTTATTTATTTATTATTATTATTTTTTTTAAAGACAATGAAAATCCATTTATACAAACTCACTTGACCGACATAAGATTTAGTCTGCATATTTACACCCATTATCACCACTAATTGCAACGCATTTCAAAAATAAACATTAAAAATCTCACAAATTAACTCTTCTATAGTGGAGTCAATGCCCCCATTGAACCATAATCTCTTTTTAGTTTAATTTTGAAATATCAGCGTTTATAATCAATACTACTTATTTTCTAAATAAAGTCTAATGCAACAACAAGAAAACTAATGTCTAATGATAAAGACAAAACAACATATAAAGTCTAACACGTCTTTAAATAAACTTATTATTTAATAATCCGTAAACTATACCATTTCATCACACCATTATTAAGTTTGTCATTGGTCAAATGTATTGAAATGTCTCAAGCAATTAATTAAAACCACCGTATAATAAATGAACCCCTAACCAAGATTTATTATCATTGCAGTCTCAAGAGATTTTTTTTAGACAAAATATGGACTAGTCATGCCAAGGACGTGCAAAACTTAGAGTTAATTTTTTAACACAGTGGTATCTTCACTTTGCGTGAGTTGAGATTCAAACATGTTTCCTCAATAAAACACTAATATCATACACAAGGGATCGAGCAAGTGCTAATAAACCAAGAAAATTTTAACCATTGTTTTAAAAGTTATCCTTCATATGATTTTGTCGAATTAATGTTAATAATTATCCACTTTTATTTGAATATGCAAATAATTTTTTTTTTTTAACTTGCCAAAACCTTGAAAAATAATGCAATCCACTTCTTAAAGTTCGGACTTAGAAAAAATGACAATTTTACCTCCTTATTTATTAATTTTTTTATGCATATCATTAACTAACTTTAATAAATAACTATTGCATTGTTTATTACAAATAAATGATATATAATTCTTTTTAGCAAATAAATAATCGAATTTTTCTTATTAGACATAACTCTCATATTTTATGTCTAACATCTAATAAAAGAATTTAAAAGTACGGAAGTAATTTTCATCCAAAATTAAAAACATCAATGATTGTTTTATGATTTGCAAGAAAACAAGATTTATCAAACAAAGATGTAAAAAGTTATTCGAAATTAAAACATCAAAAATTATTTAAAGGATGATAAATAAAATAAAATTAAAAGAAACGTTACCATACATTGCAACTACACTTTATATAAACAAAAAGATACCTAAACCATTTTATATAAAATCACTATAAATTATTTAAGGATGACAATTAAATTACAATTAAATGAGAGGGTGATAATATGCATCACAACAAAATTTTATATAAAAAAATGACATAAGAACATTCCATTTGACAAAATAAAACATCAAAAAGTATGTTGCAATTGACATAAAACTTAAAAATGTAAAAATAAATAAAAAAATATAAATTTTATTCATATTTTTTTATTTTATGGTGTAGTAAACTTTTACAATTTCAATTCAATTTGAATAAAAGAGATATTTTGCAATTTTCATAAAACCTAAAAAGTAAAACCTAACCTAATGATATCATATTGGAAACTTTAATGAAAAATAACAAAGAAATCAATTACAAAATGACAAATGAATAGTGGGGATAATATGATACTTGATGAGGTTTGGTTCCTACTACAATAGTTTTGTACCCAAAAATTAGGCATATCTATCTTTGTTAATATTAGATATATTTCCACCTGCCTTCTTTTATCAATGAGTGGTATTTTAGAGGATAGAAATAAGAATTGAACATGTAACCTCAAGGTTATATATGAACCTTGCTGTGGCTATGAAAGCTATTTCATATGTGACTACATATATATAGTTTATTATGTGCCTTGCATCTAACATTGAACAAACGGCATCATACAAGATTTATCACTATAAAAAAAAATTAATAGTAACCCCTTTTGTAATATCATCAATAATATTTTAAAATTTATTCAAAAATTATTTTTGATGTAAAACAAATATACTAAAATTAAAAGAAAATAAGATGAGTAATTTTTGTTTAATTTTAAAAATATAAAATCACTGATCTTGTGTTTATAAATTGTGAATCATAAACTATAATATACCCACTCCATAAGAAATAATTTTATCACATAAACAATATGTAAAAAAAAGGCCAAGGGCATTATTGGAAGAGCATGTTTTAAAGTTGGTTGTAATGAAGCTAACCCACCACTTAATTTGAGGTTAATTAAACATCATCACAGATGGTGAGAAAAAGGGTTGCAAAGCAGTTCATCTGCCTTATTATCTACACTATAATCAATTCTTGTGTCAAGTCTTAAACCAAACCAACCATGACCTAGTGCCCACCAAAAAGACTTTTCTAATTAACTTAAATATGTTCCTTAATTATAAATAATTCTTGTTGTTACTCTTCATTTAGATATACATTATGTCAAATTATCACTTAGATATAATCATATTCCTATAAAATTATTACTAATAGACTTTTGGGCAAATGATTTGAGGAGACATAATTGTGATGGTAGATTATCCCTCTTTGTTAGTCTCCTGCATCTTCCCAAACCGCCAATTTCTATGAGTTCCATTTGGGGTTCGTGGAGGGTATTGGTGAGACCTTCGAAGAGGGACATCGGTGACTTAACTGTGAAAGTAATTGTGTAGAACATTTGGTTTGCTAGAAATGATTGCATATTTAACGCTAAGGCCTTGCATGCTCATGTTCTTATCTTGAAAATTGATCATATGCTTTTGTCCTAGTTCTCTTATGTCTCAAAGGGAGTTAGACTGAAGCTAGAGGACTCCATGGTGACCATCCGTCGTAGTTTGGAGTTTCTGGGACCTCGTACTGCGGAGGCTAGTGCTACCATGGCGTCTGAGGAGATGCAGGATCAAAGCACAGGCTAGTATGCTTTCAGGGGTTCTGAGGAAGCCTCTTTTCCTCGCTTTTGTTTTTCTTCTTGTTTTATGTTATTGCTTTTTGTTGTATTACCATGATCCGCTCCTCTTTTGTCTCCTCCTCATTAATTGCTTGGAGGTTTTCTGTACTACTCTTATTTTAACAAAAGTGGTTTATCGACCTTTTCAAAAAATAAAAAATAAAAAATGTGGTTTTTTTTAAGCTCAACTGCTTAATAAATGCATGGAACTTGATGTGATATAATGAATTTAGACTTCATATATAACAAATGAGTTGCTCATTTATTTGATTATCTAGTAAACAACTAATTAGTTCAGTGCTATTATATTTTATGCTATAATTAATCAAGTGTTGTTGCTCCTGTTTGTGTGTGTGTATACATATAAGTGCAATAAAAACTTTAAAATTAAAAAAAATGAATTTTAACTATTTTTTACTAAATAAAAACACATAACTCTAAAGCGTTAGGTACTATCATATTACATACTATAATTAATATGACTAGTTCAATGCCATTTTTGCATTACCCATATGAGTTCTAAAATTTAAACTCAATTATATTTCAATTTCTAATTAATTCAATTGAAAAATACTATCTTCCTATTTGTAATGATCAAACAATCATTTTCTATATGCATATAATATATATTAGAAATATCATTATAAGAATCTATGTGTTATATTAAAAATCAAAATTTAAAAATAAACATTCATTTTTAATTTTAAAACTGATTAGTCCCGTTTCCAAATTGAAAACATAATCTAAATTCGAATTTTTTTTTAACAAATTTAGGACAAACCTTGATTAACCCTGGGCATGCAAAGAGTTAATGTCTCATGTGCATTCATCTTAAATTATTAGGGTCTTCACAGAAAGTCCAAACTCTGCTTTCTCCTTCCTCGAGGGAACTTAAGTTAGTACCACTAACCATCTATACGGGTGAATTTGACTAAAAAAAATTGAAATTTCTAGGTTTATAAATAAATAAATAATAATAAATAAAAACAAGGAATAGAGCGGATGACGTGGAGGGATCTATGCCTTGTTCCATGCATGAGCCATGTTGGATAGATTCGGATAGAAAGCATCTCCTCCTAGCTTCCCTACTTCCGTCTTCACTTCCCCTTTCCAGATAAACTCCATACTTCATGTTTTATTTTATTTTATTTTTTTCTGAGGTCCTAAAAAATAATAGGATTGGCCAACTGCTTCATTGTCCCATCCACTTCCCCTAACCCACATCACATGCCTCTCTTCCTCTCTATTAAAGTCCTCTCATCCCTTGAGGCTTACAGAGAGAATACAAGTAAGAGGGGAAGTAGATAGGAAAACAAAGTGAAAGAGAAGTAGATCATATAGATCTGTGACCATTCATTTCATTAATTCATTTGTTTTCATGTAAGTGGAGATGGACGTGGAGGATGATGCCTTCTACCAAGATCTTAGCAAGCAGATAGCTTTGCTTATCATGGAGGATGATGATGATGGCTTCCCCATGCACTACCCTTCTCATGCTCCTCCACAAGTGAGCTTCTCTTTCTCTATTTCTTTCGAGGGTTTTTTTTTTTTTTTTTCCTAAATTAGTTTTCGTAGTTATGAAAATGTTTTCAAGAGCCCTAGTTGAGCTAACCCAAAAGATGAGGCATTCTTTCCCATTTCCAGACACTACATGAATAGTGATGAGTTCCCATAAACAATATAGCATAAGAGTCTTCAGGGTGTGCGTGTGTTTGCAACCCAATTTTTATGCCTTCGGGTGAGATTAAAAAAAAATTAATTTTTAATTGTATCTATGCTTTGATTATGCGTTTGTCATATTTATTAAATAAAAATAAAAAAAATATTTTCAAGAAGTTCCGCTTGCACATAATTTAGATATAAGTGGAATTCTAATTTGTATCTAGAGTAGATGTTTTAGATGAACTTAATCTTTTGTCTTTTTATACACTTTAATTAATTAATAGTTTCTATTTGAATATAATATAAATTTAAGTTTTTTTTTTTTTTATAAACTCAACTTTTTAACTTAGATCAAGCTCATCTATAATTGATTTTTTAAAAAAAAATAATTTGATACATCTTTTACTCATGTTTATATAAAATAATTTAAATTGTATGGTCTAAAGATGCCAAATAATTAATAGTTGAAATTATTAATTAAAAAAAATAAATGTTAAGCATAAAATATAGGACAATCACACCCTACATTATTTTGCTTTAGTGGGGTCTATTAAATCCCTTATAAGATTATTAATTAAAATATATAAGTTGTGCCTTTGAAAATTTTGTGGCATATATATATCCAATAAAATTTCATATTTTATATTCATAAATATCATAGCATTCCTTAAAAATCTATCATTAAATTTAATTTATGTTAGTCATATATGTATTAATTTTTTATATCTAATAATTAGTAATATTTTTTAATGAATTTAATATTAGTAGATGAAACAATTTTAAGAGGAGTGTTTTTATAATAACTTCTCTTAATTTAAAAAAAGCACTTTTTTTAAAAAATAAAAGAATGATCTACAAATAAAGTATATATGACATAAATGGCTGTCGAGCATTTTTAGGATATTTAGAGATATTTATTTCTTGCCAATTGTTTTGACTTAATTCCAAAGCTTGATAAATTAATTACCCCTTTAAAATAAACAAAAAAATATATATTTATCCAACTGTTTCCTCCCATATAAAAATGATATTCATTACAATTTTTCATGAGATAGACTTTATTAAATTTTCTCCAGTTCCATGAAAATAAAATTTATCATTATTTTTTAGCTTATATTTGACTAGTTTTTAATTTATATTCTTTAAATATATCTCTAGATTATGACATTGATGATGATCGCGAAAAAAAATTAATGGCTATCAATAAATATCTTAAAGTCAATTTTATAAACTTGGATATTACAAATAGCATTATTTTTTGAATTAAACTCGCATGATATTTAATTCAATCATATTATGCATGATTAGGGCTTCCATCAAGTTCCTCAAATAGTAGTGATGCCACCAAGCTTAGCCAACTATGAAGCATCATTGTCTTGCAAAAGAGAAAGCAAAGGAACAGGGGTTTTCATCCCTCAGTGTTATCCAAAAAAGAAGACCAAGCCATCAAACAAAAACATTAGTCCAAACAACAATAGCAACAACAATTCATCATCATCATCATTTAAATGTAATGTAAAACAAGGAACCCTAATTAAACATTCCAATGCAACTATTGCTAAAACAAACACATAAAAGTCATGGAAACTCAAGTGTTTTAAGGAGGCATGTACAGTATTAGCGGTGGCCTCTTTGTGGTTGTTTGGTGGCTTATTAGTGTTATTTTGTATATTAATGTAATAAATAAATCCCTCAATTTCCATTTGTAAAAGTTGTTGGAAAGGGGATTCAAATAAGTTGAATTTATTCCTTATTTGTATAATTAGATTGGGAAATTAATGTACTTAATTTATTGCTTGTTATTATTATATAATTACAATTTGTTATTAATATTTGGCGTAAATAAACATTTTCCTTTTTATATTTTATAAAAGTAAACAATTGATTATAAATTTTACAAACGTTTGTATTTATTGTGATAAAAAACAAAATTGTTATATATATCAAATCGTACTTTTGTTGTTTTAGTAACTCATTATTGTATAAGGCATCAAATTACGCTCTATATATATATTAGGGGTGAACAAAACCGAGTATATGACCCAAATTTAAGTTTTATCCAATCCATAGATTTGTTTTACGTAACAACATCAACATTCATAAAAACAAACAAATATGAAAAACTTATAACTTATAAAGAGTATTAAAACCTTAAATTATTCACACCACAAAAAAAATCATAAAAAAATAATAAAGAGTTTTATCAATCTTAAACATTAAAAAAAAAAATCAAATATCTTCTAAAGTATCAATCTTAGACAAGGATGGAGGCTAGAGAGAAGAGGCGGGGTGATGGATGTTGAGGACTAGGAGGCAAGGATTTAAAAAAATTTTCTTTTTACTTTTAACCCTAGAAGAGTTTAAATTTATTAATATGTATATATAAAAATATAACTATATAAGCAATTAAGTATATAACTTTTAAGTTTTTAAACGAGGGATTTTGATTTTTTTTCTACTTACGCCCTTGTAAAATTTTAAATTTATATATATAATAAATTTAAATTTTATATGGTCTAAAAAGTAAAAAAAAATCCAAATCCCTATATATATCTTAAAGGGTTTAAACTGAGGGATTTGGATTTTTGTTTTTTTTAGACCATATAAAATTTAAATTTATTATTGTTAAGAAACAAAGCTTGAACAAGATGAACAGACTCAATCAAAGTTTGAACAAGAAGATAACTCTGGGAATGATTTACTCAAACCTTATTCAATAAGAGAGACTTCCTAAATAGTCTTTACAGCATAACTGACAGAAGAAAAACTAGCTACATCTTGTAGCAACTAACATTCAAAAACATAACTGAATATGACCTAAAAAACAGGATTTATTTTAACAGAAAGCTAAACTTCTAGAAACCCAAACATTCTGACCTCTCTTCATTCCCTCCCTTAAACTAATTCTCAACTAGTTTAACTTAGGAACTTGACAGATTCCTAGCTAAGCTCCAAACTTCTGGAAAGCTTCCACAGTAAGAGGCTTCGTTATGACATCTGCCAACTGATTTTGAGTCCCACAATATACTAGTTCAACAACACCATCTCGAGATAAGTCACAAAGAAAATGAAAACACACATCAATATGCTTGCTTCTACTATGAAGTACTGGATTCTTCGATAATTGAATAGTAAAGCTATTATCACAAAAAAATCCTTGTACACTTGCTCTCTCTCAAACTCAACTTCTCAAAAATTCTCCTCATCCATATAGCTTGACTTGCACATGTAGCTACAGCTACAAACTCAGCCTCTGTAGTAGATAATGTGACAACTGGTTGCTTCTTCGAAGACCAAGCAATAACTCCCAAACCAAGCATAAACACATATCCTGATGTACTTTTGCGATCATCCAAATCCCCTGCATAATTACTATCTGTATATCCAACTAGTTCTTCATCTCCTTTTTTTTTTGTAAAAAACACCAAGCTCCACAGTTCCCCTCAAATACCTCATGATCCTCTTGATTGCCAACATATGCAACTCTGTTGGTCTGGACATATACCTACTCACCAAACTCACAGCATACATCAAATCTGGCCTCATAGCTGTAAGATACATAAGGCACCCCACCATTTGCTTGTACAATGTCTCATCAACTTTAACTCCATTTTCGTCTCAAGATAGCTTGCAACCTGGAACGATAGGGTTCTGAACTGAATTTCAATTCTCCATTCTGAACTTCCTTAAAATTTCCAATGCATACTTTCTTTGGCACAAATAAACTCCATCTAACCCTTGTAAGACTTCAATGCCAAGAAAAAATCTTATTCTTCCCAAATCAGTCATATCAAACTCTTTAATCATAGAGCTCTTGAAGTCATCAAACATAAATTCATCATTGCCGGTAAACATTAGATCATCAACATATAAACTGACAATAAGAATTTTACCTCCTTCCTTTGTCTTGATGAATAAAGTTTGCTCACTGTAGCACCTTTCAAATCCCATACTTACAAAGTGTGCCTCAATACAACTGTACCAAGCTCGTGGAGCCTGTTTCAGTCCATATAAGGCCCTTTTTAAGTTGTACACCTTCTAAGGACATTTCTTTAACTCATAGCCCCTTGGTTGTTCTACATACACATCTTCCTTGAGCTCTCCATGCAAAAATGCTGACTTAACATCAAGTTGATAAAGACTCCATTCTCTTTGAGCTATTAATTCCACAATCATCCGTATAGTATCCATTCTCGCAACTGGCGCAAAAACTTATGTATAGTTAATCCCTTGTTGCTGCATCAGGATGTGGATAAGAATGGAGAAAATAAGCTGGTAATCAATGATGCATTCCCAGATGAACAAGTGCTAAGAATTTCTGCAACTAAAGCTCCATGGTATGCAAATTTTGTGAACTATATGGCTTGTAGAATTCTGCCACCAGATCTGAAATTTCAGCTGAAGAAAAAGTTTTTTGCAGATTTGTGACATTACTTTGGGGATGAACCATTCCTTTACAATAAATGTGCTGATGGAATACTTCATAGATGTATCCCTGAAACTAAAGCAAAAAACTGTCCTATTCCATTACCATTCTTCAGCTTATGGTGGTCACTTTAGCTCTTCAAAAACAGCAGCCAAAATACTTCAAGCTGGATTCTATTAGCCAACACTTTTCAAAGACGAGAAGAGATATGTGATTGTTGTCAAAGAACAAGAAACATCTCAAGGAGACATGAAATGCCTCTTAATTACATCCTTGAAGTGGAAATCTTTGATGTTTGGAGAATAGATTACATGGGGCTATTTCCATCCTCATGCAGCAACTGACATATCCTTGTAGTTGTGGACTACATCTCTAAATGGGTTGAAGCTCTTCCATCCCCAACAAACGATGCTCGAACAGTAATTAAACTCTTCAAACGGGTAATTTTTCCAAGATTCAGAGTTCCTAGGGCTGTTATAAGCGACGGGGATCACACTTCATTGAAAGACAATTTGAGAGCCTCCTTAGGAAGTATGGGGTAACACACAAGATCACTACATCGTACCACCCTCAAACAAGCGGGTAGGCTGAAAATTTCAAATTAGGAAATCAAAAGCATACTTGAGAAAACAGTCTCAACAACAAGAAAAGATTGGGAGTTAAAACTTGATGATGCTTTATGGGCGTATCGAACAGCCTACAAAACCCCTATCGGGATGACCCCGTTTCGTTTAATTTATGGCAATGCTTGCCATTTGCAGGTTGAATTGGAGCACAAGGGGTTTTGGGCAATTAAAGCTATCAATTTTGATATGAAAACAGCTGGAGAAAAGAGGAAGCTTCAAATATAAGAACTGGAAGAACTGAGGTCGGATACCTATGAGAACATGAAAATCTACAAAGAAAGAACCAAATTGTGGCATGACAAATAGATTTTTTTGTAGAGAATTTCAAGAAGGGGATTTGGTCTTGCTTTTTAATTCTAGATTCAAGCTATTTCCTAGGAAATTAAGGTCAAGATGGTCAGGACCTTTTAGAGTGTCCAAGGTCTTCCCATATGGCACTGTTGAAGTTCACAGTGAGACAGCAGGCACCTTCAAAGTCAATTGACAAAGACTGAAGCATTATATTGTTGGAGAGCTTATTGAGGAAGGGAGAACTTATACTCCCCTCCCCCTCCCCCCAATATCACTGAATAAATGAATAAAAAGGGGTCGCGCTCATGACCTTGAACGAGTTCTTGTTTTTCTTTTGATTTTCAGTCTTTTGTTCTATTTCTCTGTTTGTGCATATAAATTTTCAATTGTGTTAGCTGATTCAGGTATAGATGTTTCCTGCAGGTTCAGATTTGTCCCAAGCTTCCTTTGGCTCATTTAATGTTCAAACGTACAGGCCAGACTGCTAGCAGCCAGTGTAGACTCATTAGGGTCAACTACTACGACACACAACCGGAGTGCGTCAGGGAACACAGGTGTGGACCATGTACTAATAAGGAGAGTCCAAAAATAGTTTTCCCTACAATTTTTCCAGTTCCAATTCCCGATCCCAAAGTCCACCTTTCTCTTTCCATCGACTTTCCTTACCTTTTTCCCTCGCCCCAAGACTGCCCCAGATGCTTCCTATACATTTCCTCATGATCTTCTTGTCCTTTCCTTTATTCCTCATTACTTTTTCCTACAACCAAGACACCTTTATGACTTCCCATCACATCCCCCATTTATCTCCGCATTTCCTCTCTTCTTTTCTATTACTCATTCATTTCAACATAACCCTCACCACTCTTTAACAGCCCAACCTATCAACCTGACCATTTCCATCATCTTCACTCATTCTCATCAGTCTTCTCACCACCCTCCCTTAGTTCCACAGGTAGCGCCTTTAACATGTAAACCAAAAGAACCAAACACACAGCTTCTGCACCCAGCTTCCAGGATCAGCATCCACGACCTCCTCCAACAAGACACCCCTCCATTGAACAACTGCTTGAAGCATCTTCACATAGCATCATCTTCAGGGATGCTTTCCAACAAAATAGGTACCAGGGTTCTCTCCAAACGAAGGATCATTCCAACCAGATATATGGATGACAGTCTCATGCGCACCTGAGGTATTCTAGATGATGTTTACTAGATGGTTGGTAACTTAGGACGGACTACATTTGTCAACATGAGGTTTCCTACCTATGAGTGTCTAACCCTAGAATTTCTAAGTTCGATTGATGTTCATGTTCTTTATGGCCCGGGTAGTCAAGAAGGTGAAATCACCTTTTTGGCTCCTTAATCAAGACCGCAAACTCAATATAGCACAGTTTAATCAAATTTTCAATCTCCCAACTGGTGGAGACCGCCGAACACCTAAGGACTTTGACGCCACGGACTTTTGGCATACACTCACCAATGAACCCTCCACAGCTAGAGCCACTAGTCTTAGGAACCACTGTTTCAGGTATATTCATCATATAATGGCTCTTACCTTGCTTGGTCGTAGCGACTGTGAAGCCGTTAGGCAATCTGAACTTATGTTTCTTTGGGCAATGTTGCATAACACTCCATTAGATGCAAACACACACTTAGCTCGCTAGTTTGCCAAAGTTGGCAAGGCTTCATCTGGTGATATTGTCCTTGGCGGTCTCATAACTCCAATTGCATTTGCTTTTCACTGTGACTTATCTCCATTTCAGAGAATTCCAGGTAACATAGGTTTGGTTATGGAGGCTTGCATTGCCGTGAAAATGATTGTCAAAGAAGCTGATGGTTACTACCTCATTCTCAAGGGGGACACACCACATTATCCTCTCCCTGACCCCAAGTAAACCACTGTCCACCGTCCTGAAAAATTGGGTATTTCCAGGCCTACAGCCACCTCCACCACGACATGCTGAACATTCTCCTATAGAAGACACCCCATAACACCCTCGGCAAGATCCACAGCCCACAGACAATCTCGCACGTATTCTAGCTGCCCTCGACACTATCACTAATGAACAGCAAGCACATAAGCCCATTCTAAACCAACTTCAGCAGCAAATCAATTCGATCTATGAGTGGCATGTCGCGTAAGGCCACTTCTCTCCTCAGTAATTCGGTAAGTTTCTTCCTTCCCCCCCCCCCCCCCCCCCCCCCCCCCCCCCCCCCCCCCCCCCCCCAATTGCTTACCTTTTCTTAAATTCTTGGCATTGAGGACAATGCAAACAGTAGGCTTGGGGAAGTTTAGCAGTATAGTAGTTTGCATTCTTTCATGCATTCTTGCATTTGCATATTGCATAAAAAATAAATAATAAATAAATAAAAGAGAGAGAGAGAGACTCTTGCTACCAGAAATCCTATGATGAATTGTTTAGCATGACACAAAAGAGGGCATGGGATAATTGTTCTTATCTAATGGTATTTGGATTGCACACTTTTCATTTGAATGAGTTTAACTTAGCTAATTCCATTGCTTGTGATCTTATGTTTTAACTTAGTATATACATTTGTAATGAACTCTTCTTGAGATTTCGTGGCCCCATAACATTCTCTTTGCCTAAGTTAAGTTCTCAAATAAGAGGGAAATGACATAGGTGATGTTCTAATATCTAAATTGAAAAAAAAAAAAGAGATTTATGGCAGCACTCCTCTATTTTCAAGGGCTACATGCTATCGAAGCATGAGTGCGTCTATGTAGGATTGTAATAAGTAGAAGGATGGCTCTTATGCCTAACCAGCATGTGCACCCTTCGAAAAAAAAGGGGGATCACCACATTCTACGTTAGTCGGACAAAGAATTGAAAAGAAAAAAAGAGAAAAAAAAATGAAGTTGTTAAAGAAATCCTATTGATCCCTCCAGCAAAAAAAAAAAAAAAAAACACACACACACACAACCTGGCTAGTGAATTATGTAGGGGATATCATGGAATCTCTAAAGTTATTTGCATCTTTATATCCTATTTTAAAACTCAAGACCATTTGCATGTGGGATGGATCAATTTTCTTTTATAATGCTTGTGCACAGTCCATCCTGTGAAAGAAGATCAATTGCTTCATATCCTTTATGAACTCTCTTTATAATTATGCTTATGTCCTGTACCAAACAATGTCATCATCTGATTTATATATGCTTCCCCTACCATGGTGTTTAATTGAAGCATTGCTTGAGAGCAAGCAAGAATCTAGGCTTGGGGGAGTTTGTTGTACATAAAAATTGTATTATTATCACCATGTATTTAGCTAATGATCCATCATTAATCATGCATTTTTTTTTCCTAGTCTTCATAATGATTTCCCCTTCTTTTGTACAAACTACTCTTTTTTGTTATTCTAATTGTAGAAAGATGGAGCTGACTGATCAGAAACTCTAGAGACTAAGGATCAGTTTCTGGAGGGCACACAACTCGCCTGTGGTTGGCGAAAAGTATCTGTGGTCTGTAAAGTTAACTAAGGCCCAACTTCTATCACTAGCTATAAAAAGGCAGCATTAAAGGGTTTTTTAAGAGAAGAAAGACAGAGGGACAGGGGGTGGCTGCTAGAGAAGAGGAAATGGAATTTCTGAAGACTCTGAAAGAGACTGAAGAAGGAAAATAAGGCTGGAGAACTGAAGATCAGATCTTTGTGGACATCATAGGGAGTTTTCCAAGCCCTGTTATGCTGTGTCTTTGCATAACCTTTACTCTTCCTATTTTCCTTTGTAATTGAGACATAGAAGTGTAAAACTTCTCTTTAGGTTTGGGATTAGCCCAAAGTAGTGATTGTTTGACGTGTTGTTGCTTCTGTACGGATCTTTTGTGTTGAATGGTAGATTTCTTTCAGTTGGCTTTTGATTTAAGTAACACAGCTCGTGAGTGTGAAAACCTTGCTTGTTTTATCTTAGAGATCAAAGTTAACTAAAAGGTTAATCAAGGTCTTGGAACCTCTTAAGTCACCCTGAATTTACTGAAAGGTAATTCTTGAGGGTTCATCATATAATCATGGATCTTATTAGGGTTTTGAGAGGGGTCATCTACCACGAAAGTAGGAGACGGCCTAATCAAGATCAACTTGTTATCTCTTGAAAGAAAGTGACAAGTAGGTGAGGATTATCCACCCAACCCAAGTTTAGATCCAAACATTTCATTCATTGCTCTTTTTGGTGAGTTCCCAAACCGAAGTTCATCTAAATCTGAATTCTAGTCCACACCCCTGCATCTTTGTATTTCTCGTTTGTGTACTTTCTGCTACTTTACTGTTATCATTCTCCCATCTTTTAATTGCCTAGATAGCCTATAATTGCAATAGATTAGTAATCACACTTGGTCCTCGTGGGATCGATATCTTATTTACTACTTGGCAAAACCGTGCGCTTGCGGTTGTGCAATAATACCTCTTTTTGCCATTAGAGATAGGTGAAATTGGCCCACAAATATCAGCATGAATAAGTTGAATCCTTTTTGTAGCCCTCCAATTGCTCTCTCTTGGAACTGGATCTCTATATTGCTTCCCAATTAAACAATCTTCACACACTCTTGATGGAAACTTGAGTTGAGGCATACCCTCTACCATCTTCTTGTCTTGCAACGTCTTTAGACCTTTGTAACTCAAATGTCTGTAGCGACAATGCCACAACTATGCAACATTATGTGAAGAGGTGTAAAGGTAAGAAGTTTTTGAATCAATAACTTCTTGAGGCAGAGAACTTGCAATCATCATAAATATCCGATTTGTTGTCATGTCAAATGTTACAATCAGCCGTCTCTCTGGATGATACATATTGAGTCTTCCATCTTGAATGAGAATAGTTAGCCCCCTTGCTTGTAGTTATCCGATACTCAACAAGTTATTTATTAATTCAGGCACATAATAAACTGCACTAACAACATGAGTAAAGCTTCCTACTTTCAACCTCACATTGCCTCTGCCTGTCACTTGCATTATTGAGTTGTTTCCCAGCTTCACTTTGTATTTGAAACTTTCATCAAGATCACAAAACAGACTCTTGTCACCACTCATATGATTGCAGCACCCTGAGTCTAGGAACCAAATGTCCTCTCTTCGAGCTCCATTGTCTTCTACATAGGCCATGAGGAACATCTCTTCTTCTTCTTTGTCTCCCAACTCAGCATAATTGGCTTCCTTGTCCCAGCTTGGACACTCAAATTGAAAATAGCCAAGCTTGTGACACTTATAGCACTCCATAATAGCCTTATTGTACATCTACCTACCTCTTCCTCTTCCTCTTCCTCTGCCCCTATAAGCACTTCGACCTCGTTCCCTTTCACCTTTGTCTAGTCTTTCTTCTACTACAACTGTCAACACTTGTTCTTCACTGCTAGTTCTTCAAAACTTCTGTTCATGTACAATCAAAGAACTTTGAAGTTCATCCACAGAGAAACGATCTATGTCTTTTGATTCTTCTATAGAATAAACAATATAGTTAAACTTCTCAGTGAGAATATGTAGAATTTTCTCCATAATATTGACATCTTGCATGTCTTCTCCATAGTTGTGCATATCATTTGCCACCAGCATGACTCTCGAAAAGTAGTCTGTGACAGACTCTCCATTCTTCATTTCCAAGATCTCAAACTCTCTAAGAAGAGCTTGAAGTTGAGCCCTCTTTACCCTTGTATTCCCTTGATATTTTGTCTTCATGGAGTCCCATATCTACTTGGATGTGCTCTTGTGACTGATGGTCTTCAGGATCAACTTGTCGATCGACTGAAATAGATAGTTTTTTACCTTCAAGTCTTTCAACTTAAGCTCCTCCAAGGTTTTACTCTATGCATTTGTCAGCACGGTGTCAATAGTCGGATCAGTGTAGCCGAGATCGATTATGCTCCAATATTATTTCGATCCTAGCAGATTCTCCATTAGCATGCTCCAGTGAGCGTAATCCCCATCAAATCTGGGAATGCTCAGCAAATTATGCCCCTCATTTTCCATTGTGATCTCACTCTTTCTCTTAGAGTGTGTCTCTCAATCACTCTTCTCTCTCGAAGTGTTTCACTCTTTCTCACAATCAGGCCCCCTCTGCAAAGCTCTGATACCACAACGTTAAGAAACAAAGCTTGAACAAGATGAACACACTCAATCAAAGATTGAACAAGAAGATAACTCAACAAATGTGGGAATGATTCACTCACATCTTATTGAATAAGAGAGACTTCCTAAATAGTCTTTACAGCATAAATGACAAGAGAAACTAGCTACATGCTGTAACAACTAACATTCAAAAACATAACTGAATATGACCTAAAGACCAGGACTTATTTTAGCAGAAAGCTAAACTTCAGGAAACCCAAACATTCTGACCTCTCTTCAATTATATATATATAAGAATATACTAAAAACTGGATCGGATTCGGATACCGGGTTTTTAATTTCTCCCTACTCAGATCCGATCCAGTTTTCACCTTAAAAATTTGGACCGAGTACCTGACCCACTTTTTCGGATCGGGTATCCAAAAAATTCCGATCAAAAAAACCGGATATCGCATCGGATCATTCGATCCGGATTTTTTTGCTCACCCTTAATAGATTACATATATCACTTACTTGTATGTATTGAAGTAACAGCTCCAATCACATTTATCTCACTAACTATTCCACATAAGTACAACTGTTTCTTATTAATATATCTGAAAGATGTTATTGTAACAGTAAATAGTTAATGTAGAGCTAGCAAAAATATATAATTGCATAAAATATATTAAATTTATAATAATAATAATAATAATAATAATAATGAGGAAAAAATTAAGTTTTTTTTTTTTAAAAAAAATTTAGCATACTTCATGAACAAATTTTAAAAATAAAAACAAAAAAAAATTGATTATAAAAAATTTAGTTTAAAAATTATTATTTCATGTGTGTGTGTATATATATATACACATATATAGATATATGCATTATATATGTTCAAACAAAATAAAAAAAAAAAAACTATAACATTATTTATATACATATTAATCATAAAGTTGGGTGCTGTCCTAGTTTTAGAAACACCAATATCTAAACACATTTAGTTTCAAAAAATTACTATAAAATAATTTTAAGATATACATAAAGCACAAATTGCACACTCAATTAATATACCATATATTCTGATAAACGCCTTGAAAAGCCGGTATTTCAATATATATATATATATATATATATATATATATATATATATATATATTCTTATGGATATTTGATTACATGACTTTCTAAAGAACTTAAATAATTGTACTACCATGAAAATGATGTAATTACTCTCCAGTTAATTAAAGATCATTTTTGGGATTGTATGCAATTTTTTTTTGTTTTACATATGCAAATATCTATCTCATTTTATTATTATTGACTTTTAAATATCATCATATATATAATAAAAAAAAAAAGAGACATTAATGAAATGATATATCGCATGATTTTTTCTCATCTGATATTTAAAAAAGAAAAAAAAGTAAACCCGCTAACAAAGAGGGCCAAACATGGGCAGGCTAATTATTACATTTTGGCCCATAATGACTTTTATTTCTTTTCTTTATCAAATTAAAATAAAATTAAAAAAATTAAATTTTTAGAAAATTTTATTATACTTTTTACGGGGAAGTACCAGAAAGTCCCCACGAAGTTTAGTTTTTCCATAATAATCCCTCTAACTTTCCACCTTCCTCATAGGTCCCTCTTTTTTGAGAAATTTATTTTCAATCCAAAGCATGGTAACGGGAAACAGAGCCGCTTAAATGGAGATGAAATGACATCATTGCCTCGCTGACAACTTGGCATTAAATAATGTAGCTGAAATGGCGTTTTTGCCTCTCATTTTTCCTTGAAACCGGAGGGGGCAATTGGCGCGCCGAAACGTTAGGATGCGCGAACGAAACCCTATCTTAGGCGAACGGCCGCAATGTTTCGCCTCTTTCTTATTACACTGAAGGCCATTGAGATCTTCTTTTCTGCTCTTGCGAAACCCTTTCTTCGAGTTCTCCGACGAGTTTCATCGAGGTCTGCAGTTCTTCGGCAACTTTCAAGAGAAAAAGGCAACAAAAATGTGAGAATACCTTCCTGTGTATGATTGTGTGGTTTCTTTGTTGATTTCGACGTTCCTGTGTAGAGATCGTCGGGTTTCCTGTGTATAATTTGTTTCTTGTGTGTGTAATGTTATATTCCTCTCAGTGATTGACTGTGTGTTTGCATTATTAACATAGAATAGAAAAAGGCAACAACACTTGTAAAGGCTCAGTGTTATCTTGCCCCTGTTGTTGAGACGATTTCCGAGTTGAAAAAACAGATGAACAAGCGTCATTGGGATATTCTCCGCGAGACGCCGTTTGCCCATTTCATGGACGTCACTCCTATGCTACAAGAAATGGGGGTTCTCGACGCTGTATTGCAGGTGTACGATGACAAGAAGCAATGGTTTCATATAGGCCAAAGCATACTCCCATTCACTTAGGCCTCCATTGCATTGGAGACACTGTATCCTTCAAGCACTAGAAGGATGAATCAGAGTTTGAGAAGAAATTTTTGCATAAAATGCACAACCATCACCGCGATGTCATTAAAAACAACCTACTAACAATTGTCCACAGCAAGAAACACGACGACGAGGAGACCTTTGTGAAGCTCCTAGTGGTGTACTTCATGACGACGATCCTATTCCTAAACAGTGTTCTGAATGCACCATTGTTCGTAGCAAGGTACTCCTACAATCTGGGGTCACTCGGCCGTTATGCCTGGGCCTATGCTACTCACAGGTGGTTGATGGATGATATTCCTGCCACAACCGCTCGTGTCCAATTTAGGTGTAAAGGGAAGTCCACAACTACAGGTTACTTGAAAAGTTGTTCCGCTGCTCCCATCATTTGGTTTTATAAGGTGACGGGCAGCATCAAGAAACAACGAGTACGAAAGACACCCTGTATAATGTGTTACGCGGAGTCCAGTTTCATCAAGGCGGCATCCATCGAGCCGCTATTGAAATCAATCAAAGGAAAAGAAGTAAGTTTTTTCTATTGCTACCTAAAATGTGTGGAAATTTGGATGAATGAGTTATTTCCTGTATATGAAAATAGTTTTCTATGTATAATATGAGTTTCCTATGTATCATATGTGTTTCTTGTGTATAATATGATGTTATTGTGTATAATATGATTTTCTTGTGTATATCCTTATGTTCCTATGTATATGATAATGTTATTGTGTATAATATTATAGTCCTGTGTATAATATTATTTTCCTATGTATATTTACGTATGTCCTGTGTATGTATATGATTGTTGTGTTTATATGCTAACGTTGCAAAGTCTGGTGTTTGCTTTTCAGTTTTCCGAGCTTCTGCCAGCCAACGACGAAGAGAATTTCTTAGTTGGTAATGTTAAGCGCACCCATAGACAACTCCCGGCCACTAACCACCGCGCTGGAAAAAGCCAAGAGTTAACCCAAATAACAAGCAAGGTTAGTATCAATCTCCCTCCCCCCCAACCATCGCTGAAAATATTAGCCGCCGACAGTCGTCGGCAACTGACACGACCCCTTGCGTGTATCCCCGCAAGTGCACGGGTTGTCGAAGTAATAAAATACCCTGGTGAGTGGGTAGTCGTATCCACAGGGAATAGTGTTCAGAAACAAATGTTATCACTATTTAGCTATGATGGGAATCGATGATGAGAAAAGTATATATGTATAGATGTAAAAGAAAATAAAAGAGTGCAAGAAGAATAATGAGGGTAGGAGAGGTAATCGATATAACGATGGGGTACCCGGACAAAGCTCCCCCTAGGACTAATGCTTCTAGTGCAAAACTTGTATTATGCTCTACAATTGATGCCTATTGAGTCGAGGATATCCTTAAACACACGGTCCCAAACCTAAGGTCAACCGTGACTAACCCCAACACTATGTCCCGGCAATAGGATTCACGTCAACCCTTCACTCTGTCGCTCACGCAACTAAGCCCCAGGGGAGTATATCTACCTAAGCCTAACACTACGTGGAATTGCTTTAAGCTCTAGGGATTCCTAGTGATAAAACATGTTCCTATGTGTAGTAGTTCTAACCCTTTGGTCCAGGTGGAAGAACCCTAGTCTAAATTAAGCCCTAGTGTATAGGATTCACGTCACCCCAAAGCCTTGAGGGAGTTTATCTACCTAACACTTCACTCTATTTCGACCGCTAATAAATCAAGGAATCGAAGGTAGGGAGAAATCACACCGGAAGGAAAAGGGGTACATCGCTACCTCACAACTCTCCCTCTCAACCCTCTTCAATCTTAAGTAGTCTAACCCTATAGGAGTTGTCACACCTCCAAAGGGTAACCTAAATTGCTCTCAACCCTAGTGTCACGGCTAGGGGAAAACAATAGCAAAAGATAATTAAAATTGAAACTCAATTAAATTCATCAATAAAGAAAGCATAATAAAAGTCATTGAAACAATATCATCCTAGGGTTTACAAGTTCGAATACCCATTAGGGTTTAGCTCTCCACGGAGCAATACAAAATCAATAAAGAGATTAAAAACATATGCAATAAAACCATAAAGAAAACCCCCTTGTAGATTGTATCGATGGTCTTGTGGAGTCGCACGTCTTCTCCAACGAATCCCTTGTCAAATCTAGGGCACACCTCGCCGAATCGATACCGACGAAAGCTCCCCCAATAGCTATCTTCCAATAGATGTCGATGCCGATGCCGTATAATCGCCTCCAAAGACCTCCAAGAACCTCTTCAAACCCAGCCGAAAGCCCCCAAAAGATAGGCAAGAGATAGCAAGGGAGGGTCCTCAAATAGATCTGAAAACGGGCTATTTATAAGCTGAAATCGGAGTACCACACGCCCCTGTGGATTTTCCACATGACCCTGTGAAAAACCAGGAATTCCACACGCCCGTGTGGAAATTCTGTTTTGTTGATTTTCGGCAACTGTGAACAGTAACTTGCTACAGTGTTTTTGCTACAATACACGGCCGTGCGGAATTTCCACATGCCCGTGTGAACCCCATGAAATCCTGATTTTCAGCATAAAGTAAACAGTAGCTTGCTACATTGTTTTGCTACAGTAACAAAGCTACATTGATGCTACAGTACTCGCCGAAATGCTCCCGAATTCATCGTTCTTCATCGAGGCCGTTGAATTGGGCACACAATCAACGTTAGATTATGTTGATTACTTCATTTCTCTTCATTGGCAAAGTTCTCCAATGCTACACGAGTTATAGGCTTTTGTGAGTGTGACTGCCTTTGTGCCCCTCCAATGGAGGTTGGCACATACCCACAAGTCTAGACTCATGCCTTGTTCCTTGCTTGGTTCGAGAACTCCTCAACAATGGCGAACATAACCTATTCTTGCTTCTTTTTCTCTAAATCTTCTCCACAACCCTTCAATGCACAAAAGAACACAAATACACACTAATTAGTGATTAAATCTGAGAAAAATAATGCTCAATGTAAGATAATAATACTTGGTACTACTATAACACAAGCACTTATCAGCAACGATGGCGGAGGAGAATCCTCAAGGCGATGATGACATGCGGCGGTTACTACAACAAGTTTTAATAGAGTTCCGCGATCTGCAAGCTTGTATAGACGAGCGTGACCGTCAAGATGCAAACCGAAAGAGGGCTGAGTCACGGTCACCGCAGCTAGATTCGCCCCCCACTGCCCCGGCAACAGGTATCAGTCGTTCACCTTCATTTGGCCCATCCCCTACTCCTGACCTTAGGTTCATAAGGTCAACACGAAGATGAAGAGATCATCCTGGAAAGTCCGATGCGAAGTCGATCGCTGATGAGGAAATTCCTACACAGCCGGACGACGCTGCTTGCGAGGATATTAATCTTCCACAACCAGACACTGAAGACCCTGAACCATCAGCTGTAGCACAAGTCCCCGCAGCTGATCGCACCGTGCCAAGTGTTGAAGTACCTGTCCTTGACGCAGAGACGAGTGAAATACCTGTTCCTGAGGAGGGCACTAACGGAATTCCTTCTCCTGCTCATGTCCCGGCTCCTGAGGCCGCCATGGATGAAATTCCATATAAAGTCACAGCTCCAGATACCCCAGTGGCCGGCTTTTGTCCAGCAGCATCCGAAGATACTCCCACCAGGCGTGTTACGCGTCGTACGGCTATGCAACCAACACATAAAAGCAATCCATCTCCGACAAAAATTTCACCAAAACGTGCCCCAGTTAAGAAGATACCGCAAAAGCGCGCTCCGCCAAAAAAGGCCCCACCGAAAAAGGCTCCAACAAAAAGAGCTCCAAGGAAGCGGGTTCCACCATAGAATAACAAGCCTGCTAGTGATGTCTCCGGAGTAAATGATGAACCTGCAAGGGAATCCCTGAGTGAGTTACGGAAGGATAAACCTGCAAAGGACCCGCTCGCCTTGGTTCCATACCAGATTAAACCAGAAGGCTAGGTCTACTGTAAGGATCAGAAGAAGACCTACCCAAGTATAGGAAGCTTAAAGAACTCAAACGAGCAGCGCCCTCACCATGTACCTCAACACACATGTCGACAGGTATTCTTATTATATGTTTCATGCCTTTATCATGCTGAGTTCTGTGTTTATTTATGATGTCGTGTGTATAATATATGTTTCATGTGTATAATATTAGTTTCCTGTGTACATTATTAGTTTCATGTGTATATTGTTTAGTTTCCTGTGTATAGTTTTACTTTCCTATGTATCATTTTTTTTTCATGTGTACAATATCGACTTGCAGAGTCAATTTATGGACTCATGTTTACTTCTCTTTATAGTTCTGTGATTTGGAGGGATGAAAATGATAACGGGTTTACCACCCGTGACCACCTGTTCGTCCTTCTCGAAGGGAAAGAAAATGTAACAGTTGATGTGGTAGATGCCCTCGTACTCATTCTCCACGTTGAATTGCTAACAAATCCATTGGATTTCAAGAAACGTGCAGTTCTGACATGGCCCTTAGTGCTTGCAATGCAGAAATTGTAATTTGCGGCTGAACAAGTATTGTACCTGACGAAAAATGTCATATACAAGCACAAGACGGCTGAGCTCATACTAATGCTAATTGTCCTCAACGATCATCACCATCTGCTCGTTTTGGACATTCAAAAGCAACGGTACATGCACTACTCATCACTCCAAGTAGACATTTATGATTCTGACGTTGTCGACATGGTATGTGACATAAATACGTTATGGAAATGCGAACATATTCTCTCGTACTTAGTCATTAATAATTTACCTTTAATTTCTCAGCGTGATCTTTTTGAGTTATGCATCGAGGTTAACACAGGCCGTAATCCATTTTGAGATATCCTATTGGAGCATGTACAGAGCTACCCCCAGTAAGCACCCGGGTCCATTGATTGTCCGGTGTTTTACATGCGTTACATGGAATAGCTTTTGAACTGGGAAGAATTGTCCATACCACAATCTGAAGTCCCAATCCTCTGACTTCGTTATGTCACCCGGATAGTTGTCAATGTGATGCGGAGGAAAATTGTACCCAGCACAACCGTGATGAAGGATGCCACTGGGGAGAAAGACGATGCCGCCGTGGAAAAGGACGCGGGAGGTAAGATGGGCGATGTTAGGGAGAAGAAGGCTGTCGTTGACAAGGAAGCGGGAGATGAGACGGGTGACGTTAGGGAGAAGGAGACCATCATTGACAAGGATGGCGAAGGTGATACGGAAGCCGCTAGGGAGAAAGTGACTGTGGATGACAAAATGTCTGGTGGGGAAAAGGACGACACCGGGGATAAGGCCAATGGGGATGAGAAAGACTATGGCAGGTGATAAGTGTCTAAATGTATATACTTTAGTATACATATTTTATACACTTAGCATGTATTTTATTACGTTTTGATGGCCGTTTTATGCTTAATTGAGTATTATTTTTTTGTAGGGCATGTAAAAGCCAGGGAGAACATGAAGACATAATTTGGGCAGAAAAAAGAAGAAAACCAGGTCGCAGTACTGTAGCATATGTGCTGTAGCAGTCACTGTAGCACATGGGGGGTTTTCCAGAGACTTTTGCCTAAGTTTCACGGCCCCGTATGCTACCCCGTGAGGAAATTTCAAAAAGTTTTGCCTAGCCTTCACTCCCCCGTTAACTACCCCGTGAGGCTCGGGATTTGGGGTTTCCCTTGACCTAACCTACATCCTCACGGCCCGTATGCTTCGGGGGTATAAATGGGGACTTCTAGGGCTTTTGAAGGGGATTTTTCTCTTGGCCTTTGAGGCCGCTGCCACCACACCTCCTTGGGGCCTTGCGGCCATCTTTCGGCGGTGATCTTTGTGGGAAACAAGCACACATCATCACCAAGAGGGAGAGGAGCAAGGGAGAAGGAGTTGGAGTGCAGATCGAAGCCATCATCAACAAAACTTGTGAAGCTTCATTCATTCAGAGGGATCACGACCTTGAGGGAGTTTTCATTACTTCTTTTATGTTTTTGTCTTCCTTGTATGTTGTATAAGTATCCCTTGTCATGAGGGATTAACTTATCATTGTGTTTGGATTTAGATGAACCCTAGGGTTCATCTTGTGTATGAACTTTGGATGTTGTTATTAATTTAGTTTAATGGTTGTTTGAGATTCAATCTTTCATGCTTTCATGTCTAGAATTACATTTGTGGAGAAATCCGTAATTTTTTTATGAGTTGTATGCATAGATGTGACCTACTCACGTGTACTAGATCTAGGAAAGATTGAAAGTGGATTTTTGTGCCGACACGCCAAGAGATAGTAGGTTTACTCCTATTAGAGACTTCATGGAGCTCATTGCGATCGTAGGTGGGTTAATATGGAGAGATTCTAATTAACACTCGTATGGGATCAGGGGTTAGTCGCCAAGAGATCGGGGCTAATCTACTCACGAGGTCTCTAGGTCTCAACGATCATCAACACATCTTTATATCATCCTAGTTTGGGCCTTAATAACAATCCTAGGTGGATTCCTTGTCCAAACACACCCTTCTCATGCTTGATACTCCCTTGTTTATTCACATCCGTGTGCTAGTTACCAGGCCATAGGATTAGTTTAAATTTGTTTGTTTGTTTTATTTCTTTTCTACTCACATTGAATGGTATGCTAGAAAATAGATGAAGAGTGAGTAATAATACTTCCTTGGCCCCAGTGGAATACGACCCATGTGTCACTCACAGGGTATTACTTGGCGATCTCGTACACTTGCGGGGAAGAAATCACGGGGATAAGGACGACGCCAGGGAGAAGGAGGCCACCCAAGTCAAGGTCAACACCGTGGACGACATCGGCACCGCCGTTGAAGATCAAGCTGACTCTGGAGTAAGGCAGACCTAGACCACCGAACTTGTTGCAAACGCCGAAGTGACGTAAAATAGTTTATGACGTTATTCAACCTGACATGAACAATTAATTTCGTAGACCTTCTATTTGTATTTCATATATTTTTTTGTGACTGAAAAATCGGTTATGTAATTACTTACCAAATCCATATTGTCTATTCAGGAAAAGAGGATATGTACACAGAAACACAAACAATACAAAGGAATAAGGAATATATACTCATAAACACAAAATAATACACATGAAAAGAGGATATATACACAGAAACGAAAAATGATACACAAGAAATAAGCATATATAAATAGAAACGCAAAATCATACATAGGACAATAGGATATCTACACAGAAATACAAAGCAATACACAGAAAATATAAACACGCAAGGGTGGATATAAAAACAAAAAAACGGAATAAAACAAAGTTCATGGCAAACAACATGATGTCCAAAACGCGAATATCGTACGCTTCCGTTAGGTATGGCGTTGTCAGTCCGCTATGACCGCATTATAGGATCAACGATTATGTCCAGCCTAATGGCACCGGCTACAATGTAATTTGCGAATATCGAAGGCTTGTGACTCTATTCTTTTCCTTCTTGGACGGCCTGGCCATTTCTTTGATATTGATGGCCTAATTCGTAGGTCACGGTTTTCATCAGATGACTTGCCACTGTCAGAAACAGGGAATATCGGATTCCCATACGCCCGACGATACCATTCGATTGTGAAATAAGAATCAATATAAGAATGGACATTCGATTCTGTTTGCATGATAACCACATATGTGCTTGCACGGTAAGCCATGTACTTCCCACCTTCTGCAGGAACATCCACGAAATTGAAGGCTGACTACATTGTTGTTATCGTCAATGATTTCGTAAGTGTCTTCAGTCGATCGACCCACTCTCAGGTAACGGCTGTCATCAACGAGTTGTTCAACCTTTTTCTGAATTTCAGAGCAGAGCTGTGTGTCCTACTTGTTGGATTGCTCGTGTATGTCAGCGAACATATTCATAAGTTTTAACCTGGAAGATAAATGACAAACACGCAAAACATAGTCTACTAAGAAAGTAAAATATACACGGAAAGGGAAAACAATACACAGGAATGTCCATAACAAGAATGTTAATAATATACACAAAAAATCACATAAATACACAAGAAAGCATTATTACTACACAATAACAGACAATTTCACACAGAAACACATATTATCCAGCAACGAACTTACCTGATCGAGTCAATCATTCTTGTTACTGGTAGATGGTGTGCCTCTTTAATCCAAGCATTGAAGAGTTCTGCCACGTTGGAGTACATCTCGCACCATCGCATTCTTTTAAATAAAAAATTTTACCAATGATTAACGTCGGACTTATGTAATAACCAAGCGTGTGCGTCAGCCGATATACATGCGAGTTCTTGAACTGCATCATTGAACTCTTTCAAGGTATATGCGTAAGCAATTTTTATGATTACTGCCCAGGATTGCATTCGCATAGCTTTACCGAAGTTAGAGTTGGTCTTCATGAAGTTCACCTCCAAATGTCGTAGGCAATAACCATGTGGTGATGAAGGAAAGACTCGGGCAATGGCATTCACCAGACCTTTGGATCAATCTGATATGAATGTTATGACTTTATCATAGTCATCTTGACTATACAAGGACTCACCAAGAGTAGCAAGAAACCAAGTCCAGTTGTCATCAGTTTTGTTGTCGACGATAGCAAATGCTACGTGGAATAGACCATCGTTGTCTTCTTTCGCTGTTGCACCTAGCAGAATCCCACCATACTTCGCCAACAAATGAGTTCCATCAATAAAAAGTAATGGCCTGCACCCCTGCTTGAATCCTAACAAACAACCCCCAAATGAAAAGAAAGCACGCTTAAACCTCTCGCCGTCATTCTCAATGGTGATAACTCTACCAGAATTTGTCTTGAATACTTTATCTGCGTACCATAGAAGCAAATCATAACTACTAATCTCGCTACCATGAATTACCGAGCTGGAAACCTCCTTCCCCATCCAAGCACACTTGTATGGTAGACGAACACCATGGTCACACAATATGTCTTTCTGTATGTTAACAGCCCTGTACAATGGGCTTTCTTTTAATTTATGTATGACACGTTCGAAAACCCACTTCTTGCTTGGTTTTGGATGCGCTATCGTACCAATGCCTCCACCACAAATGTGACTTGCTTGCATAGTCTTCAGCAAAAATGTGTCATGAATTCCCTCTTTAGAAGCATGCACTCGCCATTGGCATTCTGGAGCAGCGCACCTTACAATCACCTTGATTTTGTCATTTTTTATAAACGTAAAGTCAAAAATTTTCTTTATAGCTATGCTTCGCAAACAATCTTTAAAATGATCTGCATTCTGAAACTATTGGCCTACTTATAAAGTGGAATCATCATGTGCATCAGTACACAGGGCAACACTCAGCGCCCCAGAAGAATTATGTTGGGAGACAAAAGTATCGCCAGTGGGGTTTATGCTGTCTGATAAGGACCCCCTGCTTTGAAAAAAACCAAACATACACAGGAAATAAATATTATACATAGGAAAACAATATTATAAACAGGAAACAAATATTATACACAAGAAGTAAATTTTATACATAGTAAACAATAATAATACACAAAAAGTAATATACGAAATTATTAACATTCAAAGGATAGAAATCTGGAAAACAACTACATGTATAACACAAGTAACAAGTAATTGAAGTCATTGTTTTATTACGATGGGATCAAGGGGGCCGAGTTTCCATCTGCAGAAACACACACTTCCTCGACAATGATGTCCATGACGAATTTGTTGAAGCTATGGTATATATGACACATGCTTTGAAAATCCACGTCATACTCAATTGGGCAAAGCGTTTTATATGAGTCAGGCATTACGAACTTCACTCTCACTTGATAAACATCTAGGGACCAACGGGCACATATCTCACCCATGACTAACTCTATGAACTTAATACGGTGAATTGTAGCACACGGCCTTCTCCTTTGAATCTCGCCATGGCAAAGTAAGTTTTCATTGTTGAATCACGCCATAACTACAAGAACAAAGACAATGACAACAACAATAAAAAAAAGAAGGTCAATAACAAAAACCATAAAAAGAACAAGCATAAGAAGAACAACAACAACAACAAAATAAAATTAAAAAGAAGAAGAAGGCCAACAACAAAAATAACAAGAAGAATTACAAGAAGAACAAGGACAACAACAAAAACAAAAAACAAAAAACAAAAAACAAAAGAGGAAGATTAAGAACAAAAAGAAGAACAAGAACAACAACAACAACAACAACAACAACAACAACAACAACAACAATAACAACAACTTCTTCTTACGCGTACAAATCTTCGCTTCAACCCTCGGCAACGAATAAAAACTTGAAGAACAACAAACCCAACAAAAATGCCAGCAAGAATAAGAAGAAAAATGAGTGAAATATCCTCTCTTTTCTGACAAAAGAAGCTTCATAGCCTTACTTACATTAAATGGATTTGACATGCAGGGAAAAGCAACTTTTTGCTTTTTGGGTATATGGGTATTTCTGTAATTTCCACCCCCATTAATTGACAGAAACAACATCAGGAATTAAATTGAATTTGTTTTAAAAAGAAGAGATCTAATCGGAAATAAAAATATCATAAGGATTGCAGTGGAAGTTTGAAACTTTCGACTTTGAGGTAATTTTCCCTATTTTTTATTTCATATCGAAAAAATAATTCATAATGACTTTTAAATAAGATATAAATTTGAATGTATTACATATGTTTTTCCATATACTTTTGTTCTTAATGTTTGATTCTAATTTAAAAAAAACAATTATTGATTACCGCAGGAAAAGTTTATAAGTAAATTTTATGAACTTGGATAAAAATGTCATATAATTTTTTAAAATATTTATAAAAAAAATAGGAATTTCTTTTTCCAAAATGCCACGTGATCTTTAAATAAAGTTTACAAATTTTCCATCAAGCTCACATGTTTTTGTAAGCATATTTATTTTCAATTTTGATTCCCATATTTTATTTTGTTTACCGATACATCAAAAAAAATTATATATGTTTATTAGAAGCATCATCTAAAATTTTAAAAATTTTAAAAATTTTAAAAATTAAATTTTAAGGTTCATAAGAAAACCAGGTGAATTACATGATTTTTTTTTCCAATTTCATATTAGCTGTAAATTTAATAAAGTTTCCAAAATACATTTATTTATTGAAAATGTAAATTTTTTTATATTTTTAAAAATTTCTTCAAAATGCCCTTCAAATTTATAGAAATAAATTTCTACCAATAAAAAGTTCATCTTCTTTTTAGCTATATATATATATATATATATATATATATATATATATATATATATATATATATATAAGCACTTTATCTATTTGAATATGCTGCTAAAAATATTTAATGTCTTAAATTAGGGTTTTCACATATAGCTCTACAACTTATGTATTACTGAAATTTAACACATATTTTGTTGTGCTATCCATTTTATTAGAAATAAGTTATTATCAAGAAAATATTTTGATCATATTCTTTATTTACATTAATTTATACATTATAACTATGCTTATACTATTAATAATTATAAACCAGCAATATATATATATATATATATATATATAAATTATAAATACTCACGTGACCAAGTCATGAAATACAGTTTTCCATTTGTATTCATTTATTAATTTATTTTGCAAATATCATGCTCTTGGCCAACCTATTTAAAGAGAAATTTACACCACTTACAATAGAGACAAGCTTGCTCATGTGACAACAACTCTGATAAAGAAATAAAAATATAATATTTCGTACAATTATAAAAAAATCAAATTAAGTACAGTCACGTGCAATCTGTGCAAATATCTGAACCAAAAGCATTAATTGAGAAAAAAAAAATCTTGTTTTCATAAAGATATATACACACACACGTTTATAACTCTTGGCTTTTGACCATAGTCATCACTAAGTCTAAGTCTCACAATGTAATCAATCCCTTTATTTTATATATATCATTTTTCTCTTACATATTGTTAAGAGTTTGTAACCCAAATTGTATTTAACTCGATCAAAAAAGCTCATGAGCTAATAAGTGATTTTATACATACGGATGTGACTTATGTAATTTGTGAGTAGTGCGGCACACCCATATAATATAGAATCTATGGACATGTTTAAAGAATTTAAACAATTAAACTACACTTACCCATTAACAAATTTAGATCACAGCCTAAATTGAATCCAAACCAAGTTGACTTATATAATCAATATTGAACATATTTAAACATTTTTTATACTTTTATTATGATATAAATAGTTTTGACAAAAATTAACCGTGGCCATTATACAAAATTTTCAATATAATAGAATCCTCTTCAACTTTTGGCAAAGATACACAAATGAGGAAGAAGAAAAAAAAAAAAAAAGCTTTGAATGCTAATGAGAAAGAATCTAGTACCAAAATCTTGATTTGAATAGATATGAAAGCATTAATTAAATGTTTATATAAATTAGCATCTATAATTAAATAATACTTAATCATGTGATTTCCAACCAAGCTACAAGTGTACAAACACTGTGGAACCCCTGCGCTGCTCGTGCGCGCGCCGTGTGCGCTGGCTCGACCGCTCGCGCGCCAACGCTCGAGCATCGGATCTGGAAAGCAGCGCTGTGCGCGCGCACAATGAGGGAACAGTGAAGTGAAGCCTATGCATGTGGGAGAGAGGAAGCTTCAGTACTTTGGCTTAACACTGCATGAATTTTAGTGAAATCAATTCATGGTTTGATTCTTTTCAAGGTTTGGTTGACTTCTTTTTATTGTTTGTCTATTTGAGACAAGAAAAAATGAAAAGAGAGTCAAATTCACTGAAATTTATGTTGAAGAGAATCTACTGTTGTGATCTCGAAATGTGGTGGTTCTGCATCTCAAGACAATGGTTGTTATTTGTTGGTAGGTTTGGTTTGTAAATAGATTGTCTAGACCCATATTTAGTCTCCAAACTAAAGCAGGTACTTTAATTTTTAGGTTTGAATTTTTTAAAAAAATATGAACAAGTCAGTGTAAAAAAAAAAAAAACCATAAACAAAGCGCTGAGTTCTATAACATGTGTCATTTACTTGTGTGAGTTAAAATTTAAATCCACCTTTTTAGCTGGTCACTATAATCACTCGATCTTTGTTAGAACTGAATGGTTAAAAATAATAAATAATAAGTAATATTTTTTTATTATTTATATTTTTAAATAATTATAAGTTCATGACTTCGAAGTCTATTATTACATATTACAAATTTTATCATATTATAAATAAGCTTGAATGAAAAATAAATGAAAATAATCAATTAGGTTTGTTAATCTTATAAAGTAACAAAATATATGGACTTGACTAGAGTTATTAATATTAGAAACCTTTTTCTTTAAATTTTTTTTATCCATCTTCACATCATTTGAGTCCCTTCAACTTTGTAAGAGAGGTACCACAACACTCCAGTTTCTCTCCACTCTCTTGTTAAATATAGGCTTAAGTATGTTTTTTGTGACTTGTTGACCTTAAGTTTTTTTTTTCTTCTTAGTTTTTAGATTTTATCTTGAAATGTTTTTAAAACTTAAGTAGTGATTTTCGTGTGCGGTTATAAGCCACGAATTTAATCTCCTTTAATCTTTAAACCTTTGATTTTTTTTTTTACTTGTTTAAGAAGGATGGCACCTCTTCTTCTTTGAAACCATACACTATCCTAATCATCTTTTTTATAATAGGTACCAGGTGTTAGTAATGGGAGACTATACACTATTAATTATCTTTTTATGTTATTTTCGCCTTTAAACATTGTAGGTATCAAGTTAGTAGTGAACTACATTGATCACATCAACGACTTTAAGGTTTAATCTTTGTGAATAAAAAGTAATAGTGAGTTTTTTGAAAAAAATAATCAAACTCTAAGTTAGCCTCACAGAATGTCTTTAGATCCATATCTTGTTGTTGTCCAATCATATGAGTACTAAGAGATAATAGTGAAATTTTTTTGACTTCTTAGAAAAGAGTAGTCAACCATTATGTTCACATCACAATAGATTTTTGACTTCAAAGGATTATCTTCACAAACCCATGTACATATCAAGATGCTAAGGTAAGGCTCTATTAAAGAAAGTAATTAAACATTACATTAACCCAATAGTTAGTCTTTAGCTTCATATGTTGTCGTCATTAATCTTTTTAGTTTTGCATTTTGCTTTTATCAATCCTTGTGATTGTTAAGAGATAATGCTAAAACTCCTTAAAAAGGAATAATCAAACCCTGTTTTGACTTCATAATTAGCCCTTAGCTTCGTCTTCATCAAGCCTTGTAAATGTAAAAAGACTAATAAAACTCCATCTTGAAAAAAAAATAATCAAACATTATGTTAACTTCACAGTAGATTTTAACTTAAAAAATTATCATGATCAATCCTCATAAGTGTCAAAAGGTAATGGTGAGACCTTTATTAAACAAGTAGTTAAATATTGGTTTAACCCCAAAGACTATGTCCATAATTTTATATGTTATCTTCGTCAAATTATATGTTTTGATCAAAATTATATGTTTATCAAAAGATAATAATGAAACTCTTTTAAAAAAACTAAAGAGTAATAAAATATTATTTTAATTATATAGTAGATTTTTATTTTCGCATACTGCATTCATCAATTTTTTTTATTGTCGAGATGCAACAGTGAGATTCTTTATCGGTCAAAACATATAACATCATTTATGCTTATCAGATTTTATGTCAATTTAAAGTCAAAGCAAAAACATTTATTTGATTTAAGAGGTAAAGCACTTGGGAAATCATTTTTGGTCCTGTATTGTTATTATTACTAATGGAGCATATCTCCATGTTAATTATATAGTTTAATCTCATTTTAGTGTCAGCTCCTTGAATTTTTTTTTTTTTTTTTTAATCTATTTTTACCCTTCACAAGAACTTTTGAAAACAAAGGTTTTCTTTTTTTTTTTTTTTTTTGGCAGAGTTAGCATGCACAACATGGGTGGCTATTTTGAGGTTATAATTTTTTGGGCTTTTTGCAGGTGTACCCCTGAATAATTTTGAAATTGCATATTTACCCCTGAATAAAAGATAATTGTATACATACCCCTGAATAATGTACATAATTGCATATATACCCCTAGGGTTCAAATTAGTTAAAAAATCATTCGTTAACAAACAGCAAATATACGAAATGACGATTATACCCTTGAAAAGTTTTTTTATTATAAAATGACCATTTATAAATACCTCCTTTAAAAATCTGAAATTTAAAATAGTTAAAAAAATATTTTTTATGTGCAATTATACCATCCTATTTATACATCAAAATACTTTTGATAAAAACCTAAATGAAAAATACACCATTAAATACATTGATCTACATGTATACATTCACGATAATGAGTTATTATACATCAACCTGAACCCACAACCAAAAGAATGAAGTTTAGAAACAGAATCAGAAGAAATTAGTGGTGTTACAGAACATGGGCTTCGTTTCACACTGCACGCAAATCCAAGAAAATGGGGCCAAAAACTAAAGAGGAATCATTTGTTCTCCATCCTCTAAAACCAAAAGGCCAAAGAAAAGAGCAAACATCAGTGGGATTCTCACTATGATTAGAGAAGCTAGGTTCTGTTTTTCCTATACAGCAAAAACTCAAGAATAGCTTCCTTTGTTGGTGTATAATGGCAGGCAAGCACGTATTCAAGCTCCCAACTTTTCAATTTTGACGAACTCCCTCTTTCTCGTCGCCGGGCATCTCGGGCTGAACGGGAGAGTGATGGAGAGAGAGAAATATGAGAAATGGGAGAGAGATTAGATATTGTTGGTAAAGTGATAGAAGGTTATTTTAGACATTTTATATATCTTAAGCAAAATTATAACTATAATTAATAAAGTTAATTAACTTCTGTTAACGGAATCTAACTGGAAGGGTATATCTGTAATTATCTATATTTTTCAGGGCTATATATACAATTATGTTTTTTCTGAGGGTAAATATGCAATTATAGAATTTTTGAGGGGTATATACTCAATTTTCTCTATTTTTTTTAAAATTATATATATTATCGTGTGTCTATCTCTCATATATATGATTTGTCCATATTTATAAAAAAATATATATTTTAATTTTTAATTTTATTACTATTCCTATGTTGACAAGGTGTATATGAAATTTTATTTTTATTTTTATCAAAGTTAAAGCCGATATTTGAAAGAAAAAACCCTTGTTTTTTAAAATATTTCTATTTAGTATTTTTTAAAAGTTTAAAGTTTATTTAGTGTTTTTTTAAGTAGTCCCACCAAAAACAACAAATTTTCTAATAATTATTTATTTTTAAATTAAATTCTTCTGGAAAAAAATATTTGGAAGCTTTACACAGATATACTTTTAAAAAATCACAAAATTACACATATATCATCTTTAAATTACACTAATAAAATATTGGTAATCAAACTAAAGTTAAAAAATCATAATTATTCTGGGTATAAATTTATATATATACATAAAATTTTCCCAACAAAGAAAGTTTGTCCATTCCCAAATATATATATATCACCAAAAGAGATTCAATAATGTGTTGTTTTGGCTCATTATAGATGCTTATCTATTACCATATATATATATATATATATATATATATATATATATGTATGGGCAAAGAGACACACTGCAAAGTTCTTGGAGTTGGTCCCCAAAGGAGCAACACGTGGTAATTCACACCATCTTGTGGCTTCTTCGTTGCCACAATGCCAACCTTTCATCACTCACCATGGCTTTATTATTGTACCTTCTCTTGTCCTATCAACAGGGCTTTTTATAAATATATATACATATATATATATATATATAGTTAAAATAAAATTGTTTGTGAATAATTAAAATAGTAAATTAGTCATAACCACTTGATAGCATAATGAAAATCACCAAAAATGATGAATAAATAGTACAATGTCAAATTTTTTGTGTTACAGTACTATACAAATATTGTATAAGCACTGTTTATCCACCATCATTCATAAGGCCCTCTATAAGAGGAGCCATAGGAGCCGTATTTTTTACTCTTCTAAGGTTACAAAATAGAAGAAATTTATCATTGTGGAGTTGTGGTCACAAGGATATCATCTTTGATGCATGTAATAGGCTCTTATTACCTCACATGCCAGCCCCACAAAAGTAAATTTTTAGGGGCCATTAAGTTATTATAAATGATGTATTACGGTACATATTTATTTTTTGACACTCCTTGATAAGCCAACGGTTATCGCATTCAGAAAAAAAAAAAATAGTAAATTAGTTACAGAGTTCTTAACCAAATTTTGGTTGGCATGACTCTTAAAAGCTTTCATTAGGAATACCTCCGGTGTTAGTGAAAATTGGGTCTAAATAATAAATTAAATAATAAAAAATTATGGGTTGGCAGGATTATTAGATAAAATTTATGTAATTTAATATTATTATAAATTAATTAAATAATATAAGTTTTATATTTGAGAAAAAACAATTAAAATTTTTACCAATATGATAATGTGCATAAGATGATATTAATTAACAATTTTAAATATGAATTTTAAAAATATATATGAATTGTGGTGGCACAAAAAATTATGGGGCATGTCTTATAAGATAAAATTTATGTAATTTATTAATATTATTATTATGAATAAATTAAATAAATTAAGTTTTATATTTTAAAAATAACCAGCAAGATTTTTAACAATATAGCTTTGTGGATAAAATAATAATAAATAAAAACTTTAATATAAATTTTAATTTTTTTTAAAAAATGAGGTCCGAAAAATCATGGCGCCCCAGGCCTAAGCTTTAGTTACCTATTCCTGAGGCGAACTTTGTAATTATATATTTTTACAAATTATTAGAAATTTTTAAGATGTCTATGATAATGATGATGGAATGATCAAATTTATAAGATCGACCTTGTAGCTAACTATTGATTTTATTGGGATGCAGCCACAAAACCCAGTGGTAATCGGTTTAATATTTTAGGATTTTATTATGATAAAATTACTTTGACAACTAGAGCTACTACTATTATAATATATTTTCAACTTAGTGGAATTATCTTCTCCTCCTTTAGCATTAGTGTTTTTTTTTACAATTTTGGGGTTTTCACACAAATTTGATTGTTTGATTATTATTATTATTATTATTATTATTATTATTATTATTATTATTATCTTTCATACATATATAAATATTGAGATATTGTAAATAAAATATTATTAATTATTTCTAAGAATCAATCAATAATAAATTAATTTATTTTCCTAAGAATCTTGCTATGGCCAAATTCATTTATTTATATAAGCAAATATTTTATGATTTGAGCAGTAATTGGAGATCTAAGCATCTCAAGGTGTTATTATAATGCATTGAATTAGTAGCTGTACATTACCAGGAAGAAACAGTCAAAGAGCTTCCTGGTGACTTCTCGTTTCTTTTTTTTAAAAAAAAATTAATTAATTAATTATTTTTTTATTACTAAGGACAAAATGTCCAGGCATGCAGAGATTTTGTCCTGTTCTTTTAGATCCCACATTTATCTCCACTTGGAGAATCACATATATATATTTTTTCTCAATATAAAAATTATTATTTATCTAATTATAGTTAAAAAAAAAATTGAAGCAGTTGTTATAATGGCTGTCATTGTGTCTTGTGATTCATTGTTTGTACTTACATAAAATAAATTTTAACTAAAACAATTTAATATGTATAATGTTAGTTTTAATTGTAAATTAACCCGCCAAAAATATCGCACATGTAATTATTTTTGTTTTTTATTTAAAAAATAGATAAACCACTATTTTATTGAAAAAAAAAACATACGAAACAAACACTAGCAAAACAGTAAAAAAAAAACAAAGAACAATCATCAGAGGTGAAATACAAAAAAATAAAAAAAGAACAAAACCCACAAAAAAATAGATAGAGAAAAATAGCTTAGTTGATGAAAGCCACCGTGTGATAACACTGGACAAATCATCATTATGTAATAGATATATGATTGGTTTTATAAAAAAAAATTTGGTTTTATAAAAAATATTTTAAAAATATGGAGACAAAAATTATTTTACTTCAATTTAAAATTGCAAATGTTATTGCAAGGTAGGTAGCAAAGTAAAATAAAATGAAGAAAAGAAGGTGTCAAGTAATTTCAAAAAAGTGAGGGGTTGGAAAGTAAAATTCAGGACTACAAACAGTTACTGGTACACGTGTACAGCTGCCGCACATTTACGCTTGGTCGGAGGAGCAAATTGTACGACCCATCTTTCACAGGATTTGCTAACATCCAACAAACGAGCCAGAACCGGCTCAGCGCCAACCACGCCGTATGACGAGCCGTTGGCTCATGTCACGCACCTTCCTCCCCGCCACGTTGTGTACCCACCCATTCAGCGCCACGTGGCCCAATTTAATAAATAAGTAAATAAATAATAACTTAAAGAAATGCCAACAAGCAAGCCAGAGATTATAATGGAAAGAAGATAAAGAGGACAAAAGGCCGTGCATATAACGATGCCTATCAAGTGTTTTCGTAATATGTAATTCTAATATATATATATATATATTAAAAAATTTATCAAAATAAATCTAAAAATTTTAACAATTCCGGAAGTTCCGCTCAAAATCACCAATTTTCTGATTTTTTTAAATATTATTTTATAAAATGAATATTTTTAGGTCAAATACTACATAGCATAGTAAAAGAAGATCTGGGTGTGAGTAACAAGTCGGAGGATCAAATCCCATCACCCTATAGCAGCACTGCATCCCATAACTATATAGCATAATAGTGCAGGAATACTATAAAATACTGTGTAGTATTGTTGATTCATTATTTATTAAATTTTTTGTGAGAACTTAAAGGGACATTGAAAATTGTGAGATTATAGTCCTTAATATATTTATCTCCTCGTACATATATCAGATTATCATTACCCTTATATGCTACTCAGTCTTACATATAAATTTTTAAAAAATCATTAAATCACTGCAACTAATGCACTGTTACCTATTTAACGGTTTTGTGGTTTTTATAAAAAAATCTTCCAAAGCTCATGTCAAACCCACCAAATTTCTGATTTCTTTTAAATATTATTTTATAAAATAAAATTTTCTAACAAATATTGACATGTTTTACCGTTTTATTTCCAAAATTTAAATAAAACCAAAAATAAATTATAAATCATCTTTTATTATCATAAATATATCCAAATAAAACAACAAAAAAAAATTCATACACGTGCCAAATATTGACATTTTTGACCCCGAACAAACCCCTCTTCTCTTCGCCCTACTTAAACTTCCACTCTTCTTCTTCTTCTCTCCGTCCTCGTGCACGCCCTTTCATGGCTTCCATCCCCCCATAAAAACCCTACTCCCTCTTCTCCTTCTCCTCCAAGCATCCATCCATCCATCCATCCATGGATTTCACCAAGCTCTCCCTCCAAATCTTCTCCCAATTGGAGCTCAACTGGCTCAAGAACCACCACAAAGCTCGCATCCTCACTATTGACGGCGGCGGCCTCCTCGCCGGCCAAGCCCTCCTCCACCTCGAATCCCAAATCCAGTCCAAAACCTCCAACCCCGATGCTCGCATTCCCGATCTCTTCGACCTCATCGCCGGCACCGGCATGGGCGGTGTCCTCGCCGCTCTCCTCACCGTCTCCAACCCTAACTCCACTCGCCCCCTCTTCTCCGCCAAAGAAGCCCTAGATTTCCTCCACTCCAACCACCACCGCCTCTTCCGCCCTTCCGGCCTCCTCCGGCGCCGATTCTCCTCCCGAAGCTTCGATCGCGTGCTCCGCCGTGCCCTCCCCGGCCTCACCCTCCGCAACGCCTGCAAACCCTTGCTGATCCCTTGCTACGATCTCAACACCTCCGCCCCCTTCGTCTTCTCTCGCGCCGACGCTTCCGAATCCTTGAGCTTCGATTTCGAGCTCTGGCGCGTTTGCCGGGCGACGGCGGCTACGCCGGGGCTATTCAAGCCATGCGAGCTCGTCTCCGTCGACGGGACGACATCGTGCGCCGCCATTGATGGCGGAGTTGTGATGAATAACCCGGCGGCGGCGGCGGTGACCCATGTGTTGCATAACAAGAGGGAGTTCCCTTTCGTCGCCGGCGTGGAGGATCTTGTTGTGCTGTCAATTGGGAATGGGCTGCCGGCGCCGCCGCCGAGAGGGTATCGCCGTTGCTCCGGCGCCGGCGTGATTGGGATCGTGCTTGATGGGGTTTCAGGAACAGTCGATCAGATGCTTGGTAACGCCTTTCGCTGGAATCCATCCGATTACGTTCGTATTCAGGTAATTCCTTTTCTTATTTTTATTTTTATTTTTAAGTTTATTTATATATATATAATATTTATTTTGGTCTTACATATGCAAAAATGTTTATTTTAATTTTTAAATTTTATAAATATATTCATTTTTGGGTTACTATTACAAAATTATAGTAAATTTGTTTTGAAATAATCTGTTAAATAACTAGATTAAATTGAATAATTGCTATTATACCCCTGTTCAAATTAGTTTTTGAGGTTTTTAAGTGGATTGAATGGATTTTAAATGACACTTATGCAAGTAAATGGTATCTTTTGTTAGTGTATATAAGTAAATATAAATTTTAATTAGGGCATATTAACAATTATCCACTTTCATAAGGGTATAGATGTAATTATAAAGTCTTCGTTTTTCACTTATACCCTTAATAGCAATTTTAATAAAACAAAAAAATTTTTTTTTGCAAATATGTAACTTAAAATTTTTTGAAAAAAAAAATCTCTTATGTAATTTAAATGAGAAAATTCTGACGCCGTTAATTTTAGGCAAACGGGCCGTTGACGGAGAAGGATGATGTGAAAATGGCTGGTGAAAGAATGCTTAACGAGAGGGGATTGGAAACATTGCCGTTTGGCGGGAAACGGTTACTGACGGAGACAAACGGACAACGCATTGAAGCGTTTGTTCAGAGACTCGTTACTTCTACTGGAGATAACATGGGTTTAGCATCAAGCCCCTCACCTAAACGGTAGCTGGCTGGAAAACAGCCGTTAATTAGGTTTTAATGATTGAGATTAAGGTTTTGACTGCTGGTTTTAGTATAATGTTGATATTTATTTTCTGGATCTAGTACTATGCAGAGCTCAATAAATAGATTAATTTAATTTACTATGCTTTCTAGTGTTATTTTTGTGATTATATATATATATATATATATATATATATATATATATATATATAAAATAATAACACCCCTTTTTGATAAAATAAATAAATAAATAAATACTATTATAATATCTCACCAAACTCATGACATCCTAATAATAGATGTCCTCCATAATAAATGTATTCAATATTATTGAATATTTGTAGTATCAACAATTCCATGTCTGGTAAATTCTAACATCTAACCAAATGCAATAAACTTAATAAAACAAAAACTATCATAATAACGGAGAGTGGAACGAGCCTCAATGTGCTGACCAACTAAAATAATTATTACAAGTTGCTAATATTAGCCAGAAATAATCTCAATCATTTCTTCCTAAAAAATGAATAGCAAAGGGTGAGTTGTTGCTTCTTATACAACTATGTAAGTAGTCATACAATGAGATATAATTAATGATATATAACTAACCATATCAATTAAATTTTCACAATGAAGAATATAAACAATCAAATAATACACACAATTAATCATGTCAATTTAAATTCTCAAACATTGCTTGATTATCTTTCCCGGACATACACTGTCATCGTCTATGTGGACACAATCTCAATCTCATCAATCTCAAAACTGCAATGTTACCTATGTGGACATGGTACCTTGACACCTTATAATGGCCTATATGGAAAGGTGTCAAAACCCTATTATCACCTATATGGACAATTGTCAATACGATCATAACACATAAAATCAATCTCCAAGTTAAAGAACATATCCAATCTAAAGAAGCACTAATAGTCTATCCTTTCCAATTTTTTCATATCTTATATCTCAATATCAAATGAATTCCATTCTTCCATATAGTTCCATTATCTTATTTCAAACAGTCATACCTAAAACAAAATATTATATACTATTTATATGACAACACAAATTTAAGCATGGCATCAATCTAAGAACAACAACATCATACTCAATATTTTTATAAAATATATGCACAAAAAAATTATAGTCAATCCAATAAACCCAATCACACACACGTGAGCACGCGCGCACACACACAGACACACACAGACATATATATATATATATATATATATATATATATATATATATATATATATATATAATCAAAGATACAATTATTTCTAGGTACTTACCTCTTACCCCATTGCTAAAAGAAGTATGTACAACTTCACCTCTATCTTGTTCATCTATGACCAAAGAAACACCTATAATAAATCCTAAGCTTTACAAATCAATGTAGTGATATCTATTAAGTTATTGTTTATGATCAATTTCAATTGTTTATGAAGTTATTTATTATTATTTTAACAAAATTATCAAAATAAATCTCCAGATCCATTAAATAAATTTTACTACTTCAACATTTAATTTAATATAAATCTCTAGTTCCTTTTGATAAGTATTTTCTTTTATGGTTCCTAATGAATAGAATAACACAAGGACCTATTTCTCATCCTCAATTAAACAAACAAGAAAGTTAAATCAATAGGAAAAAAGAGAAGAAAAAAGTGATCATGCAACCTACCACTACACCAATTTTAAGTTTTAGAAACACTTTAATAGAGGGGTTATTGGAAAACTGTCTCCATTGTGTTATAATATTTTTTTTTAAAAAAAATTAGAGCCGGTTTTAAAAAGCACCGCAAATTAAAAAAAAAAAAACTCTCTCCATTCACTCACTCACAGTCTCACACGCACACTCACCCACCCTCACAGACAAATCCCCCGCCCCCCTCTCTCTCTCTCTGTTTCTCTCACAGACCGACAGACGCCCTCTTTCTCTTTCTCTCTCGCACGATCTTCGCCGCACCGACGACCGCCTCCACTAGGCTGTGAGTTGCTGATCTTGACCGCACCGCCGCACCACCACTGGTGAGTTCTAACCGTCACACCGATGATCGCCTCCACCGTCGTTTAAGTAGTGTCCTTCGCGGTGGTTGTGCTAGCTCTTCATTCCCCCTATATATACTCACTCTTGCTACCCGCCCCATTTCTCCATCTTTCTCTCACTCTTTCTCTCTCTCTCTCTCTTTCTAGGGTTTCAGATGATCTTAATTCCCAGAGATGTTTTGTTAATTTTCATGCCATTTCTTGGTTTAGATCATTATCAATTAGAGCTTTGCTGATTTTTTCTTATGATTTTTTGAAATTTTACAATAATTTAAATTCCACACATTGCAGGTAAAGAAAAATTTTCCTTAATCATGTGAGCTTTGTACCAGTGATTGGGGTTGTTGGAGAGCAAGTGATTTTCTCTGTTTGCAGCTTATCGCAGGGAAACCATGAGATGTTCTTGGACCTAAAAGGTAAAATATGATTTTCTCTTTAACTTAATCATTTAAAGATTATACAAATGTAAAATAACTTATAGTTGAATTGTTTTTATTTAGATTGAGTTCAAATATGAATAATTAGTCGGTGTTAATAGAATTCAATTTTTTTTGTTGAAAAGGTAGATTAATAGAGTTCAATTCATATAGTATATATACATGTACATTTTATGTATATATTTGTAGTGGTGTGATCACCCATTCAGTGGGGTGTCATTAATTTGTTAGAATTGAATGCTTGCTCCTTATTAACAAATTTGTGTTATTTTTCTCTTTTCCTCTAATCATACAATGTGGTAAGTCTTTCTAATTATTTAATTACTTCTAAAGAAAAACAGCAAAAGTGAATCAAAGAGACAAAGTAAATAGGGTGGTTGGTGCTTGTAGACATAGGATGATGCAGCATCTCAGAAGGACAAATGTGAGTGCTAATGGTTGATCAAAATGATTCCTTAAACGAAGTTAAATGTTTAACCTTTCAAGGTTGTCAAGGTTCAGTCCTCTTAGTAAAATGTTTTGGTGCACAAGTGCTCCAGTAAGGAACATATTCTCATTTCATAAAGCAACCAATCTGCAACTTGATTCTTTAGATGCATTAATTGTGGCAATATTGTTTGTTACTTTATACGCTCATGGATCACAATAAAGAATATTTAGAAGTGTGTTAAGGTAGTAGAGCTGGTTAAATAATATGTTTTTGTTCTCTCATTCACACTGCTCATGAATAGAAGATTCACATTATTTTGATAATAGTAAACTGAACTTATGAGTAGATATGCATGCACCTTCGTATATTCATATGGTATTTTAAGATCTACAAATGAACATATATGAAGAGGCAAGAGGATCAATGATTCCAAAGTCTAGTGGCAAAAGATAATGCTATATATTTGATAAAATCCTGATCATTAACAATATAAATGTAGCGTGGGACTGATTTATATTTTATAATCATAGAAGTAAATGCAAGGGAAGAAATAAATTGGACCTGATTTTTGAATTAACAATATAGTTTGTTCCTTAGCTTTTTTTTTTTATTTCTTAGGAGACAGTTTACTTGAGATGACATTTACCGATGTTGAATCTGTGAGAACTAATTTTTATGCCTTAGTGATTTGAAGCAGACATATTGTTGAAGTTGTAATATTTTCAGGTACATTCTTGTGGTCAATATAGAAAGAATACTGTTGTTGGCATCCTACAGGCAGAGCACGGCTTGACACCCTTATTCCGTATCCAATCTCTTCAAAAGTGCATTTATTGTTCTCCTTTGGTTTTATGAATACAGCTACTACTTTTCTTAATTTACTTGTTTTTCCTTTACTATTAACTTATTTCGACAGCTGTGCATCGGTTAGATCGCCTTGTGTCTGGTCTTCTTATCTTTGCAAGAAATCCTAGTAAGGCAGATCAACTTAGACAACAAGTATTCATTTTGATGTTGTTTGATACTTATTGACATATAAATTATAATATAGCAGAAAAAACATTGACATTCTTTAGAAGACCTGGATTAATTTAAATTGGAACCTGCTGAAGGATGTTACTTATTAAATTATGTTCTTTATTTTGTTTATTCCCTTTTTATTTCCTAATTGTCTTGCTTGTGCTAATTAGCATGTGATGATTTGGACAATTGTGAGTTTGATAATTTAGATTCCCTAGTGCTCATGACTGAAGATTTTTTATAGATATTTGCCATCTGTTCTTTGGCTTTTGGTTGTGGGCCTGGATAAATAACTAGTCAACTCATTTGCATGATCTTCCATTCTTGTTGATTTTGCAGATTATGTTATCCTATCATGCAATTCATTTCTTGCACCTTATGTTATCCTTGCGTCAATTCTGTACATTCTGATGTATTTTTTAACCTTCTAAATAATCAGGGTTCCTTCAATTTTGCAGATTGAGGCTGGTTTGTTGCATAAAGAATACATTGCCAAGGTTTTGGGGGTATTTCCTGAAGGAGAGGTGCATATCTTTATATTTTAGAATTTAATATTGTCTTCATAAAATCTCAGTATTAAAGCATCCCTTATTTAAACTAATGATAAATGACTCTTAGAAAAGTTTTCTAGATCACCAGCAGCACTTTCTTCCAGTGTGGTACTTCAATTTATAATACTGAATTTCCACTTTTGTTGGCATATTTCATGTGATAAATCATTGGTTTAGACCTCTTTTCTGATTCTAGTTGCTAGAAATGAATAGGCCAATCTATACAATGAATAATGGTGACCCGCCCCACCTGGTGAATTCTTTGCCCATCTATGTTGTTATTTTTCTTCCCAAGAAGGAAGCAGTGAATTAGAAGACAGCTTTGAAAGGACTGCTAAGATGATTTATTCATTTGTACAGTTTTACTTTTCTTTGTTTGGCTTCTTATCTATGTTATTTAATTAAAGCACTGCTGGTATCTGAAGCAACTAAATATTTTTCAGCAAGTTGTCAATGCAAATATAGACTATAATGCACAAGAGGGAAGGAGCTCAGTAGAGGTATGCCTATTTTTTTCCTGTTTAGTAGCTTCATTAGAGTAATTAGAACAAGATTTATATAGTCTGCCTGCAGCTGATATTTTCTGTTTGGAATGTGGATCTAATTTATTTTTATCTTGGACGTTGAATTGCTCGAGTTTATAGTCATATTCTGTAAAAATTTGGATTTTTCAATCCCTGTTTTTCCTTTCTGATCAATTTATGTTGGTGTTCGGGTTTGTAGAATCGCCCATCCAGCAGCTTCAACTCAAACTTTTGGACTACTAACTCTGGTGCACCTGCTGGAAGAATAATTCATCCCTCACCCTTGGTTCTCGAGGTTTGCAATTTTTCTCTTTTTGTTCTTTATAGTTTTTATCATCTCATGTTTATGATTTTTTGGGTTTTTATTTAGTTATTTATTTATTTGGTGCTTATGATGAATAGAGAAAAATCCTAATTTTTTGGGTTTTTATCATCTTGTGTTAAAATCCTAATTTCAATCCCGCCATCAAATGCGTCTGCTCCTACGTCAACAACACCGTCTGCCACATCACTCAGTTGTATGTTTCCCAATCTTTTCCCATTCATATAATTATATGATATCAAGAACGAGAGACAAGTGGATTGAATTGTTCTTTTTTTATATGTTGAATTGTGTATAATTTAATTTTATTAATGTTTATGTATTCGTCAAGGAACTTTGGTGGGGTGTCGGAATAATTAGGTAGGATGGAACATCTAGTGGACCAGCCAAATTATTTGGGAGAGTTTATGAAATGGTAAAATAGAAGCAAGAGTAACAGGAAGTCAACTCACAATAGTACTGATCCTTTTTGGTTACATGGATAAGTATTATGATCGAAGTGTTATTTCTGTTATCCTAATAAGTGATATGAAAGTTGAGCTATTCTTGATATCAAATTACTAATTCTTGTCATTCATAGCCTAATTTATGAACAAATAGTTTACGGTCATAAAAACATCTAATGTGACCAGCAAAACATATATATTCATTGCCTTCTTCTACAATTAATATAGTCATTCGCAAACTCATCATGACTTAATTTGTTCCTATTTAGAGGCTTTTCATGTTGTAAAGTCAGGCCATTTAACTTTTGAGTAATTTCTAGTAATATGGTTCTTAACTTGTTGTTTTTGTAGGAGAGTGTACTCCTTGGATGTGGTTGTTACAATACCGGATGAGCTGCAGAACTTGACATATCTCACTAATCTGTATGGTAGCCTACTGTTTTGCGATGCAATTTTTAATTTAAATGATTTTTTTTTTCTGGAAGGTTTTTGATTTGCTTATTGATATTGTCATCTGCAAATGACAATAAGGTAAGTTGATTACTCAAGCTGAATTCTAAGTACTCAACCATTAATTAAAATTTTTCATGGGTTTCTAGCTTGAGAACTTATTTCAATTCTTGGAGAGTTAGTGAACAGGACTGAGATATACTTTAAAATTTGTTTGGATAAGATTTTGCTGATTTAAAGTGACATTTTTTGGTTTTTATCAGGAATGGAGGCAAGAAAGAGTGAAGTATATGACATGATATGATTGGCTATTTTAAGTTTTGTAACAACAAAGAACAAACTCATTAGCTTGAGGACCTTCTTCCCATTGTCAAATCATCACTGTTGTTAAGATAATTGAATATTCGCTTTATTTTTGGTTCTTTGTGGTTGTGTTAATTTTGGCAAGCTTATTTTATGTTGTGGCCTATTCATGTAGTTGGCTTTGTTAAGCTGTCCAAATTTACTATTAAGATGAACGAATTTTGTTGCTGATTAATTTGCATTAATATCACTTTCAGGCTTTTTATTGTCGCCCTGGGAAGGCATTTCTTTTCAGTAATGTGTAAGTGTTTTGCTCTCAAATCCTTTATTGGCTTTTACTATTCCTTTTCAGTATCTAATATTTGTTCATTATTTTTATTGCAGAGAATCCTATGTTCAGTGATGCTAAAAAGCACTCACAATATTCAAATGTTTCTTCATTCTAATGCTATGGACAACATTTTCAAACAATCTATCATGTTATTGATTGCCTAATGCTTTCAAAGTCCATATATACTAGAGCTAGTCTTCTTGAACATGATAGGAAGTTGCAAAGCTAAAAGGAGAACTTTTTTGTTTAACAAAACTTCTCACATATTACCAATAGAGACAACTTGTGTGTATAATTCTTTTCAAATATGGGAATCCTCCCTTGTATATTGCTACTTTGTTCGAAAATTTTGTTATTAATAAAAATACATTGCAATCTAGTTCTTAATTTGTTAATTAAAGTCAATGATATTGAATTTAGCATATTTTTTAATGTATTGAAAGGTTCATATTTGTGATTTACAGGTTAAACAAATTTATGTATTATTAGAATAAAAAAAATATTAATATCTAATTTAATTTAATTAATGAATAAATTTAGAGGCGGTTATAACCGCCTCTAAAACTATAATCAGTTTTAAAAATTTAATTGTAGAAGCGGTTATAACCGCCTCTAAAACTATAAATAGAGGTTTAAAATTTTAATTTTAGAGGCGGTTATAACCGCCTCCAAAACTATAACTAGGGTTTTAAAATTTTAATTATAGAGGCGGTTATAACCGGCTCTAAAACTATAACAAGAGTTTTATAATTTTAGTTGTAGAAGCGGTTATAACCGGCTCTAAAACTATAACTAGAGTTTTTAAAGTTTAATATTAGAGACGGTTATAACCGCCTCTAAAACTATAACTAGATGTTTAGAATTTTAATTTTAGAGGCAGTTATAACCGCCTCTAAAACTATAACTAGAGTTTTAAAATTTTAATTGTAGGGGCGGTTATAACCGCTTCTAAAACTATAACTAGAGTTCTAAAATTTTAATTGTAGAGGCGGTTATAACCGCCTCTATATGTAAAATATCTTTTAAAACGATTATAACCGCCTCTAAAAACCGCGTCCTTAGCTATTAGTTTACCCCAACGGTTGTATCAAACCGGCTCTAAAGTCTAGAGCTGGCTTGATACGAGCCGGTTGAGAGGTGGGGTGAAAAATTCACCGCTAAAGCTATAGAGGCCGTTTTAACCGCCTCTATAGGTGTTGAAAACCACCTCTATAACTCTTTTTTAGTGTAGTGTACATGCAGTCTAATCTTGAATGCTAATAATCCTCAAGATTCAATCTAGCTTTTGAAATGAACTTGCGTATCTTGTAGGATTGAAGTTCGAAAAAAGGAAAATTTGGAACCAATATAAAGAAAAAATAGATGGCTATATGGAGAAAATAAGAAGAAGGGCTAGGGTTTAGAAGTTGTATACATAAACATAAATATTTATTTATTCACATTAAGCCCTAAAATTTACTTTAATTTTATACCAATCTTTTTTTTACATAGAGCTTCAGCATTTGTTTTATTTTTATTGCATCCCCATGATTCATTAATCACAATTTAAAATGTACATACTCAATAATTATACTATTTTAATGTAAATATGCATAATTGTAAATTTTACTTACAAATCTACTAAGGATATTTAATTTTGGGGACCTAACATACATATATGATAAATAAGGGTAGACCACCAATCCTAAACCATTGAGTTTGTGTTATGTGAAGATGATAACTGTTGTGATATATTGAAAAAGTTGTCTATTGGGAAGTGCTTGGTAGTTTGTGTTGGAGTGTTTTGTGTTGAGATTTAGGGAGTGGAAGTAAGAGGAAGAGTTGGTTAACATTTGAATGGCCATTGATATTGTAACAGTGATCAATTAGAGCTGTACAAGTGGCTGCACACGTGGAAAGAGGGTTAGTTATGTTAGTTGGTTGTGCTATGTGTGTGGGAGTGGATAATTGTAAGATGATGTATTGGTAGCCGTAGGATGAGTTTTAATACTAGAGTCCCACATGTATCTTTTAATCACAGCCATTGCTTGTACTTTTAATCCCAACCGTTCCATTTATTTTCTAATCTCAGCCATTCATTACTCTTTAAGAGGGTTGGAGATTAATTGAGAATGTTATGATGATTCTTGTGAGAAAGTGAAGGTGTTTTCTTCTTGATTTCTTTGTGAGTTCTTTTTTCTCCTTGTGAATTTCTCTTAACGTCATTGGTATCAGAGAGGTTGTTTCCTACAATGGCGAATGGGGGTGTTGAGATAATGATGCTTATTTTAGTTTGATTAGGATATGTTTGATTTAGATATTTAAGTTAGTTATGTGTTGATTAGAATTCAAATTAGTTGATAATTATCTTTTTAGAACTTTGCCTTTATAAAGGCTTCAATGTTTATGAATAAAGTGTGCAGTTTTTATATTTCCTTGTTTTAAATTAATAGTGGTATCAAGAGCCTGGTTATCAACAAAAGAGAGAGTTCTTTGTAGTGAAGAAATTCACAATGTATGCAGACAACTTTGTGCAACCATCTATTCCACGTTTTGATGGTCACTATGATCATTGGAGCATGTTAATGGAAAACTTATTAAAATCTAAGGAGTATTGGAATATAGTTGAATTCGGAGTTGCAACCCTGGATTTTGGAGTGATACCTACAGAAGCACAAAGGAAGGAACTTGAGGTGTCAAAGTTGAAAGACTTGAAGGCGAAGAATTACTTATTTCAAGCCATTGATCGATCTATCTTGGAGACAATTCTTTGCAAAGAAACCTCCAAAGATATATGGGATTCAATGAAGAGAAAATATCAAGGCTCATCAAGAGTGAAGTGCGCACAACTTCAAGTCTTGAGAAGGGATTTTGAAAATCTACAGATGAAGGATGGAGAATTCGTTAACAACTATTTTGCAAGAACCATGGGGTTAGCCAATAATATGCGTTTTCATGGGGAGAAGATAAACGATGTTGCTATTGTTGAAAAGATCTTGCAATCTTTGACAGCAAAATTTGACTATATAGTCTGCTCAATTGAAGAATCAAAGGACATAGATGCACTCTCCATTGATGAACTACAAAGCTCTTTATTAGTTCATGAACAGAAGATTAACCATAATTTTACTGTTGAGGAGCAAGCTTTGAAGACTTCTACAACCAACAACTTCTCAATATTACGAGGTACAGGTCGAGGTGAAAGTAGAGGAAGAGGAAGAGTAGAGAGAGGCTACAGAAGTGGCAACAGAAATACTAATGATAGTTATCTACAAAGTAAAGGAAGAGGACGAAGTCAACAATTTGATAAATCTAAGATTGAGTGCTTTAGATGTCATCGATTTGGTCATTACCGTTCTGAATGTTACACCAAACTACCTAATGACAAAGACAAAAGAGAAAAGTCAAATTTTGTAGAAAATAAAGAAGTAGAGACTCTGCTAATGGCAATTCAAGATAGTTAGGAATCTCACAAGTCAAATATTTGATTTGTGGACACTGGTTGTAGCAACCATATGTGCGGAATAAGTCCTTCTTTTCTTACTTAAATGAAGATTTTCACTCTACTGTTAGTTTTGGAAATTGCTCTACGGTGAATGTGATGGGAAAGGGTGATATTAATATAAAAACCAAGAATGGTTTTATAGAAAAAATTTCTAATGTTTTTTATGTTCCTGACTTGAAAAGTAATTTGTTGAGTGTTGGTCAGTTGCAAGAGAAGGGATATACAATTACTATTCAAAAAGGTACTTGTGAAATATATGATCCTTATAGAGGTGCAATTGCAATTGTGCCCATGAGTTCAAATAGGTTGTTTCCTATAAAGATTAAATGTACCCAACCTTGTTTGATGGCTAAAACAAAAGACTCCTCATGGCTATGGCATTATCGGTATGGTCACTTGAGCTTTGGCGGATTGAAGACACTCAAAGAAAAGGATATGGTGATAAGGCTTCCTAAGATTACTGTTCCCTCCCAAGTTTGTGAAGAGTGTGTTGTTGGCAAACAACATTGTACTCTTTTCCCTCAAGGAAAGTCTTGGAGAGCAAAAGATGTTCTAGAACTTGTTCACTCTGATATTTGTGGACCAATAAATCCTACTTCTAATGGAGGTAAAAGATATTTTATTACTTTTACTGATGATTATTCTCGGAAAACTTGGGTTTATTTTTTACAGGAGAAATCAGAAGCTTTTAGTATATTTAAGAGCTTCAAAGCATATGTTGAAAGTGAAACTGGGAAACCTATTAAAACAATTCGCACTGATCGTGGAGGAGAGTACTGCTCAAAAGACTTTGAAAGGTTTTGTAATTATCATGGCATCCGAAGAGAGCTCACAGCTTCCTATTCCCCACAATAGAACGGTGTATCAGAAAGGAAAAATCGAACTATCCTCAATATGGTACGAACCTTGGTAACAAAAGGCAGAATTCTGAAGAATTTTTAGCCAGAAGCAGTAAATTAGAGCATTCATATCTTGAATAGAAGTCCTACTTTTGCTGTTCATAACAAAACACCAGAAGAAGCATGGAGTGGAAGAAAACCAACAGTAGATCACTTCAGAATTTTTGGTTGCATTGCATATGCACATATTCCAGATGAGAAAAGAAAGAAACTTGATGATAAAGGGCAAAAGTGTGTTTTTCTTGGGATTAGTGAAATATCCAAAGCTTTTAAATTGTATGATCCATTGACAAAGAAAATTGTGGTGAGTAGAGATGTTATTTTTGATGATGAGAGCACTTGGAATTGGAGTAAGCAGCAGCCTACATCAATTATAATTAGTGATGAAGCCGAAGAAGAAGGGGAACATGAAGAAATTTCAACTAATGAAGCCTCTACTACTATCGAAATATCACAAACAACAGCAGAGACCCCTATTACTCGTGTTCGAAAAAGGCCGGCTTGGATGACAGATTATGAGGTAATAGATTTCAACCAATCTGAAGACCTTGCTACTCACTTTGCTCTACTTTCAAATTGTGATCCTTTATCTTTTGAAGAAGCAAGCCAACATTCAAAGTGGAAAAAAGCTATGGATAATGAAATTGCATCCATTGAAAAAAATAAAACATGGGAGTTAACTGAACTTCCTAAAGGGCAAAAAACCATTGGTTTAAAGTGGGTATACAAAACAAAATTAAATGAGAAGGGTGAGATTGACAAGTATAAGGCGCGATTGGTTGCAAAAGGTTATAAACAAGAATTTGGTATAGATTATAAAGAAGTCTTTGCTCTAGTTGCAAGGCTTGACACTATTAGACTTGTGGTTGCATTGGCCGCTCAAAATTCATGGTCAATATTTCAGCTAGATGTAAAATCGGCCTTTTTACATGGAGAATTAGAAGAGCAGATATTTGTTGATCAACCTTTGGGTTATATTAAAGCAGGGGGTGAGCATAAAGTATATAAATTGAAAAAGGCTCTCTATGGATTAAAGCAAGCACCACGGGCATGTTATAGTCGCATAAAAGCTTACTTTTTAAAGAAAGGATTTCAGAAGTGCCATTATGAACATACACTTTTTATGAAATTTGAAGCTAGAGGAAAGGTACTCATAGCCTGCTTATATGTGGATGACTTAATCTATACCGGCAACGACAAAGTGATGATTGAGCAGTTTAAGATTTCCATGATGACTGAATTTGATATGCCTGACCTTGGTTTAATGCATTACTTTCTGGGGATAGAAGTTATCCAATCTACTTCAGGTATTTTTATTTCTCAAAAAAGATATGTGCATGATATCTTGACCAGGTTTCAAATGCAAGATTGTAATCCAGTTTGTACTCTGGTTGAGACGGGTTTGAAGCTTGTTAAAAACTCAGAAGGAAATAAGGTTGACAACACTTTTTACAAGCAAATTGTTGGAAGTTTGATGTATTTAACTGCAACAAGGCCTGACATTATGTTTGCTGTAAGTCTCATTAGTAGATTCATGGAAAATCCAAAAGAGGTACATCTCATGGCCGCAAAACGAATTTTGTGATATTTACAAGGAACAATAGATTATGGAATATTGTACAAGAAAGGAGAGATATCAAATCTGATCGGATTTACAGATAGTGATTATGCAGGAGATTTAGATGATTTAAAAAGCACATCCGGCTATGTATTTATGATGGGTTTTGGAGCTATCTCATGGTCATCAAAGAAGCAACCTATTGTTACTCTTTCAACAACTGAGGCTGAATTTGTAGCAGCAACAACATATGCCTCTCAAGCAGTGTGGTTAAGAAATATTCTTGAAGAACTTCAATTAAAGTAGGAAGGTTCGACTCCAATATATTGTGACAACAGTTCAACTATCAAGCTATCTAAGAATTTAGTTTTTCATGGTAGAAGCAAACATATTGACGTAAGATATCATTTCTTACGTGATCTTACAAAGGAGAAAATTATTGATCTCATCTACTGCAGATGCAAAGATCAGATTGCAGATTTATTTACAAAACCCCTCAAAATAGCTACTTTTCAGAAGCTCAGGGGATTAATCGGTGTTTCTAGCATGAAAGCATTCATGCAAGGGATATAACTTTAAAATATTTAAACTTATGTGATAAACATAAGTTTAAGGGAGAGTGTTGAGATAATGATGTTTATTTTAGTTTGATTAGGATATGTTTGATTTAGATATTTAAGTTAGTTATGTGTTGATTAGAATTCAAATTAGTCGATAATTATCTTTTAAGAACTTTGCCTTTATAAAGGCTTCAATGTTTATGAATAAAGTGTGTAATTTTTATATTTCCTTCTTTTAAATTAACTGGGGGCAAGAAATAAGAGTTGAGGGATTTGGAGAACCTTATTAGAAAGATTGATGAGAGGCATTCCAAGGCAATTGATGATGTTCGAGAACAACATTCTAAAGCTTTAGAGGAGATTAGATCAATGCTTACTCGAGTGGTAGGACAACTCAGTGAGGTGTCTATTCAACCAAGGCAACCACAAAATGGAGGAAATCATGGTAATGGTAACCTTACTAATCCTATTAATTCTTATAATGTTGGTCATTATACCAAATTAGAGTTTCTAGTTTTTAATGGTTATGATCTTACTGATTGGCTATACAAAGCGGAGAAGTTCTTTGGTATTAATCATACATCTGAGGCAGTTAAGGTGAATTTGGCAACAATGCATTTTGAAGGAAAGGCATTACATTGGTTTAAGTCTTTCTTGAGCATAAGAGAAAAGGGGAAGCTAGTCTTATGGGATAAATTTGTGGAGGATCTCATTTCTAGATTTGGAGAACAAATTATTTGGGATCCAAATGCTGAGATCAAGAAGTTAAGACAAGAGGATTCTTTAGAACAAGATCTTGATGGCTTTGATATGTTACTCTGTAAAACTGATTTGAATGAGACTTAAGCTTTGAGCCAATTCTTGGTTGGCTTGAAGGAGGAATTGGAGTTGTTTGTCAGGCTTCTCAAGCCTACTTCATTAAAATCTGCGTATGCAATTGCTAGAGTGCAGGTGGTATTGTGGTCTAAGAGAGAAATGGTTGTTCAAAAAAATAGAATTTACAACAACATCAATTCTTCTCTATTTGTAAGTAATGTGGCCAGAACTACTGTGAATTCAAATGGAGTTCAGAGCGTTATTAATTCAGGGAATCTGTAGTCCATGAACAAGCTAGAATGAATTCCATTGCTAAGCTTTCAAGAAGGTTGTCTAATAAGGAAATGGAGGAGAAAAGGTTGAAAGGATTATATTTCTGGTGTAATGACAAGGTTTTTCTGGGCCACAAATGCAGTAAGAAGCAGATGCATATGCTCACTTTGGGTGCAGAAGATTCTGAAGAGGGTGAATTAACTGAAGAGCTGTCTATTGAAGAGCAATTACCTTCAGAACCCAGGCTATCTATCAATGCTCTTACAAGATTGATAGCTGACTATGAGGGTTAGGAGTTTCCATGGTATAAAGGTTTTATTTCTGCTGGTTGATTCTAGAAGTTCTCATAATTTTTTGGATGAAAAAATATCTGCAACTCTTAGTTGTGTATTTGAACCAATTTCAGTTTTAAAAATTGCTGCTATTAATGGAAATAATTTAATTTGTAATGAAGTTTGTAAATCTTTTCAGTGGAAGATGTAGGGAAACTACTACAGGGTTGATTTCTTGATATTACATTTGGACAAGATACGGTGCTTGGTATTTAATGGTTGGTAGAGCTGGGAGACATAATGTGGAATTTTAAAAGTTGAAAATGACTTTTTGCATGGGAGATAAATCTACAGCTTTACAAGGGAAGCATAATTCCAAACTAAAATTGGTTGATAGGACTAGTTTGGACAAGCTGTTAGTAAAGGTTGCACTGATTTCTCTTAATCAGTGCTTTGCTTTAAACATCCAATCTGTTACACACCAACTTAAGGAGTTAGTTTTGGAGGAGGAGTTGACAAAGATTTCTAAGGGTCTACATGAATCTGTGGTAGTTGTATTAAAGAAGTTTGCAACTATTTTTTCTGTGCCTAATGAGTTGCCTCCTATCAGATCACAAGATCATAGGATAATTCTCAAGGAAGGAGTGGATCCAATTTTCCAGAGGCCTTATAGATATGCCCCTCTTTAGAAAGATATCATTGAAAATATAATTCAGGAGTTGTTGGAATCAAAAGTGATTCAGTTTAGTAATTCACCTTGCTCATCTCCTGTTGTCTTAGTGAAAAAAAAGATGGTACATGGAGACTGTGTGTAGATTACAAAGGGCTGAACAGTGTTAGAATAAAAGATAAATTTCCCATTCCAGCTGTTGAAGAGATTTTGGAAGAGTTATATGGAGCAACCATCTTTTCTAAGCTTGATATGAGGTCAGGTTATCACCAGATCAGAGTTGCTGCTGAAGATGTTCATAAGACAGCCTTTAAGACTCATCATGGACACTATGAATTTAAGGTGATTCCCTTCGGATTGGCCCTTCAACTTTTAAAGCATTATGAAATAGGTTTCAAACCTTATTTGAGAAAGTTTGTGATTGTACAATGTGGGGATGCATGTCAAACCCTTATTCTAGTATTTGAGTTGCTAAAGCAGAATTCTTTGGATGTCAAATTAAATAAGTGCAAGTTTGCAAAGGCCTCAATTATTTACTTGGGTTATTTGATTTCCAAGTAAGGGGTTGCAATCGATTTTGAGAAGATTAAACCTGTCTTGGAATAGCCTACACCATCTACAATTAAACAGCTGATTTATCTAAGATTATGCACAACTTAGTTATCCTATGGTATTTCTATTGAAGGGAAGCAAAAAATTTGCTTGGTCATCTACATCACAACAAGCATTTGAAGAAATGAAATTAGTTCTTACATCAGCCCCTGTACTTGCCCTCCCTAATTTTTTACAAGATTTTATTGTGGAGACGATGCATCTGGCATTGGTATAGGGGTAGTATTAATGCAGAATAATCAGCCAATAGCTTATATAAGCAAGGTTTTATCTCTGAAACACCAAGCTATGCCAGCCTATGACAGGGAAATGTATGCTATACTGTTTGCTGTTAAAAAGTGGCATCGATATTTGATAAGAAGCCACTTTGTTATGAGAACAGACCATCAACCTCTTAAATATCTATTTTATCAGAAGATGAAAACTCTAACTCAGTACACTTGGCTTGCAAAATTAATGGCTTTGGATTTTGAAATTCAATATAAACTAGCAAGGCTAATAAAGTGGCAGATGCTCTCTCGAGAATTGATTCAAGGGAAGTAATTCTGCTGGTTTTGCATGGAATTTCTGTGGATATAATGGAGAAGATCAAGGCATCTTGGGAAAATGATCAGAAGCTTCAGTCCATAATTCAGTCTTTACAAAGTGGAAATTTGGTGAGACATTATCAATAGCATCATGATCATCTATTAAAGAAGGAAAAATTGGTGGTGGGTAATGATCAAGAATTGAAACAAATTCTGTTGCATTTTTTTCATAATTCTTCAGTGGGAGGCCATTCAGGTGTTCAGGCTACATATTAGAAACTAGCTACTATGTTTTCTTGGAAAGGGTTGTGGAAAACAGTTAGAGAATATGTGAGGTTGTGTGGTGTTTGACAAAGGTTCAAACCAGAAAATGTGGCATCTACTGGTCTTTTACAACCTCTTCCATACATGATTCTGTTTTTACAAATATATCAATAGATTTTATTGAAAGGTTACCAATTTCAAAGGGAAAATCAGTCATCTTGGTGGTGGTTGATAGACTGACTAAATGTGCTCATTTTTTTGCCTTTTGTCTCATCCATATACTGATGTTGTTGTGGCTCAGACATTTATGAGTAGGTTTTGGAAGGAATTGTTTTGACTTCAGGGAGTAGAATTATTACATTCTACTGCTCACCATCCTCAAACGGATGGGTAATCAGAGGTTGTTAATTGTTGTTTGGAGACATTTTTGAGATGTATGACAGATGATATTCCAAAGAGCTGGTCTGTGTGGGTAACTTTGGTAGAGTTTTGGTATAATACCAATTTAAATACATCCATCAAACAAACACTATTTCAGGCTTTATATGGAGTTCCTTCACCTTTGTATCTATCTTACTGCCATAAGGATTCTAGTGTAGAAGCCATTGACTCTCTTTTAGTAGACGGGGAAGCTGCTATTAAATTGTTGAAGTATCACTTGAAAAAAGCTCAACATAGGATAAAGATGCAAGTTGACAAACACAAGAGTGATCGGGTATTTGAAATAGGAGATATGGTTTTCCTGAAACTACAACCATACTGCTAGAGTTCTTTGGTTGTAAGAGAAGTTCCCAAGATAGCTGCTAAGTTCTTTGGTCCCTACAAAATTATTGACAAATTTGGTAGAAGGGCTTATAAGCTCGAATTACTTGCCTCTTGTGGAATTCATCTGGTGTTCCACGTTTTTTAGCTAAACAAAGCTCTATTTTTAGATCATGTTGAAACTCTCTGCCTCCTTCTTCACTTCCTATTGCTTTATTGAGGGCTTTAGCTATTCTCGACAAAATATTAGTTAAAAGGGTTTCATTGGACAAATTCATCTCCAGCTGATGCAACCTGGGAATTTGCTCATGAAAACACAACGAAGGTTCCCTATTTTCCTTGAGGTCAAGGAACCTTTTGAGGGGGATGTACTATTATGTGAAGATGATAGCTGATATGATATATTGAAGAAGTTGTCTCTTGTGAAGTGCTTGGTAGTTTGTGTTGGAGTGTTAATGTTTAACTCTCGGTGTAGTTCGAAGCCTCCAAATGATTTCCCAACCATCCCAATGATCTTGCTGAGTAGCCAACTTAGTCATATGAGAATAAATAGCAGATGAAAGTTTTAGCTTCGTGGTTTTGGGAAACCAAACCCAAGTATTATTCGATTCATAGTTGATTTTTTCATGACTAAGAGTTTCAGTATTTAAATGTCTGCCAAACACAGTGTTTAAAAAATGCATATTCCAATGACAATCAACCAGAAAATCAGAGACATGAAGGTGATCAATGTCTTCTTCCATATTGAGGTATATAGGTTTAAAAGCAAGAGGAATCTCAAAATACCAAGGGCCAAACAAAAAGGAGGTTTTCAAAGGGTTAATAGAGAGAATCCAACAATTGTTGTTAATAACCCTGGTAGTACGACAAAGACCATGATAGAACCAAGAGCAATTAGCCTTAATCTTATCAGTCCATAAATTAAAATTCCCATATTTCAAATAAAGAATATCAACCCAAATAGTATCATGTTTATTTAAATAATTTAAGACATTCTTGGCCATTAAAGAGATTTTAGACTTGTGCAAATTTCTTATGGAAAGCCCCCCTAAGTTTTATCAAGCATAACATCTGTCCAACTAACTGAGTTCATGCCTTTTCTATTGCCACTCTTTGACCAAAAGAAAAACCTAGCATATTTGGAGATATTATCCAAAATAGTATCATGCACATGGTAAACTGAGAGATAATAAATAGGTGTAGAAAGGATGGTAAAGTTGATCAGAATTATCTTACCGACCGCTGAAATCTTAGAATGTTTCCAAATGTTAATAGTTCTTTTGATTTTGTCAATCATGGCGTTGAAGTGATGTAAGGCTAATCTTTTAGGGGCCACAAGAACACCAAGGTAATTAAAAGGAAAAGAACCAGATTTAAATTGAAGGATACCAGTTATGCCTAAGGGTATCCTTACAACTGATAATCCATTACAATTCATAATGTATTATAATAATAATAATAACAAAAAAATTCATAATCCATTGTAATTCAAAATCAATAGTGAAGGTTATGGGTAAGGTTACGGGTAAGGGTATGGGGAGGGTAGGAGCATACCCTTACTCGACCCGTTTGAGCTCAAAAAATAATGGTTAATACTCTTACCCGTGCACATACCCGGTCAAATCGGGTATTACCCTCTTTAATCGGGTATAGGGTACATGTATATCTATGGGGTAAGGTACAGATTGCTTGAAATTAGAGATGGTAATCTGTACCTTACCCGATGAGTATACCCGTACCCATACCCAGTCAAAGAGGGTGTATTGTAGAATTTTTAATGTGTAAAATAGGCTTGTAAAAATGTAAGACCCCGTAGAGCCACTTTAATAGTACTGTAGATAGTGGAGAATATATGTCCTCTCTATCATGTCAGTCAAGTTGGTGTCGCCCACTTAGTTGCTTCTCTCCGAAGCAACCTTGAGCCTCATCTAAGTCCCCTCCTTGTCTATATAAGGGGTGATAAGTGCTCGTGTATAAGAAATATGAAGTATTCTTTTCTTACATTGAGCATTACTTTTCTCAGGTTTTGTCATTAATTTGTGTGTATTTATGTTCTTTTGTGCATGTAGGGTTTTGGAGAAGAGTTCAAGAGAAAAGAGCAAAATTGGGTCATGTCCGCGATTGTTGAGAAGTTTCTTGAACCAAGCAAGGATCAAGGCATGGGTTGTAGATTTGTAGGTGTGTGACAACCTCTAATGTGTTCAAATTATTCTATAATTTGGAGGGACACAAAGGCAGTCATACTCATTAAATCTAACTCGTGTAACATTGAAGAACTTCATTAATGCAGGAAAAAGAAGAAATGACATGATCTACGGCATCAACATCGACATCCTTTGGAAGATAGTCTATTGGGGGAGCTTTCATCGGCATCGATTCAGTGAGGTGTGCCCTAGGCTTGATAAGGGATTCGTTGAAGGAGACGAGGCGGCTTCACAAGACCATCGACACGGGCCACAAGGGGTTTTTATTCATGTTTCCTATGCTTATTGATACAAACACTTTGTTGATTTTGTATAGCTCCATGGAGAGCTAAACCCCTAGTGGGTATTCGGATTTGTAAACCCTAGGATGACATTGTTTCTATGACTTTTATTATGCTTTCTTAAATGATACTTTTAATTAAGTTCTAATCTTGAATGTTAATTGCATTGATTTTCCCTTAGACGTGACACTAGGGTTGAGAGTCATCTAGGTTATCCTTCGAAGGTGTGACAACTTCTATAGGATTAGACTACACGAGATTTTAGAGAGTTGAGAGGGTGAGTCGAGAGGTAGCGGAGCATCACCTTTTCTTTCCGATGTGATTTATTTTACCTCCACATTCCAAGAGTTCTTTGCGGTCGAAGTAGAGCGAAGTACTAAGAGATGAGCTACCCTGGGGCTTAGTTGCACGTGCAACAGAGTGAAAGATTGTAGTGAATCTTAGTGCTGGGGCTTAATTGAGACTAGAGTTCTTTCGCCTGGACCAAAGGGTTAGAACTATACTTAGGAACAGGGTTTATCACTTGGAATCCCTAGAATCCAAAGCAGTCCAATATAATGTGAGGCGTCGAGAGCAATCTCTCCGCCGGGGCATAGTGTAGGGGGTTAGTCACGGTTAACCTTAGGTTTGGGACCGTGTGCTTTAGGATGCCCACGACTCATTAAACGCCAAATAGGAAGTATAATAGTAGTTTTGCACTTGAAGAAACTAATCCTAGGGTGAGCATTGTCCAGGTGACCCCATCTTTTCATTGATTGTTCTCTTCTTACCTTTTTCTTGCACTTTTCTTCCTTTCATTTTCTTTTTTTCCTCTATTTCACACATATTGCTTTCACTCACCACCATTGTTTTCACACTAGCTAAGTTGTAACTTCTCTTGTCTCTAAGCACTACTCCTTGTGGATACGACTACCCACTCACCGGGGTATATTATTACTTTGATGATCCGTACACTTGCGGAGCACTCTTGCAAGGGGTGTGTCAAAGGGGTCTTGTGTTTATAAGGACTCATGACCAATTCAGAGTGAGATTCAAAGCTTTGCAATCAGTAAATCATCCATTTTTATAACTCTTCCATCTCTACACTTCCAACCCCTAACCTTTAATTTGCTTTGTTCTTTAGCTTGTAAATCCACCATTGGTGTCACACTCACCCCTTCTACTGAAGTAAATATGGCACCCATTAGTTAAAAACTCTTTTTAACTGGAAAAATGACACCCTTGAAAAACTAAATCATACTTACAGAACATAATTAATAACTTTACACCGACTACAAGTTCAATTTCATGAATATAAGATAAATAATTACTCCAACATGCTGGTACAACTACTACAAAATCATGACACCAACAATAGAAGAAAAGGACCCATTGCAACCCTGAACTCAACCTTAACTGGCTCTATACTCGCACAGGCAATCTAGTAGGGTCTTGCTTCTGCAACTGTAACACATTTCAGTTAGTCGATAGTGGCTCAATAATTTCAAATAATTAAATATAGCGTATATAAATTATATCAAGATCAATTTATCAAATAATTTCCCAACTTTCACAAAAACCAGAATTTTGGCAAAATACAACTTTTAAGAGCTTTTAAAACATAAACTCATCATGAATCATCATCAAATCAATTTTCCAAGGAAATATAAATTTTTGTGAGAGATTGCTCTCCTAAGCGACAGCTGGGCTTCGCCCCCTCATCACAATCCAAAATAACATGTTTTGCATGACTGAATTGTAAAACCGATCCCAAATCATTGGCCTAAAAACACTCCCCGACTTAGCCGCCGTCGCAACTAGGTTGAGAGCCATCAAGGTTTTCGTAACCTTGATATTGATCATTGAGATTCTCGTGTGGCAGGGTTTCTCAATAGAACTAAACCCTGCCAATGGCTCTACGCACCTCTTGACCAAGGGTAAACTCAGGGTTGACCATGCCACATCCCATCAGACTAGACCGTGGAACCCCCACTGCAGTGTCGAACTAAAGTCCGTAGTCACCATTAAAATCATGTGCAAGCTCAATAGCACAATACATGCATAATACCCGTAAAGTCCAGATCCATGATACCATCCCTATATCAGGAATGAAAACCAATTCCACAAGCATTGCTGGTAAAAATCATTTTAATATGCGAACATACTTTCACAAATCATTTCACAGTTGAAACTATACATGAATAATTAAAACATATATACATGTATTTTCCACAGTTCAAACTACGTATAATCATACAAAACAGATATATCAATACAATTGTCATTACACAACAACGACAAATAAATATAAGTATCCTTTAACAGTATACATAATTAAACATAGTAAAATGAAATAATTAAACAATTATTTTCAAAATACTAGCTATTAAATAATTATTTCAAAATAATAACAATTAACCAATTATTCAAAGTAATAGTCACTACCAACTCATCTGGTCTCTCTTGGGTTTCTTGCTAGACCTGGAACTCCCTCCTAAGCTTGAAGAACACCTAAGAGAAGAATGAAATAATATAAATAAATATGACAAACTAAAGACATAACTAAACCCAAAAGAAAAATACAAGAAACAAATAACTGACTCTTTAATTGGGTCCACTCACTCCAACAGGTTCAAACCCGACCTTGCATAATTAAACTGATCTCCAATTGCACTTAAACCAACTCAATTTAGGTTAAACCCTCCTGAACTAACCTGAACCAACCTCAGTTTCACTGAACCAAGTTTAATTTAACCAACCAACATTGAACCAATTCCAATTCTTATACAAAATCTCTCGAACCAGCTTGGTTCCACTGAACCCAATTCTACTTCAATTGCTTCACCCTAAAGTCATTAGTTCAAAACCTGAACCAAGCTCAAATCAATCTCAACCAACTTAATTTAGCCAAAACAATTTAAGTCTAACCACAACTTATCTTGATTTGATCAAACCTAGACCAAATCAATTCAATTAAACCCAACCACTTTAACTCTCATCCAAACCCAACTCCAATCCATTTTAATAAACTTCACTAAACCAAATCAAGCCCATTTCACTTGATTTGATCAAGCCCAACTAAACCAAATCAATTAAACTCCACCAACTTCCTCCTACTTGGTTTGATCCAACAAAAAATATCTCACCTCAATTTGGCTAAACTCAACCAACTCAACATTCTAACCATCATCATTATCATCTACTTAATTAACCAAACTAAACCCTAATTCCCGTTGTTACAGTAATCTACAGTAAAATACAAAGAATTTTCCAAACAAAATCATCTTGTACAATACCCTCATAATCTTCATCATCATTTCTTCAAAACAAATCCACTATTTTCTCCAAATCACCCACACATACATATATCCAAACATCTCAACCAAAACAAAATTATTTAAAATCCTTACTATGGGTGTAAATGATACATCTCTACACGCAAGCTACTCGGGATTGAGTCAGCGAAAACTCGAACTTAGCTTGGTCACGGTCGAGCCAAGCTCAAGCTCGAGTAGTTGAGCAAGCCGAGTTCGAGTATTGTGATACTTTGCTCGAGTGCTCGCGAGCTTAATCGAGCATATATGTATATATATATAATATTAGATTTATTTGATGAAAATCAAGGGGGAAAACTTTCGAGCTCGAGCCTAATGATTATGGTCATTTTTATCCTTTTCGAGCTTAGTCGAGCGAGCTCGAGTAGCTCGATTTGTGTACCGAGTCGAGCTCGAGCTATAAAATGAATACTCGATCGAGCTCGAGCCAAGCATCGAGTACCGAATTTCCAGTCAAGCTCAAGCTCAAGCTCGCTACTACTCGGCTTGACCTCAATCGATTACACCCTTAATCCTTACCAAGGATACCCCACTCCGGCGAACTATCTCCGGCGATCTCTAAGCCCTTCTTCTTTTAATTTATTTTTTTCTCATCTTTTCTTCTCTCTTTTTTTTTTCTCACATAACACTGTTGCCAATAAGAAGAAAGACAATCATACAAGCCATCCATTTCCAAACTTTTCTCTCAACTTATATTTCTGTCAAAATTCACTTTTAGTTCTTGAAAATAAATTTCTTACAAAAAGGTCCCTAGAAAGTCACCAATGGTCCCTAAATTAGGAAATAATATTTCAAAAAGGTCTCTGCAAACTTACCTTTTAGTCCTTCGTATTTGGAAATAGTTTAGATCAAATCCTTTTAATTACTTGTGAACCCAAAATTTTATATAAACTCTCACACTTAGGTCTTTGTGCTTTCCACTTGGATTTCTTAACAAAATTGCTCTGTAGAAAATTTTACTACAACTATGATAATACCCTGAATATATTTTTCAGCAGGTATCCAAAGGTTCAGGGTATTACAATCGGAGTTCATCATCTGAGTACAAAGTAAGTTCAAAAGCACTACAACCCCCTAGTGGTATCAGAGCTACAATTTCAATTCTCATGAGAAAGATAATTTTAGCATGCAGGTATAAACCTTTAACGAGGTCCCCAACATGTAGATTGTAAATTTTAACTTGGTTTTATAACTTTTATTGATCCATAATCGTAAAAAGAGAAACTTGAAGTGGTCTGCAATATGGAAAAGAATTGATCCACCTGGTATGAAGAGGTAAGACGAATTAGAGAGCAACAATAGTACCCGCCAGAGGGCAGGGGATCCATTTAGGGGAAAGAGTATGGAGGCAAATCTGAACTCTTGGAAATAGAACAATTGTCTCTTGATGGTTTTCATATTATAGATATTCATGGTGCTTGGTCAGTAAGACAGCCAGGACTGTTCTTATATTAAGATAATAAAACCTAAGAAATAAAGTCTTAATGGAATGGATCAATGCAAGTTATTAACTGAGTTAAACCTTCTGTTATATTACATGTTAAGGATCTTGTTTGATCATTAGAAGTCTTTATTTCCTTTTACTTGTTGAAATTTAATTTCAAGTAATTTAAATATTTCAGTAAAAGTAGTGTTTAGTATTTAGAAAAGTTTTAATTTCAGTATTTAGTATTTGGTAAGTTAGAAAAAAAAAATTCTATTGAATGATCGGAGAAAAAACTAAATTAAAAGTAGTATGTAATTTTGTAATTTGTTATGTTTAAATTTCCAGTTTTTAGCAAATTAGCATAAATAATATGTATAATACAAGTAGTATGTCTTTTTATTTTTACTATTATCCTAATTAATGTTTTATTCATCTTAAGAAAAAATTTATAATACCTTAACATGAAAACTCTCTAGACATTAGAAAAAGTAACCAAAATACAAAAACTTATAATAGAGTTAGCTTTGCAAATCCTAGATTTAATCCTTATAATGGATCTAATCCTTAAAAAATTAAAAAAAATTAGAAACACAGTTATTAAAATTAGAAACAATCATCTCTAATCTAGATTATGTAAAAAATAGTATAAAAGAAAAAGAAAATCACAAAATTGATATAGATAAGTTATGTACCCAAGTAAAAAAATATACAAATAGGATCCGGACAAAAAATTAGAAAACCAGTAACTCCTTTTAAAAATATAGACTAAAGAAGAATTAGCAAAACTACCCGAGTATAGATTAAAATTTTCTAGAAATGAAACACTTACTTGAAGCCACTAAATATCATAAGGTAGAACTTGTAAGAATAAGATATTTTCCTATAGAAAGAGAATCAAATCTTCATAACTTAAAAGATAAAATAACATACCAAAGTACTTTTGGCTTAATGAAGTTGAAGATTATTTAGTAGAAAAAATAAGGATCATAAAAAATGGATCAAAAGAAGAAAGAAAGCTATTAGAAAATTGGAAAATAAAATTATTACAAAAATTTGATGAAATGGAAACTAGATATGTCTAAAGAAAATATAGAAAATACTGAACATAAGTCTATAGTAAAAAAATTTAGATAATATTAGAAGGTTTTCTTTCCTAAATCATATTAGATATATCGATCAAATTAGTAAACATTATAAAAGAAAAGGAAGTAGAGAAATAGATGAAGAATATCTAGTAGAATTAGGAAAGATGATTAAAGATCTAAAATAATTTAAAGATAACATAATATTAAATTGTTCTCTTCCATATTCCAGAAATAGAATAGTTGATTCTATACAAATAACAATAGATCTTATTACAAAAAAAAAAAAAACAAGAATGAATGGAGAAGTTAGTGAAAATAAAGAGAAGAAATTAACAATATCCTAGAAAATAGCAAAAAATTAAATAGACATGAGCAAATACAAGCTACATTAAAACAATTAGAAGTAGGTGATTATTTAAAGCAACAAGAACCCATGACTTGTCCATCTGTGATGATTGGAATGGAGATTGTACAACCAACAGAATTCTATGTATTTGTATCATTGTGGGAGTCATGTAATCTGAACCTTACCCCATAGTTTGCATTAGAGAAAACTATAACTGCAAAACCAACAAGTTCATATGCGTTTTCTTTAATTGTGGGAACTATGTAAACAAGTCCCTAATAGTAATAAAAGACAAAGGTTGTTCATCCGAATAATAAGAGATGTGGCTACAAACCAGTAGATCTATATGTGCCTCTTGTTATGGTGAAAACCTGATTATCCTCAAAACCAAATATGTGCAAATTAGATAGTTTCATAATTATAACAAACAAGTTTATTCTCTTATGTAGAAATGGCAAGAAAATTTTTTTACAACATTGAATACCCTTTTGAACCATAATTAAATCTCCCTATATTTCCACTAAATTCAACTCTGAGATTTAGAACTCAAGCAAATTTAAACTTGCAACAACATGTCATAATAGACCTTTGGGCCAATCAACATGAACCAAAAAATCTCATCCCTTTACTACACACTTTAGCTAAATTATTCCACTAAACCAATGAAAAACCGAAACATTCCTTACTGCCACCATCATTGGACAAACCTAATATTAATTTTTCCTTTAAACCACAAACCCTATATTACATGGTTGATTAAGAAAAAAGAATAAAAACCATGGAAGCTGAAATTGTTTTAAAAACTGAAGAAGTGATAAAGATTAAAGCTCAGTTGAAGGAAATTACTGAAGAAGCAGAAGAAATAAAACAAGTAATGGTAGAAGAAAGAAAACAAAGGAGGGAAAAATTGAAATTATTTCCAGAACCTATTGAAGAAGTCAAACAAATAATATATAAAAAAGTAATGGCATCCCAATACCTGTAATTCATCTCTGAACAAGAAGTACTGAGACAATTGGCAAAAGAAGAAGCCTTTCCTGTAGAATTTGCAATAGCAGAAAACGTATTAAGAGAACTAGCACACAAAGATGCAAGGTGTCATTGTGAATAAAGATTTACAGTATTAAAACGCTCATTAGATATGTCTTAATGGACAGGTCAAGAAATTAAAGGCATTCAAATGAAAACTATAAATCCTTTTTGACATGGGAGTATATGTCCTCCCTACCATGTCAATCAAGTCAGTGTCGGCCACTTGATTGCTTTTCTCCAAAGCAACCTTGAGCCTCATCCAAGTCTTTTCCTTGTTTATATAAGGGGTCTTGTGTTTGTAAAGACTCATGACCAATTCGGAGTAAGATCCAAAGTTTTGCAATCAACAAATCATCCAATTTTATAACTCTTCCATCTCTACACTTCTGATCCTAACTTTTACTTCAATTTGTTCTCTATCATGTAAATCCACCACCGGAGTTCATCATTAGAGTACAAAAGTAAGTTCAAAGGCACGACAACCCCCTAGTGTTATACCCTTTTTGACCGAGTACGAATATAGGTATACCCGTCGGGTAGAGTATAGATTGTCACCTCCAATTTCAACATTAGGGCTTATATTTAAAAAGAGAATAAAATACTCCTCTTCTATTATAGGGTGGTCACCAAAGCATATGTAATATTATTATACAAATTAGTTTTTAAAAATAAAATTTTAAATGAGCAACCATTTTTTTTAATGGTAGCACTTTCAATTCCCGTCCTGCGCAAAAAACTTTAAATAGGAATTTCGTAGTTTTTCAAGCAATAAAATATTTTCAGGTTCTCATTTATGTTCAAACATTTTTTAGGCCAGTCAAGACTTGTTTCGACCCAGATCTAGTGAAAGGCCCACTAGACCCAAAATATAAGATTTTTCCCATTCTTCAAATTTTAAATCGATTTCTATGGTCTTCTTCAAATTATAAAATATTTTAAAAATTATTCTATATAATTATTAACAAAATTAAATAGACATGCCAACGACCATTTGGTCTATTGGCACCGGGTCCCTTGCGTAGGGTCTTCGTCTCGATGGTCGAGCGTGGCTCCCCAGTTCGAAACCTATCACGCGCAAGGTGAGGGCACGGGTCGGTGGTGAGCGCGGCTCCCCCACGTGTCCGTCCCTAAGGTTCCGGCGCTTGTCGCCTTTCTCAAAAAAAAAAAAAAAAAAATTAAACAACATTAATAATTTCAAACAACCAATAATAAAATACAACCTAATGAATATATTAAGTTAGTTTAATTTGAATAGGATGTTACTTGATTTTCCATATCTTTGGAATTTAAAAAAATGTTTTTATTTATCTAATAAATCTAATTTTTTAAAATAATAATACTTTATATAATTATATAAAAGTATAGGGCGCAGCTAAGTTTAAGAAGCTTTAGAAACGTTGGTAAGTCAAGCAAATAAGAATTAAGTGATGAATTCTAAGATCATGTTGCTCACGAAGATTAAAGTATTTTGTTCTTATTATAATTTTATATGTAATTGTGGGGGGAAACCCCTTCAAAGTTTTTATAAATGATGATATATACTTCTTAAAAACTTCAGATGTTTGGAGAATATATATATATATATATATATATATATATATATATATATATATATATATATATGGGGTTACATCTCCTAGGGATGCCCCCAGAATCCATATCTGGGGATGTCCCTAGGAGCCGTTAGATCTTTTGATCTAACGGTTCTTCCCAAATTCAGAAATGAGAATGTCATCTCCCCTCCACCAACGCCTTCTCCCCCTCCCCAAATTCAGAAAGGCAACGTCTCTGTCTCCCCTCCACCAACGCATTTTTCCCCTCCGGGTCCAACGCGTCTTCTCCCCTCCACCAACGGCTCTGTCTCCCCCGTCTCCACCAACGCATTCTCCCTGATCTCCACCAACGCTGGTCATCGTCTTCAACAATCATTGCTCTATATATTTTTCAGTTTGATCGTTCATCGTCTCCAACGCTGGTCTCCCAAGTCTCCACCAACGTCGTCTCGATCCTTCATTTGATCGATTTGGTTCATCTTTATTTCAAAGAGGAATCCATTCGTTGTGGCTTCTTTTACTCTGTTGTCATTTGGATATATTTTCAAATTGTACAGGGAGGTATGTCACCTTCTTTTATTGATTTCTTGTTTCTTGTCATTTTTAAATCTAAAATGCCTCTATTCATTTCTCATGAATTCAAGATTTCATTATCAAGTTAAATCTGTTGTATTGAATACTTTAAATCGTGCAAGATTCACTGTGGCAGTGGAGTCTTTTCTTAAGACTGGTAAGTTGCCATTTTTAAATTGTTTATGGTGTCATGTGGATGATATTGCATATGATTTAACACCTTTGCATAAGCTAGCACAGAGGAAACATAGAAATCAGAGCTAATTTATGATCATTGGTTGCCTATCTAGTCTCTATACATTCATATCAAATATGACATGTGTTTTCCAATGCGTAATGTACACATCAATTTTCACTTGAAGATTATAGTTCTTGGATATATAATATCTTCATCGTCATAGACATACTGTGCAAAAGATGGACTGAGATTGAGGGTTGTGGGGTGGGTTGCCTGATTGAGGGTGTTACTGTGTGAAAGATGGGCTTAAAAGTTTCACTTGAAGGTTTTTTATTTTTGAATTTGGAGTGAATATGCAGAAAATTAAAATTTCCTTCTATTGGTGTCTTGCAAAATAAAAGTTTAAATGGGCTTCCAAGAAATTATGCATTGAAACTCTTCTAATTGGTTGTAGTTTTCCTAATAGGATATCATGGCTGATGCCACTGATGGGATAGATTTGAATGAGCTCGGGTTAAATGGAGAACGTGGTGGTGCGACACAAGAGAATGATAGCCAACAACTTGAAAATGAAGATGATTTGGCAACACAAGATGTTCAAGAATTGGCAATGAGTCCAAAGTCTCGAGATGGACAAGAATTAGCAAGAATCCCATTTGTTGGTATGGAGTTTGAGGAGGAGGAGGAAGCGTTTCGATATTACTTGGATTATGCAAAGTCCAGAAGTTTTGGGGTACAAAAGGGTCACGTGTATCGTTCGTCTCATTCTCAAATAATTACATGTCGACACTTTGTTTGTGATAAGGAAGGAGCCAAGTTGGCAGACAAAAGACAGTTGGGAAAAATTGTTCAAAGGCGTAGAGATACAAGGACAAATTGCAAAGCTCGAATGGTAGTGTCAAAAATGAAGAATGGGTTGTGGAAAGTAAAGACCTTTGAAGATGTTCATAACCATCATTTACTAAGAACTCCCTCTAAGGTGATGAAGATACGGTCTCACCGCCATATCAGTATGACATGTAGAAGTTTAATGGAGACATTACATAAGAGTAGAGTGGGACCTAGCCAAATGTCTCGAATATTGAATGAAACACTTTCAAGTATAGGGTCTGCACTTATAACCCCAAACGATTGCTCAAATCATTTGAGAGGAGTTAGAAGCAACAATATTGGACAAGAATGCATGGCTATTGTTAAGTTCTTCAAGGAGAAAAAACTCAATGATGATTTTTTCTTTTTTGATATGGAGCTTGATGAGTTTGGTCAAACTAGATGTGTCTTTTGGGCAGATGGACGATCTAGGGTTGCATATTCAGAATTTGGAGATGTTGTTGTTTTCGACACTACTTATCAAACCAATAGATTTTGTTTCCCATTTGCTCCTTTTGTTGGAGTCAACCATCATAAGCAGTCCATTTTATTTGGTTGTGCTCTCATGGCAGATGAAAAAGAAGAAAGTTTTTTATGGGTATTCCAAACATGGCTGAAATGCATGCTAGGGAAACATCCACAAACAATTATTACAGATCAAGACTTGGCTATGGGGAATGCCATCACACATGTTTTTCCAAATTCTGGTCATCGGCTTTGCTCTTGGCACATTGGGAGAAATTCAATGAAGTACTTAGTAGATTTGAAGAGCAATGATGGCTTTATGAGAGATTACAATAACTGGTTGCATCATAGTGAGTCGATTGAAGCATTCGAAGATAGATGGGGTGAACTTAAGGCAACATACAATATTGATGATAAACACTGGTTGAGTAGGATGTATGAAATTCGGAGCAAATGGGTTTCTCTATATTGGCAAGATACATTCACAACAGGAATGACCACTACACAACGTAGTGAAAGTATCAACTCATTTTTTGATGGCTTTGTTAATGCACAAACTCCACTGGATGAGTTTGTTATGCAGTATGATAAGGCTTTGTCAGCTCGAAGAAATACTGAAGAGAGCGAAGACTTCAAGACTTTGAATTCTATAGCTAACTTTTATACGGGTCATCCAATTGAAAGACATGCAGGAGAAGTGTATACAAGAGCTGTGTTTGATACTTTTCAGGCAGAATTGCGAGAAAGTGATAGTATGCTTGCTGAACGCATTTGAGATGGGTCTGATTATGCTAAATATGCAATTTGCAATCATGTTGTTGTATTTGGCAAAAACTGTACTGAAGATGGGGAACCTTACACTACGTGCTCATGTAAGAAGTTTGAGAGGGAGGGCGTGTTGTGTTGCCACATATTGAAAATATTTAAAAAAAAGGAAGTGCCGAAGATTCCCAAGAAATATATTCTACGTCGTTGGAGTATGGATGCAAGGTATCGGTCAAGTGTTATGATGGTTGAGACCCACAACAATGCCTTTACACCATTGATGAAGTGGAGTGCACAAAATATGTGTTTCCGTATTGTACAGAGTATATCATCCCTAGAGATGTATGAGAAATTTATGCCTAAGCTAAATGACATATTCGAAATGGTTACTGAAACATCAAATACACCAAAGCATACATTACGCACCAAGCAAAATGAGGAAAATCAAGAGGTTATTGGTTCATGTTCTTTGTCTACCTTCTCATGTGATAATGATGTTTATGGGTCACACGTTAGTATTCTTGATCCAAAACCTGTCAAGAGCAAAGGGCGACCAAAAGTAAATACAAGGATTAAATCCGGAATCGACCTTCAATTATCAGCCAAGAGGAAAAGAACTTGTAGTAGATGTGGGGAAAAGGGTCATTACATGACCACATGCACATCATGTAAGTCGGTTTTTTATGAAATGTTGTATCATTTAGATTCATATTTTCAATTATTTACTAATGAAACTTTTTATTTGTGAACGTAGGTCTACCCTGAGCTACAAGAAACACCCGCCTTACCAAGCCTACCTTCTCATTTGTTATGGCGTTTTCAGTTTACTTCTATTAATGGATGTTAAACATGTACCCTTTTAATATGCAATTTTTCTTTTGTGTGTTTTCAGTTTAACTCTTAACAGAAAGATGAAATGGTAATATTTTAGGTCATGTCAAACTTGCTCTACTTATATGGGATGTGCAGCTTGGTTAAAGAATGTCTACTTCAACGTTATTTCAGCAAGGTGTGTAGACTGATATTGAATTTTTTAAATTCATGACAGTCTTTGCATAAATGAGATTTTTTTTTAAAGAAAAAAACTTTGCTTGTCTGTAAGTTGGTACTGAGAATGGATTGATGTAGAAGAGAAATTTGGTTTATTCTTAATTTGGTTTGACTCTTATTACAAGAATAATCTAAACTGATACAAATGACATAATAGATGATTTTCCTGCTATAAAAGCTGCAAGTATCTAAGTTCATTTGGATTTCAACTTTTATATAAATTCAAAACTAGGCAGACCATGTTTGTGATGAATGTTGATCTTAATTTATTAATGAAATACAATATATATCAATATGCAGTTATTTGCAGGGAAGGCTCTGTAGAATCCAATCTTTAGTCACTACTGAAAGGCACTCTGAAATAGTGTTCATTGCTTTGTATAATTATTTTTTTTGTACCAAGTGCAGGAAAAAGTATTTACTATGCAGAATATATTAAGAGCTTTAATTTGAGTGTCTTATAAAAGCCTTTGCATGTGCTTGCATGTGCATATTCAAATCTGTTTCTGCAGAAAAATTTCTGATACTATTATTTCCAAACACAGCTCCATATTTTGAATGGACAATACCTTCTGTATCCCCACATTTCTGTTTATCAGGTTATTTGATTACATCCAAGGGAAGAACGAATATGGGGAAACAATAGAAATGACGGGTCCAAATTTTTGACAGGTTATTTGGTTACATCCAAGGCCTTCATGTGCAGAAATGGTAGCCAAAATTTGTAGCTGTGAGACAATTTGGTGGCTTTGTGTCTGATGATACAATTGGACAGTAAGCAGATGCTCTGTTTCCCAGTCTCATAGGTTTCAACTGGGCTTCTGCTATTGATCCATCTTTATATGTGATTAAACGTACTTAAAATGCAACATTTTGACTTGCCGTATATTTGTTGTATGTTGAAATGATGTTTATAGTTAATTATGGGTTTTAGAAGATTATATCTGGATTAAGACTGATTACTTATACATTTACTTCCTAATTTTATATTGCAAGATGATTTTGTAAAAGTTGTGCTTCAAGTGCAAAAGTTGTGCTTTAAAAATGAATCCCAGAAATGTTAATTAACCAGAAAAAATGACACCCAAGAACTGCAGAGAGACAAAAAATGGTTGCTTCATTACTACATGAGTCTTTTCAGTCCTTTCTTTCCTATTGATCCTAATGACACTAAGCATTTGCCTCATACCACTAAAAAAAATGAGGCACTACTGATATGTTTACCTAATAATCAACATGTCTACAACATAACTAAAGCTAAAAGAATCTACTAACTGCAAATTACAATACTTTCGAATTCGGTGCTAGAAGCTAGTCTTTTCGACTACTTTTGTATCTACCACCTCAAGATAGATTGACCGGCTCCAGATTCTGTCCCCTATGTACAAAATTTTTCGAAGAATCCACAACAAAGGCTTTGCTCTCTGAAATGAATCTCGTCTCCACTTTACATGGCGAGAACTTCGTACAGGATATGGTGCTGCTTATGGGATATTCCGGGCCATAGTATGGACTAAAAAGTGATGCAATGGGGTCGGGGCCTGCAGCATCCCCGTAATAACAGTGCTGAATGAGTTTCGGGTGCTCTCAATAGTAAATGATGATTCATCAGAGCTTGTGAAGAGAGACCAATCACTTGATGTAGCATCAGAAAAGTCCATGCTGTATGAGTCTGAATGCACCATATCTTCCTGCTTCTCTTCCATCACCTCTTGTTATCATATATACATAGTCAAATTCCAATCTAATTCACCATCTAAAATCCCATTTCTACTTAGAATTACCATCAAATCTAATCAAAACAATAAAAAAAATCAGATTTGCAGCAAATTAAGCCCTAGAAACTAATCCACACATCCAATAACCAACACATACGAATCCAAACACCAAAAACACCAACAACCTCCACACAAACGAGATGCAACACACTAGAAAAAGAAATCAATCAATCAACAAGAATGAACAGCAAGCGAACGAAGGATGATTGTTGGAGACGACGAACGATCAAACTGAAAATATATAGAGCAATGATTGTTGGAGACGACGACCAGCGTTGGTGGAGACGATGGGAGGCGTTGGTGGAGACAGGAGAGACAGAGCCATTGGTGGAGGGGAGAAGGTGCGTTGGACCCGGAGGGGGAGAAGGCGTTGGTGGAGGGGAGATGACATTCTCATTTCTGAATTTGGGAAGAACCGTTAGATCAAAAGATCTAACGGCTCCTAGGGCCATCCCCAGATATGGATTCTTGGGACATCCCTAGGAGATGTAACCCCTATATATATATATATAGTAAAAATATTTTTAAATGTTATTTTATGATTATAAAACTATTTTTTAATTATATGATATATAATATAATTGTTTATACATAAAAAAAGGATTTTAATTTAAATAAAACTTCAATTTTATCTCTACTTGGATCAAGAAAAGGAAATTAATCATAAGTTTAATTTGATGGATATTTATCCTTGTTAGGGAATGAAAAAAATTTAGACCTTATTCATGTTTGAAAATGTAAATCAAATTAAATTCAAATAAAAAATTGATTAGATAATGATAAATAAATATAAAAGAAAAGGGGGTGTGCATAAGATACAGAGTTTTAAAAATCCCACATATTAAAAAAAATCTTCAAGTTGTTGGTGAAAATCCGGCCAAGATAAAAAAATATTAATTTTTTTTAAAAAGAAAATCTCAGATTCAAAATTTTAAAAAAAATTAGGGGAGATTTTTGGTTGAAAAAATCTCAACAACCTGATTATCTAACCATCCATGCATAGCGGGCCCGGATCCATGGCTTTTGTTGAGAAAACATGCATGTAGGGAAAGGGAAGGTGAAAAAAAATAAAAAATAAAAAAAAAGACACTGGAGGGAAAGAAAAAATAGAGAACTATGCTCATGGATCCCATGGTGTTTTCTCCATGGTGGGACCTAGGAAGAGAAGAGTGATGGCATAGGAGGGGCCCTAATTTTTTAAGGAAAATCATACATTCATGGAGAGAAAGAGACATCTCTTTTGATGGTGGGACCAAGGGGGAAAAAAGATGAAAGCCCTTGATTTATCCATTCATGGCCATCTCTTGTTCTTCATGGTGGGCCTGCATTGGTGTTTTTATTTTTGAAAGAATGAACCAAGCATGTATGCATGCCTTTGCATGCTTTACCCTCTCTTCTTAATATCCAAACACCGGCTTTTTTCTTCAATCCCAGAACCTATGCTCATCCATCCATATATAAATCTTTCATGTGAGGGCACGTGATATCCTTCGAAGAGATGCTGATCGACTTATCTCTGATATCACCGGTGTTTCTCTTAGCGAATCCAAAGGCTTTTTGAAAGCTTTCAGTTATGCTCTCGGCAAAGTCTCCGTTGTATCTCCAAGCTTGGCGGACACTCTGCCTTCATTAGCAAGGGAGGGGAGAAATCACGCATGTTGGCATGGAAGCTCTTATTCTGATCTCCATTCCAAGGCATTGAGGAGATCAATAACTGATTCTTATGAAGAGAAACTTGAGAATCCAAACATCGTCGGAGTCCGACAATGGTCCTTCAGCTCCGATTGCTTCACACATGGCAAGCAAGATGAAGCTCATAAGCAACTATGGTTTCAAGGAGAATGGAAGCATGCATGCTCTTCGTTCCTCTCCCACTCTCTCTTTCTCTCTCTCCGAACACTACCACGAGATGAGCCAAAGAAAATCAAGGACAAGATGGAAGACGATAGCATGGTGGTGACGATATATGGCTTTTATCGCCGTCACCACCCTAGCAAAACCCAAGAAGCCGGCCCATCGATAGTTCTCTTTTCCGATCCCAGATCTTGATCTCAATCCCAAGGCATTGAGAAGGTCAATGCTAGTTGATCAAATTCTTTGTCAAATTGACTTGTCAGCAAGCAAAATGATGTTCATAACTCTAGCATGAATCTCGAAGCATGCTTGGGAAGCTTGTGAAGTGCTTATATCTTCAAAAAGGTAGATACTCTTACAGAATTCTATCCAATATATATATACATGTTCTGGTTGCATCGATGCAAATGCCAAAAAAAATCTTCATAACCCATGCTAATCTCTTGGTGGAACCCATCCCTTTGCATATTTTTGTTTTAAATCATGTACATAGACAAGAGCATGCATGTTGTTCATTTCCTGTCCCATTTTTTTTTTCTCTATGAACGCCATCACAAAAAAAAGTAAAAAAAAAAAAAAAAGCTTAGGATGAGAAAGATAACAACGAAGTGGTGATGATATATGGCTTATGCCTCCGTCACCGCCCTCACAAAGTCCAAGAAGGCAATATTCTCCATATACTTAAGCTGAAAGAATTGGTTTAAAGGTTCATCAAGTGGCTATTGCTTCAATGAGGTTCAATGCAATGCCATGCACAACACTTTCTTTGATGAACTACACTATGCATGCATTTTTTTGCTTAAGAAAAAACAAGCATGCTTCATTTGTCATGTTATGCCCACATGCATCATTTCTCCTTTTTGGCTATGCTGGTGTGCAAACGTGAACCAAAATTAATATAAGTCATGTACTCATGCCATGCATTGTATTGAAATTCTTTCACTTGGTTCACATAAAAAAATTATACATATATTTGTGGACATATATGCAAAATTGTGAAAATATGTGAAAATATGATAGCTTGAGGGTTTAACTGCAAAAGTCATGAAAAATATGAAAATGTGAAAATTTGGGGGTTTTATTTGCAAAATTTGATAAAATAAAAAGATGATTAAAAGTCAGAGGGTTTAAGCGCAAAAGAAAAGGAGAAAAAAAAAGAGAAGAAGGGTTTTAGTAAAGATGAGGGGTATTTTGGTAATTTCACAAGACCCCCTGAAGTCTACCGTGATGTCCAATGCATGGTGACTGTTTTCCTTGAGAGAGCCTCTTAACAATCACACAAGATGAAATAGTTGATGAAGACTTTTGAAAAACTCTCTTGAAACTCGCTCTAACACATGACGATAGCTTTCTTTGAGATAACTTCCCCATTGCCTCTTGACACTCATAGAGAGTTTATTGAGGATTCTTCCTTGAAGGTGTTAGATCCTAAATGTGGTCTAGTATAAAACATGCTACACTTGGGAGTTAAAAAAAAAGAACGATATTTTATGAAATGAAAGAAAGATTTTCTCCAAATAAAGATAAAAAAAAGGCACAAGCCAAAGTTATTAGGGCTCCACAAGCTTGAAATGCCGAAGTCCTCCACGAGCATGAAATGCTGAAGTCCTCAAACGCCAAAATTAAAAAAATCAGGTTCAAGATTACAACTTGAAGTCCAATCCAAGACTAAGCAAGTTTAAGTTATCACAGAAAAAGTCATACTTCGATGATATGCAAGTTAAGGCTCAAAACATGAGAGGGTCAAGACATAAAAAAAATCAAATTGTTCGACAATTAAACTCAGAAGTCAATACTCAAAAAGTTTCACAAGTCAAGACTAAAAAAAAGAGGGAAATCAAATGAATCGGCAAATGGACTCAGTAGTCTCAAGACATTAGAAGTCAAGACACAAAGAGTTTCAAAAGTCAAGATATAAAAAAAATCAAATAAATCGACAATTGAACTCAAGAGTCTCAAGACATTAGAAGTCAAAGATTCAAAGAGTTTCACAAGTCAAGACTTGAAGGAAGCTTCGCAAGCACAAAAGCTAGAGCTTTTCAAAAGTAAACTTATGTAAAAATCAAGTTTGTGATTCATCAACATAGAGAATTCACAACTCAAAATCCAAATTAAAATCCAAGATGCAAATTCAAATGTCCAAGATACAAGTTTTAAATGAACCAACAAGTGAGCTCAACAATCTCAAGGATAAAGTGTCGAAGAGTTTACAAGTTGTAAAAAAAGCTTCACAAGCGTGAAAGCCGAAGCTTAGGAAAATTCAAGCCAAGTTCCAAAGCAAGTAAAACAATGTAACATCAAATGTCTAAGTTTCAAATAAATCAACAAATGAGCTCAACAACCTCAAGGACAAAGCATTGAAGAGTTCGCAAGTTGTAAAAAAAGATTCACAAGCGTGAAAACCGAAGCTTATGAAAATTCAAACCAAGTTCCAAATCAAGTAAAAAAAAAAGCAAAATCAAATGTCCAAGTTTCAAACAAATCAACAAATGAGCTCAACAACCTCAAGGCTGAAGCGTTGAAGAGTTCACAAGTTGTAAAAAAACTTCACAAGCATGAAAGCCGAGGTTTGTGAAAATTCAAATCAAGTTCCAAATCAAATAAAAAAAAATACAAATTCAAATGTCCAAGATACCAAGTTTCAAATAAATCAACAAATGAGCTCAACAACCTCAAGGTTAAAGCGTTGAAGAGTTCACAAGTTGTAAAAAAGTTTCACAAGCCTGAAAGCCGAAGCTTATGAAAAGTCAAATAAAGTTTAAGATGCAAATTCAAATATCTAATACACAAGTTCACAAGTTTCTAAATCATATTCAAGATGCATATTTCAACCGTTAACGAAGACCAAAAGTCAACAAAAGTTAAAGCGCGTTTTTCAGCGAAATAGTCGGAAAGAGATAAAAAGCTACAATCATTGTTATGCCAAGATGATTAAATTTCAAGCATCTTGTACTTTCAATGAAGTCTATGAATTCATGTTTATGAAAATGAATAAAATTTATTTGTCATAATTTATTTCCTTGTTCACACTTATTTTTTTAATTGGAGGTTCCTGCGACAATATCCAAGATAATTAACATTAGGGGCTTGCCCCTAATGGAAGTCATGAACCCACAATCCCTTAAAGTCTACAAAATATTAAAATTTGATTTGTGATCCGTCATTTTTATCTAGTTAATCCTAATTAAAAGGCTGGGTGGAAAGAAAGGAGCCCGCACTAATATATAATATTTATTATCATTTATTAGTTTTATAAATAACTTGAAGGGAAAAAGAGGAAATTGTTAACCAATTTTTGTTTATATCAAATAGTGTTAATAATTAAAAAAAATTAGTCACACTTATTTGTTTGCATAATAAATATTCATTAGACTTTTCATAATCAAGATAAACCAACCTTTTCCATTGTAGAGACTTATTTAGGTAATATTTATTTGGTAGTATTTAAAACTCCTAATAAACCACTTTAGTAATTATAAAAGAATGAAGGAGTCAAAACGCAAAAAAATCATCATGTTTTAAATTAAAAATAACAGTTAGTAATCTAGTCAGCACCCATACGACCATGATTTAATAGTCTTCTGGCCATTTGACAAAAAAAAAAAAAAATTTGTCAAATGAGCCGAGGGCCATTTAAAAAAAAATAATAAAAGAAGGGTTAACTAGAAAAATATATTTTTTTATTATTTTATTTTATATTAAAAAAACCTACTAAGTAACTATTTTATAAAAAAAAAAACAAAAAAACATATACACTAAAAATATAGCAAATGATATAGAAATTCAGTTTCACTAGTCTAAAAGGCTTACCTAGTAACAAACTATGCCCATTTCAGTGATTTCACCCATTACAAAGATTTCCTCCGCTTACTCTAATAATGCCTTTTCAATGATATATACATTAATACATGTTTGTTTGCACAATATATATTGATTAGATTTTTTATAATCATAGTGTTTAAATTTATGCCTATATACAATATTACTTTAAAATCTTAAAAATAATGCTGGGCAAGAAAATTTACCTAATGAATTTTAAAAGTTTTGAGGGCTTTAATTGGAATAATGTTTTAAATTGTATATTTATAAATGGTAAATATAATATCAATATTTAAATTTTGCAATTTATATTAATTAAAAAAAAAATCAAATTGTTGAGAGTGGGATTTGAACCCACGCCCTTTCGGACCAGAACCTTAATCTGGCGCCTTAGACCAACTCGGCCATCTCAACTTTTGTACAACACATCCAAATATTAATTTAAGTAATATAATTATACTCAATAATTCAATAGATATAGCGAACCAGATGAAGCACTGAAAAAACCAAAGCAAAGAAGAAGAAGAAGAGAAAGCCATGGCTTCTCGAGCTCTCTCTGCTCTCCCAATACCAACCTCATTCTCCCCTTCGTCCTCCAAACCCTACTTCCCCTCCTCTCTCTCCCATCCTCTTCGCCTCCGCCTCAGAACCCTGCGTCGCCCGCTCTGCCTGACTCCCCGCCGAACCATCACCACCATGGTCCTCTCTATGCTCCCCACTGCGTAAGCTTCAATCCTTAAATCTATACTCTTCTCTTGCTTCCTTTCTCTGTCTCCTTGTTGAAAGCTCTGATCTTTTTCTCAGAAAGCCGGAGAGAGCCGCCTCCGCGGAGAAGATCCCCAAGTAGGAGACTATATATATGTATATTTTCAATTTGCCTCTGGATGGATGGATATTTTTGGGTTTCTTTGTTTAGGGATTCAACTTTGGGGATTTGATTTGGGAATTAGGTGGTCTGCGAGGGCGATTAAGTCGTTTGGCATGGCTGAGCTTGAAGCTAGGAAGCTTAAATACCCTAACACTGGAACTGAGGCTCTTCTTATGGGGATCTTAGTTGAGGGTTAGTATATTTTTGTCTCGTTGTTGAATGCTTGTTTGATTTTTAGGGTAGCATGTTGTTCTTTGTTGTATCTATGTTTCTGGTGTTCTTGTTTTGTGATAAAAGTTTTCCTTTTTCTTCTTGACATTTTTGTTGATTTTTGTGTTTGGATACAGAGATACACAGGAAAGGGAAGTATTTCCTGGCTTAACTTGCCTGTAGACATTGCAAGGATGAGATTTATATCTAGAAGTGCTGAGATGTTTGCTAGTGTGTGATTCTTAGTTGAATGTTATTTTATTTATGTCTCATTGTTGAATGCTTCTTTAGTTTTTAGTTTTGCTTCGTTTTTTGCATATCTTTGTTTTAGATAAAGTTTCAGTAAATAAATACGCAGAAAAGAGAAGATTTTTTTTTTCTTAACTTGCCGGAAGCAACTAGCTTAGTGTGGCATTGCACGAAGGAGACTGAATCTAGAAAGGATGAGATGAATTTTGTGTGATAGTGTGGTGATCTTATTAAATTTTTTTACTTGAGGGTTTGCATATTTGTGTCTCATTCTTGAATACGCCTTTGGTTTCTATGGTGACGTTGTTCTCTGTCATATTAATGTTTTTAGATAAAGTTGCCTCCTTTTATTTATTTGCTGAAGCTGTTGATTGCTGTGTTTGGACTTATAAATACAGAGAAAAGGAAAGATTTTGCTACCTTAATGTGGCTGAAGAACTAGCTTAGTGTAGTCATTGCTATGAGGAGACTCAATCTAGAAAGAATGATGCTATTTGTGTGTGATATTGTGGGTGACCTTATGACCTTTTTACTTTTTTCATATATTCTCTGTAAGAAGTCTTTCATCATCTGTTACCTGATCATTTTTTCTTTCATCATTTGGTTTTATTTTTTATTATTCACCCAATAATCTGGAAGTGCCAAGTTTTGCCATACACTCTTGTGATCTTATTCAACAACAAATCAACTTATCAAGTACTGTTCTTTTCTTTTTTCCCCTTATGTTTGGAGTCTTTGTACCATTGAGGGTTCACATTTAAGTTCACCCATTTTAGTTGTGCAAATGATGAGCCAAGAATTGTTGTTAGGTCTGTGACTCGAGTCACAATACCAGTCCTGATCAGGACGGCTAATTTAGAGGTCTGAGGCTAATACATCATTTGAAATAGTGATGCTGAAATGGTGCCTTAGTGATGCTATTGTTATATCTGTTGAATGGAGAAAAAAAAATCTGGATAAGTACATCCTACAATGGTGTTGTATTTCTTTTTTGAAACATTTTTTTTCCTTTTTCTTTTTTCGGTATTTGGGAGCTATAACTGCAAAATTTCTTGTGTGAGAGGAAGTTGCAAAAGTGTTGATAGATATGGGATATATCCATATATATTTTACATGGGAATAATGTTAGGTTACCCTCGACAAAAGTATTAAAATGGTTTCAGTTGCAAAAATTTCAAGTTATATAATTGTAACAGTCAGTAAAGCATGCATTAGAAGTTCATGAATTCAATTAAAAAATTTTCTGTGAGTGTGTGTATCCGAGTACATGTATCTGGAAACTACTTTGTGATATATAGATGCGTCTACTTAAGAGGTTTATTGAATGCCTGTATGAGTCTTAGTTTTCTGTTTAAGCATTCGTGGGAATAATTCCACCCTAAATGTGTTCTAACTGCTCGTACATCAAGCATTGTGCTGATTTTGTACGGAGGAGAACAGATGGAAAAGATCTTTAGCATCTTTGAGTGCATCATGAGCTTGTGGGATGGATATGATTCTTTATAATATTGAGATATATTAAATACCTGTGTGTGTGTGCTAGTTTGCTGTTTAAGTGTCGTGTGAGAATAATTCACCTTATATTCATTGCAACTGCTTGAACATCAAAAGTTCTTCTGATTTTGTACGGAGGACAAGGGCGGAAAAAGATCTTTGGCATCTTTTTGTGTGCGTCATGAACTTGCGGGATGAATTTATAATATTAATTGGTCCTACATGCCATCTTTGTTTTTACTTCAAATTAATTGAGTAAAAATTTGAAGGCTGGACATAGTTAAACGTTAATTTATTTCAGGTAAAATAACCAGGTCTTTCTACATACCAACTAGCATCTAGGCATTGTAGTATGCCCATTTTATGCGGAAAACTGAAGTTCATGCAATACCATCTCTTAAAGATTTTGTCAGCTCTGATATTATTTAGGTCTTCATAGAGCCTTGTTTCACTTGGAAGTTGCTTGTTGTCATCCACAAACAGCTAAATTTTGATTGAAAAAAAAATGTTATTTTTCTTGTCACTTTAATCTTTTTCAAAGCTGACTAGATCTTGTTATTATCATGTCAAACTCATTAGGATTTTTAACAATTTCAGAAATAATGAGGAAGTTATAAGCACATAGTTTGGCCTCTCTTTATAGATTGGCCAATCACCAATGTTAAGTGAATAAATTTTCAGCCTTAGTAAAGTGGTGGTGTTGTTGGGTTTTTTTTTTTTTTAAATGAAGGCATGCTATATTAAATGTCTGCAGCCAAAGTTCCCATTTGATTTTTCGAAATGATTATTGTTTCTGTTACAATTTCATTGCTGCCATTTCAGTAATATTCTTATTGAGTGGTTCTCCATTGCCTTTGTTATAGGTACTAGTGAAGCAGCACAGTTTCTCAGAGCAAATGGAATCACACTTTTCAAAGTACGAGAGGAAACTGTGAATTTGCTTGGAAAATCAGACCTATACTTTTTTAGTCCAGAACATCCACCCTTGACCGAACCAGCTCAGAGGGCATTAGATTGGGCTGTTGATGAGAAGATCAAATCAGGTAGAAATGACTTACATTGGCCACAATATCTAACAATATAATTTTCCTCTGAATATATGGTTTGGGAAGTTTCTTTTCACTTAATTCTGCTTTCAAGCTGCTTAGCTGATATCCATATCAGAGTTAGGTTTCTCCCAGTTACTGAAATGAGAACTTGTTTGCCACTTCCTGGTTTATCAATATTATGGTCATTGAGTGGCGTTCTTATTAGAGTAAATCATAGAAGGCATCTATTCCCCAATGTCATAGTTCTTCATTTACTTCTGTGGCTTTGGACTTCATCATTCTCGTAAGTGATTGAGAAGAAAAATCAGTCTTGAAAAGTCAAGGGAAGTGTAGTTATTTTTTAATTCTTTTAAATTTTTAATATTAAATCTACACCTGAGAGATATCTATGACTTTACTGCCTTCTTTTGTGATGAGTTTTCAATATTAATGATTTCCTTTATATATTTACCATCTCCAAATACAGGTAAAGATGGAGAAATAACAACAACACATATGCTACTTGGTATATGGTCTGAGAAAGAATCTGCTGGTCATAAGATACTAGCTGCTCTTGGTTTCAACGACGAGAAAGCCAGTGAATTGGCCAAATCTATAAGTATCCACACTCCATGACCCTTCTTTCTTATGTTCAATCAAATAAAAATACCGTATTTACCACTGACACAATTCTCTGAATTTTTTAGGTTGATCTGGTTATTCGCCATTTGAAGCACAGCCCTTGTGCCAGTCTTTGCTTGGCATAATTATTTTTTGAGGTTTATGATCTTATTGCGAGGTAAATCATGATGGTTTAGTTTGCGCTAAGCTGTCGATCTGACATCAGGAAAATTCTTGCGTGTTTGGTTTACAAGATTGAAAACCTAATGCAATTTGTATGCTTTCTTGATGAATTATTGATAATGAACTCGGTTTTTGTCCATTGTCCATTGATATAACATTATTGATAAAACATTTTGTGATGTTGATTGAATTCAAGCCAGTAAGTGATGGTTTTCATTCTCTGTTTGTCTCACCAGTGCAAACTTTGGAAAGTTTAGTGTGTGGTGGTTTTGTGCATGTACTTGATTTGTTGAATTTTACAATATTCAGACTTGTCTGCAATGCATACCTTGGAAGGTTTGTTATGCAGTGATTGTAAATTTTTATTGATCTTATATTTAGGTCTGATGAGATCTTGTGGGAAATGAAATACACATGCTTTTGCTGATATATCTTTATTAAAGCTTTCAAGTATTATTAGGAGTTTATAGTTCTAATTAACAGGGGCTGGGGCACATGCTCCCTGTAGATTTTCAAATACCCTAAAAAATCTTGCATTTTTAAAATCCATTTTGAATTAAAAAGGGGAAAAAATTAAATTTTGAAACCTATAATTCAAATATGTATTTTTAAAACCCATTCCACACCCGAACCCAATAGATAGTAGGGTACTCATGGCGACCTCCGCCCCTGTTTCTGTTTAAAAATATTTAATAAAAAATATGTTATAAAACTATGATAAATTTAATTTAATTTTTTTTATAAAGCACCCATAATATAAAAATAAAATTGAAAATATCAATCTAAAATAATGTTTTAGAATATTAGTCGTCACATGTAATTTTATTTTTGGGTTTGAGTTCAGATTCAGGTTGGGTATCAAAATTCTTATATCCGTTCCACCCTCACTTCATAGTTGTTGGGTTTTACTTAAATCTGACTTAAAATCTAGTCAAAATAGTTTTTTATAATCAAACTCAAGTGTTGAGTTGGTCTAGTCAAAACGGTTTTTATAATCAAATTCAAGTGTTAAGTTGGCTTCAGAGATATTTGCTATCCCTAGTTGCGCCATGAATTTCAAGGTTATTATGGTCTATGTTATTTACATGGCACTCGCTTTGCAAAACTCCATGTAATTGTACTTTGTAAAATTTACGTGGATGTTGACATGTCTTGATCATTGTGACTAAGGTTGTCAACTGGAAACAAAAATTTTAAATGAATTTTCTGGATTTTTTTTCATTAACTTCGTGCTGATGTCGTATGACTTGCTATATAAGCATAAAAAATATTATTTTTTTTTTTATTGTTTTTGACAAATTAGGAATGGAAGTGGGGCGGGGCGGGGCGGGGCGGGGAATGGGATCCCCGTCTCCATCCCCGCTCTCCACGGGGCGGGGATTCCCCGCCTCAAAATTCCCCGCGGGGGAGAAATTCCCCCCACTCACTCCCCCGCAGGGATCCCCGCGGGGTCGGGGAATCCCCACCCCGCCCAAAATATTGATCCAAAAATTGTAATTAAAAATCATCAAAAAATTTTATTTGGCCTATACTTAAACTAAATATAATGAAATTGTTTTTAATTTGTAATTATACCCAAATATTTTTACAAAAACCAAGTGAATTAAAAAAAAACTTAGTCAACACAAATATTTTCTTAATTAAATTTATTAATAAATTTTTTAAACAAAGAGTTGTGGTAAAACTTTATTTTCATTCACTAATCAAATCCCCTTTCAATACCACCAATTCACTTAACTCCACCACATAAACATGAATAGGGTTTATTTTAATAAGTAATAACTAAAAAATATTATCAAATATATATATTAATAACTAAAAAAACTTATTAGTTATATATATAATATTATATTAATCTTGAAATAAATTTTAATAAATACACTATATATATATATATATATATATATATATATATATATATATATATATATATATATATTATTATATTTATATTTTTTTGTTGGGGAATCCCCGTGCCCCGCGGGGATTCCCCACGGGGAGCGGGGTGGGGAGAGCATTCCCCGCCCCCGCCCCGCTAGGCGGGGAGGATTTTTTCCCCGCTCCCCGCCCCGTGGGGGGAGTGTTTCGGGGAATCCCCGCCCCACTTGCATCCCTATGACAAATAGACAAGTCATGTTAAAAATGTGCACAAATGAAAATTGATAGCTCAAGTCATTTGTACTCTCAAGTGAGTGTAAGAGATCAAGCACCTACAAACTAAAAGATTGTTGGCTCTTTCTTCTTTTTTTGACTGTCTTCTCCTTCTCTTCCATCTTCATTTCTATCCTTGGTCTTGCAGTATAAAAAATATTTTTAAGTTTTTAATCTCTTTCTTCTCTTCTATCTCCATCTCCACCTCCATCTCCATCCATGGTCTCTTCTTTTGTCTGTCATTTTATTCTCATCTTTTTCTTCTCTCTACCTTCTCTACCTGCATCTTCATTATTCGCATGTTTCTCCTCCCATCTCCATCCATGGTTTCTTTTCAACCTCAATCTCTTTCTCTTCACTGTTCACACTTTGAGAAATGTGTCTTCACCCATAAATCGAACTCATCCAAAACCTGGATACCAATTGGCCTTGCGGCCATTGGCTTTAATTTTTCTCCATTACTTCTCGTTGAGGATTAAACAACGGAAGCAATTTGAATGCAGGACACACTTCTGCAATTTTACACCCCTCATTCATTCATTTGTTCTCATAGTAGCTCTATACATTTCTTCAATGCTTGATCCACAGGATTTGAGGCAAATACAAGCAAAGGAGAATAAAAATTTGGATCAAGATCTAGTGTGACAGAGAAAGGGATAGAGATGTTTCTAGATAGTGAAATGCATTCTGAAATTGTAATCAATCTACGAGAAGCTGCAGGACATCATCATCAACACTAAAGAGCTTGATTTCATTCCATAAAAAGCAGTCATGTATTCTCCTCATAGAAAAACAACTAAGTTTTAATACATAGAAAATCCACCACATTAGCCGGCAAACAGTGTTTAGAGACGCACTTCGACAAACAACTTCGAATATAAAGTTCGCTTATTTAGCGGGGATCATTCTCATGAAAATATTTATTTGGGAGTGTAGAAAATTTTGAAGTTTATGTTGAGATCAAATCAAATCTGGTCCAAAATCACATCTCCGCCGGAAACTTTGAATTCTGACGGCACTTTCTCAACATTAAGAGCTTTAACATTTCCATCGACAACGTAAGCCGACCATCTATTAAAACAAAAAATTGGATTCATAGTAAATAAAACTGTGCAAGAAAAAGATGTATTTACATCAGGGTAATTAAAAGCACTAAATGCCATTGAGACGATGAGAATGTAAATTGCATGAGGTGCTCGCCTGAGCAATATTAAGTGCTATTTTAAAAATAAAAAACAAAATAAATATAGAAAATAATATTGAAATTGCATAAGATTGAACTTAAATTAATATAATAATCATCTACTAAAATATTGAAGATCCAAAATAAAATCATTAGCATAAAACCATAAAAGACAATCTAAACTTTCAAGTTTAGTACGTAAAACCTAATTTAGAATCTTAATTCTAATCTAATCATCATCTAACTTTGTTAGTTTTTACTTTAGTTTTCTTATGAAGTTTCTTTTCTATTAAAAAAAAATCTTTGTTTTACTCTCTCCTAAAAAGTCTCTATATTCCAAAAAATTATCTTAATTTATTTCGAAAAAAATAGAAAACTACATTTTCCAAGTATAACTGTTAACATTTCCTAAATAACATTTATTACTCTATAATATAGTTTCCTAAAAAGCACTTAAAAAACTGTAAAAAAAAAAAGAGAAAACTAACACAACGCAAAGCTTTTCTTGCTTTTTTTTTTATTTTTTATTTTTTTGCCCCTGCACTAGGGCTGAAGCGCTTGCTTAGACAGTGCTTCTTTGAGGGCTCTTCGCCCAGCAGGTTATGAGGCACTATGGCCTTGCCTCACCTTGCTTGGGCGCTCAAGCGAGCACTTGATGAGCTTTTAATAACACTGATTTAACGTTTGAAATTCTTTGATTCAGAATGTTGATAAGGCCGAGGATAAAAGTTAAGAAGTGACTTGCAGACCATGTAAACAATGTTCAACAATGTTCGAGTGAGTTCACAACTGAAAAGAAGATTGCTCATGGAAAACATACACACCATCAAGAGTACAATGTTCAAGAGGCAACTTCTGGGGTGATGTGCTAGAAAGTCGAAAGGGAACTAATGCGCCTATATTTCTCTTAATTTCCCATACTCCAAAGAGGACAAATATTACATTTTCATCAGGTAAAACAAGCAAAATGCACTGATATGGGGAAAATGACTATTATGAATACTTGTCAAGCTTCCCTTGCATTTTATGTAGGGCAAATTTGTCTTGTGATCAAATATATCTATGTGCCTTTCTTCCGAGTTAAATTTTTGCTTTCTATGTGTGATGGGCTATGTGCTGTGCTACTCAACAATTATGTATCAGAAACTGTTTTGATTTGGCAAAATAAAGATGCTTTACTAACTAGAAAACATATAGAGTACACTTCAAATAACATATCGGCAATAGTAGGACACACCTTTGAGAACGGTGGCCGAGCAATGCGCCTGAGAGATCTAAATCTAAATCCAAGCTTTTGTGGAAGCTTCCATCAAAGTCACCGTAAAATTCAATCTGTGAAAACCAACATCATCAGCTTCATAGCAACAATTTTGGAAGTAAGAACCTAAACCTGCTCCAAACAAAAATCTATGCATCCATGAAAGAAGGCAACCAATTAAACACTGCTAAGCAGCCAATACATCCCTTGAAGACCAGTTTGCAGGCATATAAATAGATTGCTCAGTCATGGAGGCCATGCCTACTTCAGAAAAGTTATATTTATCTCATCATCTTTTCAACATAATTCTATTGGCGGGGTTATTTATTTTGGATTCCTCCATAAAGTTCCCCATCAACAAACTTGCATGGAGATAACACTACAAAAAATACTGAAAAGACAAGTGAGCAGTCCATTATAAGACACCCATGATGCCAAAAGGCCATTTTCTCACCTCAAAACCAACAAACGAAATTGCCAATAAGCAGCCTAGCAGTATGTACTTTCACCCTTATACCCAATTAGTTGATACAAATATATATATGTGTGTGTGTGTGTGTATATATATATATATCACTTGATCTTTAGGAATTTGTTAAATTAAATCCATCACTGCTGCAAAAATAAACCTTCTATTTTAAGCACTTAAACCAAGTTATGGCAAATTCATTATTTTGGAAGCACATGTTGCTTTTTAAGTTTCATGACACACAAAAACAAAAGAGAAAACAAAAGTTCAACCATTAACAATTAAAGAAATGTTAAGATTATTAAGGGCATTAGTTGCTCCAAGAGCAAGTTTTAGGATTGCTTGTTTTTGAAAGAATAAGCAAAAGTTCTTTCTCTTATTTCACTTACTCAAAACCTTTTATGAAAGATGAACATGATGATTATGATTTAGGCACATGAAGCTAGAACATACAGTAGATTGAACAAAGTGCAAAAGAATAGCTTGATAAGCAAAAGAGAAAATTAACATGATAATTTTAACAGTGTCAAAAGTAATAGTCAACAAAAGGCTGGGTAGTTAGAGCTCCCAAAGTGTGGGTTCAAGAAAAAAAAGGATCAAAAGAGGTGATAGAAACAGCAAGAATTGGTAGATGTAATGCTAAAAGGGAGTGGAAGATACTTTTTGGATTACTTATACGAAGGGAGTGTATTCGGGAGTATTGAAAAAATAAACACTCTTGCTTAAGAAGTTAGAACCCATTTTCTATTATCAAGAAAAAAAAAATGGAGAATTTAGAAATCATTTTCTACAGTAAAGTAGAAAAAGAAAGTTCGACTTCAAAAAGTTCCTCAGCTCATGCATCTCTGATATGTTCAATTGTATCTAAAAAGTAACATCGGCGGAAGTGAAAAACACGTGCTTAAAATCAACTCTTAATTCTAAAAAAAAGTTGAGCTTCCAAGAAGGGTGTATTTATTAGTGAATTAAAGAAGCAAAAACTTGACCTATCTCATTGAATAGTTGCACTCATATAATGTGTGGGTTTGCAAACAGTTCAGTTAACTAAATAAACAAACAAACCAAACTGGTTTTTTTCAATTATTTATTTTTGTTCCTTTTTTTTCTTTTTTTATGAAAAAATTTCCACAACCAGAATCAGAGCCTCATGCCCTTGGACACACTCAAACAGTCAAAACCTCAATCAACAAAAAAACAAACTACTATTTGTTTTTTTTTTAAATCTTGGTAGTCTTGATGCCGCTTATTTATTTATTTGTTCTCATATTTTTAGTTGGATAGATATAAAAAATATAGAATGAAAATATGTTTTTTTTTTTTAATTTTCACGCATTTCATTATCAAATAATCAAAGTTTGCTTAGTGCAATTCATTGAGTACTTTATAATTTTGGCTAATGGTTGGTTATTAAAATAATTGGGCTATTACTTATTTGGTCATTCACTGCAATTATAACTCAAATAACTGAATGCACAACCCTAAAATTATGCAAAGAGGGCAAAAAGACAAGTGAATAAAATGATTTTTTATTGGCAGAAAATAGTACTGCTTCTATAAATAGAATATGTACATATATACATATATATAGTGCATAACATACATAGATCATGTAGATGTCAATTTATGACCTGACGCTTGTTAACTGGTTTTGGGCCTAAACAAGTTGACTTATCTCTTGACACCGTGTCGGGCCACAAGCGTAACCCCCAACCTGTTTAATGACCCTTGGGACCCCCATATGATAAATAATTGTATTGATTTTACTATTTTTAATTTATAAAAAAATAGTTAGTGAAATATTTTATAAATTTCTAATAATTATATTTTAAGATGAAGTCATTGTGAAAAATTGACTCGTTAAAGGTTTTATAAATTTTTACTTCTTACTAATTAAATCAAGTGAGATAAGCTACATGAGTTAAACGGGTCAAGATGGGAGATAATAAAGTTTATAAACACATTAGCTGGTTGGGTCAACTTGCTTTTTGGGCAGATCGGATAAGATTCTTAGCCCATTGATAAACAGATCAGGTCAAAACTTGGATGTTCATAGAAGTACAAACATGTATATACACACATGTACATACAGCAAAATTTCACCAAATCACTTATAGGAACTTGTTACTCTATGCCTAAACGTTTTGTACTGACCCAAGAGAACTTATAAATCAAAAAGGACATTAAAATAAAAAAAATCTCAATCATGCTTTTTGATTTTTGAAAAATTGTAAGCACGTAGATATAAATCACTCCAGTAAATATGGAAATTCAACTTGCAAGAGACTGTAGAACAAAGACGAAAGGAGAAAACAAAATACTTACTGCTTCCTTTGCTTGGAGTTTCTCTGCCCAACCGTTCAAAGCATAAGGATCATTAACAGCAACACAAATCACAGAATCAATCCCTTTAGCTTTAAACTTGTCGATGTTGTTCTTGTAACTTGGAACGTGTTGTGTTGAGCAAACACCTGTGAATGCTCCCTGTAAATAGAGCTTAAAGCATTCACTCATGCATCACTAAAATAACATAATGAAGACAAGAGTACAATAAATAACAATCAAGGCAGACTCAAAACTAAAAGAAATATAGAAGTCTACTGCAGAAAAGAAAGTCTGCAATACCATAGGAATCTCTGCATACAAACCAAAAATCACAGTGGGTCTCAAATAAAGTGTAAAATAACAACTGATAAGAGTATGGAATGAATTATGGAATGGTTTTGAAACCCTCACAGGGAACCAGTAGAAAATAAAGGAACTCAAGAACTCTCAAACATCAGTATAATTTCTCAGCCACATCATTTCAGATTACTTATTTATATCAACACCGTTCTAGATAAAGCCATCTGAAGTTGGCCTATTATAATTTACATTTGGCCACTTAAAGTGTGAAAAGTAATTTTCTTATAAAAAAAAACCTCCATTCTTTAAAAAACAAGATGGTAAATGGTCTTATTTTAAAACCATTCAATCAAGATAGGTCTTTGAAGTTGAGCAAAATAGCTCGCGTATAATGAGGCAGTGTATTCGGAAACCTTCTATACTAGTATCTATTTCAGTGAATAGAAGAGCAACACACTTTTGATAATTTCCATAAAGTCCAAGGTTAATTTTGGTTTCAATCCTTCACCAACATTTGCCTCTCAGTGTTTCCATGCTTAGACATTCTAGTGCGAGCCTCAATTTGATGTCCATATTTTAATTCACAAAATTTATAACATGAAAAATTCAAACGATTAAAAGAAAACAGAAAACCATAATAAAAAAAATAAAGAAATTGCAATAAGCAAAGAAGACATCTTTCCATCTATAGCTACGCACAGTCAATAACCATAAAATGATACATAAGGAGTGTTAGAAATTGATTGTGAAATACGATAGCCCATGACATCAGTGTTGAATTCATCATAAGTTACATTCTTTTGTATGCCTGAAAATCTGTTAAAAGCCTACACCATGATAAAGCCAGCTTAAAAAACTCAAAACGATCCTAAGCTTTCCAATGACGAGGCCAAATAACTTAGGCACATTCCACATCCAAAAATTTCATAAAAAGATCTCAAATTTAAAACAAAAATCGCCTCTTTTGATCCTAACCAAACTACACCTTGTTCTAGACAAGGGTTACATTTATCAAGTGTCCAAGAAACCAGCAAAGCATCTGACAAAATGGATAAAAAAAAAAAGCATAAAACAAAAATTAAAGAAGAAACAAAGCAAGTGATATTCTTTTGTACGTCTTTAAAATTGTTAAACAACTCTGCCAGGCTTAAACCTGCCTATGACCAAGCCAGTTATCAGCCAACCCTGAATATCTTTGTTGCATTGCGGATACACAAACTCCCTAAAAAGTTCTCAAATTTAAAACAAAATCACCTCGTTTGATCCTAACCAAGCTACATCTTATTCTGAACAAGGGCTTCATCAATCAAATGATCCAAGAAAGCAGAAATCACCAATCACAACAAATTAAAAGAATAAAACGCTAATTAAAGAAGAAACAAAAACACTGCTTCACCAATGAAATCAAATGAATCAACAAACAACATTCAAACAATACATACAAATAGGAAATCAGGAAAGAGGAACTCACAGGCAATCCAAAGATGACAACCTTCTTCCCCTGCAAAAGAAAGGGGGAAAAACACAAGGACATGAACTCCAACAACAACCAACAGTTACGAAACAGGAAGCAATGTCTAGAAAGTGAAAAGGTGAAACCTTGAAGATGTCCTTGAGAGGAGTGGTGGAGAACTTGGAAGAGACGCCTTCATCCCAGGACCGAGCCTTCTGGAGGGCAACTCCAGGGGCGGCGGAGACGAGGTCGGAGCCAATGGCGAGGGACGCGTATGCTCGGCTGAGGGCCGACCTCAATGCCCTCGTTCTCATCAACGCCGATGCCATAGCTCTGCGATGATCGAATCTCAGAAGCAAAGCTCTAGGATTTAAGGAGGAATGAGCTTCTATTCAAAGGAAATGGCGTAAAAGCTTTGCTTGGGGAGAAGAAGGGTTGAGAAGGGGGAGAGGAGGTAAGGGTTCTTTGAACTCTTGGTTGGGATAAAAGGTTGAGGAAGGGAGGTTAATAAAGGCAAAAGTCTCAGTGAAAGTGAGGGCCCATTTGGTACTTTGCAGTGAAAAACTTTTCCTTCCGTTTGGTGCTTTGCAGGGAAAGTCTTTCACTGTAAAGTCTTTTCCTGCAATTACTTTCTCTGTAAAGTAACAAAACAATGTTTGGTATGTATAATAAAAATTGTAATTGAAATGCATGTAAAGTTAATTCCTTCGTTTGGTATGAATAGATTTTTATGTAAAGTTGCATGCATTCTCAATTTTACCCTTTATTATTTTAGTTAATAAAATTAAAAATATATATATAAAAAAGTTAAAATCCCATCACCAAACTCTTGTAACATGAAATGAATTCATTAAAACCATACAAAAAACTAAAACTAGTTCTAAAAATATAAAAATTTAACAAAAAAACATTAAAAAAGTAAAAAAAAAAATATCAGAAAATATCTAATGAGTGATCTCTCTTGCCCTAGAGTTTTTAAAAGAAAAGAAAAATGAACGAGTTTTGCTCTAGGATTTTCAAAACAAAAAAAAAAGATAAAGAAAACAAATTATTTAAATAAGGGTAGTATCGGAATTTCACTTGTCTAATACTTTCACAGCCATTGTGTAATCCTTTTCACACCCTCCCCCCTATGAATCATTTTCCCTAGTCAAAGGGAAAGTAATTACATGAAGACCGTTACTTTACATAATTTGTATTAAAAACCAAACATGTGAAAGTCTTTCACAAGTTTACTTTCCCTTGTAAAGTTGTTACTTTCTCACATACCAAAAGGCCCCCACTGCAAAGTCTTTCCCTGTAAAGTGATTCATTGTAAAGTTACATTACAACGTTTGTTATGTTTCCAGAAAATTGTAATCTAAACGTATGCAAAGTTAATTCATTTGTCAATTTTGCCCTTATTAGTTATTTTAGTAAGACAAAGCCCATAATTTTTTTTATTTTTTCCATTATATGTCAATAAAGTTATGTGTGCAGTCAACTATTTAATTATTTTAAAAATTATTTATGTTAATGATTATTTAATTAATTTTTAAATTTGTTAACTAAAAACAAATTCAAAGATTAATTAAAAATAATATTTTTTAAAAAAATTTTAATATCAAATTAATTTGTTATCTTATGGAAAGCAATTTTTAATTTAAAAACTAATTTTTAACAAAATTTAATCTTTTTGTGATTATTTTATTAATTTTTTATTATAGAAGGAAAAATCATTTTAATAAAAAAGAACTTTATTTGGGTAATTTGGTCACTTAATAAATGTCACAAGATTACATCCCACGATGTAATCTCTTTCACACCCCCTTCCCTATGAATTACTTTCACTAGTCAAAGGGAAAGTGATCACATTTTGACCATTACTTTACATACTTAGTTTATAAACCAAACGGATGAAAATGATTCACACATGTTACTTTCCCTGCAAAGTAACAACTTTCCCTCATACCAAATGGGCCCTAAGTGAGAGTGGAGTCACGGCACACATAGTGAGACTACCGGCACATAATCACTACTTACAATCCCAGAAATGTGCCATCACCCGTGATTAAAACTCTCATAACTTGTGAAGGGTTCTACTCAGGATCCGACTACCAATAGATTACTTGGTCATTGATAAAGAGGGGTAAGGGTTTGGAAGGTAAATGGATGGTTAAAAACACCCCATTTTACCTCCACTTCTCAACTCTCTAAATTGGAGAATTGAGAGAAAGGTTGATATTTTTTTAGACAAAAATGTCTTTACTGTAATATTGTAATGACCTAACATACTCTTTTATTACATGGTGGAAATGAATGATAGAAAAACCAAACCCTAACCTTGAGAGCTTTCTCTCCTCCCATCGCCGGTGATCTGTCTAAATCTCTCATTTGAGATCCGTTAAACCTCCGGTGAGTACATTTTTCCTTGTTTCATTGTTCATGTTTTGGTTTTTCTCTTCGTTGATGAATCTCTATTTCTTTCTTGTTTTTTTGTCTGGTTTTCAGTTTGGTTTTGGTGTAGTATATCAAGCTTTTGGAGGTGATAATTTCAGCTTTCAAAGTTGCAAATCAGCTTGGTTTTCATATTTAGGTAATAATTTTTGCACTTCGTTCTTGAATTATTAGTTTGTCGTGTTTGTAACTTAGCCAATTTCCTTTGTACTATTAAGAATTATTACATCTTGTGCTGAATCATTTAGGAGAGGAGTTTGTTCAATGTTTTATTTGGATAATAGTTTGTTCTTGTGTTGAATCCTTATCTTGCTTGTTCTGTGATTTTTGATTGTTGGAGATCATTTTTGTAAAGGAAGGCTTCAAGATCAATTAAAGGTTAAGGTCTTCATAAGTCAAATGTAACACGCCATGTCGAGGTATAAATCCAAACATGGAATTTGCCGCCTGAACATGACCAGTTGTGCATGTGAACAACCCTAATTATTGTTGATATCTATATATAATTCACTCAATTAGAAGCATCCCATAAGTGAATACATTAGTTTTTGGAAAACCCCATAAATAATAAGATAATAAGCAATCAATTTAGTTGCATGGAACCTAATGGAGATCTTAGAAATAAATGAGTGCTAGTTACCTGCAAAGATTTTATAGAATATAGATTTTCTCCAAATAAATCATCACAAAAAAGATATCTGGAGCACAAACAAAATGCATTATTACGTAGAAGTGGCAGTATCCTTCAGAAGCTTCTACAAACTCCTAAACAAAACTTCATATGAATATTTTTGAGAATTAGCTTCAGATATATGTGGGATCAATGCTGATTGATCAATTTCCTAACAATAGCATAAAAGGCAATTTTACAATCCCAAGGTGTTGGAAGGTTTCATTAGATGCCTGAATGAGCATCGTAAGCCTTTATTGCTAAGGTTGATGGGCCATGATCAAGAGCCACAGATTTAAAATGGAAGGTTAACATCTTCTTTCTTGCCGACATTGAATAATTTTGAGACATATTTATTTAAATCATAACATCATTTTTGTAGTTTTTGTAGTAGTTGATGGATGCATATTGACAAAACAATGGTTCATCCCCAAATACTAAGCATTTTTTGCTTCAATTTGATGAAATAATGTGTACTTTGCTTTAAGTGTATTTTGTTTTAACTTGATGAAATAATGTGTACTTTGAATATTTTGATAAAACAATGTGTATTTTGTTTTATTTTAATAAAACATTGTGTATGTATATTTTGATTTATTATGGACAACAATGACCAGTGTTTTTTTTTTTTTTTAATTTATTACTTTTTTGAATTAAACAATTAATACTTTTTTTCCAAAGTGTAAGCATTTTATTTTGGTAATATTATTTTATGTTTCTTAATTTAGGATACCCAACATTGAAGCACAAGTGACATCAAGCATAAACTTCATTATTTTATATTTTAGATTTAAAGGATATTTTGGTAATATTAGCACATACCTTAAAAAAGTTGCATAACCTTCTTGTTCAACCCTTACCTTCCCTTATCTTACCTTACCTTATGAACCTTCTCTACACTCCATCCAAACAAGGTGTTAAGGTATGTTCACTTCCCAAGCTCAAGAAGTATAGACGTGAGGGAGTCTTGTTTTCCAACCTCGAGAAGTGTGGATGTGGGAAGCCCGGTTTACTCAAGTCTGTAAATGAACCAATGCGGTCGTTAAAAGCTCGAAAGCTTGGATTGGCTTGTTTATTATAGTAAATGAGTCGATAGCTAAGCTCATAAGATAAACGAGTCAAGCTTGAACGCTACCAAACTTGGCTCGTTGAGGCTCGTCGCCAACTTGTTTATAGTATCATTAAATGCTAATTTATAAAAATCATTAAGAGGCTCGTTTATAATATAATCAATAAGCTCATTTAGAAAAATCATTTATAAGAATTATTAATAAATTCATTTATAGTATTGTTAACATGTTCATTTATGGAATTATTAATAATATGTGTCACAAAAATATTACATAACTTTTTAATTTGTTTAAAGGCTTGGCTTGAATTATAATTTTTTTTACCTTAAATGATTATTGAGTTTGAATCAAACTGAGCTCCGCGTTATAATGATTCAATAAACAACACTTTATGAATCAACATCATCATCATCAACAACAACAATAATAATAATAACTAAGCTTTATCAAGCTAACTAATCGAACCCAAACCTTAGAATTTCTTAACGAGCTAAGTCTATGCCTGACAAACAAAGCTCAAAGTAGGTTCGAGCTCGGCTTGGGCTAGGTTAAAATAGTGACTAGCCAAGTCTAAGCTTAATTAATGAAGTGGCTCAGTTAAAATAGTGGTGAGGCAAACTTAAATATGGCCAGGCTCGGCTTGACTCCTTTACACTTTCAATTTCCTATGAGAAGTGCAAAATGGAATTATACTTCCTTTTTTATTTTTGGTGACAAAAATACTACATTATAAATGGGGTTCTTTACAATATATGTGTGTGTGTGTATATATAAAATAAGTCATCTATGAGTGTTCTAAGAGTGTCCTCAGAAATTGAAAAGTAAGAGAGAAATAGATGAAGTATTAGGTTTAGTGATAGAAAAAAAGAGGGTGGTGGTATTGGGTGTGGGGAATCCCTGGGAGGCATCCGAAATTGTGTGTTGGATGCACGTTGGGTGTTGGTCCAATAAAGCTCGGGACGTCTCAAGAAAACGTTTTCTGGGAATATCCCAAGAAACATAGCCTCAAATATATATATATATATATATATTAGGGATGCACGCAGGCTTTATGTGTCTTCACCCTGTGTGGCATGAGAGTCAACTATACGGTAGTGTTTGGTTGGAGGGATTTAATAGTAAGGATAAAGATTGTTTGGTGTTTGGTTAGAGGGATAAGGATATGTAAAGTTTTGGATATCCATTTTTGAATGTTTGGTTGGATTGATATGGGAGTGGTATGATAACCCTATACATGAGGAAGTGAAGTTATCCCTTTATTTAATTAATTATTTTTTAAAATATTTTCAAATTGTTTAATTAAATTCAATTATAGTGGATGATTAGAGAAATTTATTTTTTTAAATATTTTAAGTAAGTGTTTGATTTAAATAACGAATATTAATGAAATATATTTTTTATTTATTTAGCACGAAATATTTTTAATGGATTATTAATGAATAACATATAAATTTATTATTTAACTTGATTTTTTGAATTGAATTTAATTAGTTTAAAATATTGAGATAAACATATAAACTGTAGTAATTAATAAAATCATAATGTAAAGAAACAAAAATGATATAAAAATCAATTTATAATGTATGAAACATTAAATTAAGCTTCCAAACTTATTACTGATCAAGTTAGCAATCTTTCTAGAATCAAGAAAAATCAACACCAAAGCATACACTTAAAATGAGTAATGTAAGAACCTGATGTGAAGATGATTGGTTTGGAAGATGTGTATGGAGTGGAGTTATTCACGACTTCATCTAGAATCATTTCATACCTACTTGCTATTGAGCACAATTGTGGGGACATAATTTACATCAGAAAAATCTTTCCAAATTTTCCATGAAATATTGAGCACAATCAGGAATTTGAAGCATGCCTCCACAAGCATAAGTGTCCTGTAGTAAATTGTATTTCCAATATTAGAAGAAACTCAATGTGTTTGTGTGTGATAAACAATCAAAATTTTTGGAATAGAGAAACCAAGTGACCATCAACCCAAGTGAATAACAAATCAGGAAAAACTATTCACTTCAAGGCAACAAGCTATAAAGGAGGTTGATAATTGCAGAAACATTTCAACTGCAAGGTAACAGAACGCAATTCAGTTAAGGCACAAAAATGTCAGACAAAATTGGGTGCTTATTGGCAATAATCTTCAAGTAAATCTACCTGAATGGCATTACACACTAATAACAATTCAATAAACCTCAAAATGGAGTTCCAATCTGATAACATTACACACTAATAACAAATCCAACACCATAAGTGAAGTTATAAGTTTACAACCAAGTTATAAAATACATTGTAGATATAGTGACGTAGTTCAAAACTAAAAAACATAAGTGTTTAACCTTCAAGCAAAACACATGCCACGTTCACAATCCTAAACTAAAAATTTTGTCCTGGTGGTCCTACAAGTTCCTCTGCCATGTACTGGTGTAGAATATCTTGCGAACCCAAGAATTTGAATGTTCTGGTCTCACTATTTGCATAATATGAATAAACGTTGGCCACATCACATGTTGAGTAACCAACTTCAGTAAGCTTCATACATGTTTCACTTAGCTTGGCGGTATGAGTGACTAGGTTATGCTCCTCAATTGCAAGTGCAAGTCTATCCATTTTTGAACCTACAGTTTGTGCCAAGGCAGAATCTGCACTAGCATATCTTTTTTTACCTTCCTTTCCATGAAAAATCTCCTAATTGACCAAAAAAAAAAAAAAAAATCAACAATTGAAGTGGACACATGCATATCAAGATGTGTGTGTGTGTCGTGTGGACACACACACACACACACATATGTTTCTTAAAAGCATTTCTCAGTAATTAAAATATCAAGAGTTTGTGGTTTCTTTCAAGGTGATGATGTTTCCAAGGCCGACAGATCTTCCTACTAAGCGAGCAATGTATGTGTCTAATCTAGAGGATACAGAAGAAATCTGTTTGTATTTTGAGAGAATATATATACACTGTTATGAAGTGTGTGTGTCGTGTGGACACACACACACACACACATATTATATATATATATATATATATATATATATATATATATATATATATATATATATATATATGTTTCTTAAAAGCATTTCTCAGTAATTAAAATATCAAGAGTTTGTGGTTTCTTTCAAGGTGATGATGTTTCCAAGGCTGGCAGATCTTCCTACTAAGTGAGCAATCTATGTGTCTAATCTAGAGGATACAGAAGAAATCTGTTTGTATTTTGAGAGAATATATATACACTGTTATGAACTATAGGTTATGGTCGATGGTTGCTTTTTTGGTATTATGGAAATCTAGTTCTTGTTATTTGTGTCACCCACATTTAATTATCAAAATGCATAACAAAAAAGGAGGTGCATAAGTGTGAAGACCTACTTTCAAATTTGAGGTCTAGAACTAAGAAGATGGCATCCACATTGAATATGTCAAACTTAGTCGACAGGTACTGCATTTTCCCATCGATCTATTTTGCTTTCTAAATAACTTGTTACTGTCATTTTGCAGTGATCAGAACCTAGTGTGTGGATAATATTTTCAGGAGTTTTGTTCATGAATAAAGTCTAGCTGGTCTAGAGTTAATAAAATGTCATGGTGACATTATTGGTGATGGTGATTGTTTGTGAATGCATGGAAGACTTGCTTGGACCAAGTAACAAGTCAAGTGAAGAGATAAATGCTTAACTAATTATATGTGTAGACACAACAGATACAAGTATTATTAACAACTACCATATTAAATCCTTAGTGATTAAAAAGGTCTAAATGTCTACCATGGCATTCCATAAAAAATGATCTATTAGGAAAACATTCAGTTGTTAATGCAAACATTCATGTTTATATATGTTAGGAAAAACATTCAACTGAAATAATTATGTCCTAATAAGGAAAACAAAACTTTCTACACAAAAAATCATGTTTATATAAACACTTCACAATAATCTAACAACACAAACACTTTCAACAGTTTCTTGAGTTTAGATCACACAGATGACAAATTTAAAGTTCCACATTTCTAAACCACTAGATATTTAGTTGCAACTAAGCTCATCAATGAACAAATATGAAGAAAGAGGTAAATGATCCATAACACATAAAGACATTAGTTTGCCCTTCAAGTTAGCATTTAAAGCTTGTATTACATTTCAGATTGTCTCGCCAAGTTCTTTTTGTGACATCACTACTGGCATCTAATTGTTTTGATTATTGTTTAAATGCATGAGTTGGTTGTCTTTTCTTCATTGGTAAATATCAAATATATTAATTAAGTACACATCTAACCTTGAGAAGTTTGAATATATTAGAAGTTTAATGCTTCTAATGGGGAAACTAGACACCAATCAATAAGGAATATTTTTGCAAATTACATTATCTTGGTGCTTATCTTATTTACACATAGATAGGTTCAAACCATAATGCTAGGCTTGGCCAACGTTCCTTGAAAGATTATTTTAATCAAATTCCACATCAACGGATTAGTTTGCTAATTAATTTTCTTAATCTTTATAAACACATAAATAAAGAAAACAAACTTATTATAGATGGCGATGAAAATTGGATAAATAGTCATTTGTATATTTTTAAAATGGAATTCTTTAAATGGCCTGTTGTGTTCAAGATTAGATTTAATTACAAGATATCAGAATTTTTTAAATGGAATTAAACTCTTTTTATGGTTTTAAAACTTATTCCAAGAGATCAGGAGGATTAGATTTAATTAAAAAAAGGCTAGTTGAAAAGATAAAATATTTTCAAATTAAAAATAAACAAGATGAGATTTTCTTATTCTTTTTATTTTTTTTTTTGAATGAAAAAAAACAAGAACAAGGAGAAGACCTGTTCGCTGTGCTGGATCCTGAGAGAAGAACGTCGTTCACTGCAGTCGCCGCTGAGCTAGATCTTGAGAGAAGAATGTCCGATCACTGCCGCCTCCGCTCGAGATGGTTAGGACCAACAAGGCTACGCTAGATCCTGAGAGAAGAACGCCTGTTCGCTGCTACCTCCGGCCGAGATTTTGGAGGTTGGAGAGTCGGTGAGTTTATCGCGATGAGCAACCGGATGAAGATGGATGGGAGAGGGATGAAGGATAGAGTAAACCACGGGATGAGCGCCGTCCCACCGATTTGGTGGGACACCCCTCATCCAATTTTTCAGGGATGGGGACCATCCCTATCCAGGCCCATCCGGGAAACCAAACAACTAGATGGGCCTATAGCCAATGTTCAAAAAAACGCTAGGCGCTAGTCGGGCGGTCAGCCACCTTCTAGTGCCCAGAGAGCCTAGGCGAGGGCCTAGGCGGTTTTACCCTTTTAGAAAAAATATATATTTATAATATAATTTTAATTCTATATAATACCCAAATAGACATTTATCAACAACTAAATTGATGCATCAACAATCAAATAATAATACAAGAGCTTCTAGAATCCAAACAACTCTAAAACCCACATTATCATAAAAACAATTAAACATACATATAAAATTATTTATTTATTTATTTATTTTTGCCAAAATAAAAGTGGGTAGGCTACTAAGAAAAACATAAGCATATAAAAATTTCGGCGAAGTAAGCGAAGACAAGGTTCGTTATACATAACATTAACATATTGTTTATTATTTATGTGCTTAGAAATTAGAATTTTATTAAAAAAATTAAATAAAATAATAATAATAAATATTGGATGGATATACCCATAAGAAAAATCATAATTAAGTACAAGTTCCACAAAACATTAATTTGGGGGGTTTTAAATTAGTTAAAAACATTTAATTTTAAATTTTTTTCCAAAAGCCGACCAGGCCGCCTAGGCCGCCTAGTCGGCCGCCCAGGCCGCCTAGGCGGTTCCTGGGCGTCCGTTTTTTTTATGGAAAGCCTAGACCGATTTTTTCACCGTTTTTCGCAAAAAACCGGGCGGCCTATCACCTTCCAGCGCCTAGGCCAACACATATTCCACTTATTAGCTTAATAGAGAAAAAAAAATTGTTATTAAGTATTTATTTTGTTAGCTTTTATCTTGTATTATATATATATATATATATATAATTCTCATAAATAAATCATGGATTTATCTTGAAAATAAAATAATTGACTCCAATGAAAAAAATTATAAACTCATTAGTTGAAAATCTAAGAAATTCTCACTTTTATGGTAGTATGCATTACAAAAAAAAAATGCTATATTAATAGACAAATTAAAACATTAAACACATAACAAGTAAAATAGAATCCTAAGAGAGGTCGCAAGTAAAAACCTGACTGATATTAATAAATTACTAAGATTGTAGCCAACAGTTTGTAAGTGTGTCAAATGGGAAGAACATGGCAATGTACATAATAGCTGACAATTAGATAATATAAATTACTGATAATACGCGAAACCTGGGCGAGTTTCCGCCCTTATTATGATCCGACTTTTACAATGCTGTTAAAAATACAAGGAAATATAAACAGAAAACATTTTCATCATACAAACAAGAATAACTCAATACTCTAAGCCGAAGAATCTCTTCAACATTACGCACAATGAAGATAACCAGTATTCATAAGCCATACATATGCTGTCGTCTCAGAAATGCACAATGTTGTTCTTAGGCCTCATAAAACCGAATGTTCCTCATCGTAATTCCATCCATTGAGAACAACACGCGGCGTGACACCCTCCGGTGCCTTGAAAAAGATGGTGATAGGTAATGTTTCACCTGGTACAAGTGAGAAATAATTATCAGAGTAATGCACAGGCAAGATTCTATCGTCAACCTCATTTTCTGCAGCTTTTTTCACAGCGTGAACTGAAAAATGAAGGAAGAAAGCAACGCCGGAGTCAGCTCCCTCTGTCAAAAGCACTTTTGGGGAATTACTTGATCTGGAGAACAGACCTCTGCAAATTTTATTCAACCCACTGGTTTGATCAGTTTCTGGATTAGCTTTCTCGTTAGAATTGGATAAATTTATGTCATAATCAACAATGTATTTCTCGGACTCCATTCTCTTGAAACCATTATTAGTGGAATGTGAGCTCTTCGAGGCATTCTGAACATGCATATCTATCTTGTAGGAAGAACCTGATACAAGAACTTGAGAAGTAATCTTGAGTGGAATCTTCTTCTTTCTATATGGCTCCAGCAGCTGGTAATCATTGCCAGATAGATACAGCCAGTAGAAGTTCCTGGACAGAACAGTATTGTCCGACAATTTGAAAAGCTTAAGGAGAAGAAAATAGACTGGCTTTGCATCCTTGGATTTTGGATATTTCATTTCAATGATCGGAAGTACTTTCTTCTGGGGTACCGAGATTTTGTCGGTAACCTTGTAGTATGGACATGATCCATCCAGATCCCACACCGACATTTCTACTGCTACATCTGTGAGCTCGTCTGATGTAGTGTTTACAACCTGTTAATATATTGCTTTCTTTTTTAATTTATGCACTACGAGAAAAAAATGAATTGGTTGTTGATAATCAATAGATTTACCTCAACAAAGTACGAGGCCAGATTGAGCTGGACATGAACAGGTTCTGCAGCACAGCGACAACCATAGAAGCCTGCAGTTTGGTCATGAAGGTGATCATAAAATTGACCTCGAAGGCCAGTCCATGGGTTCTGTGTCTTCCAGATTAATACACCTGTATATTTAGTCCACATCCGAGAGGTCCAACCCTCCAGGAGAGCTCTGTATTGGAAATAATTAACAAGTTGCGCCTGAAAACATAACAGTAAGTGTAAAGAAATTGCCATAAGCTCATCAAGAAAAAAGGTTGACAAGTAAATAGTGCCACATTGAATTGACCTTCTCACAAAAGTCATCAAGATTCTTTGGGTGCCCATACATTTCTATTTGATCATGGACCTTCCCTGGCTTTGAGTAAGGTATGTATTTATGATAATCCCAAATTGGGTTAGGAACCTCTTCTATGAATCCACTAGCAAGTTTCTTGAACAGTGGTATAGCCCATCCTTCAGGTGGCATGGTAGCGCGAATGGTTGCCGCAACAGGCATCCCTACAGATCCAACCTCAGGGTTGAATCCATATTTGTAGTAATCATCTTTGAAGAAATCTTCGGGATTTTGGATTTCATATGGACCATCGGTAAAGTCACCTTTTCCATTAGCAAATCCATCCCACATAGACCCTTGGACATACACACGAGTCCCATCAAGATATTGACTTGGGTCTTGATCTGATTTCAAGAGTAAATCTTCTTCTGACTTGGCTATTTCAGTCCTGAAAAGAGGATGGAGCTGTAAGTCATTCTCTAGAGCAGTGTTAATGTCCTTGGGTGGGACTTGCTCATTGCCACCCACCCAAAGGGCAAGACTTGCATGGTTCCGAAGAAGCTTAACAGTGTCTCTTGCACAGAGCAAGAAGAGATCATGATCCAAAGGCCCATTAGGATTTGAAACTGGTATACCTCGGCCATCACAGTCTCCTGTAATCCAAAACTCTTGCCACACCTATATGATACGAGATATTTATATATGAAGGATTCGAATACCTTATCCATGAATAACCAATGATTGTATTCAATCGTAAATAAGAGATGGATAGCAAAAGAAGCTACAAAGTTGGTCACAGTATAATGATTTTAAATATATACTGACAGAAATAGCAAAACAATTTAGAAGGTAACTTCAGAGAGCATGCAAGGAAGAAATGTAAACAAAATTATTTAGAAAATAATACCAAAAGGTCGAGTTTGCAAATTCACAATGAAAAAATGGATTACAAATTATAACATTATAATACAGATGAAATTTTAAACACATCCGTCCTGCACTAGAAAATTTATTTATCTGAAAATAATCCTAGGTTCTTATACTTGCACAATGAATTTGGAATTTTTTTCAAGATCATGGTGCAATTGTAAGATGCTTTGAGAGGGCTAAAGGGTATATATGTATTTGGAGCATAGAAAATGAGGGTTTGATTTTCAGTCCAGGATTCTCAATCACAGATGACAAACACATAGCACCAAAGTTTTGTTTGATATAAACATAGTTTTTTGGATGCCGTGATTAACAATTTTTTACTTTGTCCTTGATTGAGGTGATGTACATCTCCCTAACTCGCATAACCAACATTGAAATCCTTCAATAAAATTTTCACTTTATCATCTTAGTGAGAACAATCCCTATGACAAGAATGTTTCTTTCAAATCAAATTTTATTCGACTTGGATTAAACCTTAAAGCTTTAATTCAACAATGGAAACTCAAGGCAATCTCATCACTTGATATTTGGACCTTTATGAAACCTGATGCTCATATCTGATCTTCTGAGGAATTTAAACACTATTTTGGAGAAAGTTTGGTAAGTGAGCTTAGGCACCACAAAGGCCCAAGCAAAGTTGCCAGAGATTGTCTCCTCTTCAAATACTTTGATACTTGAAACAATTTCCAGCAGAATTTTATTTCAATCCTGTGACAACTATTAGACTAATTAATAGCCCCACTTAGGTTAATTTGGTAAATATGGACTTGACTTTATATGTCTAGGTCTCTCATTCTATTGACTTAGACTTTTGGGTCGTATCAGGCCCAAATAATTGTTTGGTTTGCATCTAACAGCAGCTAAATCAAATTAACTGATGATACAGGGACCAGCCAACCACTTGCGTATGTCATAAACCAACCTGACAAAATAGAGCCAAATTGAACCATGGAAGCACCAGACCTTAGTTCTAATTGACCTGGGTTTCCCAAACAGCTCACCTTTAATGAATAATGTATTTCCTTTTATAATTACAGAAAGTAAAGACAGCTTAAAAGTTGCAGAAGTTTAAATGTAATGTAAGAAGCTGGTATGATTTCAAAGTTGCTACTGTTGTATGATTCATAATCTTCATGAGGAAACTTTCAAGATCTGCAAAGTGGCCTTTGTTCTCCCCTAATAATTACAAGTATTTATCTGCAATTATTCACAGTTTTTCTGCTTGCTTGTCATCTATTATCCAACACATTTTCTGGTAAAAAACTCAAACAAATCTAATTTAATTCAATTTGGCAAGTTCATATATCCTATAGATTGAATTCTTATTTTTCTTTGGTTTGAACTTGCTTGCATATTCAGTCCCTTTCAACAAACTACTGAAATCAAATCAGCTCCAACTTCATTTTGTTCATTATAGTTAAGAGCTTAGTTCAAAATTCATTAATTTGAACAACCAGACATACTACCATAGCTTCAATTATTTATAATTTCAGTTAAAGAACAAAGTTCCACTCAATAGCATCCTTGGTTCCCTTTAGAAATTAATAGAATTTAAATGTAATTTCTGAAATAGCAACCTGGAATATGATTTAATGTCTTGTTGCATATAAGCTTCATTTTTCTATCTATGTTCGAAGTTAAAAGTTATTAATAGCTACAAAATCATAACTATTTCATGCTTCAATTTAATACTGAATCAACTTCCAGTGATGAAAATTCTGAAACATGACCTATTGTTAGTTTAGGATCACGTGGACCCCTCTGACTATTGATTATGATTTTACGGAAACTGTGTTTGCTGAATACTTTTGAGTATATATCTTAGAATTTCATAATAAAGGTATCCACTTATGTGCAACATACTTAACAATATGAGAATGGAACTTCTCAGACATGCACTCCATACAATATCTAGAATTTACAAGAAAACATTTTATTAGCTTTTTCCCCCTAAACTAGTCTAGTGTTTTATTCTTTTTCATGAAAACACACAATGAACAAATTTTTCTGCTTACCAACAGGCCATAGATGTCGCAGTAGTGATAGAATTCTGGCCTCTCCGCTAAGCCACCACCCCAACAGCGCATCATGTTAAAGTTCATATCAGCATGAAACTTGATGTCTGCCATATATCGTTCCTTTGAAAGTCGCAATAGCCCATCTGACAATATCCAGTTGCCACCACGTATGAAAATGGGCTGCCCATTCACCTTGAACAGTCTGGGAAGTGAGAACATCTATCTAAGTTTTGTATTTCATTTGATGGATGAGAAAGCAAATTTTGAAAAAGGTCATTTACCTCCCACCAGTGGCATTGTCTATTACGCTCTCAATCTTGCGAAATCCAAAATGATGACTCCAGGAATCAGACTCTCCAAAGCCCTTAACATCAGCTGTTATAACAACATTGTATAGGGACTGCTTGCCCATTCCATTTGGCCACCATAAATTTGGTTTGTAAAAGAAGGCCTGTGGCATAGCATTCCATGAAATTAATTAGTCTGAGAACATTTTAACAAAAGAACCAAGATGGTAGCAGCAATCAGAGTGTGCTTGTGTGTATCACATAACTTCCTGTTTCCAGAAAGAAAGAATTCGAGGATCAGAAAACGAAGGCCCTAAGGTAGGCACACTCACCGGCAAAAGTGTATGCTGTTTAGATGTACCAGGAGGAATTGAAAGCTCCTCAGTTTGGACATTTTCAACCAATAAGACATCATTCTCTAGCTCAGTTGTCACTTGGAGTGTCAATGTGCACTCTGCGGTCCATGAACTTTTGTTTTCCAACTCAACAGTAGAATGCAGGTACACTCTTCCGTAGTCATCGAAAAATGACGAGACTAAGTGTGGATCAGTTATTTTAACTGGCTGCAGACCAAACAAGAGTAGAAAACACAATTTCAGAGAGTTCATATGTATCACATTCCAGAATACTTTATAAATCCTAGATAACTTAATTTTAGGAGCGATATAGATTATATCAACTTCATGAAGAAAAAATAAATCAAGTGAAACTAAATGTCCATGCATAAAAATGTATGCATCCACATAACGCAATCAACTGGGCTTATTCATAAAGGAAATAACTTCATCTGCTTTTATGCAAGAAATAAAACTAAATACTACATAAAAAACAGAACCATGAAAATCATTCAAAGTACTTTCTTGTTTCTATTTAACACTGGTGCTATATCAAAGATTAATATATGAAGAAAACCAAAAATAAGGACTCACTCCAGTAACAGAAATTGAAACTTCATCCCAGATACCAGTGTTCCTGTCCCTGTATTGCAAATCAGCAGAAAACCAATGCTTAAAAACTAATGACAATTTCTACCATCAACTATAGAAAGTATCACTTGCCAATTGGATTCAAGACATCTGTTATAAAACCAATATTTAGAATAAAAAAATAAAATCAGTAGAGAAACCTGAAAATAAGCCAGGATTAATGCAAAATAATCTACAGTGCTAACAGACAACGATAATGATATACATACAAAGTACGCACCCATCCAACCATTAAGAGCAAATTTAAGCATCTTCCAGCATAAAGGAGCACCGAAAGTTCTGAAGCATGTTGCAGAGTCATGATATTTCTATTTAGTTCCAACTGAGCACCCAAAACCATATGGTTTCAGAAGGAACAGGGGGATTGTCAGTTATAATTGCAAACATAAGATTGGGTTTTCTTCCATAACTCCTTTATTCAAGAACTATCTTTCCAGTCACTCATTATTCATATAGTATAAAACCAGTCCATGATATGGATTATGTTGTAATAGCACCTCTTGTGAACATCCATTAATGCCAACTGTGACTGTTTAAACCTGGCCAAGGTAATACCCAAAAAGAAAAAAAAAAGCCACTAAATATTGGTGTCAGAACATTTACCTACAGCAAAGCTTTTGTTTGGTTGCACAACACTCATTCTCACACATGAACTCTCTTTTCCTCTTTCCTGCACCTGTCTCTATACCACCTACACAAGATGGAATGACCAAATACAACCAGCAGAATTGCCAAGGAGGAACCAAACTGCAGCAAGGGTTTTGTTTTAGGCAACAGGGTTGCGGAATAAGAGAATGCCAAACACAATGGCATTCTAGTCAACTGCTTCCAACAGGTCCATGCAAAAGTTCAACTTGGGTAGTACTGGGGAGAATTTTCACCTTTTGCTTTTAATGAAGGCCAAAATCACAATTGTTCGGGCATATGTGAGGTCTTTAAATTGCTTCCATGTCTACCTTTGTGTCTTGTGACAATATCTAAATTACATTACAAGTGTACTTATAAGCCATTAAGCCCAAGTCTCTCAACATCATTGCCTCAATGAATAGGGAATTAGCCAAGGATTCAAGTTTAAAGAAGTGTGGATGATGTTTTAAATGATACGGATAAATGAAATCTTGGATCACAAGGTTTGAAGATACAGGGATTATATGAAAAAAACCTAATTATTTTACAATGTGATATTTGTTTCAGCCTTAAATTTCCTTTGATGGTTCTCCAACACTATAAAGCAATAATTTCATCAACCTCTAAATGAAGAGGAGACAACAATCTACTAGCATGTGATAAATGTGCTAACAAGGATGGGAACTTTACACTAGTGGTAAATACTTTGATCCTCTCACAAAGAGTTGCAATCAATCTGCAAATGTAATAGCAGAGAATGGATAGAAAGGAAGATTGAATGCCTCAATGCTTCGGTTAAGAAAGAGATGCCTCTCTGATAACTCTCCTTATTCCTTCTTCTAGCAAATATTTTGGTCAATCAAAAGCCTCACTGCAGCAGTTGGCAAGAAAAGTAGTTGGAGGTTTCACTTGGCAGCATGCCTCACTTGGTGAGCTTAGCTAGCTCTTATGTGGTTGCAACTCGTTCAAGAATTGGTTCATCTCCAAGAAATGTTGCACTTGCCTCATATAAATCATTCCGAACAAATGGCTATAAATTCCTCTAATAATGTTACAGCCACCATATCCATTTATTTAAATCATCCACGCACTTTGGCTTGCACGCATATAAACTTTATCTAGGAAATTGTAAAACTCTCCGCAACTGAACTGTTCAGTATAAATGAGGAAATTATTCTTTTAAGATTACAGATTACAAATATCATTTGGAAAACATACATTGAAATCCTTTTATAGTTGACAAGTCATCAGCACTGAGCCATGAACAACAGTTTTCTCAAGGAGACAACCAGATTGGAAATAATGGAGATATAATGCTTAGCTGTAGTCATTCTAGTAGATTTTAGTCAATTTATGAAATTAAAAGCATTAGGGTACTTTGGTATGATGAAAACAAAGACCGCATAAAGTAAAATATTCAAGATCACAATTAACCACTAAGTGAAATAGTTATCTAGTTCTCTTTTAACGGTAAAAGAGCCTTAAGTTTCAAATGTGATGTGATTCAGATAAAGAGAATGCCAGCTTCATTATACGATTTAAAATTACAATGTCAACAACATAAAGCAAGTAGCTACCTTATAGGGGCCATCCAGTCCCAACCTTCAACATATTGAGCAGCAACATCTTTTCCAATCTAATGAGACAAAATACAAAGGATATCAATGAGAGAAATATAAACTTTATATAATAACAAGTGAGAAACTTCTGCAATGCTCTTGTTGTTTCAAAGCGAAAAAAAGGAATTCTTTTTCTGACTAAAACTAATTTTTAATCCTTCAAAATCTATGCATGTATGCATTAATTGCAATCCAAAATGAATCAAATTGTAATAGAGTCAAATTTAGAAAACAGACAAAATCAGACCGAATAACGAAAAACAAGTCTGATACAACCTGCTTAGCCTTTTAAACAATCATGCCCCACCAAATAAATAACAACCTTTCCTTTCCCTGATTCACCAAGCTCTTGCATGGTGATAAGTATAGTCTGAATGGATGTGTTTTCTAAACTACTGCACTCACACCCAAAATACAGGCATCATAGGTGCGCCTTGATCTATATTTGTGATCATTTTAATAGTATAGCAAGATTTAAGCAGCTCCAAACAAGTTACTGAATCAGTCAATAATGCATAGTACCAATGAGTTCTTTTACTAAACTCTCCACTTCCTTAGGTGGTCATATTGCCACATATCTCTAATAGACGTAATTTTTTCATTTGAACACCCACATGCCCAATATTGAATAACTTTAAACAAATGACAGATGAATTTAGCTGTGAATCAAAAGCACATGAAAAAGTAGATTTAAGGCCTGCTGCATATCAAGTCTGATCCTTACTAAGTTAACTTCTAACTTTCTCATGACTGACATGTAACTTCTAATAGCCAACTACTTGTCAATATGCAATATCCATGCATATTTGAAAATTACAGAATAATTGTAAATTGCATAACTATATTAGGAAACAGAAATAGATATATCATAAATATTTCAATCACTTGTCAATTAAAACCACAAAAAGCAAGCACCTCATGGTCGCCACCTTGTCCTCCCTCAGGAGGAATGGTACCAGGATGATCAGGAGGATGAACAAGGACAGCAAGCAAATTCTTTCCATCAGGATGGAGAATATCAGTGATGTCAAGAGAATGCCTTCTGAACATTCCCTTAGGCAAGTTTTCTTTATGTCCATTTAAATACAGCTCTGCTGAGTAATTTATTGCACGGAAGTTAAGATTCACATGCTGATTTCCAGACTGCAAAACAAGATTAGAAAACAAATCGGAAGCTTTAGCATCTATATGCAGTATCTTGAACACAAGAACTATTAAAGAAACACACTAGCTTTATTTAGTATACATTGAAAACAGTATCTATAAATGGTGTTAAACTAAACAATATGAATCTTGAGTACACTTAGATTAAAGTTTAAAAGGCAAAGATAAAGACTTAATTCTGACATGTATTGAAGTATCACAAAGAAGGAAAACAAGTTCAATGGACAGCAACAACAACAATTAAATCTATTTATATGAACAAAAGACAGCAAAAAATACTTCAGAAAAATAATGCCACAAAAATTAATATTGGTAAAAACCACAGGTAATCTTCCTTGCTCTCTCTTTGGCAGTAGTATCTGCCAACTTGTGATGCAATTAGCATCCAGCATGATATTATCCACTTGCATGTGAAAATTGAGATAATAGGTCTAGCAAACAGAACAATGAACTCATAGTGACCACAGCTGCCAAGATAAGAATGACACAAGTGATAGCATATATGAAATCAACATGGTCATATAGATCATACAGTGGAAAATATTATTTTGATGATATCAAAAGCTCAGTCACTTAAATGCCTCAAGTTGTTTAGCTACTTATTCCTAAATTCAAACCATGAGTTAATGTAAATCATGTGATGGCCCATGGCATCATTTATCTCAACTAACGAGATTATCATCTTCCAAGCATTAATTCACTTTTTAATACCTGGTCTAACTTGCAAATGAAGCATAAAAGATCAAGAAAAGATCAACCCAAGACATAAAACTAAAGTATGACGTTATATGAACTATCAAGATCCCCATTTTTTTAGCTGCAAGAATTATTTCTTCTTCTCTATGTGATCAAATTACTAACTCTATTGCAACTGTACAAGAAAGGATACTTACGATCTGTAAAAGATAAAGTTTAGAAGCTGAGATAACAGACGCTAGCAAGAGTAATTTCAGTAAATCCATCATTAATACTAAAAAATACAGCATAGAAAGAAGGGAAGACCAACAAGTTAACTAAACTAAAGTAAAAGGCAGGCATCAGAATAGAAATGGCCAAAAACATAGCACCGTATAAGTTACACTGACACGTAGAATTACAGAACTTGTAAAGCGCAAGTTAAACAGAAACAACATTGTTCTTACCAATTTGCACTCAAAAGTTGTGAAAAACCAAAATGTGTAGTACTCTCTTCCAGAATCAGCAATATCTAGTATGGCTTCATTATTTAACCCATAAAAAGGATCTGGAACCAGCTTGTTTTTTACCAAAGTTCCTAAAACACTGAATTACATGATAATCAATCAATAAGAGAAGGAATAACAATAAGTTGAAATGTATGCAACAGAAACAATACAAGACTACAAGTACAGTTTCAGCACACCCCAAATAGTCAACTAATGTAATTGAATAACTTAATGGTAGCCAAGTACTGTTCCTAAATAAATGTTATTCATGTTGATTTTCAGAAAAAAAAAGTGCTAGATGTTGTCCACAGGTAGAATAATAATTCTCTCGAATAGCATGGCCAACATGCCATGACACCAATCCCATCAACTCTGAGTTGGCTTGATGTCATGGCTAGGTCACTCAGGATACTTGGTCAATCCTGATTTTGGAATTCATCATTTTGGAAGTTAAATTTTCTAATATTTGTAGCTTCTAGTTCTCTTCTATATTGTATTTCCAATATTGAGATTCTTACTTTATACACCATTTATAGTTCAGAGAACCTTAAATTCCTTACAATTTGTGGCTTAGTGAGTTTCTAAATTTAGAAAGCCCAATTGGCTTTCATTATCCCTCCCAAAATTAGAGTTATATTCCAAATTTAGACAGTTACTTTTTTTTAGTAATTGGACTTTCTTTGTCAATAAGACTGAATAAACTGATGAAATTTTAATTTTTATACCTCTAGCATCTTGTTTCTTTTGGAGATTAATCTCCTGTGAAAACAATTAGGAGATTCTTTTCTAATTTGAAAATAGGAAAAGGGTATACAGCCCACAACCTGCCACAAAACTAATACTATGCAATAACATGAGCTTGTGGAGAAGTCACAATAACTCATCACCCCTTATACCAAAATAACAAACTTCATACTGAAATATCCCTATACTAATTCAGTAATAAATCCTTGTTTTAGTTTTTTATTGGAAAATTTTTAGCTTGAAAGTGAAGGTACAATATTGACAAGATATTATTGGGTATGTATTTGAAAACTCAAACTTCAATTTAATTAACTCAAGGCTAATATTTGGTATAACATCTGATATGCTGCTTGTTGATAATCATGTTGACAATTACAAAAAATAAAAATAATTCAAATTAAAAAAAAAAAAAGGAAAGAAAGGGTACAATGAACCCCGAGGAAAAAGGTACATATAAATCATCTAAGCAAGTATAGCGTAGAGATTTGCCATGTGATCGTTTACTCAAAGCACAAGCTATTGTTAAGGCAACAACTCCTGGAGATTCTTTCTGTTATTTAGTTGCCCCTAGCCAGGTCATGCAAACATTATTCAAGTTATTTAGCGGAACAACAATATAAATATCCTACAAAAGCCACTATCCAATTAAACTGCATTTAACTCTTTATAGAAGATATATTTGCATCTTGGATCCATGTATCTTCTGAGCAACAAGAAACATGCTGTTCTTGTTAGATGCAAACATATTATTTAGGCCATATTCAATCGCTTAAATTAATAGGATGAGAAACCTAAACTTATATATTCAAATTCATATTTTCCAAATTAACCGATGTGGGACTATTGGTTACTGTAATAGTTCCCTTCAAACTAAACATCTTTCCTAAACGGGAGTGCTACATTCCAAGCAACATATCAATTAATGACCCAAAAGGTTTGGATAACTTACCATATTTCAGTTTTACTTTATATATTGTCTGTCATTTTGTATCTTAGGGTGTACCTCTTGCAAAGTCCATTTAAAGAGATGACAATGAGCAAATATGTCACAATATCTGTTTTTTTATTATTATTATTATTATTTTATTATTTTTCTTTAATGCAAAATGCAGTCTTTCAAAGGACACCAACTGTTATAAATATCACCTTCACTGCCTCCAAAATATCAAAAAAATAAATAAATAAAATGCTCGCATAAAATGGCTCGATTTATACATATCACGAGCATGATATTTCCATTAAAGGAAAAGATTTAGGTGCTAAAACTCCAGGCAAAAACAAGTTTAGAAATTTCACATTCATCTTGCAACAAGTGAACACAAAATCCAATTCCAATTAGACTGATTAAACGACAAGCATTCACCCATCCACACAACAAAAAAACCACCTCAAGACACAATCTTGAAATAAAAAAACAACAAAAACCCTCATTTCCATCTCCAATCAAGAAACCAATTCCAACTCATGACCTAGTTTCACAACCCCAGAAACAACAACAAAGCTAATCCAACCACAACACACATTGACTCCCTCATCAACAACCATTTAAGCAAACATTAAAAAAGATTACTTACGTTCCTGGAACAGCGGCTTCCATCCATGGTGATGAGGGGCCAGAGGGCGGGTGGGTGGTGGTTAGCTGAACTCCGGTGAGGTCTATCTCTGTAGATCTCGCCGCCAGCCATCCAGAATCCAGCCTCGTCTTCCCAATCTTCGCCATCACCGCCACCAACTCTCTCTCTCTCTCTCTCTCTCTGAGTTTTGGAATTTATTTGGTGTTGTATTTGTCCCCCATGACTTCTAGTCCTTTTGCTGATGGAACTTTCAACAAACCTCCAAAATAAATAAATAAATAAATAAATTGAGTGATGACGTGGATATCTCGATGGGGTACACGTGTACTTTGTTATCTACAAGATGTTGATACTTGGATAAGCTTTCAAGACTTCATTAAGATAGCATCATGAGTACACGTGGCGAATTTTAGTAGTGGATGAAATTACATATGTACCCTTAGAAAATGTTCATCTTGATCAAAATTGGGATTACATCTCTGGATATTATATTATGTGTATATTTCCACACCAAAATCATCATTTTTTTTTTTGTATTTATTCAATTTTAATAAAAAAAAATGGTTTTTTTTAAATCAATTGAGATATTATATGAATTTTTTTTTGCCAAATGTCATCAGCTCAGAATAACAACAAATTTTATTTTTTATCATTTAAAAAAAATTAATTATAGGTGCCTGAAAATTTCAAAACTTATCATTTGGCATTTGAATTTCCTAGACAACTCTTTTTTCAGTCACTACAACTCACTCCATCAATTTATTCTATTTTACAACCTATGCTCCCCACTAAATAAGTATATTTTTCATTTAACATTGCATATTCACATGTAAACACATAAATTTTCATTTAATTTATTATATTTTTTTTTAATATTTGTTTTTATGTTTAATATCAAACCTTTTTATTTAATATTACGAGTTTTTGTTTAAAAAGCTAAAGGGCATTTCAGTCAACACCAACTATTTTTATGAATAAGCTGTAAAAAAAAAGACTTTTTGGGAAAACCCAAATTTAGCTGAAAATATGTGTTTAAGTGAGATTTGAAGGAATTTTTAGGGTATTTCAAAATTTAAAATTTTTTTATTGAATAGATTTCCCAAATATGTTTCCCAATGTGGAACACCCATATACACATATGTTGAAAGTTAAACCTTTTTTTATTGGTTATATTGATTTTTTTCATTTCTTTTAAAATAAAATTTTATTTATTCATTTTAAATGTAAATTGTTAGTAATAATTAGAGATGTTAACGTGGAGGAAATTCACTGGGGGATACATTCCCCGACGTAAACCTAGAATTTATAAGCCCATCTCGGACTCCGGCCCCAGAAGTGCGGGGATTTTTTTTTTCTTTCTCTGTCTAGTGTGGATTATTTGGGTTAGGAGATTTACCGATCTCGATTAATTTTTTATAAACTAAAATATTATTATTATTCAAAGTAAAATTTATAAAATATTTGCTAAAATCTTAAAAAAATACATGATAAGTGAGAAAAACATTTAGTAGTTAACATGTCAATGGCCAACACTAAATACAAATATATACTATTTATGTTGAAGGCCCTTTGACCTAACACTGATGTTCATTTAATAATTACTAATTTACTAATTAAATAAATATATGGGTTTTTATTCAATTTTTATCCTCTTGCCTTGCCCAGGACTCGTCCCCAGTCCCAATGGAGAATTATATCTTTGCCCTGACCCAGAGCCTCAAAATTTTTTTTTCCCATCCATAGCTCTGATAGAGCCGGGAATCGAGTTCCACGTCGGGGCCACGGCCAATTAACAACCATTGTAATAATTTTTTTTAACTATTTGAAGTACATGTCACGTGGAAACTAAATAATGTTAAAAGAATAAGTCCATGGTATTATACGGATTAAAGTTATATATATATATATATATATATATATATATATATATATATATATATATATATTATCATTATTATACTTATATTATTACAATGTAGTGTAGACTTTATTTTATTTTATTTTTTTTCAAAATAGCCTCTCAATTTATTAATGAGAAGTTAATTTCACAATTTATAATGGATGACTTTCCAACGGGATGAGAATTTTCTTTATTTATAAAAGAGATAAACATGTTTCAAAATATTGCATAAAATTCTCATATTAGGTTTAGTGTTTTTGATAAAGTTCTCAATATTACAAAGTTCCTTTGTACATTCAAGGTATTTGGTATGGGATTAATCTAAGATTTATAAAAATCATTTATTCCGTACCAAATATGTTATTAGGTTTAGTGCTTTTGATAGAGTTCTCAATATGTTATTTTCATGTTTGATATAAAATTAATAGAGTTCTCAATATGTTATTTTCATGTTTGATATAGAATTAATGAAATTATTTTTGGGAATCATTTATTCCCACAAATACATTATTCCCACAACTAGAGTTATACTATATTTCCATTGGGGGTTGAGTATAAATCATTGCTATAGCATAGAAATAAACTTAAGTAAATAAACTGACCAAAAACACCTTCAATTTCTATTTCTTCCATCACATTCTCTTTGCTATAAGACCTCAACAACTTTTAATAGTAAGAAAGAAACATTATAATTGTTTTTCATCACTTTATTTAATGAGCTAAAGAAACAATATGTTAATTTGATATTGAGTATTTTATAAACTATATTTTAGTCAATAAGAAAGAAACATTATATTTTGTTTTTGGCTTGTTATGGTCGGTAAGAAACAAATATTGCAGTTACTTTTTTCTTTTAATTACATGACATTAGGCTTTTATATTTTATATTTTGATTATTTTTGTGTTCAAACCTTTGCGTTTATATTTTTGCATTCAAATTATGGGTTTTTTTTTAAATAAAATCAATGCTTGATTAATTATGTAATATTTGATCATTTTAGACAAGGGAAGCAGTTTGAGCTGATTTATGATTTTTAATAATTTTGTATTTAGAGTTTATTTCAAAAAATTATTTATATTTTCAAAAATTTTGTGTCTAAACCAAATAAGAAAACAATATATTCCCATGAATACTTTTTTTAAACCAAACAAAAGTATAAATATTCCTGAGTTTATCATTCCAAGGAATGTAGATTCTCATACGAGAATATTTTAAACATTGTACCAAATGCCCCTATAAGTTAATTGTTTTAAAGCTGAGATATCCTTAAGGTTTCAGGTCCAACTTTAAGAATTGATAGATATCATTACCCCAACTAGTGAACATTGCAGCAACACTAATTTGGATCTCCTTGAGAGATAACTCGTGTCATTTAGAAGGGAAGGAATTTCTATTGGTGCTTGATGATATTTGGCCTAATAAATGGCAAGAACTCCTTGACCTTCTCCATTCCACAAAAGCACATGCTAGTATAATCATTGTTACTTGTAGAAATCCTAGAGTATTAAAAAGCGCGCATCGATGAAGAAAATATAATTATTTTGGGAGGTATAAATTATTAAGGGTACTGGTCACTTTTTTTTAATTGTGCTTTTGCCGAAAGTAATCCTTAACTACATGATATAGGAAGGCGCATTGTGGAAAAGCTAATGGGATCACCATTAACAGCGAATACAATGGGAAAGTTTCTATGAAAATATCTAAGGAACATTGGAATGATGTACTAGAAAATGATTTGTTGAAATTAGAACTAATGCACATGATATTATATCTACACTTGCATTAAGTTACTATCATCTACCTCAACATCTATAGCTATGCTTTGCCTTGTGTTTTGTGTTTCCAAAAAATCATGAGTATAATGTGGACGAAGCTGTTAGCATATAGATGGCCAATGGGTATATACATGAAAGCAGAAGTAGTTCAAAGACAATAGATGATATAGGAAAAGAGTATTTTCATGAATTAGTGGCAATGTGTTTCTTTTATGATGTTTGGGGTGACTTTACATGCATCAAAATGCATGACTTAATGCATTATTTGGCCATATTAGTTTCTCATGCCAAGACTTGTATTTATGAAAGTAAAAAAAAAAAAGAAAAAAAAAAGAAATCTCCCAAAATGTCCGTCATTTATATACAAAATGTTTGATTGATCTTGGGTTGGTACGTTAAACTATGAACTTATGCACACTTGTGTTAGTGAAAGTTAACGACATGTCTATCTTCCTCAGCCATGGAGCATTCAACAAAATTGGAGTGCGAATAATCATCATTGATTATGATATGCAAGAATTCTCGGAAGTTGTTCCTCATCTAAAACACTTGCAGCATTTGAATTTGATGGAAACTAGAATAAAAATATCAGATTCACTTTGTGGGCTTTATCTGTTGAGAGTGTTGAAATTGCCATGCCTAGACACCCTACTAAATCAATTTCATAACCTCATTAATCTTGAAATACTGTGCATGAATCATCAATTCATGTGGAGCTCGAATGATACAGTAGAATATCTTGTGAATAGAGAAAAAGGCTTCATAGTTGAGCAATTGAGGAATATGAATGAATTAAGGGGAGAGCTTTTAAATTGGGGACTTGAAGAACATTGATGATAGGGAAGAAGCAACAAAAGTCAAGTTGAAGGAAAAACGTCATATCAAGAAGTTGCATTTATGTTGGAATTATACAATGGATGGTTGGGAGAATGATGTCCAAGAAGAAGTTCTTAAACGCCTTAAACCTCATCCCAACTTAGAAGAACCAGAGATTAAAGGGTAGATGGGCTCCAAAACACCAAGATGGATTAAGAAAATAAAGAAACTAAAGGAAATATACTTAACCAATTACAAAAATCTGACACTTGACTGTGAATCGTGTGATGATTATGAGACTAAGATGCTTCCATCCCTGCAGTTGCTTTTATTGAAGAAAGCAACAATATCATTTACGGGCATGCCATCATCATCATCATCTCCAACAACACCAGGGCTTCACAAGTTAATTCTTCGTCTTCAGAACCTCATTGTAGAGGAATGTGATTGAGTGAATGGATTACATTGGCTTATACATTCAGCACTGAAGCAGCTAGTGATAAGTAATAATCCAGGTCTGGATAACCAATTGCTAGAATGCCTCTATGGCTTCTCTTCTCTTACTCGATTGAAATTGATTGGGGCAAAGATCCAAACCTTTGATGTAGAGGTGATGGCCATACTGCGTACACTTGAAAAAAATATTTCTTCAAAATTGTAATGAGCTTTTATCCATGGAGGGTTTAGAAGCCCTCCGAGGCCTTAAAAAATTTGTCTATTTGTAATTGCCTCGAATTCATATCTTGGTGTAGGGACAAGATGATAGAGCTGCAAAATATATGTATAGTGTATTTCCAAGATTTGGAATCTCTACCTGTTTGGTTGCATTGTCTTCCTTTACTAAAGCAATTGTATATTAGCAATTGCTCAAAGTTCCAATCAATGCCAGAAGGAGGCCTCCCATTCTCACTTGAAAATCCCGAATTGTAATTCAGGCTCAAAGGAATGATGCCAAAATTTGGGGTCTCGAGAATGGCTAATGATTCAACAAATCCCGAAGGGAAATCTTTTTGTTGGAAAATCCTGGTTGCATGAATCAATCTTTTTTTTTTGTCACTATGTTCTCTTACTCAAATTATTTATAATATTATATTCACTTTCACTTTACTAATTAAAAGTTATATAAGAAAAACTATCAAGTTTTTTTTTTGTCGGTACAAGTAAGTTAAGTTATAGCCACTAAATTTAGTAATGGATTTATAACTAAGCCGTTGTAAATCTTTATAGAAACCACTATAGATGTGTTTTAGAGGTAATTTTTTTAATTAGTTACTATACGCACATGTTTATTTATTATTTTTAACAATAGTTTTTATAGCAGATAATTTGAATTAGCTACTATTTATCATTTATTAAAATAAAAATTATTGTTGGCAAAAAAATATTTCACCGCTATTTATGATGTGTTTTGATCCATCATAATTTGGCATTGGAGATATTAAATTTTAAAAATAATATTTAGTGGTAGAAAATAATGCTTGATGCTATTTATTAGTTATTAAAATGAAAATTATTAGTGCAAAATTGTTTTTACAACAATATTTTGCTTTTAAAAAATTATTAGAGGGAGGATTGGCTTTCAATTACTAATTTTCATTTATTTTTACAAATTATCCATTGGCTCATCTTTAAAGACTCAAAGCTTCAAGCCCCTTCGCGAGCTCCAGTAATCTCTCCGACATCTCTACCATTGAGATCTAGTGAGCTCTTGGGAGAAACCTTCGCTGCGCTCTTCTCTATTCCTTGTTGTTGAGCTGGTTTAACATTATTCATAGTCTTCGAAGTCAATTTCTACTAGAAAATTGGTGAGATGATGCATTCTTAATTTTTGGCCTTTTTTTACTGAATTTTTGTGAATTTTTTTTTTTGTGTTTTTTTTTTCTTTGTTGTTGTTGTTGTTGTTGTTGTTGATCTTATAAATCTAGTGTGGATGAAGCATTGGTCTCAAATTAAATGATAAAGGGCTTGTTTAGATCGGCTTATAAACAAAGTGCTTTTTTTGGCTTTTGTAGAAGCACTTTTGGGAAAAGTACTTTTAGGCCTTGTTTGGATTGGCTTATAAAAAAAAGTGCTTTTTTCAGTTTAGTAGAAGTGCTTCTCCAGAGTAAGTTAAGCACTTTTTTTTGTAATATGTGTTTGTATTAGCCTTTTTGCAGAAGCAAAAGCTGTAAAATAAGCTAAAAAACAGCTTTTTTCAAAAGCTAGTCATGATTAGCTTATGAAAAAAGCTACTTTTTAGCTTTTTTTACAGCTTCTGCTTTTACAGAAAAGCCAATACAAACAACTTTTTTTTGAACCCAGAAGTGCTTAACTTATAAAAAAGCACTTCTGGGTTTTCCAAAAGCCAATCCAAAGAAGCCCTTAGAGTAAGTTAAGTGCTTATGCATATTTTTTTGTTTGGATGTATTAGATTCAGAAGTACTTTTGTAGTTGTAAAATGTTTGGGATGTTTATTTGAAAAGTGCTTTTGTAGTGAGAAATTACTAAAATGCCCATTTACTGAATTATGATAATAACTTCATAATTTACACATTTCTCACATGTCTTACTTAAAAAATAAATAATATTTGTCACTATTGTTATTATTATAATTAAATGTGTTATTATTATTATTGTTGTTGTTGTTGTTGTTGTTATTATTATTGTTGTTGTTGAAGGATTTTTATTTTTATCAGTATTGTTGTTGTTGTTGTTATTTTGTTTTTATTGTTATTGTTGTTTTTACCATAACGACAACAACCAATATAACAATTAATAACAAGATACAAATGGTTTTCAAGCACCCACAATAGCCATAACAATATTTTTACAAACATTACAAAATCAACTCGTACATTGATTGGAGAGTTGATTCCAAATAGTATTTCTAAATATGATCATTTGTTCGGTGTCCTCATTAGTCGGTTGTTGCCATGAACTTTCACCATCATCCTCAAAGCCCCATTCTCTTTCTTGGAATTGGTTAATGTCTTCAAGACTCTCAAGAGCATCTAAATCATTGTTTCCCATTCTTCGAGTATAATTATGTAGAGCAAAACATGCCCATATAATTTGGAATTGTACCTTCGTCGTGTAAGTGGTCATATTTTGTAGGATTCGCCATCTTGCCTTGCAAACCCCAAATGTTCTTTCAATAATACTCCTCAAACTAGAGTGATGATAGTTGAATACTTCATTAGGAGACCTAAAATCACGAGACATCTTAAATTGTGGAATGTGATACCTTGCACTCTTATATGGCCCTAGAAACCCTTTCATGGTAGGATATCCAGAATCCACAAGGTTATATTTCCCTACAAAAAAAAATATAACTAAAAAAATAAGAAACTAGAAGTAAAAATTAAAATTAATTTTCGGCAAGTACGAACCTTCTGGTGGTTGAGGAAACTTCATAGATGGATTTCGTAAAACATCAAGTAAAATACGCGTGTCATGCGCCGATCCCTCCCAATCAATAAGTGCATACGTGAAACACATATTGAAGTCACACACAGCTAAAATATTGGTTGATGTGTACCATTTTCTATTCATGAACGGGATTTGTTTGTCAGCGGGGACATGAATTGCCACATGTGTTCCATCTATTGCTCCAATGCAATCTTTGAAGTAAGGCCAATATCGATCATCACCTGGGATGTGCTCCTCCACATCTCTGAAATTCCTGTCTACTAGTCTAATGATATCATTTCCAAGTTTGTGGACAGCTTTCAACACTCGATGAAACTGTCGATGCACTGTCTCTCCAGAATGTTGAAACCTCTCCTCCATATTTCTACAAGTGACTCCTTGTCCAATCGTGTATAAGAATATTAGTACTGATTCTTCAGTAGTGACATTTCTCGTATGGTGTAGACCATACTTTTGAGTAAGATCAGTTACTAAAGTCCTAAATACAGACTTGCTCGAAGAACCGAGTTGCAGATCCATTCAATATCTCATTGACCCATATGTGACCAGTCAAAGAAGATGTTCTTTTCTCATTCTTTAACATTAACTTCATATATTTATATTGTGCAACTGCAGCACCTGCATACATCTTTCCAAGTAATTCCTGTGACAAGTTCAAATTGCCATCTTCATCTTCTGAATCAGATATCATTTCATTCGATTCTGTATCTGAATCGAACATGAAATCCATTGTCTAGTTATACCTACATAAACCATAAGAAATTATAAATACCATAAACACATAAGGCAAACAAGTTTGACAACAAATGTCTAGTTATGACAACAAATTATAAATACCATGAACAAATGTTTTTAAGAAACACATAGCATGAGAATTATGTTCATATAACAAAAAAAAAGTCCAACAAATAATATACCATAAGAAACAAGCTTAACACAATAAATGTTTGTAACAAATATTCAACACATTATAAATAAGTTCATTGTGTTCTACTAGCATGAGAACTATGTTCAAAGTAATAACTTCAACACAAAAACAAACTACGTTCAACATAACCAACAAGTTCAGACATATATAAGACTAGATGCACTTTTGTCGAAGTTAAAATCGGTCGATGTTGTCCAAATTGAATGTCTTCATCCAGCCCTTAGCAAGTGATGGATCCCTATCCATTAGGTGCACGAATGTCTCTCTATAAGTTTTCCTTGCAAACATCCTGATCATGAGGTAGTATTCTGGGCTCCCTCTTTCAACCCTTGGCATCATGTCCAACAAATCCACGCATTTGCCAATACTGTAAAGATCCTCATTCTCAGCTTTTGAACTTGTTGAACGGGACATATTATCCATCCCAGAGATAAGATGGTCGAATGATTCTTGTAATTTATCCATTACACTTTTTCTTTCTTTTCGTGAAATTTTTCGTCTCTTCTTATCTTGTGTTGTGCTAGTTTCAGGCCTTGGGGTACCATTACATTCTTCAGGAGTTGCACCATCAACATGGAAGTTGTTTACATCAGTTTCTCTTTCATTCATATCATTCTGGACATCATGATTAGAAACTTCATTGTCAGCAGATGGGTCTGCATATGGTACTAATGCCATGTACCCTATCGCAACCACATCTTTGAAGCAAATCTCCATCATGTCTAGGAATTTTGGACCCTCATTTCACCATTTTAAATATTCTGGGTTTTCCTAATGAAAACAATGCAATAAAACAAAGACAATGTGTTATAATTTCTTCAAGAAAAAATAACATAAGAATTAGATGATTAAATAATTCTTGTAAGCTTACTTGTCTTTTTCTTTCCCACCAATCATCGCTTGCCAAAACTGTCCCCTTAACAAGGTCCCACCCAAGGCCTGTCTGGTGCTCCACTAGCTTTGCCCATATTGAGAATTCTTTCTTCATTAAGTCCCATTTATTTTTTAATTGCTTGTAGTTATAACTCACCCCTGTTCTCCAAGAAAAAATTTTCACGATATTTTTCCAACCTTCTTTTGTGAAATAGGTGTGTGGCCTATTACTAGCTTAAACCTGCTCAACACACATCTTCAGTAATGATTCAGTCTTTATGTCATCCCATCTAGCTTTTGGATTAGTTTCAGATACGATTACATTTTCATCACCTACATTTGTCCCACTTGCAGCTATTTTGGGTGGTAGTTTCGAAGCTATGTTTAGGATATGATTATGAATGGCTTGATTATTCAAAGAATTAAAGGCTTGATTATTCAAAAAATTAAAGTATTATTAATGTTGTACATAGAGAGAGCTTTTGCTGGGGTGTCACATAATAATATAATTTTTATTTTTAATGTTGCTGGCTTCCACTCTATGGCCTAACAATTCAAAGGGTGACATCCACTGAGTGGTCCACAAGCTTTTTTTTCAAAAGACCATATTAGTGAAGTTGATTAATATTAAACTTTTCATATATATATATATATATATATGGTCAGGTTAAGTTTATATATTCAATGAATAAAAAACATAATAATAACCAGACCTACTAGTAAAGCTAACCACCAATAAACTAATATGGAGGCGATTGATTTTACTTTATAATTTCTTAGCTAGTGGTACGAGATTATGCTTAGGCTAAAAGATCTCTGAGGATATTAAATTAACTTCTAGTGGCATGCAAGAAAAGAGTGCATCATCAAGAATTAACTGTAGATACCCATAGAACAAAGAAAATAAAACAGAACATTTTATGAAATAGAAAGAGTTGTGAGAGTAAAAAACCATGCAGTATGATGTTCCTTTTTAAGTTTTTAACACGCAGAAACATAATACCAGTTTCCAACGCCTAATAACTAACAGTTCAGATTCTAAACACAACCTTTACCCAACCGAACAAAAATAGTTATAGTAATATCCTCTTTTCTGAACTAGATCCAGAACATGACCAAGTAAACAAAGCAAAAAATAAAAGATATCTGCTTCCAGTAATCAATTTCATAGAGAAAACAATCAATGCCATCAACTCTTATTCAAGAAAAAAGAAATCCTACAAAGTGCTACAATTATAACCCAAGTGACTAAGAGTTAAGAAACACAAAACACGCATTATACTTTACAGTTCCCACTATCCATCAAATAGAAAAGACAAAAATAGAAGTTGGACATTAACATGAACAAACAAAGACATAGCTAAAGAACTGTACCTTTTGAAGCTGAATTCAAGAGCGATGTTGATATAGGATGCTTTGGAGTGTCATCCAAAATCTACCAAAAAACAAACCACAAAAGACCAAGGTAAGTCAAACTAAACTATCAAACAAGAAACCCATGAAATACTAACTACAAATCCTTTGCACTGACCATGTTAAACAATAAACAAACTGACTTAACAGCAAGGACACAGCACAAGCCTACACTAGTACAAAGGCATCAAAACGATGTCTGCATATCATAAATTCAAATATGATGCGTCAAGTGGCAAAATGTCCCAGTGCATAAATGCTAGAAATTTTGCAAAAAATGCAAATTCATGCATATAGCAATTCCACACTTCCTAAAAGATTATGCATTCGTAAAGTTTGTGTTGAAACAAAAATAGAATACCAAAAATGTCAAAGCTTGCAAATAAATAGAGCTCTATTGTACCCATAGAAACAAACAAATTAGAAGAAGCTCGAAAGTTTACATGAATTGAAATATCATGCCACACTGATCAAAGATTTCGAACAGGAACATGCAAAACGACATGCCTAAATTCTGCAGAGACTAAAATTCCAAAGTTATAATAAAGTTGCTAAGAAATTATAACATTTAAAGTTGCAAATGGCATATAAATTGAACAGAACTGATAGCAAAATCAAGTTCCATCAAACAAAAAACTAATGAGCCAAGACTGTGAAATACAACTAAAATTTATGTCTTCAAGCTTTCACCTCTATGCCTAACAAGATTTATGTCTTCAAGGTTTCACCTCTATGCCTAACAAGATGAAAAATAAGAAATACATAAACAACATCAACTTCTCAGAGAGATGAAAAAACTGGAAGAACAAACAAAGGTAGAACCAAAGTTAGGACAAAGAGAAGCTCAAAAGACCAAACTGGAAGAACAACAAGAGGGAAAGAGAGATGAAAAAAAAGAGAGAATATCAAAGGTGATGCCTTACCAGCAATGAAAGTGTGAGGAAAAGGAACAGGGCGGTGGCAGCGAAGACAGGCGACGATAGACCGGCAGATCGGAGTCAAGATGGAAATGAGTTCAGTTGATTTGAGATGGGGATGAGAGGATTTAGGAAAAATATATAAAAGCATGTAATTTTTTGGATTGAGTGAGGATATTTTAGTAATTGCACTTAACCACTCAGCTTATCAAAAACAGCTTATTTTCATAAGCTGGTCTTTTGCAGCTTATAAAATAAGCTATTTCCAGCTTATTTTACAGCTTGAGTTTATCCCAATCAATGTTAAAAAAAACGCTAGGCGCTAGTCGGGCGGTCAGCCACCTTCTAGCGCCCAGAGAGCCTAGGCAGGGCCTAGGCGGGGCCTAGGCGGTTTTACCCTTTTAGAAAATATATATATTTACAATATAATTTTAATTCTATATAATACCCAAATAGACATTTACCAACAACCAAATTGTGCATCAACAATCAAATAATAATACAAGAGCTTCTAGAATCCAAACAACTCTAAAATGAAAACTTATCATAAAAACATACATATAAAAACATTAATTAAGTACAAGTCTCATAAAACATTAATTTGGGGGGTTTTAAATTAGTTAAAAACATTTAATTTTAAATTTTTTTTTCCAAAAGCCGCCTAGCCCGCCCAGCCAGCCTAGGCGGTGCCTAGGTGTCCGTTTTTTTGATAGAAAGCCAACACCGATTTTTTCACCGTTTTTTGAAAAAATGGGTCGGCCTGCCACCTTCCAGTGCCTAGGCTGATTTTTCGAACAGAGATCCCAATAAACCCATCCAAACACCAACTTTAACATTATAAACACTTAACTTATAAAATAAGTGCTTTTGGATCAGCTATAAGCTGGTCCAAACAAGCCAAAAATAGTAGTAGATGATTCATTTTGGGAGTATTTGTCTTTATTTTAGTGTGCATTCTTTAACAGTGAAGAAGATATATGCTTGTTGGGATTATTGGATTTCAATGTTGGAACTATTAAATTTATAAGTCTCCAAGATTAATGGAATTGAATTTTGGGAAAAAATAACTTGGATGATACTCAGGAATAATCATGAATAAAATTAGTCCAAGAATTTTAAGTAGTTATTGAATGTGTAGTTGGGCGTGTGTATTTATGTGTAGTTAGAGATATATATGTGTACCAGCATTGAGTTTATTCTACTGATACTTCATTTAATGGTTTTCTAGAGTCTTTCACAATTGACTCCCATAGAATATTTCATCATAGTGAATTTAGTTAATTTGATTTTTTTTTTCTTGAACTGCATACCTCATGTTATAGTTTATGACAAAATTTCTCGACTTGTTACATGTCAAAATAAGATGGAATTGCATAGGATTATACTTTTATAGTTTAACCAAAATTTCTAAAAGCTTTTGCTCTATATTTCCTTGCTGGAATCTCTTCAGATTAATTGTGACTTGTGATTGCAGAATATGAAGCAAGCAACCTCTCACAAATTGCTCTATGACAGTGATACTATAAGGAAGTTAACTACAGATAGTGTTTCTGATTATATTTATGATTTGATGTTTTGGCTTGGATTTTCTTTTTAAATTTGTTAACATAGCTTGATGTTTGATTATATTCCTCTTCTCAGTTCTTTTAATAAATTGCATGTGACTTGCTCTCTTCTCCTTTAGGGTTTTTTTTTTTGGTTAAAAAAAATATTGGTCTTAGTGATAGTATGATTTATGATCCTCCTCCATTTTACCTCTCATCCATTGTGGGTTTAAATTGATTCCCACACCACCACACGCATAACAATGAAGTGTAGGCCAATTGGTTAAAGTCTTTTTCCTTTTCTTTTTAAGAATGATGAGTACATCTAATACATAATTTCTTTGATATAATGCAGACTTCATTTTAAGAATAATAAGCATATCCCGAGCAATGACAAGCAGAATTCAAGTTTTCCCCAACAAGGGCTTAATATTTTTTGATCTTTAACATGCTTATCGGACATGAATTAATAGCATCAATTTTCTCTCTCTCTTGAGATATTAGACGTAAATGTCATTGCACCACCACTGATCAGCTCGAGCATTCAAGATTTCATAATACAAATCTGAGAAGAAAAGTGGATGAACCTTTTCATGATTGTCTTATTATAGTGTTAATTATATTGTTAATCTAATAAAGTTTTTGATTGTAGTTTAGTAAACCTTAATTTCACCAAACTAGTTTAGAGCAGAACAAAGAGGTTTATGCTTTGTTTTGTACTCTTTTTAAAGTCTATATTTGCCTTGTTTGCCATGAGTTCTCTCTATAATAAAAGATTTTTGTTGTGACATTAACCACTGCTGTATAGATGGATTTTTTGTATTGTTTAGAAAAAAAAATTGAGATCGGAGAATGAACAGGGCGTTTATCTTTTGAAATAGCTTTGATAAGGTTGTTTTTGGAACTTGAAGCGATTGTTTGATGATTCTTTATGTGGCATTTTATTGCGGTTAATAAATAATTGTTCAAAATATCTGGGTGGTATGTATGGATCTATGCCTCTGCTTGTTACTCTGTTCTCTCACTCAAATTATTTATAATATTACCTTAAATTTCACTTAACTAATCAAAAGTTATTTAAGGAAAACTATCAAGCTTTGTTTCTATCAATGTTTGTTCTATCTTTCTATGCTGGAATCTCTTTAGTTTTGTGAGAATAGGAAAATTAATTTGGATATCAATCAACAAAAGAATACAATGGTATATATAGAGAAATATTATGGTTTTGTGGTATGGGCCCAATATGGCCCATTAATCAATCTAAACTCTAGCACTCCCTCTCAAGCTGGAGCATATATATCAAACATGCCCAGCTTGTTACATAGTGTTAGAGTTTAGATTCGTTAATGGACCATATTGGGCCCATACCACAAAACCCTAATATTTCTCTATATATACCTTTGTACTTTTTTCCTAATTGATATCCAAATTATTTTTCCTATTCTCACATGGTACCAGTGTTGGGATCTTATCACTCTACTAAGGGAATTATCACGTGAAAATATATGCCAATACACAGCAGATAACAAAATTTTAATGGCAAATAAACATGATAAAACCCTAAGGCCTGCCAAAACTATGATTAAATTCTAAATAAATAGATAATTAAAAGCTATACCTTTCTTTTGATGACGATTCTTAACGTACCCTTGTTTCCCCGAAATTGAAAAGGGATTGCGAATCACAACTCCCCTCTACAATCATGTGCACACGAACGCCTCTAGGAATCAAGTAGGTATGCTAGTACGTCAAGAAACAACACTTGTTTCTTGGTTCGAATAGCAAGCAGCCGAGATTCAAGAGAAAAGGAGCTGTAGGGAGAAGAGTGGGTGGCGGCTAGAGTTTCTTGAGAGACAATCTCTCAATTACTCTATTTTTCTTCTTATCTCATATTAGGGTTAGACCATCTATTTATATTGGAAACCCAAAACCCCAATTTATGAAAAAAAACCCTTCACTCCTAATAAAATTAGGAATCTTTACTTTACTTGATTAATTAAGCCATTTTATTTAACCAAATTGATTAGATTGGATCAACACTTAATAAGACCCAACCAAAATAAGCTATTCGCTCCACCTAATTTAGTTTTTTTTTTCACCAAAATCCTAAATAAGTAACAAATACTGAATCCTGTAGGTTCATTTAACATTGGCAATGAACTTAAACAATTTTAACACTCATAAATCATAATTATTCTCTAGCAAGATAATACGATTACCCAATATTAAATGAAGGTCAATTTTGAGAATTAACGGAACCTATCGCAACCTCATACAATCCTTTGCCACTGAATATCTTAATTAGCATAAGGCATGGAGCAAGTCACCCTTATTTTAATGCTAATTAATTTTTTGATCTCTTAGTGAACTGACTAGGTCAAGTAAATGATAACTCTTATCATTTTCCTTGGGTGTGGCCACGCACTACTTAGTCTCACTAATCAAGTGGCCGGTGATATTCACTCTCTCTACAGAGAGGGGCAATCCCTTCAATTCATTTCACTCATGTCTCTCAGCATGAATCACGACATGTCCAATCATACTCGTACTTACCACTCAGTTATGAATGACGTTAGGCGTAAGTCAAAGTATGCAAGGATTCATCCGAGATCTATAGTGATTTCAGGTCGAAGGATTCAAGTACAAGAATTGCTTGAGAAAAACACTTATGACTTTACAACCATGTAGTGTTCTTAAGAGCGGATTGATCCAGGTACACTGTTTCCTAACATGTATCTATGTCCTTTGATTGATATCCCATATCCTATGACCCGTAAAATAAGACCATCTCATGAAAGACATACTAGTCTTAATTTATTTTCATTCCCATGAAAATAATAGACTAGGGATATTTAGAATATTGTTCTAGTTTATACTCTAAGGTTTTACTATCCAAATCACACATTTGATAACATGAGCAGAACCAATATTCAAGGATATTTTATCTTATTAACTATGCACATAAATAATAATAGATAAAACAATGCCTCATAATAATTATCCAAATAATAAGAGTTCTTACAATGTATTGGGGCTAGGGCTTACACTAACAACCAGAGCACTGGGTTAGACCTTAGCGGCCACCCAAAACCCTAGCAGCTGCCACTCCAAACCCTAACCTTCAACCCACCGCCGCTACCTCTACCGCTAGCCGCCGCTCATTTCTCACCGTTCCTGTTATTCTACGAGCACCTAGTGATGTTCTTTAGCCCTCACGAGTGATGCCCTTATCTTGTTGCTGAAGGATTTGTCTCTTTGTCGTCATGTCTTTGTCTCATGGGCGTGGTAAAGGCTTCTCTCGTGGTGGTCGAGGAGCCAGCTGTGGTGATTATCGGAGTAGGTTTGTGTGCACTTTTTGTCGACGGATGGGCTACACTGAGAATCGTTGTTGGGATAAGCATGGTCGTCCAATAATGGTCAATGCTAATACAGAGTTTGCGCTGTTCTATCTCTCAGGCTGACTTTGCGTTGTTCTAGAAGCTACAGGGCACAGTTTATCATGACATAGTCTCTTCTCCTATTTCCTCAGGTAATGCCTTTCTTGCTTCTAGGGATAGTTCCTAGATTATTAACTCAAGGGCCTCCTCTCACATGACAAGTACAAAATCTTTTTTTCAAAATCTTTCTCCATATGTTTTTCGTTCTATGGCAATTGCCGATGGACGATCTTGCTTAGTGTTAAGAGAAGGAGTTGTGCAGGCTTCCTCTCTGCTTAAACTAACTAATGTTTTTGTTTTGTACCTGAATTTCCTGTCAACTTGCTATCAGTTTTTGTGATCACTAAATAATTGAATTGTAGTGTTACTTTTTTCCTTTTTCACCACACTTTTTAGGATCTGCGAATGGGGAAGAGGATTGGTTTGGGGCATAAGCGTGGTGATGGCGTGTATATGTTGGTACATAATGATATTCCTTGTGGTTTGGCAGCTTCTATTTTGGACACCGAGTCATCACTCACATGACACTGTAGATTGGGTCATCCTTGTCTTAGTCGTCTTCAACAGGCTTTGCCTTGGATTCTGGTTGAGTCATTTCAATGTGATTCGTATCAGTTAGGTAAGCATCATCACGCTACCTTTAAACGTTCTACTTTAATATCTAGTCGGTTGTCATTTGATCTAGTTCATTGTGATGTTTGGGGACCTTCTAGAGTCGTGCCTATTTTCGGTCATCGTTACTATGTTGTGTTTGTTAATGATGTTTCCTAAGTGTCATGGGTATATTTGTTACAAGACCATAGGTGTATTGTTGATGCCCGTAAAACATTTATCTTGGAAGTACAAAATCAGTTTTTCGCTGTTCTCAAATGTCTTCGTAATGATAATGCTTTAGAATTTGTATCTTCTGCTGTAAATTCTTTGTGTGCGTCCTTTGAGATTATTCATCAAATCACCTATTCACACACCTCTTAGCAAAATGGGGTCGCTGAAAGAAAGCATCGTAACATCTTAGATGTTGCACGCACTCTCTTAGTGGAGCATAATTTCCCTATGTATTTGTGGTCTGATGCTATCTTAACTACGGTATATCGTATTAATCGTATGTCTTCTGCACCCCTTGAGGGAGATGTCCCTCTATGTTGTCTTCTACCTGATACTGAGTTGTTTTGCTTGTCTCCTCGTGTTTTCGGTTATGTTAGTTTTGTTCAGGATTTAACTCCTGGTTTGGATAAGTTGTGCCCACGTGCGCTTAAATGTGTCTTTGTCGGATATTCTTGCACCTAACGTGATATCGTTTAACCACCCGACTAGTCAAAAGTACTATGTGTCTATGGATGTCATGTTTTTTGAGTCTCAATTTTTTTTTTTGACTTGGGTTCTCATGTTTTGTTGACTACATCATTTGATATTGTTTTCCCCATTCTTATTTTAGTTACTCCACCTATACCTATTCCTAGTGTGATGCCTCCTCCCGTAGATCCAGATGATGGCTATTTTGGATAGGTTTATCATTGCCGCCAACATGTAACATCGCCATATTTGCCCCCTCAAATTATCTCCTTAGATGATGCAGACCCGTCTCTTGATCTTCCCATTGCGTATCGCAAAGGTATTTGTTCTTGTACCAAACATCCCATCTCACTTTTTGTTTCTTATGATAATCTTCACCTGTCTTTCCGCATCTTTACTCTTTCCTTGTTTACTGAGTCAATCCCCAGGAACTACCAGGATGCACGTCTGCTTCCACAATAGCAGATGGCAATGGATGAGGAAATGGAAGCCTTGAGATCTCATGCTACATGGGAGCTTGTGCCTCACCCTGCTGATGCCAGCATCGTCACTTATCGATGGGTGTTCTCTGTCAAGCACAAAGCCGAAGGTATAGTTGATCACTACAAAGCGCGGTTGGTGGCCCGTGGTTTTACTCAGACTTATGGTGTTGATTATGTTGAAAATTTTTCACCAGTTGCTTGTCTGAATTCCATTCGCATTCTACTGTTGATAGATATGAATTGATCATGGGTACTCTGTCAACTTGATGTAAAGAATGCCTTTCTCTATTGAGACTTAGTTAAGACAGTGTTTATGGAGCAACCTCAGGGGTATGTTGCTTAGGAGGAGAATCTAGTTTTCCAGCTCAAGAAAGCTATCTATGGTCTGAAAAAAAAAAATCCTCGTGCATGGTTTGAAAAGTTTAGTGTAATTGCAATTACAGATGGTTTTTATAGGTGTATTGTAGATCACTCTGTGTTCTATAAGAACACTTCATCTAGATATATTGTACTTTCAATATATGTCGATGACATCTTGTTGACGGGTAGCGATCATCAGGGCATTCAGAAAACTAAGCAGTATTTAATGAAGCATTTCGTTACACGAGATATGGGACGACCCAAATACTTCCTTGGTATTGAGTTTGCATATGCTAGAAGGAAGATGATGCTCTCACAGTGGAAGTATGTGTTGGACTTACTTGAGGAGACTGGTTTATTGGGTTGTAAACTAGAGAGTACACCTATTGAGCAGTCACCACCCTTCTGGAAGACATCTTCTCCATTTCTTGAAGATCCAGGTCCATACAGACGTCTGATTGGCAAGCTCATTTATCTAATAGTTACTCGTCCTGATATATCTTACGCGGTTGGACTGCTGAGTCAGTTTATGCATGAGCCATGAGAAGTTCATTGGCAGGGTGCTCTGAGGGTTCTTGCTTATGTTAAAGGAGCTCCCGACAAAGGTCTTCTCTACAAGAATTATGGTCACCTGGACATTGTAGCCTACTCTAATTTGGGTTATGCTGGCTATAGAGGAGACAGAAAGTCTATGTTGGGTTTTTGTACATATGTTGGTGGAAACTTGCTTACTTGGCAAAGCAAGAAGCAGAATGTGGTTTCAAGATCGAGTGCCGAAGCAGAGTACAGATCAATGACACAAATAGCTTGTGAGATGGTTTGGGTGGAGTCTCTTTTGTTTGAGTTAGGATTCCCCATCATGATAACTATGCAGATGTTGTGTGATAATCATACCGCCATATTTATTGCAATCAATCCAATATTCTATGAGCGTACTAAGCATATGGAGGTTGATTGTCACTATGTTCGTGATATGGTATTAAAGGGAGTCATCTCTACACCATACACCCAGTCGTCTGAGCAATTGGTGGATATCTTCATTAAGGGTTTAAGTGTTAAATGCCTTTAGTAATCTATGTAACAAGCTAGGCATGTTTGATATATATGCTCCAGCTTGAGGGGGAGTGTCAGAGTTTAGATTCGTTAATGGGCCATATTGAGCCAATACCACAAAACCCTAATATTTCTCTATATATATCCTTGTACTCTTTTCCTAATTGATATCCAAATTATTTTTCCTATTCTTACACATAGATTCCTAAAGACTTTAATACTTAAACCCTTGGTAAAGATATCCGCCGGTTACTCAGATGACTGGGTGTATGACGTAGAGATGACTTCCTTCAATACCGTATCATGAACATAGTGACAATCAACCTCTATATACTTGGTACGCTCATGGAATGTTGGATAGTTTGCAATGAAGATGGTGGCCTGATTATCATACGACATTTACATAGGTATCATGATAGGGAATCCTAACTCAGATAAAAGAGACTACGCCCAAACCATCTCACAAGCTGTCTGTGGCATTGATCTGTACTTTGCTTCCACACTCGATTTTGAAACCACATTCTGTTTCTTACTTCGCCAAGTAACCAAGTTTCCACCAACATACATACAGAAACCCGACGTAGACTTTTTGTCTCCTATATTGCCAGCATAACCTGAGTCAGAATAGGCTGTAATGTCCAGGTAACCATGATTTTTGTATAGAAGACCTCTGTCTGGAGCTTCTTTAACATATGCAAGAACCCTCAGAGCACCCTACCAATGAACTTCTCATGGCTCATGTATAAACTGACTCAGGAGTCCAATTACGTAAGATATATCAGGATGAGTAATTGTTAGATAAATGAGCTTGCCAATTAGATGTTTGTATTGACCTGGATCTTTGAATAATGGGGAAGATGTCTCTCAAAAAGGTGGTGACTTCTTAATAGGTGTACTCTCTGGTTTACAACCCAATAAATTAGTCTCCTCAAGTAAGTCCAACATATACTTCCTCTGGCATATGCAAACTCAATACCAAGGAAGTATTTGGGTCCTCCCATGTCTCGTGTAATGAAATGATTCATTAAATGCTCTTTAGTTCTCTTAATGCCCTAACGATTGCTACCTATCAACAAGATGTCATCAACATATTGTGCAAGTACAACACATCAAGATGAAGTGTTCTTATAGAACACAGAGTGATCCACATTGCACCTGCGAAAACCATCTGCTATTATAATTACACTAAAATTTTCAAACCATGCATGAGGACTCTGTTTCAAACCATAGATCGTTTCTTGAACTAGCAAACTAGATTATCTCCCTGCATAACATGATAAGAGCCTAAATGTATGTGTTTGTATACAGGTTTTGTATAGGGTCACATGCTATTTTGAGTGAATCGATGCCCGTTTTTCACCTAAATTGGTTACATTCTTGTTACAGGCCTCAAAGAAGCTAAAATGAGCTTGAGAATGCAATTAGAGTGAAATTGGCACCAAAAAGTGCATTTTTGAAGCGAGAACACTGTAGCGGTACTGTAGCAAGAAAGCCAGGTCTTACATGAATCAGGCTATAAACCACATGGGCCCTGTGCGCCTGCATATTGCCCATGAGACCCGATGAAGAATTCGGCGCCAGTTATTGTAGACGAATCATTGTAGTAAAGGTACTATAGAAAATGTGTTGTAGCACAACCTAGTTTTTGCGAGCAGAAAAACAGTGAGCTGCACGGGCACTATGCGGCCTGCACACCGCCTATGTGGCTCAGGGCGGAAGTCTTGTAAGAAAAGCTAGGGCTTGTTTTTGGGCATCTTCTTCTACACATCTTTGAAGCTCTCGGCGGAGGTGACTTCACTGGAGATATTTGAGGCCGAATATCACGATTTAGAGAGGAGAAATCGAGGGGAGAAGTGTTATTGGGCAAGAACTTCATCGATTCCATCTTTGAGAAGCTTGGAGATGACGAGGGAAGCCATTGCGGTGTCCGTGGAAAATATTCGCGCTATTCCTCCTTTTCTTCTTGTTCTCATTTTTTAGGGAGTTTTCCTATGCATTTATTAGTTGTTTTTATGAACCTATCTTGTGTAGTTTCTTGTATGGACAGCTAAACGTCAAGGTCACCAGATGTCGGTAAACCTTGGGTTGAACTTGTGTTGTTGAATGCTTGGATTTGATTAATGCATGTGGTTTGTTCATGGTTTAAGCTTGGTGCACTTTGACGTGTTGATTTTGAATGAGAACTCTGTATTTCAACTTCTAGGTTGTATTAGGGTTGGACCTAGGTTGAGTATCAGCCCTAATTAGAGTTTTCCCTGTGTGTATTGCAATCATAGGAGGATTTGGCCAGAAGAGATTCCGTGTCAATACTCGTATGGGATTGGGGATTATCACCGTGACCATTGGGATAATCTATTTTTGGATTTTTCTTGGCCTGAACTACCACGCGCTTAGTTTTTCTAGCATTCTTCCGACCTTTAGTAACCCCAGGGGGAACCACGTCTATGACCACCCTCATCCCTTGATTTACACCTTCTCACTTGGCGTATTCATATTTACTTGCTTAGCTTTATTCTTACAAGTAGTTATAACTCTCAAGCGAATTGGTAGGTTAGACAACGAGTAAAGAGGACGCAAGGGTAGCTTCTTAGGCCCAGGGAATACCACATTCTCGTGCTCGTATGAGAGATATTACTTGATGACCCTGTGCACTTGCGGGACGTTCATCATAACACACCTGGAGGTTGTTCCATAAACACTGTCTCAACTAAGTCTCCATAGAGAAATATATTCTTCACATCAAGTTGACAGAGTGCCCATGATTGATTCATAGCTACCGATGGTAAGTTAGAGATATATATGTGTATCAACAATGGGTTTATTCTATTGATACTTCATTTAATGGTTTTCTTGAGTCTTTCACAATAGACTCCTATAGAAGATTTCATCATAGTGAATGTAGTTAATTTGAAAAAAAATTTTCCTTGAATTGCATTCTTCATGTTATTACTTATGATAAAATTGCTTGACTTGTTACATGTCAAAAACAGATGGAACTGCATAGGATTGTACTTTTAATTATAGTTTAACCAAATAGTTACATGTTAAATAGTTTAACAAAATTTCTATCAAGGTTTGCTCTATCTTTCCATGCTGGATATGAAGCAAGCAACCTCTAACAAATTGTTCTATGACAGTGACACTATACTTAAGTTAACTACACATAGTGTTTCTGATTATATTTATAACTTGATGTTTTGGCTTGGATTTTATTTTTTAATTTGTTTACATGGCTTGATGTTTGATTATATTGATCTTCTCGGTTCTTTTAATAAATTGCATGTGGCTTACTCTCTTCTCCCTTTAGGGATTTTTTTTTATTAAAAATTATTGGTGTTAAGTGATAGTATGATTTATGATCCTCTTCCATTTTACCTCTCATTCATAGTTAGTTTAAATTGATTCCCACATGATCAAACGCTTGACAATGAAGCGTAGGCCAATTGATTAAAGTCTTTTGTTCTTTCTTTATAAGAATGATGAGTACATCTAATACATAATTTCTTCGACTTAATGTAGACTTCATTTGAAGAATAATAATCATCTCTAGAGCACGGACAAGCCAAATTCAAGTTTTCTCTAACACATTTCTCAGACATGAATTAATGGCATTAATTTTCTATCGCTCTCGAGAGATTGGAGGCAAATGTCATTGCACCACCATTGATCAGCTGGAGCATTCAAGATTTCATAACACAAATAAGAAGAAATGTGGATGAACTTTTTCATGATTGTCTTATTGTTAGTGCTGAGTCGCTCTTTCTTTGTGTTAATTCTTTTGCTAATCTAAATAAAGGAACTAATTGTACATCAATAAACCTTAATTTCATCAAACTTGAGGTAGTTGTTCAGAGTAGAACAAAAATGTGTATGATTTGTTTTGTACTCTTTTTATTGCCTATATTTGTCTTGTTTGACTATAATAAAAGTTTTTTTGTTGTGACATTAACTTCTGCTTTTCATATGAATTTTTTTTTTATTGTTAGCAAAAAAAAAAAAAAATTGAGAATGGAGAATGAGAAGGGCTTTTTATCTTTTTAAATAGCTTTTATTCTCATTTCATTTGCAATCAGAATTTTATTGATTCTTGGCATCATTAGAAGGGTTGGGAAATTCTCTGGGGTGTCAAGGTGGCTCCTGGGGTTAAACACTTTATTTGGCTGATGTTGCATGGTAAAGTTAAAACCTATGACCATCTGTAAGTATTATTGGAATATGGGTCCTCCCTCTCACTTTGTGCTCTGTGGCTTAGAGCCAGTACTGCTAAGCATTTGTTTAATTACTGTCTGAAAGCACAGCTTATTTGGACTTCAGTTAAGAGTATAGTTAACTTCAATTTCTTGTTCCCTACTGGCATTACTAATGGAGATTGGATCAGCTTGAGCCATAACAATCACTCTATGTTTATCCTATCTGTTATACCAGCAACTATTTGGTTTATTTGGAAGGCTTGTTGTAACTATATTTTCAAGAATGAGGCTCTTGATTACTTGGTTATCACCAGAAGAATTGTTGCCTTTGTCAAAGAGTATTCTTCTGCCTTGACTTTTCACATGGGAAAATGCCTTCTACTGTCAAATTTTCCTTCTCATGTGGGTCTTTTCCTTTTTGCTGCACCTAACTGAATTCCAAATCAAGGGAGAGGAGGTGCTGGGTTCTTCATTGTCAATTCTAATGCAGCTATTTCGGTGGCAGGTTGTTGTAACTTGTAATCTTTTGGCTAACACTAAGATGGAGCCAAATGTTAAAGCCATTTTGGTTGCTTTGAAGTATTTAATGGATGCTGGCATCACTTCAAATCATATTTTATTTCTAGCTCCAATCTTAATGATGCTGTAAATCTCAATAGAATTGACCAGAATTAGAGGGACAAGAATTGGATAAACAGAGCTAAAGATATGCTACAGGTTATTGGCAATCCCAACATTCATATCATTCCTGATAAATGGGCTGGGGTTGTCAATGGTTTAGTGATAAGTGCTCGTGTTATAGTAATACGAAGTGTTATTATCTTACATTGAGCATTACTTTTATCAGATTTTATCATTAATTGTTGTGCATTTGTGTTCTTTTGTGCATTGTAGGGTTATGGAGTAAATTTAGTAAAAGAAGAGCAAAGTTAGGTCATGTTCGTCGTTGTTGAGGAGTTCTTAGACCTAGCAAGGAACAAGGTATGAGTCTAGACTTGTGGATGTGTGCCAACCTCCTTTGGAGGGGCACAAAGGCAGTCGCATTCACAAAAGTCTAACCCGTGTAGCATTGGAGAACTTCGCCAATGAGAAGAATGAAGCAATTGACATGATCTACTATTGATTATGTGCCCAATTCAACGGCCTTGATGAAGAACGATGAAATTGGGAACATTTGATGCACGAGCACTGTAGAAAATCACTGTAGAAGTTTATTGTTTACTGCGTGCCAAAAAACTGATTCCAGAAAATCTACACGGGCGTGTGGATGCCCTATTTCAGCCGATTTACAGCCGTGACTCAGCACTCTTTAAAGGACTTTTGTCGGACTTTTTCTGGATCTTTCCGCCTATCTTCTGGAAGGTCACGGCTAGGGTTTTTTAGAGGACTTTGTCGAGGATTGGAGCTAGTTCTCGGCATCGACATCGAAGCCCGTTGGAAGATAACTATTGGGGGAGCTTTCATTGACACTGATCCGGCGAGGTGTGCCCTAGGCTTGACGAAGAGTTTGGTGGTGAGGACGGAGCGACCTCATAAGACCATCGCCACGCATCACAAGGGGATTTCATCTATGTTTATCTTTCTTGTTATTTCTTATACATTGATGGATTTGTATAGCTCTATGGAGCGCTAAACCCCTTGTGGGTATTCGGACTTGTAAACCCTAGGATGACATTGTTTCTATGACTTTTATTATGCTTTCTTAATTGATGCTTTCAATTGAGTTCAAATCTTGATTGCTTATTATATTGATTTTCCCTTAACCGTGGCACTAGGGTTGAGAATCATCTAGGTTATCCTTTGGAGGTGTGACAACTCCTATAGGGTTAGACTACTTGAGATTGGAGAGGGTCCAGAGGGTGATTCGTGAGGTAGCAAATGTCCCATTTCCCTTCCAGTGTGATTTTTCCTACCTCTGTGTTCCAAGAGTTCTTAGCGGTCGAAGTAGAGCGAAGTGCTAGGAGATGAACTCTCCTGGGGCTTAGTTGCGCAAGCGACAGAGTGAAGGGTCATAGTGAATCCTAGTGCTGGGGCTTAATTGAGACTAGGGTTCTTTCACCTGGACCAAAGGGTTAGAGCTATACTTAGGAACAGGGTCTATCACTTGGAATCCCTAGAACGCAAAGCAATCCCACGTAATGTGAGGCTTAGGAAGATGGACTCCCCTGGGGCTTAGTTGACAGGTCAACAAGAGTTAATGGTAATAGTGAAACCTAATGCCGGGGCATAATGTTGGGATTAGTCACGGTTGACCTTAGGTTTGGGACCGTGTGCTTTAGGATGTCCATGATTCATTAAACATCAATACTAGAGTATAGTACATTGTCTTGCACTAGAACATTAGTCCTGCTTGTCCGGGTACCCTACTTTGCACTTGATTATTTCTCTCTTTACTTTTTACTTGCATTCTCCTGTCTTCCATATTTCTCTTTCATTTTCTTATTTATTTTAAATATTCTTGCACACACACATTAATCTTGTTCTCACTTTCTGTACTTCACACTAGCTAAATAGCAAGTTCTTGTGTCTACAATTCCTACTCCCTGTGGATTCGACTATCCTCTCACCGGGGTACTTTATTACTGCGACAACTCATATACTTTCGGGCCCCTGTCATTTAGCCTGTCATGGTTCATGTCTGCATGATATATCACTTTTTCATCAAGGTTGTGTTCTTCCATGATGGATAATGAAATGTATTTTGAGATTTGGTTTCCATTTTTAGCTTGTTGTTGGCAGCTTTTTTTTTAACATCCTTTTTTCTGTTTCTTTTGTTCTTAGAGCTAGCTGTACTTTTTCCTTTCTCTTTTGTTTTTCTGGCTTTGCTTTCACTAAATTAGGCTTGAGCTATTTTTTTTAAAAACAAAAACAAAAACAAAATACAAAAACACGTTGTTTATATGTTTTGCAGGAGTGCTTGGTTGCTATGTTAGTCATTCTTTATGTTGCGATTGGTTGTGAATATTATTAGATTATCCCCGAAAATAAGAGATAATGTAACATTTCATGTGGAATATAATTTTTTTTATTATACTCTTTAAATCCAATAAAATTATAAAATCATGAAAACGTTAATTTAAAAAAAAATATAAAATATAAAATTTTGATTGTTTTCTTTCACACATCTAATCTTTTGTATGAAAATATGTTTATCGAGAATACTTGGTTGGAGTCTAGAGAAACACACTTGTGATCAAAAGTTTTCTTAAATATTAAGCTGGAGAAAAACTTTATATTTATTCAAAATAATTAAATTAAACTAATTAAGTTTGTTTTAATTAATATTAATAAAAATTAAATATTTTAAATTTAAAAGTTCCATTTTTTTAAATAATAACTTACTTTTTTAAAACAATTTTGATATTTCCATCAAAGCTAATTAATTCATATTTCAAGGGCTTCTATGATTAGATTCACCTCAATGATGGATAGAAGAATTCATACTAACTTCTCCTTGGTTAGGTTTAATTATTTTAAAGCTGGGAGATCCTTAGATGCTATTTTTATTTTCAAAATTGTAGTGAGGTATTCGACTTTTACCTACTTTTACTTTTCATGGTAAATGAATCTAACTAGTTCCTAGTTATCTCAAGATATTCTAACTAGGGTTTTAGATACCACTTTAAGAATTCCAACAACTTGAGTCATATTTCAATCCTTCCTTTAATGTCTCAAACCATGCATGCATTCACAATCATTAAGAAGCATGAAATTGAATAAAAAAAAAACTTTGAACATTAATACGAGAATAAAGTTAATACATCATCTAATATCACAGCATTGGGCTAGTCCTAATCCTAGAATAAAAGATTTACTCACTCATGTTTGATTTACAAGCCATAAGATCCATTTTAAACATATTTCTAAACATGAAATAAATCAAGAGAAAAGTAGAAAAAAAAAGAAACTCCTAATCCTCTTAATGTAATATTCTTGTGGATCAATGAATCACCCTTGATCTTCACTTTCTCCTTCTTTTGATGGTCTTTAAATGATGGACAAGTAGAACCCTAGCCTCATTGCCCAAAGATGCTTCAAAGAACCACATGACGGCCTTTTATAATGAGAGAACCAGTTATGGTTTTAAAAATCGGCCAAAATCCAAGGGTGTGCTACATTGCACAAGCTGTTTGTGCTTCTTGTTGTTTTGCTCTATTGCTACTATTTTGAATTGGTAAGAAGCACACCATTTCAATCTAGCATGTGTAGCATGTGTTTCTTATTAGTATTTATTTCAACTCTCTCTTTTTTGCTTGTAAGTTGATTCTTTCGATCTTTCTTCAAGGATGCTTCATAGAATTATGGTAATGGATCCGAATTTCACTCACCTGCACACAAAATTATTGAGAAATAGTAATCCAAATTAGGGGAAAAATTCATATAAAACATGAATGAAAATGCATGATTGACTGAGAAATAAAACCTAAACTAAGTCTAATATATTATGCAAATTTAATACTTATCAATTATGTAAATACTATTTTTCCTTTTTAGATTTTTTTTTATCAAAATCTTGGTATGATTACAGTGAAGCTCATCCCTTGGATAGAATAATTAGATTAGGTTGAAAAGGTAAAGCCATGTGCCTTTTTTTAGGCAATTTTTAAATTTTTTTAAGATAACTATTAGATAATAGCTACTTTATATAATCTTCTTCTTTCATGACGTAGCTATGAAAGTTATCATCGATTAGCACTTCACTTTTTTTTTTTTTAACAAATAAGTGCCAAAAAAGGAAACTAAGTAATGAAGGAGAAGTTGTGCTGGGTGTAGAGGTCACAAGCCACGACGGACTGTCCATTCCCTGGAAGAAGAAGGATAGGCCATGAAGATGTCGACCATGCTTAGCAAGAACATCTGCTATAGCTTTGTCTTCATGGGGAATGATAGAAATGCCTGTATCTGGGAGGAGCTTCAGTTTTGATTTTAAAAAGCAGAGATTTTCAGAGAGATGCCAGGCGAAATCGTTGATCAGCTATGCCACGCCAGGGCAATCGCAGAAAATCCAAGAAGGGCTCCAATTGAAGTTGATGCACATTTGGAGGGCTAAGTTGATTGCAGTGACTTCCGTTTTCAGGGGAGAGTCTGAAGAAGTACCATCACAACCTGCAAGTAAAACAATTCTCGGATTAGAAACAATTATAAACCCAAGTCCCGATGAACAAGAGGAGCCTGACCATGAAGCGTCTGAAAAAAGATGAAGATTGAATTGCAATTAAGATAGAGTTTAGAGGACTCCATGAAAGAATTTCTTGAAGAGTTGTGATAATCAGAAGACAAAGACCAGGCCCGAGAAATTAATGAATCAAGTTAAGGATGCCAATCCTTGAAGATCAGGTTGCACATTTCCTTCCAAATGAGTCAAGCAGAAGTAGCTATAAAGGCCTTAATCCGAGTCTTGAGGATGGAGATGAGCCAATGGCCCATGTGAAGAGTTAGAGCATAATTCGGAGAAATGCCAAGCTGTGAAAGGAGGTCGGTCCAAAGAGGAGCAATTTTTGTGCAATTCCAAAGGACATGCTTAGTGGTTTCTTCAGATAGAGAACAAAAAGGACAATTAGTAAAAGGGCCAATATTAAGATGATATAAGTATGAAACAGTAACCAATTTTCCATGAGCTAGCTTCCATATAAAAGTTTTGATTCTAGGTAAAACTTTAAGGCTCCAAATTTCCCACCAACCAGACTAAGGACTTATCTGAGCATCACGAGTGAGGCTCGAGTAAACTGAATATGCGATGGAAGTAAGAGTATTGTAAGGACCCCAAACCCAAAGATTAGAACACAAAGGATCAATCTCGATCTTATCAATCCAATCCCAATTAATTAAGGTGCCAAAATTGTTTTCCAATAAGGTCCGATTAAGTGAGCTACCAACAAGTAAATCTGAAAAAGAGATATCCTCCAAAAGGCAGTCCATGTTAAGGTATATTGGTTTATAAGATATGGGAATATCCAGGAGACAAGGGTCCATCCAAAAATCCACAGAAGAAGGATTGCAAGATATAGGATGGAAATTATTTTTGGGAAGTGAAGCAGGATTGGAGATTGATTTATAAAACCAAGACGAATGAGGAAAACTCAGAATGTTCCGAGGATGCTAGTCGTTGTATTTAATATTGAAGATGTCCAAGCCTATTATCCATATTTAAGATTGAAAAGATATTTTTAGCCATAGGAGAGTGTTTAACTAAGTTTAGATTACGAATTCCCAGCCTTCTCTCAGATTTATGAAGTGTATTAACTGTCCATCTAATAGAATGAATGCCACTACTATTGCCATTAGACACCAGAGGAAAGAACGAGTGAGTTTGGAAATCTCATTAAGAATGGAGACAGGGAGGTGCATAAGCGAAAGAAGGTAAGTTGGGATGGAGAAGATCGTGCTATTCAGAAGGACGACCCGACCAGCAGTAGAGATGGAAGCAGAATTGGAGATTGATTTATAAAACCAAGACAAATGAGGAAAATTCATAATGTTCCGAGGATGCCATTCGTTGTATTTAATATTGAAGATGTCCACCCAAAGGCTATTATCCATATTAAGATTGAAAAGATATTTTTATCCATAAGAAAGTGTTTAATTAAGTTTAGATTACGAAATTCCCAGCCTTCCCTCAGATTTATGAAGTGTAGTAACTATCCATCCAATAAAATGAATGCCACTAATATTGCCATTAGACCCCCAGAGGAAGGAACGAGTGAGTTTGGAAATCTCATTAAGAATGGAGACGGGGAGGTACATAACCGAAAGAAGGTAAGTTGGGATAGAGAAGATCGTGCTGTTCAGAAGGACGACCGAACCAACAGTGGAGATGGAAGAAGAATTGGAGATTGATTTATAAAACCAAGACGAATGAGGAATTTCTGAATGTTCCGAGGATGCCAGTCCTTGTATTACATATTGAAGATGTCCACCTAAAGCCTGTTATCCATATTTAAGATTGAAAAGATATTTTTAGCCATAAGAGAGAGTTTAACTAAGTTTAGATTACAAATTCTCAGCCCTCCCTCAGATTTATGAAGTGTAGTAACTGTCCATCCAATAGAATGAATACCACTACTATTGCCATTAGACCCCCAGAGGAAGGAATGAGTGAGTTTGGAAATCTCATTAAGAATGGAGATGGGGAAGTGCATAGCCGAAAGAAGGTAAGTTGGGATAGAAAAGATTGTGTTATTTAGAAGGATGGCCCTACCAGTAGTGGAGATGGAAGAATGGTTCCAAGAATCTATGGCCTTGTGGACTTTGTTGGTAATAGAATTAAAATGGGCAGTTGGAAGGTGTTTAGGAAAAATGGGAGCACCAAGATAAATAAAGGGGAAATTTCCTTTGGAGAATCCCAGAATTCTAGAGATGGACTTAGCAATGGTTTGATTGGCCTACGAGGGAAGGTAAAATTGAGATTTTCTAGGGTTGGGCTTTTGACCGGTTAAATTGTGATAAAGGTCTAAGCAGAGGAGGGAATTTCTTGTAGCTTTCCTCTAGGCTTTGGTAATCAGAAATAGGTCATCAGTAAACATTAGGTGGTTAAAATTCCTAGGCAAAGAATTATGGAAACCATGGACAAATTAAAGATCTAAAGCTTTGTTCAGGATGGCCGAGAGATTCTGAGTGAGAAGGACGAAGAGAATGGTTGAAATTGGATCTCCTTGTCTAACACCCCGACTGATCGAGAACCAGGCTGAGTTATGACCATTTCTAAAATAGTGAACGAGGCTAAGGAGAGACAAGAATTAATCTAATTTATCCAAGCAGGTGGGAAATTCATCCATCTGAGGGTGGCAAGAATAGCTAACCATTCAATACAATCAAAGGCCTTCTCAATATCTATTTTGATAATCATCCAAGGTTGAGCTGGGAAATCATATTCTAAACTAAGGGCAATTTCCTGGGCTATAATAATGTTATCAAAAGTGCCCCGCCTAAGAGTAAAGCCATTTTACTCTGGACCAACAATCTTATGGATAACAGTTTTGAGCCTGTTAACAAGAATTTTAATTATGGTTTTGTAAAAAACGACAGTTGTTTGATCCCAAGAGGGGGAAGGGAGGTTGGGTTGGGGAGGGGGTAGGGGGCAGTTGTATTGAAAAATTGAGTAATAGAGTTAAAAAGATGATCCCCAATGAAATTCCAGTAAAAAACATAAAACTCAACGTTCAGACCATCCGGTCCTGGACTCTTACCCTGAGGCATAGATAGAAGAGTTCTGTGAATCTCTCGCTTGGAAAGAGGCTGAATCAAAGCCTCTTTATCCTACTCAAAGAGAGCCACAAGATCATCCAGCAGCACAGAGAAGAGAGAGTCAAAAGAGTGGGAAGAGGAGGAAGTCTAAAGATTTTGAAAGTGATTTTTAAAACAGTTTTCAATATCGGATTGTGTTGAGAAGATAGTACCCGAAGGATCTCTAATAGAGGAGATTCTGTTTTTGTGGCGGTAAATCTTGACCGAATTATGAAAGAAGCTTAAATTTCTATCCCCTTGTTTGGAGCCACTGAACATGTGCTCTTTGACTCCAATAAATGTCTTTTTGTCGCAGGAAAGCATTATGGCGGTTGTGGAAAGCCCTCAACTAAGTTGAGTGCCAAGCATCGTTCGAAGAGGAATTAAGGTCACCGATATCAACGATCTCCTTCTTAATGTTAACAATTTCTTCTTCAATATTGCACCGAGTCGATTTCCTCTATCTGAGGATGTTGTATTTGCTACGAGAGATCGCATTAGAGCAATCGGACCAAGCCCTGTAAACACAATCATGACAACCTTCATAGTCAAACCAAAAATTATTGAAACAAAAGGGTTTTTTGAAATTAAAAGAGGATTAGTGAGCTGTAAGAAAGAGGGGGGAGTGGTCTAAAATAGTGCGGGCTAAGTAAAGATTGGAAAACCCTTGGTAGTCACAGATCCACAAAGAGTTAGCCAGGAAATGGACTAGTCTTGCCAATTGGCGAGCAAGACCGGACTGGCCATTATACCAAGTAAATTTAGGACCAGAAAAACCCAAATTTATAAGAGTAGTATCAAGAATAAATTTAGAGAAATATGTGGATTTGGAAGCATAATGGTTGAAATTCCCCTACCCCCTTGTGTGTTCCTCGCAGCTGGTGATGGCGTTGAAATCACCAGTGAAGAGCCAAGGGGTGTTGAGCGAAGAGAAACAATGGAGAGATCTCCAAAGAAGTTTTTTCTTAGAAAGAACTTGTGAATTATGAATGATGAAAAGAACCAAAGTTATTAGAAGTAATGACCAAATGGAGAGCCATACGGGAGAGAGCTACTGAGATGACATTATCGACCGACTTGTTCTAGAGAACAAGGATTCTTCCAGAGATAAAATTTCCTGCAAAAAAAAAAAAAATTCTTTCTGAGAGCATTGGCTTTGGCTTCAACTAAACAAAGGAAGTTGGGCTTCAAGCGAGCCATAATATCTCTGATCCGGGAATTCAACCGAGGATTAGAAATACCCCTGCAATTCCGAGTAACGATTTTAAGAGTCATAAGAGAAAATCGAAAAAGAAGAGGAAAAAGAAAGAGTTGGGAGATTTTCTCCTTTCTTAGGTGTCATGCCGCTTTTCGAGGGACCACGCCTGGCTAAGGCCTCCATCTTTACTTCGTTTTGGAAGTGGCTCAGTATCATATTATCATCCGGTTCATCAGAGGAACAAGAAGCATCCAAGGGGACCCGTCATGGTGTGATCAGCGGAAGAGGAGTTTGCCAGGACCTTGATAATCTTATCCACCACCATGGCATGATCGGTACTCTCTACTTCAACCACTACAAAAATTTCACAGATTTGGAATGGACTTTTTGCCAATCCATTGCAAATCCGTTGCAGACTTACAACAATTTTATAACAGATTCATTACCAAATCCGTTGCAATCTTGCAACAATTTTGTAACAGATTTGCAACAGATTCATTACCAAATCCGTTGCAATTTCTGTTGTAAATTTGTAACAGATTTGTAACAGAAGTTTTAGATCTGTGACAAATTAGTTGCAAGTCCGTTGCAACTTTGCAACATATTTGCAACGGATTTTTTTAATTTATTGCAAATTCAGTGACAAATCCTTTGCAAAGCCGTTTCAAAGTTGCAACGAGTTTGCAACAGCCATTCCATTCCATATTCGTTGCAAAGTTGTTGCAAATTTGCAACAAATTAGTTGCAAAGTCCATTTCAAATCCCATACAAATCCATCACAATTGTTTTAATAGTAAATTTAATTTTCAAATATTTCAATATTTACCCTACTACATTAATCCTTGATATTTAAATTTTGTAACAAAAAAAAAAGCTGGATATTCAAATAAAAGTTCTGCCATGTTTAACAAAATATAACATCGATAGTAATAACAATAAAAATGTATACAAATACAAACGACAAAATAGATCTATAAGTCGAGGTCATCATGATCATCCCGCTCTTCATCCTACTCCTGATGCTGAGAACTCTAACTTGGTCCATTAGGTAACAATCCAGATTGCATCATCATTCTGATTTGCCTCCACTCACGGCGCATCTGTCTACACATTCTCTGATTTTGTTGGATCAAATTATGATTTTGCTGCTCTAACTCAACCATTTTTTTCTTCATGCCATCCATCTCAGACATGATCTCTTAGGGAATAGTAGCTGCTGAAGGTGGTGGGGGAACTAATGTAGCACCACTGCAAAATGACTATGGATATAAGCTAGATGCCTGTGATCCAAGACCATAAGCTCTCCTTTTCTTTTCTTCACTAGAAGCCTCCAAGTATATAGCATCCATATATATTAGGTGGGGAAGGCTGTGAACCATCTGATAATGGTTGTGAAACAATCTCAACCATCTTCTGCATGGCGTCCTGCAATTAAATTATAATGCTTATTAGAATATGTACAATATAATATGTAAGTAAATCAAATAATATCAAATAAAGGTAGAACATTACATAAACTGCTTGTGCTCGTGAATCAACACCTTTTCCTTCTTTACTAATATGAGTCTTGCAGAAAATATCAAATGCGGTAGGTGGCTCTGAAGTGACTTCCTCTACAAAAAATAGTAATACAAAGAACATTAAATAAATTAGTTTATAGTGAAATTAAACTTTATTTATCTACATAAAAAATTCAACCATTATATATGGGATTCATGCAAAGAGTTGATTACTACATTCAATAAAAAACTTATATCAATATTCAATGAAGAAAAATATCAAATGAATGGTGAATAGATTAATTCAATGACAAATCTTATTATTTAGATCAAGAAAACAAATCTACTACTTGTTACAATTTCATCTACAAGCCTAGTATAAAATCACAATACATAACTATTGATGTATAACATAAGAGAATTATTTTCAAATCTAATTGCTTTTGATGATCTTATAATAAATTTAATATGTTTAGCAAATCTAATAGCATACTTAACAAGTTATTTGGAGCGATACCTTAACAAGAATAAATATTAATTCAAGGTGAAGAAGATTAAATAAATTTAATATGTTTACCAAATCTATAGCATGCTCAACAAACGATTTGAAACCTCCTAGATGCCTGCCGATTGTTAGAGGCATGCCTAGACTTATGCTTGAATTCATCTTTATTCCATTATTCAATCCATTTATTCCAAACTTCATCCTCAACCCAAGCAGGAGTCTTACTAGTCTCTTCGTAATACTTGTGCCACCTACATAAATTGCGGCTATATGGGCATTGGGAGACTTTTTCCCAAACTGTTTTAATAGTTTCCTCTTCTTCAGGGAGCCAACAATATTTTTTCTACAAAAAAAAGAAGAAAGAATTTAATACAATGAAACAAATATTTCCAATAACAAAGCCTAATATGTATAACATCATACCTTAAATTCTCTCCAATAAAAATCATGCGTGTGCTTATCAATGTTGGACCATGTATACCTTTCTTTGTATTGTCTCTCCTTCATTTTCTCAGTGATAAATTTTGAAACTGCATGACCATGCGGTACAAATCTACTAACATAAAACAATTTAGGTTAATAAAAATTTGTACAACTTTATAATACAAAAACTTAATGTAGTTTTGCTATATATATACACTTTTTCTTTTATCTGTCTGACTGAACATAAATATGAATTCAATGTGAAGTATAAGCGTCACCACCCTCAGTGGAATCAGAAATAGAGGGAAGGGGAGCTATTGTAGTAACTGCAACAGGAGCTGGAGTAGTGCTAGTATGAGGCACATAAACTGTAGCAAGAGTAATGTAGACGGTATGGAAATGGGAGCAGGAGCAGCAGTAAGAGCAGGATTGCTCTGGATAGCACTAGAAGAAGATGACATAGATGCCGCTGTAGGCTGAGACTGAGAGGCAGGAGCACCACGCCAATTACGAGTAGGCAAACGATTTCATAAGAGATAAATATTTGTGATCAGAAAAGCAGAATAAGTTTAAAAAGTACATTCTACTTTCAAAAATTGTAACTTAAAAGTGAAATATTCATTTCCACATTAAATTCTATTTTAATCTGCATCTTCTACATCATTAAAAGCATCTAACTCATCCTCTTCTTCTTCGTTGTGTTCATCTTCCTCACTTTTTTCACCTTCTTCCTCTTCCTCTTCCTCAAAATTGATACTATCAATTTCAATGAATGTACTATTAGAAGATTTGAGAGATACTTCTTCGACTTCATTCTCAATTTCATGTATTTGTACTTCATCATCTTGAAAAGAAGAAACAACTGAAATTGCATTTGATTCGGCTATCTCCACAATAGATCTAGCCTTAATTGCACAAACCATAAGCCAAACATTAGAAGATCTCGTCAACGAAGGATATGGTGAATAGAAAACTTGTGCAGCTTGAGTTGCAAGAATAAATGGTTCATATTTGTTAAATGTTCTATTCTTGTGCACATCAATGAGCTTATATTCAATGTCATATATATATATATATATATATATATATATATATATATATATATATATATATATGCACATATGTTTGGAAGATTTTTTACCATAAGCTCTTCTGTGAGATTGCTTTGCAGTAGTTACCTAATCTTAATCTTTGCTCCCATGAAAATACATGGAATATTGTCTATTGGAATTGGATTTTCAAGAGATTTCTTCACCAGATATTATCTCAAAAATTGATTGCACTGCAGAGAATAATATTAAATGATCAGACATCGGAGAACTGAAACTTATCTTGCAGTTTTCTACGTAGGATATAAAAACATTCGCTCTATACCTTCATCTGTAGAAATGTTGGGCTGGTCCATCAATAATTGGCGAAGTGCATCGATATCACTGGCATTGAACAACAGCAAATCACTAATCATTCACCAATTCAAATAGCATAACAATTCCCAAAATGTATATTTGGCAACGAAAACTTTCATTTAGAATACACTAAACAAACAGGATGAATGCTTCAAGTGAATGTATGTCTCTTAGGTTGATCATAAAATGCATTGAGACAATTCAGATTGTGGTGTGATTAATCTAACCGTCAATACCTTTTGAGGGTAGGAGAGTTTTGCCCTTGATCTACATTAATGATGAGCCAACAATCTTGAGGAGTGTTGTGCTTGGCGACGTTGCCGAAAGTGAACCTTGGAGCGGTGAGAAAAGAAAGTTAAGGTTGAAAGTAGTTGGGGGGGGGGGGGCGGGGGTAGAGAGAGTGTGCGTGCACGTGTGTTACCAATCGGATCGAGCGATGGAGCGGCCGGAGTGATGGCGTCTAGCTCACGGGGCCGGACGATGTCGAGATCAAGGACCGGCCTTAGGATGACCTCGAAGGAGACAGAGATCAAGGATTAGGGTTTGGGTGAAGATGAGGCTCACAAATATTGGTTCACAAACATTTAGTTTTTTTTTTTTTTTGAATTGATGATAAATTATTATAAAAGATAAAATAATTTAAATATATAATACCTCATTTTAATTTTTAAGTATAAGTTTCTTTCCTTTTTCTTTCGAGTTTTAATTATTTAAATAAGTATGATTAATAGTCATTTAAAAAAATACTAATGAAGAATCATTATTCATTCATAAAAAATTTTAATTGGTATTTAATTAAATTTATTTAATTTTTCAAGGAGGTCAAAACTTGACAACCCTACCATGTTATACTAACAAAATTTGAGTCTAATTTTAGTTTGATTGAGTTTAATAACTAAATTAATTATAATAAAAAATTATAAAATATTACTAAAATATTTTTATGATCTAAATCACTAAATTTATAAAATAAAAAAATTAAAATTTTAAATAAATATTTTTAATTTATAAAATAAAAAATTAAATATTTTTATAATTTAATATTTTCTCATAAAACTATTTTAGAATTGAAAATATTATAAAAATAAATAGTTGATTTTAAGAATTTTTTAAATTTAATTATAATTTTTAAAATAATAAAATTATAGAAATAAAATAGTAAAGTAACTATACTTACTAAAAAAAGGAAAGTATATTAATTTTACTCTGTTTATTTTTTAAAAAATAATTTCATGGCAAAATCTGTTGCAAATCTGTGACAACTGTTGTTGCAAATTTGCAACAAAGGCAATCCGTTGCAAATTTTTGTTTCCTATCTGTTTCAAATCCGTTGCAAACTATCTCCCCCACTATTCCCTCCATTATATTGTAACATAAACATATTCCGTTTCAAATTTGTTACTATTTTGTTACAAAAACTGTTGCAAATCCATTTCAAATAGTTTTTGCAACGGAGTTTTTCCTGTTGCAAAATCTGTTGCAAATTTTTTAATCCGTCACAAATTTGTTACAAAATTGTTATAAAATTGAAACAGATTTATTCCGTTGAAATTATCCGTTGCAAAATGGTAATTTTTTTGTAGTTAACATTGTCAATTGGAATGCTTGGAACGACCGAGGAGATGAGTAGCGGATTTTCTAGGATATTCCTTAGGTTAGGAAGAGACAAGGAGCCGTCCATTGAGTTAACCAAAGAGGCCCTAGGAAGTTGGTCAAAGATAGGGTGATTATTTGGGGGTCTGCAAGTCGTGCTGTCAAGTGATGGGGGCCCGATTGTCAGAGTATGGGACAACGAGAAAGTCGCCCTCGAGAGTATGTGAAGAGTTAAAGGGGAGGCATGGATCAACGGGAAATTCTCCCTCGGGACCCAAAGGGGAGAGAGGGGAGAGCATAAGGACTAGGGTTGAAATGACAGGCATTTCCCCCACACCTTGCATGGCCGCCACATGTTGCAAGCTGTCGAGAGGATTCTGCCAAGTATCGACTGTTCAGCCAAGCGAGAGGCCACACGTCAAGGTCAGGACCATCGGAGCCAGGAGTATTGCAATGTTAGAGTAACAAAAGCTAAGACCCAACTGGATGTGACCATTTTGACCTGAAACCGTGGAACCGAACCGGAATTAGTAGACCTGTAATCATCTTAAAACCGGAACCTGAACCTTCATGCAAGGTTCGGTTTCGGTTTCAGAATTTAAAAACCATTGAACTAGCGGTTCAACCAATTTACAATGTTACATGTTGGTTATTCACTTATTTGATAATTTTGGTTAATCTTAAACAAACTTTTTTGTGATATAGGGCCATATAGATATGAGCTATATGACTAGGGTTCCAAGTTCAATAAGTTGTTATATGGGCCATTAGCAATTGATTAGGTTTGACCAATTAAACCAAACTACATATGCATTATGCAACTTAATATAATTAAATTCAAATCCTTTAATTTTTTATTTCTTCTCGTATTGTGCTTTTATTGCAAAATATTGTTTTTAATTAATACTTTTATTTTCTTATAGAATATTGTATTAAATTAATTGTTGTATTGTGTTCATTTTAATTTGAAATATTAGATTATTTAATTTAACAAAAAAAATTTAAATTTAAACAAGAAAAACTGAACCATATCAACCGTCAAACCAGAACCTTAGAACCGAACCGCCGGAAACGAATCGCCAAGAACCTTGCCTAGACCCAACCGGGAGTTCAGGAACTGGAACTGCCGGTTCTTGAAATGTGGCCATGTCTAGACCCAACCAGATAAAATCATTATTTAGGGTTTACAAGGCAAACAAAGTGCAAAAAATTAAACAAAAGGATCTGCTAATTATTTTAGCACCTAATTCATGGTACAGACAATGGAGCAACTTCAGCTAACTCACTGTAATATGCACACATTTCCCCTTCTCAAATGACAAAACACTTGTCCATTTTCCTTGCAGATTGGGATTAAATACAGAAGCAATTTAACAATGAAATCCACTATAAGACACATTGCTTGGAACTTCAAACAATTTGGATCAGCTCTGCAAAGTTCAGCCCATGTATTTACTGAACAATGTCTTTGCAATGGCAAGAGCATTCCCTTTGGCTTTCACAGTATACAGTTCCTGCCCAGCTTGCCAACTGTTAGAATACGAAATCCATTCTCTTCTCCATGTCTCAAGAGGAAAATTAGTGTTCTTTTTCAAACTTGTTGATAAATAGCTGAAATACATGGAAGCTCTTGGTAGATAATAGCTCTTCAGTAGTCCACTCCAAAATTTGTTTGCTGATTGCAAGACACATTTCACAAAATTAAGCATTTTTCATGCTGTTATACTCTGTATGTTTGAAATGGTTACTAACTCTGAGATAATCAGAAAAGAAATCATTACCATAGTCATGAAGTTTACTCTGATTGACCTTCGTGGTGTCATACCACATGGTTATTTGTGTTCTTGCATTCCATTCAAACTGCAGAAAGATCAGGATGATCAGTTTCACTTTATCACAAGATGGTCTAAACAGGAGTGTCATCTTACCAGCTTTCTATCTTTCTCACTTAATGCAAGTGCCTTTGCGCTTTCCAACCAGGTTCCCAACAGGAAGTTGTCGTCAGAACCTAACAGAGTGTCAATATCCTCAATGAGTTCCAGAAACTTTTGGCTTTGGATGAGCAGTCCATCAGCGTCATTTTTCTTGTAAGCCTTCATAACATCTAAGTACACTTCATTTGCTAATTTAGATAGCACTTGTCTGGTTAGATCAACCAGGTCATATCTGTCACAATAAGAAATACGAAACACATTCATATTTGTATTATGTTAACAGATTCATTCTTTTTTAGTGAATTTTAACTATGGGAAGGCTGTCCCTACAGCAGAGATTTGTGCTGTAAGACAAAATTACCAAGCTCTTTCAGATACACAAATAAATATTAGAAGATGCACAATGACTGGTGAAATTAATGAAATATGGGAATCCAGTGCCGAGATGCATGAATGGTAACCAAAATGAAAAGTGAACACACACAATTAATAATAACATGAAGGCTGTACCTATATGTATGACTTCCAGAAATATCATTTCCTGCATCAAGAAATAACTTCAGTGCTCCAATCACTTCCTCAGTTGAATACCATAAATGTGGATGTGGTCTGTCAGAATCAATCTCCCTAAAAGCAAATCTTCTCTTCTTTACATGAAGCTTGTGAAAAGGGTCTTCTTTAGAAATTTGTGGACTTCCAAAGTACGGACCATAGTCTGGAAATTCAACTATGAAGTCCTTGTTATGATCCTGACAGCAATTTGAAAACATTTAAAAAAAAATTCATGCTGCTGAAGAATGCAACTACACAAACATGGCTAACATAGACAGTCAAGGTTGTAAAACCTCAAACAATTATAGCAATCATATTCATAACGAATCAGAGTCCACCAAGATAAATACAATAAAGTACTTTAGATATGATGATCACTAATTTAAAAACCACATTATTCAGAGAATGATATAGAGCTCAACCAGTAACATACAAAAGTAAAATTAGTTCTTAGACTACACAGTGCTTGCATTTGGTGAAAAATGCAAAAAAGGAAAAAAAAAGAAAAAGGAAAAGAAAAAGCAACTGTATGCACATGCATGGTTGCCCACAGCATGCATAAACATATAAACATTAGCTAGTCCATCCAATGACCTCCTTTTCATGTATACAATAGTTCTAATAATGTCTTCCATAGATGGTTTTTACTGAAGCCTTTTTTGCCTATTTAGTTTAGTCTATAGATCTTTACATTTCTTGTTCCTTAGAAACTGTGCCTCTAAAAAAGGGGCTGTTTATGGTATTTCTTAGGGATCTCACTATTCATTTCTTAAGTCCCTTCAAAATAAAATGTTGAGATTGCCAGAGTTAGGTTGCTTATTGTGGATAAATCCACCTTAAATTAAGGACACAACATCATCGGTGAGTCAATACTGGACACAGGTGTGGCACTGTCTTCTCATGGTCATTTCTCAGGCCTATGTATATAGGGAATGGATTGTTAAGGTTGAAACAAGGTATTATAACAAAATTTAGCAAATCAACTAATATCATTATTGTTGACTTTAAGACCCAAAGCTAGGCTGATTTATTAGCTACTTGGACATGCAAAACAAAAACCTTATATCTGCACACAGAATTTTCGTACTGCATAAACAAGAATAGCATTGTGATAGAACTTGCTTAACGGCATGAATTTTCCTGCTCCATTCCACGGATCATAAACATGTCAATAGGATTCTATAGTCTTTATATTGCAAGGCATTCATAAATAAGCAAATACACAACTCATTACATTATTAAGACATACTAGCATGAATCTTTGTAGTGCAAAGATGTAAATATGTAATGGCTTTAGATTGAACATACTGCAATTCCATCAGTACAATTGTAAATTGTGCTATATAGAATTTTCCATGCTTCCTCCATTTTGGTATTCGCTTGGCCATATCGTCTATATGAGTAGCTTTTTAACCATCCCTGCATGATTTGACAAAAGAACGATTTGATTCTTCCCCACTAACTGAAGATTGTATTAACCTTCAAAAAAAAGAAAAAGAACAACTGAGAGGATAAGCAAGGTGTCAACATGATAATGAGTGGAGAATGACCTGACAGCCTTTGAAACACATGTTACCAGTTACAATACCAGACATCCTTAAAAGTGAAAATGTCTAGCAGTCTTTCATTTGTCACAAGACACGTCGGCAAAGGGAAAGCAATTGCGTTTGATTGGTGAGTAAAGGTGTGTTTAAAAGAAACATTTTTGAAAATAGGTTTGGAGGGAAAACTTTTATGTGAGCTAACCACACCTTGACCCAATTTATACTAATTAAAATTAAATATTTTAAAACTAAAAAGTTTGCTATTCTTAATTAATATTAGATAGTTATTAACATTAATATTTTTTTAAAAAAATTGATTAAGGGCTTTCTTAAAGTTGGGCCCCTTTTTTAAATTAACCTATGTGGCCCTCATATTTGTTAAAATCAGCTTGAGGCCATCAAATCTTAACAAATAGATAATTTTTGTGGTTGTTTTGCATATAATACACTAAACCTCCATTTTTAATTTTATTTTTGTTCAAAGTAGAAAGAATGACACCACAATATATACGTGTGTGCGTGTGTATGTACATAGTGAGTGAGAGAGACAGGAGAAGGGAGGAGGATTGCATGTGAACCACAAACACAAAGAAGAGTTAGAAATCCACACAATTAGTTAGAAAGAGAGAAGAGAGAAACTAATCACATAGAGAAGAAGGATTGCATGAATAGGATGAGGGAAAGGTGAGAATTGGAGATTTCTCCCTAAACTCACCCAAAGACTGACTATGGGAGCTTGGGGGAAATAGAACTCCCTTACCCCTTGTAAAGGTTGATTGTGTTGCATATAGTCAAAGTTTTATATTTTGGAAATAACCTTAATAGTTACAGAAAAGTTGTGTGTTAGTTCTTCATTTGATTTTGATTCAGTATCAATTGGAAAAAGGCAATAAACATTCAATTTTCGTTTGCCAAAAAACAAGGTATTGCCCCCACCACCTTTAGTGTGTTGAGCTTTCTTTCTAGCGTAACTTCATAGTGATTCAATCTTTTAAGAATCCATTTTTTGAAAACTACCATCTTTGGGAGATTTACGCATTACACACAGAATATAGGATTACTTGAATCACAAATTTTATTATTGAGGCATAGGTTTTGGTATGCTTGGATGGTGGTATTTAGGGTAAGGTAAGAGAAGGGTTTTTAAAAACCCATGCTTGGGTAGGAGGTTTTAGGGGGAGGTAAGGGTTGAAAGAGGTTGATAGAGGTTTTAAAACCTCCACTTTTCTCTCATTCCTCAACCCTCCAAATTGGATGGTTGGGGAGGTTTTGGGTGCTAATACTCATTTACAAAAATTCCAAGATATTTGATTAATTAATAATATAATATTATTATAGCAATTAATATAATTATTAATTAATATAGTAAAATTAATGGAGAGATTTACGTAAACAATGAAGTAAATGATGTCTAAGTTTCATATAATTGTAAATAAAGTTACAACTTTTGTCTATCAACGAAGGGGTAATTTAGTAATATTACTATATAACCTTACCTCCAATTACATTTAAACCAAACACAACAAAGTTTCAAAACCTCTATTTATCTTACCTTATCCCAAGCAAAGAATGGTTTAAAACTTCCTTTTACCTTCTATTACCATACTTTACTTTATGAAACCTTCTTATATCTCTATCCAAGCAAGCTCTAAGAATACAGGTTTGAAGGTTATAGGTCTTGAGTGACTAAGTCAAAGCTCTCAACAGTAGTTGGCCATACTCACAAAGGGGTACTAACAAGGCCAAACACTTTTTTTATTTGAATTCAGGGCGCTTCCTTTGTGCTTCAAGGGGTTAATAGATTTTTGAACAACTAGGAATGCTGTTCTTGGTCACATGCCTTGTTTTCATATTCGACACATGTTGTAAGCTTGGGGAAATTCTCCAGTATGTCTTTCATTCCTTCATCTAAATGCTTATATAGGTCTTTTAGGAAAAATTATAAGCTTCAAAATTGGATGAGAGAGAACAAGCCTCATCCTCATCTTTCCTAACAAACCAAAACAGAAAAATAAACAGAAATAACAAGCATTTAAATTCTAGGGAATTCAAAAACTGCTTGATTTTTTCAACACTCCCTCCTCAAGCATGTCTTCAAGTCCTAATTTCCTCACAAAAATATTAAACTCATTCTTGGTAGCCTTTTTTGTGAAAATGTCTGCAATCTGCTGACTAATTGGAATATATGGCATGCACACTGTTCCATTTTCCAACTTTACTTTATAAAATGTTCGTCGATTTCCACATGCTTGGTTTCATCATGCTGCATTGGATTGTGGGCTATGCTTATGACAGCCTTGTTGTCACAAAATAGGTTCATAAGATAACCGGTTTTCTATTTTAACTCTTGTATCAATGATTTTAACCAAATTAATTTAAAAATACCTGGGGCCATTGCCCTTAACTTAGCCTCCGCACTGAATTGAGCTACAAGCATTTGCTTTTTGCTTCTCCATGTTACTAGGTTTCCACCAACAAAGGTGCAATATCTTGACATTGACCTTCTATTTGTTATTGACCTTGCCCAATTCGTATCAGTATAAGCTTCAATACTCAAATCTTCCACCTTTTTGAAGAATAATCCTTGCCCAGAGATCCCTTCAGGTGTCATAAAATTGCATCATGAATCACGATGTTCCTCCCAGGGATCATGCATAAATTGACTCACTAGACTTACAGCAAATGATATATCTGGCATGGTGTGAGACAAGTATATCAACTTCCTAACTAACCTTTGATAGGCTTCTCTATCAACTTATGGACTGGTTTTATCACAACAAAACTTGGAGTCGGCATCAACTGGAGTTTCTGCTAGTTTACACCTAAGAAGCCCAGTTTCTGTGAGTTAATCAATAGCATACTTCATTTGTAACAGTAGAACACTTATCTTCGATCTAGTCACTTTAATCACCAAAAAATATCTTAATCTTCCAAGGTCCTTAATCTCAAATTTTTTAGCCAAATCTCCTATTAGACAGCTAATTTCAATGTCATCATCTCCAGTCACAACTATATCATCCACATAAACAATCAACACTACAATTTTCCGTGCTTTGAATGTTTGAAAAAAGTGTATTATCTGTCTGACCTTGGGTAAAACCTGTTTCCATGAACTTCCCAAACCATGCTCTTAGTGACTGTTTAAGACCATACTGGGTTTTTTTTTTTAATTTATACATGTGGTTTCTTCCAATGCTATCTTCATTATCCTAGAGAAGCCTCCATGTATACTTCCTATTTTAAATCACCATGTAAAAATGTATTCTTGACATCCGATAGATGAAGCTGCCAATCATGGTGAGCTGCAAGAGATAATAACACTCTTGTTGTTTTCATCTTTGCCACCAGAGCAAATGTTTCTTGATAATCTATGCCTAGAGTCCGGGTATATCCTTTTGCCACCAATCAACTTTATATCTTTCAATCTCTCCATTTGCCTTGACTTTTATAGTAAACACCCATTTGCAACCTATCACCTTTTTACCTAGTGGTAATGGACAACTCTCCAAAGTTCCATTTTTCGTAAGTGCCTTCATTTCCTCCTCAACTGCCTTTCTCCATTCTAGTTGAATCATAGCATCCTGTATTCTCTTTGAAACAATGATGTTGGTCAAATTTACAGTAAAGGTTCTAAAAGAGGAATTTAATTTTTCAATTGAGACATGGTTAGCAATTGGATGAAAAGTGCAAGATTTTTTTGGTTTTCTCAAGGCAACTGGGACATCAACACAAGAAGACAAGTCATCATAAGATGAAACAGGATTTTGTAAAGGAACCATACCTTTTGAGATTTCAGTTGAAACATCAGGGGTAGATGAAGGATGCCGAACAAGAGATGACTTATTTTTCCCAGTGTAAACAATGAGTTCCTTGCTTTTATTCCTGCAGATGGTTTCTGAAATCTCCCCCTCACAAATATTCTCCTCACTCCCTATTTTTGTATCAATAGGATAAAAAACTAATTTTGGAAAGGGTTCAGGAACTTCATTGTTTGAAGGCAGAGAATCTTTCAAACAGTTTAGCAGACATACTTGCAGCTCTACACTCTCCCACTTGATTTCTCTTGATAATAGATTTAGTCCTCAAAGAATGTGGCATCCATAGTAACAAAGAATTTTTGGACTCCTGAATATCCTAGAAAAATACATTGAATTGCCTTTGGATCCAGTTTCCCTCGGTTTTGGCTATGAAGATGAGAAAAAGCTACATACCAACATATTTTTTGGCACAATTTCTGGAAAAAGGTGACAACAATTTGGATAGAATTCTTTTAAGACAATGAACGGAGTTTTAAATTCTAAAACTCTAGATGGTAAACTATTAATAAGGTAGGTGGTAGTTAACACTCCTTCCCCGCAAAAAAATTTACGCATACCTCTTTCAAACATAATAGATCTAGTTATCTCAAAGATGTATCTATTTTTCCTCTTAGCCACTTCATTTTGTCAAGGCGTTTCAACACAACTAGTTTGATGTACAATTCCTTTGTTTTCTAAGAATTGATATAGTTATTAGGAAATATATCCTCTTCCATTATCTGACCTTAGAATTTAAATTTTTGTCTCTAAATAATCTTTTACTTTTTCAAACTTACCATTTTAGTCCCTCACTTTAATTGTAACCTTTTAGTCCCTTTACTACTTTTAATTCAGCCATGTCAGTTCCCCTTATTGAGGCTTTAGGGTTAGGGTTTGGAAGGACAAACATGGCTAAATTAAAATAATAAAAAAATAAAAAAGTTACAAATTAAAGTAAAAGGACTACAAGGTTAAGTTTGGAAAAGTAGAGAGACTGTTCATGGAATTATACGATTTTCATATTGAATTGTGTTTCAATCATGTTGTAGAATTTTGGAGAATGTTACACCTTTCAGACTTGTCCTTCATAAGGAAGGTCGAACACATCTGGGAATGGTCATCAATAAAGGTTACAATCTTTTGCCAGTTTTAGACACAACTTTGCATGGACCCCAAATATCACTATGCACTAAAGAAAATGGAGTAGACTTTTAATATGCTTGGGAAGGAAATACACTCCTTTCATGTTTTGCAAAGTCACAAACCTCACAATGTAAGTCAAAGGCTTTTTATTTTCAAATGGCAAGGGAAACAATTTTTTTAAATAGAAAATACTAGGATGGCCAAGCCTAAGATGCTACAACATTATTTCTCCACTACTACCATTAATCTTTCCTTCTCTTCTTGCAGTAGCAAGCTTGCTTGTCAACATGCTATCTTCTAAGAAAAATAACCCATTCTCTTGTTTTGCACCACCAATCGTCTTCCCCGTAAGTTTGTCCTGAAATATGCATATTGATGGAGAAAAAATCGCTACACAATCTAGTTCAGAGATAAGTTTGCTAACTAAAGTTAATTGTATGTTAAAGTAGGAACATAAAAGACTGAATTGAGTACTAATTGTTCTGGTAATTTTATAGTCCCTTTTCCAGAGCAATAGGACTACATGAACCATCGGCAATCGTGACAATTTGTTTATTATAACATGGAAAGTAATTAGAAAATAAGTTCAATGAGCCTGTCATGTGATGTGATACACTTGAACCTAAAATCCATAAGCTAGGATTTCTGGTATTTGCATGACAAACTAAAGGCGACTCATCTAGGAATGTTCAAGATAGATTAGGATACGATTTGGATTGAATTTTTTCACTCGTAAACCTGATTAAGGAGTTCATTTGTTCCTTGGAGAATACACTCGCTTCTGACACTCCCAAAACTACTGCATTAGAATGTTCCATCTTAATATGCATTCCTTGATTATTGTTCTTTGAACTTGACCACCTTTTCCTATACGGTGATTTTCCATTCAATTTCCAACGAGTTTCCTTTGTATGTCTTGGTTTTTTACAATACTCACACCACAGCTTATCTTTTCTTTTCGATCATCCTTCTTGTTCCATACCTTCTGTATGCTTGGATGATTCTCAAAATCAATCCATTGCTAGGTAAATTTGGAAGAAACATGGATGAATTTTCACCAACCACTGATCTCATCATCAATAAATATCGACTCTCCTTACACTTGATAATGCTAAACACTTCTAGTAATGAAGGAAGGGGTCGAGAGCTCAAAATCCTGCTCCTCTATGGATCAAATATAGGGGATAGTCTTAAGAGAAATTGAAAAGTTCTCTCTTTCTCGACTAACTTCAAATGAAGTGAAAGATCTTCAGCGTTCTTCCGTTCACCTTCTTGGTATATGTTGATTTCTTGGTAGATGTGGTCAAGAGCATTAAAGTACTTCACTATGCTCGATTTTCCCTACTTCAAAGTTTTCTCCTTCTCCAAAAGCTCGAACTGTTGGGATCAAAAAGGGTCTACGAGCATGCTAGAAGCAAAAATATGCACAGTGGATAACAAACAAAACTAGCATGGACCCTAGCATGCAATGGAAGCGAATAAAGATATAAAATACTAAAATAAATAAATAAATACAATTCCAGGGGTGTAGTCGAAAAAGGGACTGCATATACGCGACTCCCCTCTACTCTCACACACACACACACACAAGCCGGAAACAATCCGGCATGGATTGCTAGTATCCAACGATAACTCTTATCGAGAAATACGAATAGCAATTAAAATTAGATCTCAAAACCTAATCGTAAACATGTGTAAGGAATTGTAAATCCAAAACCGATACTCGGTGAATGTTTCACATGTGAGAATCTTTTGAGAAAAATTCCACAACCATTATGAAATAATCTCAAAAGGTTCTCACTCCGGCGATCTTCATTGATAAAGAAATATCAATGAAAAAGCCGCCCTGTGAACTAACAAACATGAATAAACAAGAAATATCAAAAGAGTGTCGACCTATACTTTTGCCGGAGCCGAGTAATGGCAATCCGGATGGAGAAAACTTTCTCCAAAAGGTGGGGAAAAGGCGGACAGCACCTTTGACCGGCGGCGGCGTCCTCTTGGCTAGGGCGGACCAGCGGTCTCCTTGAGGGAGAGAGGGAGAAGAAAGATTAGGGTTAGGGTTTTCTCTAATACACATGTATTTATAAAACCCTAAAACCAATCCCAATGCAATATCAACCATTGATTCCTCTTATTGGATATTAATCATATTAGATCCAATAAGCTAACACTTAATTTCTAATTAAGTCCCTCAATTTTTAAGTTATCTCATAACTCAATCCTTACACATTCGCGGTTAGACCAAATCAACTCTTGATTTATCTATACACCATTTAGCTATTCGACTCATTAGATTGAATCCGGATTTCACAGCTTTTACGTGTGCGATCCTGTAGGCCCGTTTTAAAATCGGTAATGAGATTTTAACCTCGTTAAGGCCCATAAATCACAAATGCCGTCTAGCATGACAATGTGACTACCCGAATTAAAATGGAGATCGACTGGGTAATCAACTAACCTCGTAACCTTATATGATTCCTTTTCCAATTGAATATCTCGATCAACATAAGGCATGGAGCTTAGTCACCCTTACTTATTTGTCGATCGATTTCTTGATTCTCGGTGAACTGACTAGGTCAAATAAATGATAACCCTTACCATTTCACTTGGGCGTGATCACGCACTACTCAGTTTCACTGATCAAGTGGCCGGTGATATTCTCTCCTCAGAGAGTGGTAATCCCCTCGCATCGCAAATGTTACTCGCTATGAATCTCGATGCACCCAATCATACCCACACTTGTCACTCTGTTACGAATGACGTTAGGCGTATGTCAAAGTACACCAACATTCATTCAAGCTCCATAGCGACCTTGAGTCTAAGGATTCAGTATAAGCGTTATACGAGAACCACTTATGACTTTGCAACCATGTAGTGATCTCGTGAGCGGATCGATCCAGACACGCTGTTCACTAACATGTGTCTATGTCTATTGATTGACATCACATGTCCTATAATCCGTAAAACATGATCATCACACAATAGGCATACTAGCCTTAGTTTACTATCATTCCCATGACAGTAATTGACTAGGGATGTTTAGAAGGTTGTTCCTTTACGCACCAAGGTTTTACTGCCCGAATCACGTATTCGGCAACTTGTGCGGAACAAACTCTCAGGGATAGTTCTATCCAAGCATATATGCACAGAAATGTAATAAGATAAAACAAGCCAGGTTTTATTAAAAAACATATAACTAATAAAGGTTCAGATCAACGCATTGGGGCTAGGGCTAACACTACACGAACAACGTCCCATCATTCTCTTTATTCGAGAACGTTGTGTGTACCACTTCGCATATATACTCAAGTTGAACATAAAGTAAAGGCTCGACTTATTCTCGGCTCCACAGAGTTGAGTAGCCAAGAAATAAGTGTACAATTTTCTGCATCCAAGTATTGAATTTTGGGACTGCAATTGCCAGTGGCTTCCTCATCCCATCGAGGTCCATTTTCCCTTTTCCGCGAACAAATAACTTGACACTCTAGGACCAACGGAGAAAGTTTTCTCCATTGAGCCTACGTGTCCCAATTTGTATATTTGAAGCATCAAATATTTGTGATGGTTCGGTGTGCTAGAGCCAAAAAACTCCACCAGAATTTTTCTGCTCCTTTCTGGCTACCATCTCCATCGCCATGTTGAAATCTCTTTAGAAACCTGGCTCTGATACCATGCAAGCTTAGGGAAATTCTTCAGTATTTCTTTCATTCCTTCATTCCTTCATCGAAACACTTATATAGGTCTTTTGGGAACAATTAGAAGCTATAAAATTGGATGCAAAAGAACAAGCCTCATCCTCATCTTTCCTAACAAACCAAAACAGAAAAATAAACAAAAATAACAAACATTTAAATTCAAGGAAATTTGAAAACTGCTTGATTTTTTCAACACATGTGATAAGTGCTTGTCGAAATCTCAAGCACATAACTTGTTCTTTGTAGAAAATTGAGTGATTTTGGTACCTAATTCATTTATGTTTCATGTTTAGGCTCGATCTTATGCACTTAAGATTATAATAATTAACATTTCGAAAAATATAAAATATATATAGCGCTAACAACTACCATTACAAGCTGGGAGTTGAATCCTTCGGCTTTGCATATTTTGAAATTGCACCAAAATAGTTCACTATCAATTGTTTTAGGCACCTATCGTTCAATATAGCGTACTATCATATCATTCAACCATTCATCTCCAATCTTGTTGCGCAACTCAGTATTAATGATGTTCATTGCTTAAGAGACTCATTCAAGTAATGCAATTGTCACGGGTAAGATCAAACCCAATTCAATAAAGTGATAAACTAGTCAAAAAACCAAATGCCTTTTAGTTTCAACTAGCTTCATAGCAAGACTAGCAAGATCTTACATAGAAAAATCATCAGAACAAATTTCAATAGGGTGAATTTGCCTACTATGATAGAATCTAGAAAATGAGTCTCTTGGATCAAGACATGATATGCATTAAGATCAAGACTCCCAATATATATATATATATATATATATATTATAGGATGGGGCCAAGGGAGTGCTTAAGCACTTCTTGCCTCCTCCTTCTTTCGCCCATGGCCGCTAGTCCTAATAGAGAGATTCATAGAGCGTAATACAATCATAGGGGAACTTAATAAGAAAAATATTTTAATCAATCTTTGTATGGGATTAAGTGTTGGTAGCCTTTAGAAAGGTATTAGCATAATCTAGGAGTTTCCACGGTTCAAAACAATCTACCTTCAACTGATATAGGGCGCGATTGCAATTATAGTCTGATCGTCTCTCCCTTCTTCCTGGATTATTAAGCTTTTGATTTAGTCTCACATCGGTTGTGTGATAGAAGTGTAATGGGTTTATATATAGGTATAGAGGTTGAACCACTAAGTCTTGAGACTTTTTGGTGTAAGACCCCTAAGCTTATGTATAACCCATATAAGGCCCACTAGTACAAAATAAAAATTCTAACAACAGTTTTACTTTCGAAGCCCCGATTGAATGTTAGGCCAAATAATAAAAGAGCAATTAGAACTAATACTTTGTTATGGATGCTTTTATTGGGAAAGATAAGCTACATGATTTACTTAGCTAAGCTTAGATATTTCCATTTTTAATTTTTTTTTTTATTTAGGAAAGAATATTATTATTTCTTGTTTAAAAATGATTGTTCTTCAAGTAGATTTTTTTTTTCAGATAAAGATTCTTATCCTTTTGTTAGGATGATTGTCTATTTATAAGGATGATCATATTCAATAAAAATTATCATCAATATTTTTAATAAAGAAAGGTATAGAGGGAAGTTGGTGATCGCTCACAAATCACCATTAAAAGTTTCAAAAATAGGTTACTCAAATAACAAGAGAAGCAAGAGAAATCAAGGAGGCTTTCCCACTAACCAATGTGTGACAAGATACTATTTGCCAGTCCATAACATACTTCTAGTGCACTTGCTTGCAAGAGGAGCATCAACATGCCCACCATCTCATCTAGTCAGGAAATATTTGAATGATCAAATTTGGCTTGGTGAAAAGTATGCTGGTAGAGTGGCTTCTAACCTTTCAGTTGGAGCCTGCAGCATATGTGGGTGGCTTGGTTTTGGCCAAACTGCATGATCAATAACCCTCGTGGTAGACATAAAGAACAAAAGCATAAGTGACCTAAAGAAGCCTCTCTGATCACTTTCTTCCACCTCTGTAAGTAGCCAAGAGGCAAGTGTGCTTCCTTTTGTCCAAATTTCTCTTTTAACATTGTCTACTATTAATGAGGCTTTGAAAAGACTATTTTGAATTTGCGCACAAGGAGGCTAGTGTTTTTTTTTTCCAATAATTATTTCTTCATATTTTGTCCGATAGTTTCTCTTGCTTCTCTCAATTGCTTACTCTTCTCTAATTTCTCGCTATTTATATTATACTCCCTCTCATAAAAACATTTAAAGGTGTGAGAATGGGAAATCAAACCATTGTGGGATGGTTGAAATCCTAAACCATCCCACCATGGTGGTTATTTTGCTTGAGTTAAAGTTTTATATATTTCAACCATCCCACCATGGTGGTTCAATTCAACTAAACATATATGTAAACAAATCTAGACATTGGAGTGAAAATCTAGACACGCTCAAAAAAGCTAAGCACTTTGCGTGAAAAAACACTACACATGTAAAGAAGTCAAAGCAATTCTATACAAAAGTCAAAACATTTAAGTTTAAAGGTTTAAACAAATAAGTACTGGGTTTAGACATGGGTTTAGACATACATGGAGCAGTAGATTTAGATATATAAGCACTTAGGTAAGACAAAGTAAGCAATAGGATACAAAAATCTACACACTTGGATTTAGACACACATGTAGGTAGAAGAAGAAACAATTAGGTACAACAAGAAGAACATGAAGAACATGAGCCAAAAGAACAAGGAAAAACATCTAGGTACAAGCAGAAAAACATGAACAAAAAGAAGAAGAAAAATAAGAAACACTTGGGACTTGGGTACAAGTAGAAAAACATGAACAAAAAGAAGCAAAAGAAGAAAAGAAAATTAGAAAGACAGGTATTTGGGTGTAAAAAATGATGAAAAGGGGGAAAAAGCAATTGCATGGAACTTCAGGGAAATCACTGACAAAATGAGGGATGTACATGTCAGTTGAAAAAGTCAGAAGGAGACAGGTCACTTTGCAACTCTTTAAGCACCATAAAGTCATTTTCCCATGTATATATATGCTTGGATGTACCTTAGAGAGAGGGAATGGCATGAGTTGAATATTGGATTATATTAATGCATTCATACTGACAAGTATGCAGAAAGGGTCAATGTGAAAAAAAAGGTTGCTTCTTGGGTCTTATGCATTTTAACCCTTTGTTGGAAAAGGGATGATTTGTTACTTCATACCCAATCCTTATTAAGCTAGCAAATCACGTGAGCAGCTAGTTAATAAGGGTTAGGAGAACCGTTGTAAGCAATCTTGGCATGAACATGTTATTTATATCATTTCTATCTTAAGTGATGCGGCAGCCATGTCCCTAGTGCGACCAGTTTTATTCAACTTTTGAATTGTGTTTTATATTTCAAAATCATATAAGAAAAGACAAAACATTCTGTCACAATATCTTCTAGAGATAAATTCAAAGGCTTCAAATCACAAATTGTAAGTTAGGAGATCTTACTCAGTCCCACAGTATTTTCAATTTGAATGTAGTATTAGTGGCAAGGTGCTCAAAATGATTACTAATAATGGTTGTTGCGAAAATATTACCTGCAAGCATTTGGTGGATTATCTTCATTTGTAAACTACTAAACACCCAACACCATACAAAATAAATTGGATTACAATGGGTGTTGATTTAAAGATGACTGAACTTATCATGCTCCTACATCAGTTGGTAAGAAGAATCAGGATAATATTTCTTGTGATATTGGCAATATGAATGCATGCCATATTTTATTAGGGCGACCTATGTAATAAGACATAGATGTGACACACAAGGGTAGGGATAATATGTACTCTTTTGTATGGGACAAAAGTCAGATTGTTATTCATCCTAAGACTACTCCGAATACAAGCCCAAGTACTTCAAAAGTGAAGGAAAAGGTAGTCGGCTGCATTAACAAATATGGTGTTTTGTTTGGTGTAAAGAATATCATGCACCCCTGAACATATAAGGCATTCATTCTCTTTCCGGTGCATTGGCCTTTCACCTCTTAAACAGGAAATAGCAGAGAGGATCCCAACGAGGTTTATGCATTTGTAACACAACTTCGCTAGTGTTTTCACAATGAGGCCCAGTAACAGAGGTTATTGGTGAGGATTTCAAACTTCTTTGGGTCATACTCCAAGGATGAAGAACCAAAAAGAAAAAAAAAATTGAGAGGAAAACTTGAACCATAAGGGAAAAGAGGAAATGAAAAAAGTAGTTGCAAATGGTTTCATATTAAAAATAAAAAAATGTGGCTACACTTTTCCTCTAATTATTATGGTTGTTAATACAAGGGCAAAATGTATATTTCATTGCCCACTATCACATGTCATGAGTCACCATCATTGGAAGGAAGCCATTGCAAACAAATAAAGGTTGTTTTTGTTGGTGAGGAAAATTGTATGTTTTGAAGTAATTTTTTTAAAAATTTGGTTTAAAGAAAAAACTTTTATATGAGCTGACCTCTCTTTAACTCAATTAATAATAATCAAAATTAAATATTTTAAAATTAACATTTTAATTTTTTAATTAGTAACAGAAATTTATTAATATTAATATTTTTATAAATATTAACTGATAAAATATATTTAATTTTATAAAAATGAGTTGGTGGACTAACGGTTGCTTGGTCAGAATAAGTAACTCACTATCCAAACATCCACTGAGGATATAGATGGGGTATGTGAAGAGTTACAGGGACTTTATGGTTTTCTGCTTCATTAAAATATGATTTAGTTACACTTAACCCAATCACAACCATTAACTCGCTTGAGTCTAGCCATCTCAACGTCTTCTGTGCATATTATCCATCTTGTTTCATTATTTTGCTAGAAATAATTAATTTGAGATAATGACAAGCTGGTTACCTCAACTAGAACTCTCTGACTACGGAATGCCATTTCAGACATTAACTCATAGACAACAGGGTTATGCTCAATTCCTTCCATGCACATGCCAACACCAACCTGAGAAAAAGAAAATGAAAAGTGGTAATTTATAAGCAATCTAGCACACTTCGAAAAATAGACTAGATAGTATAAACCACACTATTGCAAATTATTCTGCAAGACATAGAATAGCTCTAGATCATAACAAACTGAGGTAAAAACATATTAAGAACCTCAAACAAACGAAATCCACAAATGACACTTCAAAATGGTCAAATCTACTAAAATTTCTTTACTTTTTGCTAAGTTCAAAGAATTATAAGTCAGCAATAAGCCAAAGGTTATAATAGGTGCTCATTATCATTCCAAACTAAAAGGCAACCTATCTTCTCTGTGAAAAATATTGGAAGACATAATTTTCAGTTACCGCATGTCTTGAGGACCACACTATAATAAATACAGGTAATATCTGGAGAACTCCAAAATAGCATCACTCATGAACAAGAATAATTTTTGGTGTGATACTGTCTACAATAAGATGTAAGGTTTCTACTTTCTTTGCTATTTTCTGGTGTGACGCTGCTTAGGATGTTACAAACACATTTTAGTTTCAGAAAATGGCATCAGTAGTCTTACCACCTATGGTTGTCTTTTAATTGGAAGGCTTACTTTCTAGCATGCTTTCTAATGGAGTTCAAGTTGATTCCGATAATCTACTTTCTATTCAATCACATGATCTCTAACATCAGTTTGAGACACACTGAAAATAATAACAATAATAATAATTAATTAATTAATTAATTAATTATAAAAAGGTTAGACACTAAATTCTTTAACATTTTCTTGGGATGATAGATAGTGATACTACTGTAGATGATAATTGCAATCTATGTAAAGAATTCCATTATCATTCTTACAACATGCAAATCTCCCTGTATCCTACTATGTTTCCTAAGAAGATTCAATTGGTTCTGACTATACACTTTAGCAATCATTTTTCCCACATTTCTTAGACAAACAGTTTCGAGCTCCGGAAATACAATTAAACATTCTTCACAATGACATACCATGGTTGAATTTTTGCTGACACGGGCATCAATAGGACCTGATGAAATTGCATCAAGTATTCCGTACATTTCAATGTTTCCACCAAAATTGTGTAGCATGCACCTGAAAGATGCAAGTGTCAATGCAGCAATCCTTGATTTACCTAGGGAAGAAAACAATTTATCAACTAAAGGAAAGCAAAAATGTAATCTTCTTCTTCTTCTTCTTCATTGATGAGATTTTTTATCTTAAATGTGAAAAGGAATATTCAAGTGCAACAATTTCAACATATAGACAGGACTCAACACTAGCCATTTAAGATGCCCACGAGATAATAAAGGAATACCAGACATAGGGAACACCATAAAATTGAGAAGACTTTTTCCATATGGGTTTGACATCAGCAAATAAATCAAGAACAATCATCTTTCCAATAGGTACAGAATGCAAAAGTGCCTGCAAAGCCAACAATATAATGAACATATAGGAATCCGTAAATGATTGAAATAAGAATAATTATAATTAAAACAAATAATAATAATAATGGTGTTATGTACATTGAACAAATAGGAACCCATAAATGGTGAAAATAAGAATAATCAAAATTAAAACAGATAATAATAATAATAATAATAATAATAATAATAATAATAATAATAATAATAATGGTGATATGAACATAACAACTAACAACCTTCTTAGATGTGGCATTCCAAAAAACTTAAGATCCTAACTGCAACTTTACTCTAACCAATCTTTAACCTCGGTAAACATTAGCTCTCACAATATCTTAAAGTTATGTGTCAAAGAAAAAAAACAATTGAATATTCTGCTAGTCAACAATTTGCTAGAGTTTGTGTGTCAAGTAGTGCACAGACATTTCCAGCCATCAGCAAGATGCAAATCTAGTTGTTATGATTATCTTATGGTCATATATTGCAATAACAAACATTGACCAGTATGGGGTGCAAAAAAAAATGTCTACTGCAAGCAAAGGAAAGAGCTTCAAAGTAACCAAGAACTCAAGTTGATGTCAAGCAGACAAGTTCAGGAATAACATTTCCCACACAAGGGTTATCTTTCCTATAGCATCATTTACGATTAATGGAGCTGAAATTGAAGACATAGACTAGTGAGTGCATAACTAAAGCTAATAGGGGCATCATCATGCCAGCTTGAATAATATATGAAAACAGTCAGAGCAAATGTACAATAACAGCACTTAATAATTCTTTATCTTCCAAAAGAATTTTAAACCATAGCAACCAACTATTGAAAACACAGGAACAAAAGTATATTCTTTGAATTATAATTTCTACAATAGCAGGTGCAAGACAGGATTTGTTAGCAAACACCTCGGCTTCTTACTCATATGCAAGCCTCTAGTGCAGCCATCATCTTACCAGCACATGGACCTATTGAAACTAGCTACAGTCAATATCATGGCTGCTGGTATTAAACATTTCATCATAGTTTGGTGCCGGCAATGAAGCTATTATCTGGAAACCTATCATAATAGAAAACCAACAAGTTCATAATATTAATGAGAAACACCCTCTCATAGGATGATCGAACTAATTTGAAATCTAAATAACATCGCAATCCAGATTTCATGAAGGGGTTAATGGTAGCTAACTTAAGTGCTCAAACAAAGTAAGATATGAGACAGTAACTTGGGTGATTCCTCACTTGTGAAGCACAAGTATCTTCCACGTCCCGGTCTTATCTATTCAGAAGAGACCATTTATGTATTCCATAGGGACCTTTGTGTTAGCAGATTATACATGAAACTCTGTGGCATAGATCTAGAAAAAAAATTGGTAGAGATAAAACAATGGCAATGGTGAATGATCGACATTATTGACCAAAAACATATAAAAGTATAGGCAGATTGGTGCAAGAGGATCTTTTTTGCAAATTTGGCTGGGGAAATTCACAACACAAGCTTATAGCCTCTTTTACCAGAACCATAGGCAACACTTGTCCATCTAAGTGTGTGCTTTTCATGGGCCTTCCGAAGACAGCTTAAGAATATGATTCTATTTTTGTGTGTTAGACAGATTTCAAAGATGGTTGCCTTCATTTCAAGTTTTAAAACTTCTCACGCCACTAACGGTGAGTTATTTTCTAAAGAGATTGGCAGATTACAGTGTTCCAAAGGTTCAATTGTTTCTGATGGAGAAGTTCAAGTTCATGGGACATGTGTGGAGAACTTTGTGGAGAAAATTGAGGACCCAAAAGGAAGATCCTAGCACACATGCTATCAACAAAACATAGGTTTAGACACAAATGGCTAAGCACAATTAGGTTGATGGAAATCATATAAAGAGGGGATTTTATATTATCTCAAGTTGAAGAAGAAACCATTTGATGCAGCATATGGAGCACAACACCTGTTAGACTTGATTTCATTACCAAAAAAAAACATGCTCAAATGATAATGTTGAGGTTTCGTCAATCATATCCAAAGGCAGCATTGAATCATATGTTATAGTAATCAATCAACATCGACATGTTAAGGAATTTGAAAAGGGTGACAAGGCACTTGCACATTTAAAGCAAGCAATGCCGGTAAATATCAAAAACTCAAAGGAAATAATGGACAACGTAAGGCACTCTCAAATGAATTTTTATAAAGCAGACACCTTAATCACAAACAACCCCATTTAATGTTTCTCATCATTTGTGAAGATTTGAGGATTTTGATGGAAAGCTGTGAACAGTTTGCAAATCAAACTCATTAACTATAAAAACTATAGCCAGATATTAACAAAGTCATATTAGATGTCAAAGAGTGAAATCAAGAAGAAATGATAGATACAAGAAATTTTCAGTGAAGTGATTTGGTAAAGCACTACCAAAAATACTTGGATGGCATAAGATGAATTAGAGGTCAACTGAAACACATGCAAAAGCTGAAAAGGTAATTCAGAGGGAATGAGGGTCTTCAACTCGGAAAGAGTGATGCAGTACTGAAGAATCCTAATTATATTTTAGCTTTTGATCAGTGATTATGTAATTGTCATGCAACCTTAATAAGTTGGATGGTTGAGAATATATAAGAATTATTTATAGTGTAGGATGGAGGATTAGGTGTTGTAACCACGGTACAGATGGCCTTCTAAGAGTTTGTGAGATTGTAATTCTTCTTTTGGAACATTGCTAGAATTTCTTTCCCCAACTAAGATCCTTATATTTTGTTCCTGATTCAATTTTACTCCATTTTAGTACTTACATTTTTGTTTCAATCACTGTAATTCTGCTTTAGTTACCACATCACATAGGATTTCTAGAAATTCCCTGTCATGTCTCTGAACCCATTAAAAGCCCAATGGGTTCTCTCCATGTTACCTAAGGCTGAACCACCCCAACCTTTTAAAAAAACATCCTCTGCCCATACTCAAAATCCATTTTCCAAGACTCAATCAGAAGAAAAGGTAACATAGTCACATCACAAATTGCAAAGCATGGTGACAATCAAGTGCCTTTTGTGATCTGAGTTTAACAAAATGAGGCACATTTTTCAAATGCATCTAAATGATCATATGAAACAATAAAACAATAGCAGAGATTGCATACTTTCATTTGAGCTGGCTTCCAAAATGTCGCATCGGATGAAAATAACCAACCCTGCAAGAAAGAAAGAGTCATGAACAACCTTGTATGATATACTACAACATAATTATTCATGATGTAAGACTCAGAACTTCTGTATAATTTGGCCAATTCAAGAGAACAAAAGGGGTTGCTCCCTTGCCAAAACTTGGATAAAGTTGAACCATTCCATGCCTGCTTGAAAGGTGGGCCTTGGAGTCAAGCTCGTTTCTGCCTTTGCACTAGAGGACCAATCTCCGTCCAGCCCGAGGAACCACCCCGCAATGAATAGGGAAGGTATAGGAATGCTATGAATGACACCAAGTATTGAATTATATTATGACTCATTCTGTGTTTACACAAAAAAAGAAAAAAGGAAAGGAAAAGAAGGGGGGAGCATAGTGCCAAAGATGAAAAACGACTTTTCTTCCCTTTTTTAAGAAAAAACAAAAAGAATGTTCCTCCTTTTCTTTATTTTGTCTCTTCTTCACATTTAGAAATTGATAAGTGTAAAAATTGCATAGCATTTTGAGTTGAATTAGGCTTTCTTTGTTAGTCATCATGAACTTTTTATTCATTGTTTTTGTACAACTTTTACTCCTTTAATTCGGATTGCAACTCCTTAATATTTTGTGTGCAGATGAATGGAATTCAGCTCTAATCCCATGGCAAATTGAAGATTTCTAAAGGAGAACCAAACGGACTAACCTTGGAGCCAAAATGAAGCAGAAGCCCCCTGATAGCATAGAACACAAGCTGCCGGTGTCAAGTTATATGGGCATGTTCCTTAGTGGATCAGATCTGCTGAAATTTTCAGAAATCCAAACAGAAAGCTACACAGAAAAGCCATGTAACATGACAGTCATGGATCTCAACCGATTTCAGAAAACCCTAACTAGACCCTCCTTTATATAAGTGGCCAAGGGTTCTTCTTGGGGCATCTTTCGGCTGCGATGAAGGGGTTCAGCCACTCCAAGAGCTTGGGATTGTCTAGAGAAGGGAAAGGAGAAAGCGAGCGAAGATCAAGGGGAGATTTAACACTTTACAAGGATATTGCACACGGAGGATCAAGAGTTTTTCTTTTCCTTTTCTTCTTCTTGAATTGTGTCATGTTTAAATCAATGTTTAAATTAAATTTCATGGCTTGCAAATCAAAGATCAGTGAGAAAATCTTTTATTTTAAAATTGGGTTAGCCCAATCTTTTCTTCTCATAGTAATGTTTAACTATTTTTTATTCAATTTTAGGGTTCTTAATGCTTGTGAATCCGTTGGATCCCGTATTTGCATTATTTTAGATACCAAGGGAAGGACCGAAAAGTGAACTAAAGTATTAGAAACCTAAAATTGAACATGAAACCCAAAATATGATTTCTTGAGGATAAGTAGGTATCACAAAACTTACAGTATCTATTTAGATTCAATTACCACGAATGTAGGAGTTGGTCTAAGTTAGATACCTTACTGTATTATAAAAGGAAATAACGAGTATCTTAGGATGTCCTACCTTCATAAATATTTAAACCTAATCATAAAGGAGTTAGTATTAAGTCACTCATCCAACATTGTGGTGAACCCCAATACTAGAAGCCCTTGAATCTAAATTACTCACATTAAGCCATCATTTGGCTTAGTTGTAGTTCATTTAATTTTTCCCCATTCTATTTATTTTAATTTTCCCATCCAACATCGTTTAGTTTAGATAACCCTAATTGCAAAAGATTGGTAGTCAACAACAAACTCCTCATGGGAGCGATAGTCTTACTTAGTACTTGAACAGTCCATGCGCTGGCGGTCACAATCAGAAATTCTCAATATGCTGGCTCACATCATTTCAATGCAAAAACATCATACACTACTTTTATATAATGTGAGAAAACAAGAACATGATGGCCCTTTTTAATGCACAAGGGCCACAATCCCTGTTTTATCTAGGAGGGGCATAAATAATGTGGTAAAAAGGTCCACCTGTAGCCAACCTCCTTCCTCACATCAGGCAAGGAGTACATGACGTCTATCAATATAGTTTTCTACACCTTTGGTAGGAAATTAAAAATTAAACTAATTTTGAGGATAATATTCATATCACTCAAGATTTCTCTCACCTTTATAATCTAAAACTTAAGACTTACCACCAATAAAGTTGATTAAACATGGCCATATCATAGATGTTAGGTTAATCATTACTTGAAAAATGCACCTCCAATAATGTTTATCACGCCCTGCATCATCAGAATTGCTATAAATTCTTAACCCTTTTTTATCTTCCAAATGATGAGTATACACCAAAAAGAAATGCAGTTTCTCCTATTTCCCAATTTACTAGTTCATATTCGTTCTTAGACAATGACTAAATTTATTCCATCACTAATACCATATGGTAATTCTTCAAGGCCAATACCTTTCCTCAAGAATAAAATTTGCATGAGAAACATAAGCTGACGGGATGTAAAGTAAAAATAAGACATTATATACCTGCATTAGCCATACTGCATTATTGTCACCTTTAGACATAGCTTCATAAACAGCAGCACCAAGGGATGAGATATATGCCGGGTCATTTGTTGGCGGTGAATTTTCATTGAATGTATCACTGTATAAAATCACGGGTTCAGAGACAACAAGACCGCATCTATAATCTGAACTTCATGGATGACAATTAAAAGAAAATTAACCATTATAAAAACAGATATGAAGGTGTGATGCTAAAAGGAGATAATGTCTCAACTACTAGGTGGTGAATTTTCATTGAATGTATCACTGTATAAAATCACGGGTTCAGAGACAACAAGACTGCATCTATAATCTGAACTCCATGGATGACAATTAAAAGAAAATTAACCATTATAAAAACAGATATGAAGGTGTGATGCTAAAAAGAGATAATGTTTCAACAACTAAATATACAACACCAAGAATCTTTTGTCAAATTAGAGATGCAAAGTTAGTTGAGGAAATATAATATAGCACAATTGCAGGATGGCACTTCTCAGTTATAGACTAAACTATATCCACAATTACCACAAGGTCCATAACCATTTGCAGAATATATAATTTACTGAGAAAAATTGATCAGAATAGGGAAGCTAAAATGAACTGTATAACCAATGAAAACCATCATAAGCTTATACCATGAAAATGTGCTAAGTTGAGACTATATTTAATATAATATGTAAACTGTGAGCAAGACCACAATGAGCTCAGTAATCTCAATAAAAACGATTGCAGCTTTAAATACTGATGCCACCAGAATCACCAGAACCACCAATTAATTTTTGTGAGAATTCAAAAGAGAAAACAACATCCAATTCCATATATCAAAACTGATATTGAAATTTAAAATGGAAGGCTGAAACCTCTTACAATTTTAAATTAATTAATGCAAGAGATCAAATAAATGCAATGGAGAAGGAAAAGTATATCAAGAAAGTAAAATTGAAATAAGTTGACATGGCAGAGGATGTTGAGCCTCACAAGATGAAAGAAAGCCCTAGAAACTTGTCCAACATTTCAATCCATTGGCATCAAAATTCATACCCAGCAGAACCACATAAAATTCACAAAATCATGTCGAGTCCAACTATGAACAGATTTTATGACCCTGGTGCACTGAAAATCCGAATTACGCTTTTTGACTATTGCCTTTCTTATTACAACCATAACGACTGCCACAATAACCAAAACCATCACCCAACAGTCACTTACCATCTTGACTATGATCTTCTCCCTGACTTCCCATCTTGATTATTTTCTATCATGCCACCACAACTTCCAAGTTATCCATCTTGCCTTCGTCTCTCAAATTAAACTTTACGCCAATATCTTCCAGTCATGATCACTCAAGATGTGATATGATAATTGCATTCTCCAATGTTAAATAAAATCCAAATGAAGAATCTTGACTATTGCCTCAAATTGAATTTTACACTATAGCGTCTTTGTCAATCAAGTAATGAATTGTACGTAAAGACAATTGGCATAAAGGTCTTAGTTGTCCACAGATATTAAGGACCCCACCCCTTAAGTCAACCTTGCAACCAAATTTTCCCTTTTTTTATTATCATTCCGTGGAGCATCCTTCCTCTGTACTCTCCCTCTTTTCACCTACTTTGACCAAACCCGAGCTTCCCACTCTAGCAACCATGCTTCCAGCCATGTCGCCAACCTTGCTGCACCATGCCAAAGTCAGGGAGTTGGAGAGCTTCAAAAGGGTTGCAAGACCTCAAGGCCCCCTTCTTACGCTGCCTTTGTTCGTGAGTTGGGAGAAGGCCAAGATCTCTCTTTCTTTACTAATCACATCTCCAAAGCATCTTATAGAATGGCTCCTGCTAAGTTGAAGGAGTTGAAAAAGCAAATGGAGGATCATCTTGAGAAGGGATTTATTCGACCAAATGTGCCTCCCAAGGGTGCTTCAGTGCTTTTCATGAAGAAGGATGGTGCTATGCGTTTGTGCATTGATTAGCGGGAGTTAAATAAGGTAATTGTGAAGAATAGATATCCGTTGCCTCGGATCGACGACCTTTTTGATCTCTCAAGTGTTTTTCAAAATTGACCTCCTGTTAGGATATCATTAGTTGAAAATCAAGCAGGAAGATGAGCAGAAAACTACATTTCAAACCCCTTACGTGCATTATGAATTCCTAGTAATGTCTTTTGGGCTAACAACCGAACTTGCTGCTTTAATGGATCTGATGAACAAGAACTTCAAACCTTTCTTGGATAAGTTTATGGTGGTGTTCGTTGATGATATCTTAGTGTTTACCAAGAGCCATGCAGAACATGAGAAACACTTAAGGATTGTGTTGAGGACCTTAAGGGAGAAGAAGTTGTTTGCAAAACTCCCTAAATGTGAGTTTTGGTTAGATCAGGTAGATTTTCTTAGTCATCTGGTAACCAAGGATGGAATTTTGATGGATCCTAGGAATGTCGAAGCAATTGTCGAATGAAGAAGCCACCAAATGTGACAGAGGTTCGCAGCTTTCTATGGTTAGCTGGTTACTATATGTAGTTTGTGGAATACTTCTTAGTATTTGGCAACACCTTCAACAAGGCTCACTACGAAAGGAGCAAATTACAAGTGGTCAGCCAAGTCCGAGCAGAGTTTCCAAGTGTTGAATCATCGCTGGTGTCAATACCCATTCTTACCCTTCCTACCCCTATTGGAGGCTTTACTATTTATAGTGATACTTGTAAGAAAGGTTTGGGGCATGTCTTAACGCAAAACGACTAAATGGTGCCTAATGCCTCTAGACAGTTAAAGCCTTGTAAGGAGAATTATCCCACACATGATTTGGAGCTCTTTGCGATTATTTTTACTTTGAAGATCTACAAGCACTACCTGTATGGTGAAGCTTGCAAGGTGTTCATAGACCACAAGAGTCTAAAATACATCTTCACTCAAAAAGAGCTTAATATAAGGCAAAGAAGATGGCTAAAGTTGATGAAAGATTATGACTTGACTATTAATTATCACCCTGGCAAGGCAAATGTGGTGGCTGATGCGGTTAGCAGAAAATCTTTTAGTAATGCAACTACAATGATCATCTCTCACCAATTGTGGAGGATACAAGGAGATTGAAGCTCCAAGTGTTAGTTCAAGGCAATAATATGTCTTTAACGAACATGGTGGTTTGGCCTACTCTGTTCAAACATATCAAAGCAACATAAGAAAGAGGTGGAAGATGGTTCTCAGGTGCACTTCAGAGTTTATGAAGATGGCTCGCTAAAATTTGGTGACCAAGTCTGTGTTTCAGATGATCCAAAGCTAAAGAAGGAGATTATGGAAGAAGCACATTACTCTAGCTACTCGATGCATCCTGGAAGCACCAAAATGTACAAGGACTTGAAGAGTATCTTTTGATGGAACAATATAAAGAGGGAAATTGCTCAATTTGTGGCATAGTGTTTGACTAATTAGCAGGTTAGAGTAGAGCATCAGAAACCAACAAAACTTCTTGATAAGTGCTCGTGTTATAGTAATGCGAAGTGTTATTATCTTGCAATGAGCATTGATTTAATCAGATTTCATCACTAAAAAGTGTGCAATTGTTTACTTTTGTGCATTGTAGGGTTGTGAAGATAAAATGAAGGAAAGGAACGAAGTTAGATCGTGTTTTCCATTGTTGGGAAGATTTTCGGACTAAGCAAGGAACGAGGCATGAGCATAGACTTGTGAGTGTGTGCCAACCTCCTTTGGAGGGGCACAAAGGCAGTCACATTCACAATAAGACTAGCTCATGCTAACAATGAAGACTTCACTAATTAGGAGACTCGAAGCAATCGGCACAATCTACAGTTGATTGTGTGCCCAATTCAACGGCCTCGATGAAGAACGACGAATTCAGGAGCGTTTCGGCACAGTACTGTAGCAATACTGTAGTAAGAACGACGAATTCAAGAGCGTTTCTGCAAATTACTGTAAAATATATATATATATATATATATATATATATATATATATATATATATATATATATATATATATATATATATATCAAGCAAATTTCAAAAGCTAAAGCTCCTTCAAGACAAAAAAATCACTTTGAGAAACTAAAAGAGAATTACCAATTGTAGATGTCAGTTATATCCCCGTATTCTGCAAAGTTCAAAGTGTAGAAAATGCAGAAAATAAGAAACTTTATCGTTAAATTGGTAAGATAAATAAAATTTATCTGCTATCAAATGAAAATTGTTCTTTTAATTTCAAGAATAGAAATTTATACAACTACAATCAGATTATGATTTTTCATAACACTTGATGTCTATGTAGATGCCTATTAAAGTAGAATAGGATAGCAAATTGAAATCATAATAAGCAAATGAGAATAACTACAAATGTGCCTAAAAGAGAAAGGGGGAATACTAAAGAAACATTTTATTCATTAACACATGACAAAATTAATATTGCTATAATTGCATGCAACTTTATATGGCACAACATAGCATTTAATTAACGACTCATACATGGTATTTCTAAATACTGACGCATAGATAATTTGTTGTAATCAAGCAACAGAATGTCTTATCTATTCCAAAAATATTCAGCTTGTCATATTTAAGCTGAAACATAAACACCTTCAAGATTTTACAGCTGTGATGTGTCCTTAATGGGAATTTGAAACCTGAAGTCTGATCAATAAATAAGGTCCTATAGCTTGATACAAGTGCAAGTAATGAACCTACTTTTCATATAGCCCTTTCTATGTAAACCTCAACCAAATCCCTAATTAAAAAAAGGCTGGAAACCTAAAAATTTAGCCCAATTTGAGTTAACCTCTCCAATTGCATTGGATGACAACTTGATTTAATGCTTAAGAGCAAATTGGTGAACCAAAACAATTTATCTTCCATGATCACGTATATTGTTAAATTATGCATTGAATCAACCACACTTTCATAAACACCATCTAAAGCAGTCTAATATCTATCTACTATGTCGATTTCATCAATAGTGGATGATCACACACCAGGATGAATAAGTCTTGGTCACATCCTGATAAGAGAGTCTCATTGGCTGCCACGAAATTTAGGCCTGGTGTTTATGAAAGTCAGTATGATTCATAATTAAAGAGGTTAAGTTGTTAATAGGTGGTAGCAAGTAGTGTCTAACTTGGATGAGGGTTAGTTTTGTAATTTTATTTTATATGTTTAAATAATATTTTTAATTACAAAACTTAATTGATCTTTAACTTGCTAATCATTCACAATTAGTGAACAATGCTTATCCTTGGTTGTTTGCCCATCGAATGAACCTTATGCTATGTTTGGATTGAGAGTCAACGAGGGAAAGTAAAGGAAAAAAAGGGTTTTGGAGAGTCATAGTGAGCCCTTCCCTCGTTTGGATAGATTTTTTTAATTTAACAAAGGAAAAGGAAGGGTTAACTCTAACCCTCCGAAACCTCACTTTTGCTGGCCCCCGATTTGGGGTGCCAGGGAGGGAAAACCTCCTAAAAATTTTATAATTTTTAAAAAGACCCTAATACCCTCAATTTTTTAATTAATTACATAATATTGCTTCATGAGTTTCGTCTTTTACTTTTTTCAATCTAATTTTATTGTGATCAAGGGTTCATATGGCACCAATCACTTTTTTCTACTCCTAATTCAATCCTTGTAGTTAATTCCATATATCTTGCATTGATTTGATCATATTTTTTTTATCTCTCTCCATTTATAGATATAGATCACACATCTATATTACCTTAACGTTGCTATATCACTAGATTTCCCTTTTTGTGTTTAAATAGAAATAAGTAATTTTTATTTAATAATAAGGGTATAATTGGTAAATCATATTATTATATATCCTTTCCCTTCCCTTCCTTTCTTTAACCAAACATGGTTTATCAGAAAACCCTCCTTTCCTTTTCCTCCATAAGATATGACTATCCAAACAAAGGTTCAACTCTTTCTTTCCTTTCCCTTACTTTCCTTTACTTTCTTATCTACTTTTGGATCCAAACACTATGTTAAGCCTCAACCATCCTAGAAGTACCTCCATTCACTTCTTATATCACCAACCAAATGCCACAAGCAATGGAACTAGACCTCCACTCACTTCATCCCTAACCAAACACTAGTAGTGATAGAGCTCCCACATCAAAAGATTTTTCACAACTCAAACAAATAGCCATGATTCTAACTTCCATCTAGAACTCACACTTCCATAGAACTCCAGTTCCAAGTTGCCAAACGCACCCTTAACATTTGAGTATGAATTGTGAGTTGTCCTATAGTGTTATAAAGATGTCCCAATATAGAGGTGCTTGAGGTTGTGATTTGATTGTACCTTGAGAGTTATGGCAGATTATG